>JAWNNB010001732.1:2400000-3000000 GCA_035043285.1 Drosophila subsilvestris
GAATCGGAGAGCGGCAGCAGTTCGTTCAGTAGCACCGACAGCGAGACGGGGCATGCGGATAGCCATGGCCATCCGCATGGCCATCATCCGCGCTCCGCGGAGCGTCACCATCGCAAGAAGAAGAGCAGCAGGCGGGCGGCCAGCTCGTCGGGCGATGAGCAGCACCAGCGCCGGAAGCGGGACAAGCGCGATCATGTCCAGAAGAAGCTGGTGGCCAAGCGGAATCACATCAAGCGAAAGTTGAAGGAGGCGCGACTCAAGAAGCGTGCCGCCGCCGCTTTGAGCGGGCATGTCCACCGCTCGCTGTCGCCGGCAACGCGCTCCAAGCTCAAGAAACTGGCGGAACGGAAGCGTTTGCGTGCCGCCAGCAAGGAGCAGCGGGAACGCGAGAAACTGCGCGTGGTGCAGCGAGATCGGGAGCGGGATCATCACCGCTTGGGCAGCAGTCGATCGCCACCGAGTTCTGCCACCACGACCACGACCAAGATTCGCATCCATCAGGATGTGGTGGGCAGCAAGCGTCAGAAGAGCCCTGGCCTGGGGCCCAATGGTACGGGCGGCGGTGGCGGTCATCCCGGTCCCGGTGCGTCGCGCATGCACCACCAGCTAATGTCGCGCGAGAAGATCATCATTCAGACGCGTGCCCGCGGACGCACTGCCTCGCTGGAGCGGGAGAGAGAACGCGAACGTGACAGAGAGCGGGAGCGGGAGAGAGAGCGCCATGATCTGTCGCTGCGCGAAAGGGATCGTCGAGATCGGGACAGGGAGCGAGAGCGAGCCGAGCGAGAGGCGGCACGGGACAAAGAGCGCGCCGAGGCCCTGGCCCGTTGCCAGGAGCGACAGAGGGAGCGTGAGCGACTCGCACGCGAGAAACTGCGCCGCCAGGAGGAGGATGACGGCAAGCGGGGCGGCGGTGGGGGTGGTATCGGTGGACGCGACCTGGATCTGCCGCCATATTCCAGCCGTGAACGTTCCCTGGATGCTGTGGAGCGAGAGCGCGGTGGTGGTCGCCATATCCGGGACAAGCGGGAACTGGATCCCTACGAGCGCGAACAGGAGTACATGGAGGAGCGGCATGGCCATGGTCTGATCGATGAGATGCGTCGCTATCGTCGTCGCGAGCTGAGTCCCCTGGCCGAGCACTATGTGCCCCGCCTGCGGGATCCACGTGATCTCTACTCCGAGGAGGAGCGCGAAAGGTAAGCAGAAGGAAGACCTCCCTCCTTATCTGGATCATTCTTTAATCTGATGTCTCTGCAGGGCCTACAAGCGGGCATTCATGGATGCGCGTTTCTCATCGCGCGAACGCGAGGCCTGGATCGAGGCCCGAGAGCTGCGGGAGCGCGAACTCCAGGGACGCGACTACCGGGAGCTGGTGGAGCCCGAGGAGGTCCTCTATCCGGACGAGCGGGAGCGTGTGATCCGCGATCGTGAGCGTGAGCGCGAGCGGGAGCGCAATATCGACAGAGAGCGCAATCTGGGGCCACGCGGCGAGTACCGGCCGGAGTGGGAGCGCGACTGGGATGAAGATGGCAACAGTGCCGGCGGCGGCGGTGGTGGTGGCGGCGGCAGTGGCACTCCCGGCCGTCCCACCGGCTTTGTTGGCGGACCCAAGCGCGGCAAGCCGCTGCCACATCCAGGCGCTGGCCCACAGCAGTCGGCACAGCAGCATCATTCCGCCTCCGAGCCCGACTGGGATGCGGATGAGCGGGAGCGAGATCGTGAGAGAGAGCGCGAACGCGAGCGGGAACGGGATCCCCGTGATGACAGGCCGGACAATGGCAGCGGTGGAGCAGGTGGTGGCGGCGGCGGTGTGGTCATCATCAAGAACGAACCCGCCTGGCTGGAGCACGATCAGCGGGAGAAGCCACGCTCCTGGCAGCAACAGCAGCAGTCCAACTCTGGCGGGGATTGGCGCGACAACGATGAACCGTTTGGGCGTAACGGCGGTGGTGGCGGCTCCAACGATGCTCCACCGCTACCCAACCATCCGCATCCCCCGTCGCCCCACCATCATGTGCATCCGCGTGGCGAACGTGGCTCCGGACGGGGCTTTCGACGTGGCGGCCATGGCCATGGCGATCATGGAGAGTCCCGTGGTGGTCCCGGCTATAGGTCGCATCCCCCACCGCTGATGACGCTGCCTGTGCAGCCACCGGGCGGCTATCATGGCGGTGGCGGCGGCGGCTCGCGGGGATTTCCCCACAAGCGGATGCAGTATGGCGGCGGCGGTGGACCCGGCTGTGATCGTGGCGCCCCGCCCGGCTCTTCATCGTTTCTCAAGAAGCACATCCACGTGGCGCTCGTCTCGCCCACACACCCCACACCGCTGCTGCAGTGCCAGCTGTCGGCGCCGGGAGGCAAGCCGCAGCCCGGCAATGCCGCTGCCGCACAGGCCAGCGCTGTGGCAGCCGCCACAACAGCGGTGGCAGCGGCCAAGGCGGCTGCCCAGAGTGCTGCCAATGCCACCACCAATCCGGGCATACTGGCCCAAGTGAGCGGCAAGCCGACGACCCACGTTAAGCTGGAGGATGCCTCCGAGGACTCGGTGATGAGCACCCCGAGCCTGGGGACCCAGGATTCAGAGTCGCCCAACGGTTCGGCGAATGGCAACGAGCTGGTGAGCTGCAGCATCATCAAGCAGGAGCCACGGCCGCCCACACGAGAGCCAGAGGCAGAGGAGCTGAGCGAGATCAGCGACAGCGATGATGACATACTCAACACCACGGAGATCATCCTGGGCAGCCAGCCAACACCGGACGCTACTGCGGTGCGGCCCAAGGACGAGCTGCAGCTGGATGGGGACACATTGGCCGGCACACAGGAGCTCTCCACGGACACACTTTCGCCAAGCACAGCGGAGGAGGTAAAGAGCGAGAGTCCATCTTCAACTGCGACGACAACGGGTACCGGAATGGGAGGACTCAATGGGGGCAATATCAAGGTGGAGGAGGTCGACGAGGTGCTGGACTTTGAGGAGATATCCGACGGTGAGCTAGAGGAGGATGCACGTCACAAAGGTGAGAATAGAAACCCCATCCAAGAAGGAACTCCCTCCACTTATCTCTGAATCTCTGTGTACTCTCAGGCATTGGCGATGCCTTGGGCGTGGACTGGCAGGGCCTGATAGCCGAGACCAGGCAGCAGGCCGAGCAATCGGCCCAGCAGCAGGGCGTGGACCGTGGCACCTCGGCCAAACAGCGCTGGCAGCCGCATCGCCTGATACTCGACATGGGCATATCGTTTGGCATGGCCGGCGAGCAGTACGCCCGTCGCGTCATGGATGAAGCCCGACAGCAGCTCATTCAGGAGAAGGAACAGCTGAGGCTGGCCGAGGAGCAGGCCTTGCTGCAGCAGCAGCTGGCGGAGGAGCAGGCCGCCGATCCGGAGGATATACCTATCAAAAAGGAGGAGCCTGCCCTTAGGCGTGCCTCACCGCTGCACGACTATCGCGACATTCTGGCCACCGATCAACTGGCGCCCATGGCCTGCGTACAGCAGGGCCTACGCGGCCTTGCCGCCGAGCGTCAGCGCCTGATGGGCAATGTCTGTGGACCCGGGAGTCGAGCGCTTTGCGCTCGCCAGGATCTTCGCCTACGACGACAGCTGTGCGGCCTGCCTGCACGTGAATGCGAATTCCCGCGCAACATGCCCGTGGTGGGTGAGGGGCTGCGACATCTGGCCATGCAAATGTTCCAGCGCAGCCTCGATGTCAAATGAGATCCGATGCACAGGGAGTGTCGTCGCGCAAAGCCACAGGCCGCACCCACAGCCACACCCACTTACCGACTGGATGTGCAAATCTATGCGGGTGACCAGCGCGACCAGCAGCAGCTACTGCACCGGAAACGCAAGTGGAAGTGGACGAGGCAGAACAGAGATTGAACTAGAATTAAACGAAAGGAATGCTTAAAAGATGGTTCAAAATCACCGAACCGTACCGGATCGAACCGAATCCTATTATATTATTCTATTTTAGTTGTTAATAAACATTTTATCTTGATCTACTCGTACTCCTATTTCTAATAATTCTCTTCTATTTGTGGCTACAATATTCCATGTGTGATTATACAATGAATAAAACTATACCTACATGTATAAATATGTATACAAACACCTATGGCTTATCCTCTACCATCGACTACAAAATAGCCTCCAAGCGGATATTCTCCTAGACTGCCGAATCGGATCATTATTATAGCCAGAATGAGCAGATAAATCTTCAGTTGCTGCGCTACCCCCGTTCCATGCGGTTACTAATTCTCCTTCTCTCTCTCACACACACAATCTGCGTACTCTTGCGATGGAGATCGAGTTAGAACAGAGACACAGATGTAGCGGAATTAAATACAATTGCGGAAAAATACAACAATAAATAATAGATAATTGAGAGATGTTCCTGACTATAATGGATTTATAATATGATATGTAGAAAAAATAACGTTAAGGAATATTCTTCCTTTTGCAAATCTTTTGGTTCGAACACTTATAACTCTAGAACAGCCATACAGATTGTCATGGTTTTTGATTCGTTGAATTTTGATTTGTCATGGTCCCGAATAGCAGAAAAACTATTGAAAACATTGGAACCGCGGCTCGGAAAATCGCTAGGGCTGTCAAACGTATCCTAACTAACCAATTAATATAAATTAAATAGTTATCTACCGGACGTGATCGTTCTACTTATGGTTCTCGAGTGCAAGGTTTATTCATTTAAAAAAAATTATGGTGTATATTATTATAGACGTCGTGATTGTCGCGAACAAGAAGATCTAATTTTTCCAACGGAACAATTAGGCAACGGAACATTGCGAATCAATTAACTGATGAAGAACGACAAATTATGCGGGGGCATTGAAGTTTGCTGGAGAAACTTAATGGCAAAGTGAAATTGCAAATTAATCGTAATACTTAGTCTGAATAGTTCAAGAAGACGCTTTTCAAATATGAATGAGGAAGAATAAGACGAAGCATTTATATGCGTAGCGGGAAACGGAATGGGAGACAATGAACTGAAGATGACGGAAACGTGAAAGGCATATTGGGTATTTTATACCCTCCAATTATTGCAAAAATAAATGTATGTTAAACGTATGGTTCGACCCAATTCTCATCCATGCAACCACAATGTGCCACAGGGAAGCGTGGACGGGGCCCCTAGTTGTATACATACGTGAACGAAAACTGCTCAAGCATGAACAGTTCCACAATTAATTTATAATATAAGGCCCATTTTAATTCAAAGTAAATTGATTACGCATGTACGCTTATGAACATATTTTGGATATTAAATTCGTTGATTTTAAGGGCCCAAGTCTAGCCATGGTAAATCTGCCCTTGAAAATCCTAACTCACAGATCCCCACCATCTATGTCTGGTTTATCCCATCGCTAATTTACTCAATGAATTATGTCCATTTCTCGTTTAAACCCATGGCAAATCTTTCTTCTAAGATCTTAGAACCCAAATCCCTATACTCAATAGTATTTCTTTCTGGTTCCTCTCATTTCCTATTAAACGCGAACGATTTTATAAAATAAAATGCATTTACTTTCTGCTATTTGTAGCCATATGACATAGTCTACATATGATAAGCAGATAATATGTCTCTCTGGTTTATCTTGCGTTCTGTTCTCCCCTTAGATGCTTTTTTTCTTTACAAATAAATCACAATTTTAGGTGCAATTTTTTTTTTTTTTTTTTTTTAATTTTCACTATTATTTTTGTTAATTTCTATTTATTTTTTGCTTTCTTTTGTTTTAAATTTATTTTTGAAATATTCTGTTCTTTGATCTTTCTCTTCCGTCTCTCTATCTCTATCTCTTACGCTCTTTCTCATACTCATTCACATTGATGTTAGTAGTTTTTTGTGTGTGTGTGTGTTGTTTTTGTTTAATTTTATTAAATTGTTTAACACTACAAGTAATTTGTTTAAAAGGCCAAAGAACAAATATGTTTTTTGTTTTGCTCTACGACATAGCTTCTTTTTTTACTTTTATGCTCTGTGTGTGCTGCTTACGCTCTCTCTCTCTATCGCTCCTTAATTCGTCCTCTATCTTTTGTCTAATTCTCAAATAAATTATGAGCTCGCTCTCTCTCTCTCTGTCTGTCTCTGTCTTAATCATTCTACTCTCTGTGTTTTTACGTCTTACTTAATACCATACAATTTTTGTGGTTGCCTGTAATTCATTTTTGTTTTTTAAGTTTCCATTTTTTGAAACGTACAGTAATTTTTTTGTTTTTTTAATATATTTTTAGTTTTTGTGGATTTTTATACATCGATAATTTTTGTTTTTTCCCATTTTTTTCTTTGTTTTTGTTTTATGATATATTTTTTTCTTTTTGTTAATCATATTTTTGCATACAGCTATGCATAAGGGTGTTTGTGTGTGTTTGTTTGTGTGTTTGTGTCTGTGTCTGTGTGTGTGTGTGTGTGTCTGTGTGTGTGTGGAGGTAGGGAGAATCAACGCTTGGCATTCTCCTTTCCATTTCTTTCCATTCCTTTTATTGTTCTCCTCCAAAATGCTCTCTTCCAGAGCGCATTTTTCTATTGTTTTTCTCCTTTGTTTTGTTTTGTTTTGAATTGTGTTTTTTACTTTTCAATAAATACATAAACCACAAATCGTTTGAAAAGCATTTTGAAATTAAAAATTTTTGTGTGTGCATTTGTCTGTTGCCTGTCCTGTCTCTGTTCAGACAAAATGTGTTTATGTTTTCTTGTATTTGTTTGTCTGCTTTAGTTTTGTGTGTTTGCTGTCCTCTACTGCTTCATCTGCTTCTGCTTATGCTTTCGCTTCTTTTCTTTCTTTCGCTGCTGCTTTGCAACTGCTGTGGCGCCTTCTACTGCTTCTCCACAGGCTGCTGCTGCTGCTTCTCCTGCTGCTGCGACTGCTGCTGGCAGCTGGCGATGTCAATTCAATGATGGTGTATGCCAGGGATCATGCCAATTGATCTCGATATTCGGCCACTTGGTCTGAAGGCATGTCACCATCGGATTTGAAGCACAAATCGACTTCAGATCCCCCTCTAGTAGAATGGCCGAGCCGCAATAGTAGCGCACCTGTAAAAATTAAAGGGAAATTATTGAAAATTAATCACTACTATACAACGAAAAGTAGTCAGTAGTCATGAAGAGCAACACGTGTGTGACTCAGTTTGGGCTGCACCTTTATTCCATACAATAGATCATTTCAAGAAGTGCTCACCGTGTATCCCTTAATACCTTAAAACGCGTTGTTTCTTTCGATAATCTGCCGCCAGTCAGACGCATGCCCGCGAATAAAAAAACAAAATACATGTCGTGTACAGGACGAGGCTAACCATTTTTGCTTGACTCGAATCTGGACGGCTCCCAAATACAAAATGTGTACCCACCGATGCCTTAAAGACATGTTCCAGAGAGCCTCTTCATCCTTCAGGCATACTAAGTCTTCCCTTACATGACCAACTATACTGTACTAAAAGTTAATTATAAACTATAATTTAAATAACGTAATAGGTATTTATATATAAATAATATAAATTATGCTATTACGGATACTATTTTCGAATTTGAATTATAAAATTGAAGTGCTCTCAAGCAACAAACAGCCTTGTCTTGATGTAAATCCTAAAGAAATCAAGAAACTTCTACTTCTGGAGACGAAGCTTTCGGTGAGACATTTTGACTTTTCGGGGTTATCTTACAGGGCTCTCTTTGTCCACCTGTACCCGTGTATATACTGCACACTATAGCGTATTTGTATTTTGGTATTTATTAACAATTATCTGCTAATTATGGACTAAGTTAAAAATAACTAAGAATAAATAAAGATAAAAATAAAAGTCTTACAAATTCGCTAAATCTAGATAAAAGTAAATATTTTGTAATAAGATTGTGAGGAATATATCAGGGGATATAATATGGTAAAGGGAATTATAATTATTACATAAAACACGGAAGGGCTCATGCTGGGCGTAGTTAGACCTACATAAGGGTAATCGGATAGGCCGGAATGTACGGGCTGGTTAGATGGAACTGCAAAATCAATCTACAATCCCTACAATGAGCTTATGTATAAAACGCAACCCCTTTCCAAATTCTGCGAAAAATTCATCAAGGTCAAGTTGTAGGCGAGTATGCGAGTAACAATCGGAAAAGGAAAAACAGATTTTATAGTCATCAGCATACATTAATGTACACAGTTGAGTGCAGAATAACTTGAGATAGGTCATTCACAAACAGATTGAGTAGCAGCGGACCCAAATCTCAACATTTGGAGGCGAGTAATGGGATATAGCACCCACGAAAGTGCTGCGCTAAACTGCGTTGCTTATTCCTTATATTGACATAGAATATACATATGGGCATTTCTCTGAAGTCGAACGGGACAGTCGTACGCATTGCAAGTGGTAGAAAGGTTAAACAAAGACGGATTCTCAAAATATGTTTACCTTAATGATACACCTCTTGATTAGTCCTATAAGTGGTGTTAAGGTCGATTTTTGGCCACCATTCGTTTTCGATATGTTGTCAAAAAACCGAGCCATTCGCACGGGACAAATATGGAAGTGGTTTTCGCGGCGATCAATTTAAACTCATATTTCAGCGAAAGTTGAGGCACTATGTTCATGCAAATTTCTATACATATTGTGCATTGATGTCCCTTTAAAATGGTAATAGTTATAAGCAAATATTATTCGTAGTTTTTCTTAAATTGAATTTAGGCCATATTCGCACGGGACATGTCGCACGGGACAAAAATTCCTAGGTTCATAACAGTTAAAAAGATACCGTTAGCAGTGGTTGAAGCATTTTTCTCGTATTTTTATAAGATAGTCTCATACGTTAGAAAGATTATGGGGAACAACTTTTCTCAAGAATGTACTTTTTTATATGAGATAATAATTGTAATAGAAAACATGGCTAAGCCCAAACAAAGAATACCAAAAAATAATGAAAAAGTTAATTTTTGCTTATTTGAATAGGTTTTTACGTCAAAATTAATGAAACTATATGTCCATTGGGTTAATTAGTTGTCGTTCATTAAATTTAGACTATAATATCGAATCAGAATCATATGGAAATGTGTTTTTGTAGACATTAAATTTTTTGGTCTCAGTGGGCCTTGTCAGAGAAATGCCCATATATAGTTGGAAATTTTAAAACAAAGAACAGAGTACGTAAAACAAAGAACCGAATACGTAAAAAACACACCGCCAAAAGAGTTTTTGGTCTTTGCAAATCCATATAGATCTTACACGACCCACGAAATCGATCCCACCCATATATGTATAAAGCCTATTACGTATGCCTATATGCCTAGGACTAATAACACAAGGGAACAAGGTTTTTGTTGATTAAGGACTGAATGCTGTTTTTAAGGTAATGACTGAGACATGTTTATATTGTTGAAGTTTTTTACTAAATTTAGGTCACTGATTTCAATTACGATCTCCAAATTTTTTCCTTCATGTTTCCTCAAACTTCAATCAGTTTTCAATCAACACGCAAAAAGTTCAATTTTGTTCGCTTGTGTAATCTTTGATCCTAGAACCATCAAAAACATTCAAACACCAATTGGGGATTTCCATTCCTTATTCCTGGGATGGCTTTAACATATCCAAATATAGAATTCCTTGCTCCCCCAATTAATATTTCTCACTCTTCTTAGGCCTACGATTTGCCTAGATCAGGAATCGGCACGGCCATATCTATTCTGCATGGGAAAAGGCGCTTAATCGTCGTTAAATTTATCGTGTCTAAAAATCTATGGATTTTGGCTTAGCAATCATAAATAAAAAATGCATTCAACATTTTAGTCTATTATTAAAAGTGGATCTGATGTTAGGTTAGTTCTTGTTTTGTTTGTTTGGCTGTTGACTAGTGTTATAGGTGAGCAGGAATCATTAGAGAAGTTACATATAAACCGACCTTGTTGTTGTCATTGGAGCCTGGTATGCCATTGTAGTGCATTAGCTCAAAGGTATCGGGTGCGGAATGTCGCTCGAATGGAAAGAATTCCTCCATGAAAGCATTCAGCAATATGATGCCCAAATTCTCTGGATCCAAACGTTTCATCATGAGATTAACACTGTGTGATGGAGGGGGAACAAGATACAACAAGAAATCACAGACAAAAAATGATAAATGAGAGACATTTCCATGAGGGGAGATCGGATATAAATACTTACTATCCCTGTTCACTGACAAGGTTCAACTGGGCCAATACTTCGCGTAGAAGGGATGAGGCAATAAAGTTATTACCCTCCGGATCATAGGACTTGAACACGCGACGACCATGCTCTGAGGGTGTCTCCGGTGAGACGAGCTTCTTCTCGTGGCTAAAAAGCACTGCCAAAAGGAAAAAACACAATTAATACGGATAGTTTCATTTGTCAGGTAAGGGTATTTTCTCGTACCAGTTAAATGCGTGTCTGAGCCCATCACCCAGACGGGATATCTGGGATTCTTGTAGAACGAACCCACTGTGCAGTAGCGCATCTGTTCCATTGTCGTTATATATCCAATGTCGCTCTGTTCGCAGATTCCCCTCAACTTTAAGCCGCCAACATCCTGTTCATGGTCCCATACATAGCCCACGGCACGACCCGTGAGCATTAGATTTATCATGGACTGGCCGCCATAGCCAAAGGTTCTGTGTATGATCGGCTCCGAGGTGTCGGATATATCGGCGGCCACTAGCTCAATGCCCTTGGTAAGGAACACCGAATACATGAAGAGCATCACGCCATAGGTGTCCGTCAGTTGGTTGTAATGATCACCAAAGTATCGCGCCACTGTCGGACCATCGAGAAAATGTAGCGTATAGAGACGAGCATGGAACTCCTCGGGAGTCAGATCACGATCCGGATGAGGGTGGGACGAGGCTTGTCCAGCTTTATTGTCTTTCCCTGTAAGATGCTCCACCGTTTCGGGTGTTGCCTCCTCGGCCTCCTCATCCACTTCATTCGCATTCGGTCCTGCTCCTCCACCAGCTGCAGCTGCTGCTGCTGCTTTTCCCGATGTGGTGGCTCTCTCTTTGGTTGCCTGGTTGTCGCTGCTGATGCGATGCCGATGCAGCTGGACAAGACGATAGCGTGGGGCACGGCAATTCCGTAAAATATTGCACAGGGCCTGTATGAGTAGACGCTTGCACTCTGCTGGAGTTATCTTTGGAAGGAATGGAATGGTTTGAAATGGATGGATGGATGGATAAGCATGAAATGAGACATCAATAAAAGACAATTTTTTAATTACCTCCGACAATCGAAACTCGTGGGTGTCCATGGTAATTATCTTAAGCAAATACGCCTGAACGGGCGCTATCACAGCACAAGGTCCGCCCTGTTTTTGCACCAATGCCGACGGCTCATAATCACTAAACTCAAAACCTAAAAAGGAACAAATAATTAAATAGTTAAAAAGGGCGCGCAAAATAATTTGTTTTATATTTTCAATTTTTTTGTCTGCTTGCATTTGATGGGCGTTCGGTTGTGTGCAGTGGGGTGGGTGGGTGTTTTTTATTGTTTTTGGTTCGGTTTGGGTGGTGGTGGTTGGTGGGTGGTGCATGATTACCTTGAGACCAACGCTTGAATACATCTTCGCGCACATTATCGCCCCACAACAACTGCTTTATCTCGCGCAGTTCGCGCATATCATTTGCATTCAACTGCGGCATCGGCGGCAACTGCTGCTGTTGCTGTGGTTTTTGTTTTGGGGTCTGCGGCCCACCGTCAGGAGTGGACGACGCCTGCTGCTGCTGCTGATGATGGGCGGCCGTCGTTGTGGGCGGCCCAGCACTTGTAGTGGGACGTTGTTCCTGCTGCTGCTGTCCAGCAGCAGTTACAGTGTCGTTCGGCTCCAAGGCTGCCGAGGCCAACGTCATCGATGTTGACTCTGATGCAGTTTTTTGCGAGGCAGATTTCTCGCTCGGTTCCCCTACGGTTTCCTCGTTCATGTCGCTTTTCTGTTTTGTGTGGATTTATGTGTGCTGTTGTTTCAGCGCTTCTGCTGCTTGGGATCTGACAACTGGTTTGAAAGGATAACACACACACACACGAAAATGTTTTTCGTATGTATCGAAATGCAGTTAATGCCACTATTTTGTTGGCATTTCTGCCTTTTTATTTTCGTTTTTCCTCTTTGGGCTGTGTGGGCTGCAAATGCAACAGTGTAGGGGCAGTGTGCCCAGAAACCGAAATAGTGAAAATACCATGTTACGAAATATACCGAAATATTATGTGACCGCACAAAAGTATTTTCTGAAAATACCGAATACAAGACGTCTCGTTTCTAACGTGTTTTGTCATCACTAGCATGCCAGCTGACATTATACTGACCCTGTTTGGTTGCCAGTGTGCGTGCCCATGTGGTCTTCGTCTCTGCTTTCAGAAAGAACAAAACAATAACTTCACGGAGATGTATATATCTATATATATATATATTGCGACAACGTCTTCCGACACGTCGTGGGCCAGGAGTGGAACGCTGGTCGAACCACATCAAGCTGCTGCACGAGAATCGGAAGGGAGAGATTGCAGGCCTGTAGCAAAGAGTCAAAAGAAGCTCACGGATTGCTGCCCATGAGCTGCTCAACGTTTTTGTGCTGAATCAGTTGCCAACATACTCATGGATTCGTGGTGTCCAACGCGTGCCATCGTGGTCCCCGCAAGTAGTGAACTTCACTAAGAAGGAGCACAAGCGATAAGTGCTCCCGCCTTCATGGACGACCCCCAGATAGCGGAAAAGAGACTAAGCGGACATCGAGTACTAGAAGATTGCGGCGGCTGCCTGTGGGCAGCTAATGAAATGGCAGAATCAGCACGACCCTACGTATACTTTCAAAAGATCACCGGACTGATCGGCCATATCCTCAGTCGCCTGGTACTGGTATTCCGCAAGAACTATGGCGTCGACAAACAAGGTACGAGGCATCTGAATATGACCAAATCTTGGATTCTCAAGCACTAAAGTGAGTGAAACTTTTATCTTCACGAGAGAACGCCATACCTAAATCACTTTTTTACAGATGACGATTTGGAGGTGGCCAGTCGTTCGACAGGGAGCATCGAGACGAATCTGTGGGTGAGCCGGCTCTTCATGGTGCAGAAGACGATGAGCGAGAATAGTTATATCTAATAATATCTTAATCAAAAATATGACTAATAATAGAACGTATGAGTTTCGAGCTGTCGGGCTTTTCCGACCGCTTGAATAAATCCCACAAAAATAAATGAAGACGCGAATTCTTATAATTTTAGCAATTGGGCTTAAATTAAAAAATTAAAGCCGTGTTCGGAGTAAAGTGTTAAAAACTTGACTATGTATATAATACAGTACGAACATATGTATGCACATATGTAACTAAATTAAATAATCCCTTTTCCCCACCACCAATGAGGTAGAGATGTAGGTGCTTTTTTTTTAAGTGGTGTCACCAATAGACATAATCCACTGCATTTCCTGGGGCCCAAATCCACTTTCACTCACAAAGAGACCAGAACTCCGAAAGTTCTGGCCATGAAGGGGATGGCAGTAGTTGGATCAAACAACATTTCAGGATGCATTGGGATCAGTTTATCGACCAGATTCCTGACAACCACTTTCATGGTTTGGCCGCTCAGCTCCAAAGTGTTGTTTTTGCAGAATTGAAAGCTGAATGGCTCTTGACTCACTTTAAATTTTCGTTTCAGCACTGCCCTCACGCTCGCAAGCAATGCGAACGTGTTCGGGAGGATTCACTTCGGTTGGGAAGTCGCCTTTCGGCTTTGGCAGAATACAGATACAGATCAAAAAATTTCTGAAGTTGCTGGAGAAAGACCCGTTGGCTCAAAAGTGTGCTGGAGTACCAACTAAACGGGACTTGCGAAAAAAATGTTTAAAATGCCTTGCAGGACTATATTCGGTTCTCAAAGGTAAAATCAAATTTCATATGTGTATTGCTTTATAAAAATCAGAACAATGTAACTCAGAAGTTAGTTATCTTCCGTGGCTAAATATTTGTTTTTTTTATATCATTCCAGGAGCACTGTTGCTTATTAACCCGATCGAGTCGGTTAAGGAAGGCTCTAGAGATAATTAAAAATAATTAAATCAACAAAAAATCTAGAAAATCTGTCTAAAATAATAAACATATTTACTTTTATTTGAATGAAGTGCTTAAAAATTTTTGGGTGGCTTTCACATATGAAATTATCCGTGAAATTTCGTAAAGTTTTATGAGAAGTCTTACAAGGCACTGAAATTATAAACAAAGATTTGGGTAAAGTCCTGAAAAGGATTGAAAACATGGAAATGGCAAATAATTTGTTGGCAATTATTTGCGATGGCTGCACAGCCAACTACCTAGCCACATGCGTTGCCAAAATTAAGTATCCCGTAATATGGGACATAACGCACCTCACAAAAGTTTTTTGTCAAAATAAGAGTTCGCCGTTTACCGATAGAATTCTTAGACAGGTGTACGGCTCAACCTTCACGGTTGAAAACCGAAATGAAATATTCACCAACTTGCCAAACTTGGTCGATACAGTGTCTGGAAAGCGTCAACAGTACTACCTTTCAGAATTAATGAACTTACACAAATTGGTGGAAAGATACTTTTCATCTCCTCGGGAAACTGGAATTTAATTGAAGCTAAGCATGGCCAACTGTGGCCACCTAGAAACACAAGGTACAGTTATAAAAATACTTGCTGGGCACATAATACAGTTCGCAACTCTCATGGAACCAATGGAAGAGGATGACATCCTTTTTACAACCCGGCTTGTGGGAGCACTGGCAATAGCACTAGTTATTTTATATTAAAATCATGTGTGGGCGAAGTTTTTACACTGCCCTGTACAGTATATGCATACTGCATACAAATGAAAATTAATTACCACCAAAAGGTACACTTGGTTAAACATTTGTCCATCCACGCTTTGGACAACAATGGACAGAACCTTCCAGTTGCAGCCCTGAAATATGAATTTATATATTTTTTTTAATGATAATACTTATTTTTCTTAGCTAATTACCCCCAGATCTTTGAAATGCAGCTCATCTATAAGAACGTAAAAGGGCCGGTTCTTATATTTCTGCAGATTCCGCATCAAGTTTACGTGTCCAGCGTCTACATCCTGGGTGTAGGGTTTCCGCTGGACATATCGTATGGCCATTCAACAGATTGTCCATTCTTCCACTTTGCTCTGCATAAATCTGAAACAAATTAAACAAAATATTTTCCATTCCGTTAGTGTGAGTGTGTCAGTTGGAAGAGAGAATAAAACAAAAAAAAACGTACCCAGCAAGCAAAGTTAGGAGCGCTCAAAATTATGTGTCTGAAAAGAGCCGAGCTTAAGAGCGTTTTTGGAGTAAACACATAAGTTGGAGCGTTTTCGGAGCACATTTAGTGCTTTCAAAGAATGGCCTCATAAAAAGCTCTTATTTCTGTGCATATCCGGAACTAATGTAAGTAAAAACTGCGCTGAAAATAACGGAATGCAGATTCATGCGATAAGCAAGAAGATAGACCATTCAAAAATGTATTTAGTTAGTGCAATGCGCACGTGAAATTCGGACGTGTTTAGTGGTACATTAAAAGTGGTTAGTGTTAAATTTTATAACCAATGAGTGTCCAAAGATCAAGCCGCAATGAAAGTAGGAAAATAATGAATGCGCTGTTGGCCAAGAACCGACGCTGTAGTGAGTCTTTGCCATCAGAAGTCGGCGTGGTGAATGAACCGACATCGAATTCCGGATTGATTTTGGAGCAAAGTTATATGGATCATGATGGATACTCAAGTGACAACATTGACCATTCTGAAGATGCTGAGTGTGAGATCAAATCTCTGCGTGAAAAATTAGCCAACTGGGCAGTGCTATTCAATATTTCAAGCTTTTGCATATCTTGCAACGTGTCTTACCTGATTTTCCACGTGATTCCAGGACTTTAAAGAGAACTCCTAAATATGGTTTTCGTGTCGCAATGGACGGCGGCGAATATATAAACTATGGAATCGCTGATTGCTTAACAGATTTTTTTGAAAAACATTCTTTTAAGAAAAAGTCAATCTTCATCAATGTAAATATTGATGGCCTGCCACTTTTTAAAAGTTCTAGAATGCAGGCATGGCCAATATTAATAAATATTCATAAAACTTCGCCTGTATTGCTAGCAGGTGTTTTTTGTGGGGAGAGCAAGCCAAAAGATGTAAACAAGTTCCCAATATATTAATTTCTGAACTTAATACTCTTATATCCAAGGGTTTTTTGTATAAGACAAATCATTTCGAAATAAAGGTTAGAGCCTTTACTTGCGATTCGCCTGCACGAGCTTTTGTTCTTGGAATTAAAGGTCATAGCGCCTACTCCAGTTGTCTCAAATGTCATCAACGAGGGGAGAACTTTCAAAGAAGAATTATATACATACAAGCTTGATGACAGCCCACCAAGAACAGATGACTAATTTGGAAACAGAACACAGCATCATATTATAATTCCACCAAAGTTTGAAGAGCTTCCTTAAGATATGCTGCGTCAATTTCCGTTTGATTACATGCATACAGTTTGCTTAGGTGTTATGAAAAGCTTATTAAATGGTTGGATTAAAATTAGAGGCAAGAATACCTCCCTATCAAAAGACAATTTTTCTCATTTTATTAGTTTTTAAGTCAAATATAAGATTGTATTAAAAACTTTTAAATACTTTCGTTTAAGTCGCTTATTCAGTGCACTTTATGCAAATAAATCAGCTCTCCAATAAGCATCTGGAAAGAACATTATAGGACGCGATTCAAGTGCCTGTGGGCTTCTAAAGCTTCATTGGGAGGGTGAAAGCAGTTATGTATATGTGTGGCAGAAAAGAGTCCGATCGGACTCAGAAATCTTCCACATTAAGTGCGACCGTTTTCATAGAAAAAAACGGTCTTTCCGGACTCTTTTTTGGACACATTATGATGGTGAATGCTCATAAAAAAGTGTCAGAAAAGAGTCAGAAAACGCTCATATTGCTTGCTGGGTAATTGCACGATCGCACTATGGGAAAAAAGTCCAAAATTTTGCCATTAATGTAATATTTTTTGTGTTTAATATTCGAATGCTTTTTTAATTGTTGGATTCCTTAATAACAAGATAGAATAAAGCTTATTTTAGAACATTTTTACGAAACACCCTTGATTTTTTGCCCGCTTTCAAAGTCAGATGATTCTGGGATGTTTTGAATTGTAAAAAACTTGCAGCTTGAATGTCAGCTCGATCCCAAATATTAGGTAAAAGTGTAAATATGGAAAAAGCAGGTCAAGGTACATATGTAGATTAATTGTTAATACATGTTTTTAGATAGTTATGAGTTTTTAATGAATTATTTAGTGTGTTGCTCGAGTGTATTTTTAGCTCTACACTAACAAAATTATGTGTTTTCTGTAGAATACTACTTTTGCTCAGCACAACCAATCACCAAGGTTGAATTGAGATGTTTTTAACCATTTTACTATCAAATGGTATTAATGCTTTCTGCCCGTTTTTGCCCCTTTTCGGGAAATTTAACATATTGAAAATGTCTATGAGTTCACTCATGCAGCGCTGCTTGAGGTTTGGGTCAACAACAAACGCGATGCAGACACTGTAAAAAGTTATATTTTAGAAAATATTGATGAAAACTATCTCACTGAAGGCCAATCGATTGTAAATTTAAAGAAAGTTACCAATTCATTACCTTTGTGAACAATCACTTACCGAAATGCATTCACATGTTGGAGCGATTCAAATAAAATCACAATCAATCAGTTAAATATATTTTTTGAGTTCAAGTTTATATTTTTAAAAGTATTTTTATCATAATTCATGACTTAGACTAATTTTTTATAATAAATACGACATAAATGGGTTTTCGTTAGTATGGGGGCGGAGAGAAGGCGTGGGCCAAAAGAATACATTTTTTTTTCCAAATTCTATTTTAGTCTAACAATCATTTGTGCAAATTTGTAGACGTCTAGCTTCATTTTTAGAATAAATGCCAAAATTTTGGAGATTTTTTCCCCATAGTGGATCGGTTGTCTCTATCCGCTAGGCTGCTGGAGATTAACTGAAGTGTCAAAACATAACGGACAATTTATGTAGACAGCCGCGCCTCTCTTCTCAAATTAGAGCGAGAGAGTGGGTTCTCTCTGAAGTGGGAGGAGCAACAACAGGGAACCAACATTTCACAAGGTTATGCGACTATTATCGTCGAGCAGTCGAAATCAGAGCTCCCGTCTATCAAAATCAGAGCGGCTCAATCCTGCCGTCTCCAACCTCGACTTTAATGAGGACAACTGTTGTTCAACGGTAACAGAAACTGCCACCGACGACAGTGATCGACAAAAGAACCCGGCTTCAACGACCTGTCTGCCCATTGGCGAGCCTGCCCAGACGCCAGAAGTACCTGTGACGGTTTCCAGAAATGATGCAGAAATTTTCTGCTTTGCCGCCAGTTACAGCGGCTGCTGTCTCCTCCACTTTGAAAGCTATCAAATTGCGTCAGGAAGACATGCAGTACATCGCAAATTATTTAAAAAAAAACGAAAAAAATCTTTGTTCCACAGCCCACAGCAAAGGTGACACCAGCTTCAATACCGGTGACAGTTTCCTGTGCGCCCATGCCTGATCTTTCTCCTGCCCAGGCCACCAACAAGTGGCGCACACGTGAGCCACGCACGATTAACGTCCGTCCAATGAACATTTTAGCTGACATTCTTGTAACTTTTGCGCCAATAGTCCATGTTGCTGTGCATCCTGTCAACGCGGCTGCTGTGAAAACCCACAATGAAGCTGAGATACAGCAACAGCAGCTGAAAGTTAAGAAGACTGCGCTATGCCGATCAGGACATCTACAACCACGTCTTTGATAACTATCAGGATGAGGTGCTTGTCAAAGACAATGGAAGCACTCAGAATGATGACAGGTATGGCGCAGGCAGCGAAAGTACAACTGCCACGAACAACTTCTCCTTCCGAAAGACCCCGGCTTCAACGACTTGCCCGACTATTGGCGAGATGAACGGTGGCTTTCCCGTGAAAGTCGTCAGTAAGATGGTACAGGCAAGCAGCATTTCGAATTCTAGTCTTGGAAACCAAAGATATTACGTCCATTGCTGCCTCCTAAAGCACCAGCACCACCGGGAGAGGCAGCGTGCTCAGCGGTGTGCCCGAGCACTTGAGAGGGCGTTATTCACCTGCCGTTTTAGAGTTTGAACTATCAGAATAATGAAAATTATAGTTAGGTAATTATACTATATTATACATTAAGTAATTATATTATATGTATATTCATATATTTTACTTATAATTATATAATACATTTAATACAATTTGGTTTATTTATTTTGATTTACCTTATCGCCCGAGTGGGTTTTTTTGAGGTCTCGCTTCAGTCCCCACTGTACTCTGGTGGAGTGGAGTCCATTATATACATAGGTGTGGATTCGATGGTCTGCGGCTTACCTCATCTCCTCCTTGTGTCGTTTGTTTACAATGCCCATCACTGCCCATATAAATATAGATAGCATTGTTTTGTATTTTCAGATTAATTGTAATTTTTAATAAATAATGCGAACAGTTTACAAAAACTGATTACAAATTATATTTTAAGTAAATACACCTGTACACATATAGCATAAGTAGAGGCTTGACTAAATTATGGGTTTACAAAGTAAATTATTATTAACAGAGAGCGAATACGTACAGTACTAATAATATAATTAGCTTTCGTTTAGAGAGAGGCGCTGGCTGTGCAGGTATGGATGGAGAATGGATAGATGAATCACTGTAGCTGATGCTGGCTTAACCAAAGTTCTCGAAATGGTGTATGAAATAGGACAACTTGCGGATCTTGTTCAACTCATCACAAGCAGACATAACGCTCTTCGTCAGCGGTCTAGGGCCGCATGAGAACATTCCAATTTTGGAAACCAACAAGGTAAAATACAAATTATAAGTTGGTGGCACGGTGATAAAACGATAGAAATGCTACATATGTATGTAAGAATGCTTCTTTTGGACAGTCGCTGGAAGTGGTTCTCACAGATGTACATCATTATTGTTCTGTCCGTCGCCTTGCGCTTATACAAGCTGATGGTGGAAGCCTGCAAAGCAGGCGAATTTAGAAAAATATAATTATAATGGTTTTTTTTAGCATCTCCAGATGTTCCAAACACGCTCCACTTTCATCATAGTATTGTGTCACGTATTGTGGCTCCGGCAGATCATAGATTTGTCCAATAAACTGCAATAAACAAACATAAATAACGTTTTGTTTTGTCTGCAAGACCATGCACACACGAAACTAAAACAGGGCGCGCTCACACACGGGCACGCACACTCGCAACCAAACAGGGTGTCGCAGTCAGTATAATGTCAGCTGGCGTGCTAGTGATGACAGCACCCGCTAGAGACGGGACGTCTGGTATTCGGTGTTTTCAGAAAATACTTTTGTGCGGTCACATTATATTTCCAGACGCTGCAGCCCTGGCGACTGGAGTTTTTTTTGTATTCTCTGGATCGGATTCAAATCGCTGTTTAATTGTTTATTTGATGAGTGGAAAACCGCTTAAGCCCAAGCCACCTGGTGGCCACACCACGGATGCCCAGAGATCGCCCCCACAGAAGCTGACCAAGCGGCTGTACCACTGCGGCTTCTGTTTGGCCAGCTTTCGCTGGTACCCAAAGACCAAGCAGCACGAGCAACACTGTGCCGGTCGTTTGTGGCGCCTCCACATCTGCAAGAGCTGCCTGACCCTCTTCGGGGATGAGAAGGTGCTGGAGCGCCATCTGGCGCGAAAGCATACCGACGGACGGTTTCTGTGCCTGCAGTGCGGCAAGCGGTACTCTTCGACGACGTTCCTTTACCGGCACGTGGTGTCCTGGCACGGCGTGCATTCGCTCTTCTACTGCGCCATGTGTGCGAATAGCCGCAACGATGTGAAGACCTTCAGTAGCATGGAGGCGCTGCAGGCACATGCCGAGCAGGCGCATGATCTGGCGCCCCGGAAAACCCACAGCGAGGTGGACGAGACCGAGGAGCTGGAAATGCTGGAGGAGAACATCGATGATATACTGCCGAGTGTCGATTGGGATGACGATGTCACCTTTGGCTGGCCCATGGACCTGGACAAGGAGGCCTGCATAGCCGATCCCAAGCCCAGCGGCTATGTGTGTCCCATCTGTGGCAACGGCTTTCCGGGCAGCATGAGCCTGATTCGCCACCTCGAGGACACACACCAAAAGAGCTCACTCGAGTGCTGTTTCTGTGGCAAGTTGCACAGAACCCGCGGGGCATTGCGAGGACATCTCGAACGTATGCATGTCCTGATCCGCGGCCATGTTTGTCACATCTGCAAGGCGGACTTCACCACCGGCGATCACCTCAAGAAGCATGTGAAGAGCAGGCACGTTAAAGATTGTCCCTATCTGTGTCCCGCTTGCGGTAAGGGTTTCAACCAGCTCTGCCACCTCAACGACCATGCGTGCTGCTCCACCCAGGGAAGTGAGCCACACATATGCCAGCTGTGCCATTTTTCCTTCCGTCGGATCGTCGATCTAAAGCAGCATGTCATCAAGAAGCATGCATAAAGCTATGTGTCCTACTCCATGGAGAAAGAAAATTAGGGATGTAATATATGTATGTACATACATATATTGCATTGCTCTGGGTCGACGACACCAATTCTTCTGCTGTCGCGTTTGTCCAGGGCTCAAAACTTCCGCAACAACTTTTAAACACCAGCTCGCTCTCTTTGATTCACAGCCTCCGCTCGCAAGTGCCATTGATCCGCTGAGAGCGCCAAGAGAAAGAGAGAGAGAGCGTAACAGTTGCAGCAACAATAACAGCCACAGTAACAGTGGGTGAGAACAAGCGTTATGTTGTGGTCGGGGGCGCCTATCGCGGGGTTTTTCGAATACATGACAAAAACAACAAAAAATGAAAACTTGGCCCACACCGATATGACAGTTTTGAACGGAACTTGCTGGCGTCTGGATCGCATTTACCGTCCACCGCTTATTCTTCTCCTCTCCGTCGTGTCTTTGTCGTCGTAGTTATTTATCACAAACAACAACAAAAAATACGTGTTGGTTTTTTTTGAATTTTCTTGGTTTTTTTCGAGTGTGTTTTGTTGTGTTTTACCGCCTGTCTGTTGATAATTTTCGTAGTGCACTTTTTTTGAGTGTTTTTCTTGTTGTTGCAGTAAGTAAAAGCTACTGAAAACGTAATGTTAGAAATTGTTCCAGATATTTCCAATAAAACAAATATTTCGGTTAAAAATATATAAACTTACAAATCTTACAACAAATTGTGTGCAAATTGTGTGTCTGTCAAACGTGCTTAAATAAAAACAAATATTTATTAAATATAAATAATTATGTTAACTGCTTCTAAGAATAGATTATGGATAGTAAAGAATGTGCAAAATAAAGCTTTAAATACCTTTGCAGATCGTTAGTTTTCATAGTAGATTCCGTTTTGATCCAGTTGATATAAGAACCAGCTACTTCCGATCGTTTCTATGATAGGTATACCACAGGAACAGACGTTTTCATGGTCTCAGCATTACGATAAGAATTACGTGCAAAAAGGTATGACGCTTAATGGAAGTCCGATCTTGGAGTTTAATCGCGTACTTAAAGGGCTCCAAAATGATTCATAATTTTGTACAATTTGCTAAAAATTAAATTAAATAAAAAGAATATCAAAAGGCACAAGCGAACGGAAAATAAATATAATGAACCATTAATTAAACTTAAAAAATGGCTTTGGAAAAATATACCTAATATTTAAAAAACTTCAATTAAATGGATAAAGTCTTAAAAATTGTGATAAAACATTATACAACATTTCGCAAGCGCATGCTAAAAACCAAACAACAAAAATTTTAAGAATAATAATAAATTCAAATCAAATCCAAGCGACGACCCTCAAGCCTCTGTTAACATATAAACTGAAACAACTTTTGTTGTTGGTTTTCGCAAATGTTTTCCACATTTGTTTGTTTTAGTTGCGAGAGGGGGAGCCGAGCCGGGCCTTAAAAAAAGCTTTTTCGTATCGCATTTGTTTCTGTGTTTTTGTTGTTTTTTTTTGGCATATGAAACCAGCTTTTGGCTGGAACGAGAACAGATTCCGTTGTGTCGCGGGTTTTAATACAAAAAAAAAACAGTCTGTAATTAACTTAATTTGTTATTGTTGTGGTTGTTATTCTATTTCTGTGAGTGGTGCGGAAAACCCCCCATGAAAATTGTTGCGCTTGAGTTGTTCTTCCCAATCGTCAACGCATTTTTAAGCCTCGCTTGAATGGAAATCACATTGCATGTGAATCGTTTCCAAAAAAAATCCAGCCTAAACAAAAGATTTCAATGAATGGTTAATCCAGAATTTCATGGATCAATGAGGAACTCACTGAATCACTACTAGATGGTCCCAAAGTAAAATGAATACTAAAAGAGGCAAGATCGAGTGTCAGAAGAGCCGACTAGAACTTGAAAGCTGCTCAAGTTGAAAAGATGAAGAAAATCAATCAATAGTTAAGAGACATTGAAGAGATAAATACACATACATACGTATACATAATAGTTATCAAAACTCAACTCAAATTTTCCACAATCAAACTTTAAGTCAATGCGAAATCGATACCTTTTTCAAATGAATCGATCTCCAAACAAACTTCAAAGAATATCTTACATCTAAAGTTGAATATCGGTTAATCTTTAATTCACATTCCAGACAGCACTTCTAGACCCAACCCCCCACGCCTCTGTCTCAGTGGGGTGGGAGGGGCTCATCAAATCCATAATTTATCTTGTAGAAACCGTTAACCTCCTGTCCCTCGCTTTTCTGTTGTTTTGTTGTAGCTCTCCCCCCATCCCCCAGAGTCAGTGGAATTATCATTTATTCCTATATTGTAATTGATTTGCCGGCGAGAGCCCTACGCTCCAGACTCCAGAATGGATCTTGGAACTGAACCTCTCCCCTGAGACGGGGTCTGTCTCCTTATTTTGTACCCTCTGCGTCTCTGCCCCTTCTTATCGTTAATGCCAGAGTTTCCGTTGCCGTTCCCTGTTCCCTCCTCATATGTCTGTCTGTCTGTGGAATGTTGTTGTTTGGGGCAATTACAAGTTGGCACTCCTCGGTGTCCCACAGAATGGGGACCGGACCGCCCATGTAGGTACTCGTACTCATGCTCGGTGGTATTTGGTGGCACAGTGAAAACTCGCTTAAGCAGATAGATCTCTTAACTGTCACAAATTTGATTCACTGCCAAAATGTTTCCAAAAGCGAAAGGACACCGAGACAGGAGAACATTCGCTACGATTGATTCTTAAATAGGCAATAATTGTGTGTAATGGCGGGACAGCTTACGGACTGGGAATCATCCACAACCAAAGACATTTCATCGACTTCATATATGTACAATCATTTTGCATTAAAAAATATTTATTGTTTCCAAACATCCTAGCATTCACTGTAAATCCTTTCGATTTCGCTCACAATTTCTCTATCTTTCCCTCTGCATCTCTCACTTCATTGTCTCAAAATCTCTCTCTCTGCCTCCCTCTCTTCCGATATCTTTCAGTCTCCCTTTCGGTAAATACCTTAGCAGTGACGCACCACAGGGGCGATGCCTCGAAAAGAAAATAACAGCTAAAACACCTGCAAAAGCAGCAGCGCAAAAAAAATCACCACACATTCAAACGAACACAAAACGCATTTAATAATTAATAAACGTGCTGAATTTTGCAATCAGTTATGCAGTCACTGTCTCCGTTGCTTCACTCCACTCTTCCCGCATCCCTGTCTCAGATCGATGTCGTCTCCCCTGTTCGCTCTATGGGTTTCTTGCTCTCTGCATCTTCATAGGCACCTCTCCAACACTTTACCCCTTTGTTCTACGCCACTTGGCAAAGCAAAAAATCAACAACTGATAAGAGACGTCAACGCAAAAGTGTTTCTCAAGATATTGGTCCCATATTTAATACAGTTACATATATACAGATCTTTTATCATGACAGATATAAAAAATCATCCCCATTGGTTAGGAGAATTAAGAAAAGTTGTGATGGCGTGACATGACTTCAAAAATTAATCGTCAAGGCAAGTTTTTTTTCACCCGGTGCAATCAGGTTAAGGTCTGCCTTCCAATGGGGGCATTAAATGAGATTTTAATTAGTTAAACCTCTGCCTTCACATTAATTTACTTTACTTTATAGAGGGGGTTCACTAGGGAACTACCGCAGATGATATGCATCTACATAAATCTAAACAAAATACTCAACCATAACAGACCCCACCCCATTCCGGTTTTCAATTTCACTTCAAATCGCATTAATTTTGATTCTAAAATACGACTTAATTTAAATTCATAAACCTTTAAGCTGGTGAAATTATAAATAAATAGCTAAATGTTTATGTTTGTAAACATTTGGGTTGACACTGAATATCAAATATTTTTGTTATTCTTTCATTATTTAAATAGCTGTTTAATGTTGAAAAACTTTAGAAATAATGTGGAACATACGAGGACACTATAGAATACCGAAGTATTCTACTATCAGAACTTAGCTGTTATTTTTATGAAACTTTGGTATCCTTTTGGTATTTTATTCGTAACGAATTTAGCCGTTCACTTATGGTAAATTTCTATAGCGTAGCAATACCTTTCGAGACATGTACCTGCTATAATGGAACAGACAGGTGTACTATTTATAAGATATGGTCACCCATACATTGAGTCGAATGCAGCCAAATAAGTGGGAATAATTCAAAAACCTTTAGTTACTTTTTAAAAGTTTTGTGAACTTTAGAATCAGTTGAGTGATCAATTGTTAAAAAACGAAAAACGAAAAGTTTAAAAAAGAATCGTAATATTTTCGTGTAATAAAAACAAAGTGTGCAGTCTAATCTCAAAACAGGAGCCGAGGGCCGGCTAGCGTTATATTATTATTATTATTTTCCTTAAAATTAATTCTGGCAGAAAGACCTTCCAGGGTTACTCTCCAAGTTGCACTCCATTTGAAGCTTAACCTCTAGAGATTACTGTCATTATCACTTCCTTCCTGTTAATTACCCCGCTAAAGAGATCAAGAGAAGAGAATCGAAACGAAATGAAACGAAACGAAGAATGAAAAAAAGGAATGTCGTAATGAATCACGCAGGTGTGCGTGTGCATGAGAGAGTGAGTGAGCAATGCACGGCAACAAAAGCTACAACGAAAGCAGCAGGCAGCAGCTTTGGCTTACGGCTCTCCCATATCAATCGGTATTTGCTTAACTGTTTCGTTCCCCTCAAGAAACAATGAAAACAGCAGCAGCACAAGCTGTAGAGTAGAGTGTGTGTGTGTGTGCGCGCGTGTCTCATGATTGCACAAAACAAATAAACAGTTAAGGCCGTAACTCCACCTGCAGTACCACCTGTACCAACAGGTACTCTTACGCCGCCTAGACCATGGCTTTTGCTTTCTAAAACTTTTCTCTCTCTCTCTCGCTGAATCTCCTGCTTGTATATTGGCACCGCCCTCACCGTTACAATTAGAGTTTGAAAGTTATTTTTAAAACAGCGTGATCTCTCGCATCAGCAGGCACTGCACTGCGCTTTTGCACTCTCTCTCTCTCTCACTCGCTCTTGTTCTTTGGGTTATTTATCTCCTTTCCAGTGCTGTGGTTTGTGGCCTCTCTTTGGGCTGTACTTGATTGCTCCCTCTACGTATTCTTGTTCGTAATACCCGCTACGTCGGGGGACAACTGCTACCCTACATATGTATATTCGAGAGGTTATCCAGTAGATACAGTCTGTGTAAACAGGTGAGAGAATATGAAAGAATATGCTAGGGTAAACGAAATTTATAGCTAGAAAACTCATATTTGATAGACTAATAAAAAGAACTAATATCTACTTAACTTAATTAATTACTGCCTGCATAATTTGCAAAAAAAGGAAAGATATACTCCTGCCATTGTAAGAGTGTCAATCATTTCACACAGCATATAAATGAGAGTAGCCTATAGTATAGTTCGCATATCGAGTATTATTATTGTTTTTTGCTTCATAGGGGAGCCAATTTGTCTCGATGGCATTCTGCTGATGCCTGCTTCCTTGCTGTTTCTGTTTTGTTTTGCATTTTTATGAATGAATGGCAAATCACTGACTTTTATATGTACGTACATACATATGTCGTACGTATTTTTGTTAGGCTGATAAACCGCCTTGAGCCAACAAAAACAACACATAAAAAATATCATTATCAGGGGGTATACACTTGTCGTACGAGAGTTTTGTTATGTTATCGACAGCAGAGCTGAAAGGGAAACGCGATCGCGAACTGACCTATAATAAGAATTTTCATATTTGAGCAGCCTACAGAAGACAGAAGAGGAGGCTCCAAGGCAGCAGACGGGAGGTGGGGCCTTGCATTGCAATCGAGGCATAAAAGGGAACAGAGGAGAGAATACATAATAATAATGAAATGCAAAAAGCGTAAATTAAAATCGTTGAAACACCAAACGAAAGAAATAACAGGGCCGCACCATTAAATACTCTTTAAGATCCGATGGTTCTTGGTACTATATATATACATATGTACATATATGCCTTTCTGCTTTAGATATCCACTGCAGATCGATATTTCCTATGGGACTAGATATGTATATATTTCAACTATTATAACATTTCACAGAGCTATGAAGAAAGAAATATATTGTATGGCTCTGTATTCTTTATTATACATATGTATATGGAATACCATTTATGAAAACGATCCTCAATACGATCTCTCTTTTCTGAAAGATATATAAAAATGAGTGTAAGCTGTAATAATAATTTATTATCTATGAAATAAATTCCATCTTCTGCTAAAGAATTTCATAATACCCGCATGAAGGGCAACCACAAGAAATCAACAGTCTGACACACAAGATTACTAAAGTTTTCAACAGGTGCCACTACCTTTATACCAAGGTAGGGAAATATTTAATTCCAATCACACCTCGGGCTTACCCATGAAGGTTCCATTAATACAGACAGGAAATCGAATGGGATATTTCCTCCCTGCACCTGTTGGTTATACACACATATACAGATGTATATATAAAAATCCTGTTTGCTTTTTGGCTTTAAGTTCTTTCTGAATTATGAGTCAAGAAAAGGCTTAGCTGTGTAATTAAAGAAGTAAACAAATAAACGACTCGCAACGACAAACAAACGTGGTTCATTCATAGTCAAAATGCGCTGCATTGTTCCACCAATGGTGTGCTGCATAAATAAGAGTTAAATGGGTATATTGGTTTTGGTAAGTTAGGGAAAAAATGTTGAAACATTTTGTTTTGTGCCATATATGTATGTATGAGTATCATTTAATTGGAAATGGAAATATTTAGACTCCCAGAAATGTTTTTTCTTTCTTTTAGATATATCTTTGTGATTTCATTGTTAATAATCCTAAATAACTTGTACCGTGACTCTCTGTCCATGTCATTTTAAAACAAAAGTAAATATTTATGAGAAAGCGAATCAACGTGACAGGTGACGTATGGTGCACCGAAGCGGAAAAGAGCTATAAGTGGAGCTGTAAATAGTTTCCTACCATAAAAATGAGTGCACTCGTAGATGAGGAGCTACTACCTTCTGTTACGAATTCCTCAAGAGGTATATCAAATGACTAAGAGGTACCCCGTGGGTTGATTACCACACACTCTTTTGCTATGAGTATTTCTTTATGGGCCCCCCTCCCCCTCATTCCTCATGCAATCATTCCGGTTGATTGTCTGATTGATATGCCTGACGCATACTCAAACTCGTGGCTCTGTCTCTGTCTTTGTTTTTTGTATGCTTATGATAAGAGTTTTTTATATCAATGTCAAGTTAGCCATAAAAAAAGGTTTTTTGTTGGACAACATCGACAAAAAGCGGATTCAGAAGGTGACCCCAATTCAAACGGTAAATGTGTATGTCCGCCCACCTGCAGCCCATCCGCAAACGCTTTTTCACTTTAAAAAAATTAAAATAAAGAGTTGACATTGTAAATTAGGCAGCAAGAGAAAAGAAAAGTAAATTAACCACCGAACAAATAACAACAGACACATCTCTGGTGACGTCTTCTCGCCCTGTCCAGCCACCCATCGGCGCTGTAAATCAGATCATAAATCATGCCGTCCACAAAGCCAGACAAATAGCCTGACAAATGAGATGCGGCATAAGCATAAGCAGGGTATATTTACACAGAAGATGAGGTAATGCCAGAGATGCGAAGATTCGGATGGATATATGATAATATATAATTCGGTAGATCTCATGGTGTAGCCCCCAAATGCTTTTTGGCTTCTTCACCTTAAACAGTTTAAGAATATTTGTAGTGCACTGCAATTCAGTGTAACAGCATAAAGTTTAATAATTTTAACAAATAAATCCACTTAAAAGAAGAAATAATAAATAAATACATTAATGATAAAAAATAAATAAATAACCAACTAGAACCTCGGTAAAGGTTACGCTTCACCTTTTGTGAATATACCTTTGACAACTGCACCTGCAAGAGCGGTACAATTTAGATTCTCTTCTCACCTTATCTTTTTGCCCTCACTCTCATTCCAGCGAAATAACAGAAGCAGCAACAAAAGCTTTAATAGAAGACGCCTTAGAAGCCTCAACAGAAGACGCAACAGAAGCAGCAACACCAACTGTTAACCGAAAACTTAACGCACCCGCCTTCGCTCGCTCTCTCACCAACACTTAGCCATGCCACAAGCCAAATCTCCGACAAAGAATCGCCTAACGCTGCTGCTGACGCTGCTGCTTTTAATCGCCAGCAGTGCTGCTGGCGTCTCTGTTGCCTCCTCGGCCAATCTGCTGCCCTCGCCCCGCTTCTTCTATGCTGCATCAGCGGCGGCCACCCCCTCATCAGATGCCGCCTCACAGACAAAGGTGCGTCTGCTGCGGCAAACAAATGTTGCAGCCGGGCCAGGTACAGCAGAAGCAGCGGCAGTGCCCGAGGATGAGGGAAGCTGCTGCCAGGGAGCAGCCGCAGATGCTGGAACACCTGTAACGGTGAGTGGATTTACACGCATACAGAGAGGGGATTTTTTTAACAGAGATGGGGAGAGGAGATATTATAACAGCTGCAGGAGGTGATATCCAGAGCGATCGTTAGAATTCAAATTTTATGATACTCTGGGAAGGGAAATTAGTTCAGTGACCGGAAAAGGAGAAAGACAAGTGGATGGTATATTTTAACAGTTATAGGAGGAGATATTTGGACAGATGTAATAGGCAGAAGATGTTTTAGCCGAGAATGGAAGGAACAACAGAATAACTCTCGCTCCGAGGTGTGTGTGTGTCTGTGGTCGGGGGAGATGCAGCAGCGCCACAACTCTTATGGTGGCGCCGCAGCGTCGCCTAGAGACATTGCATATTTGGGTCAGCCCTCAGCGATCATCGCATTTGTTTGCAGTTTGATAAGCCACAACCCCAACTCGGAACCCAATCCAATGCCATCATCCCCCACCCCGCAACCCCATCATCTATTCCCATGGACAGTGGCGCCGTTGCCGTCGCCTGTCATCGTCTCAGCCTTTGCCTCAGCCTCAGCCTCTCTGGTTTCTGGGGTTCTGTTCTGCTTCTAGTGGCATTAATAGCGATCGCCTTGATTCCAAAACAAATAATTCGCATTACGTCTCCGCCATCCCCATTCCCACATCGTGTGCCCAGCTCTTTTGTTTGCGTCAATTCTAAGATAAACAAAACGGTGCAGGGCTCCACCTTCTAGTGCTTTTACTACTCCTCCTCTACCTCTGCCTCCTCCCACACCCCTGCACTTTGCTTCGTTTGGGTTCCCCTTGCGGCGGATGTGGATAATAGAGCAGGGTTTTTGGCTTTACTGGGTAAACATCTGATAGTATCAATTTCTAAATATACAAAAACAGCACTGACTACATAGAAAGTTGCAATTCATTTCCTGGAAGCCTTAATTATTTATTAGAAGATTACGTTTTCTTATCGTACCAGCAAATGGCAATGTAATTGGAGACGATTCATAATGATAGGAATGAATGGGTCTTAGCTATGATTCACTTCTCCAATTCTATGGCAAAAGAAAGTTTTTACTCTAAGATTTTATATGCATTTGGCATCCAATTTTAAATAATAATCGTAATAATAATCCAAATCCAATCAAAACTGATTTAAAAACGATTCTTAATTCTCATTGAAATCGACGATAATTTGTTCCTCATATTCCAGGTGTTACAGACCTTACCTTTCGGCCTGTTTGTACCATTACATTTTATTGTGAGTTTTTAACGTCACAAATGGAATTTAAGATTAATTTTCTATAGTTTTAAAGCACCAGAAAGTGCTGTTGCCATCTTGCTAATTTTGAGATTGCTCAGTTCTAATAGAAGCCTGTCCCGATGTACCTGAACTCACATACATATGTACATATATGGAACTATGTATTTATGTCGTTTATATTTCCCTATGACTCAAGAAATCCATCTTATAATTTTCACCCCAAAATTGTCTTCGATTCTCTTTGATTTAAAAATAATTGAATGATTTATTTGCGAGACCAGATCAAGATCTATTTGCAGAAACAGAAGTTCCTCTTGAGTTTGAGATTGTTATTAAGTGCCTGAGATGTTGGCTTTAACCATTTCCTCAGACACGAGTATGAGTGTCTGTTTTTGCCCTTGAACTTTCTCTGTGATTCTGGCGGCTGCTGCTTCCACAATTAACACAAGAGAGTGAACAAATGGCATACAGTTCCGATACGTTCTGGGGGCGCTAATGAATCATGACCAAATGATCGGATCGGATTGGCGGCGCTACTACGTTGGAGATGACGATGCCGTGCCAATTGGTCAAAGCACCTGGCACGTGGCGTTTCCCTCACTTCACCGAAACAGAAGCTATGGGATGACGCACGAAAGCACCAGATATAAACACACAAATAACTGTTCGAGCTTCAAGCTATTTGTTCCCTAGCGATATCAACATTTCTATGCAGTTGTCGTCTGTCATTTTTTAATGGCATACGCAGACGTACAACTGTACATATGTAGCGTATGTATGTATGTATCTACATACGTCAATTCAGGTGGAATAGACAGAGAAAGAGAGACGAGGGAACAGCAGCTTAGTCGCGAATAGGGGAGCAGGTGACTAATGATCGCTGTAGCGATCTTGTACGTGTTGTCACAGTTGTTTAATAATAATCCAAGTAATAATGTCAGCTGCCTCTGCTATAATGATCCACGGCGATCCAGGGGGGAAATATTTATTTTTATTTTTAAATAAAATAATTATTTCAAATTCGGAGGGGTTTTCCAGCAAAAGGTTACGAAAAAAGAAACATGTTTTAACCGCAGAAGGAATCTTTTCGTGCATATGTATAACCAATAATATTGTTTTTAGACGAATGATTATCCAAATAGCATTGATCAGTATATATCAGAAATTGTGACAATAATAGTCGAATAGTTACAGATTAAGTAACAAATTGATCTAAAAGAAATCAAATTTCTATAGAAATGAATATCATTTTGTAGACTTGAACAATTCTTTGAGCAGCTCCATTCTGATTACACTATCCGACACGATTTTTCCTCAAGGAACAAAACCAAATTTTTCTTAAAGATTTGGGGCTTAGAAATGGGTTGATGATATATTTTATTAGTGTTTTAGTGTTATTAATCTGATTCTTGTTTTATTGATTCATTTTCAAATGTATTCCTTAAGTGAAGTCTGGGTCACGTAGCCTGTGACTGGTTGAAACATAAACTCACTTTGTTAAGAAAAGCTAAGGAATATTTTGTTTTAGGGGTGTACACGAATCCCTAGCGATTTCAGTATACAGATAATGTGGGAGGAAATATGTCCATTCACTTATAGGAAATTGAAATTTGTTAACTTAAGTAAACCACTGATTTTGATTATATTTCCATTAGTTACCGTTGGAACTTGCAACCGACCTGAGCAATATTACCGCCGACTACGATGTCTCTGGCGAAATATCTTCCAAGGGTGAGTAGAATGACAATTGAGTGAATCTACAATTAATTTACACTCGATCTCTCTCTCTCTCTCCATCCTTTCGTATTTGCAGAAAACTTCAAACGCAGCGTTACCAGATGTAAGAAATTCTTTGATTCCTCATCTGTGGAAAAGTCAAAAACAACTGTCTTTTGGGAAAACTTGTTAGGCAGGATTGACTTGAGTTTATCGATTACACTACGCAACACGACATTTCCGCTGGTGCCCAATATGACTTTTTCTAATAGATTTCAGGATTTTCTATAAATCAGACCAGGCACTTTGTAGCTGCAGCTTAACGCCTGGAAGATATTAAGCTTTTAAGTTCAAATATGATATTTTTTTGCAGTATTTTTTCACAAAATTTTGAAAACTCAGGAAAAGTGGGCCACAGCCTGAATAAAAAGTTAAATTTTTTCGAGTAGTGTTATAGATGCATCTCTTAGACTGCATTATTAGACACAGTTTTTGGGAAGTTTCTTTCATTTGAAGTACGATTATCTTAAGGCCATTAACAGCACATTAACGTTATATTCGAAAATAATCTGTGTTTTAGAGGAACAATATTCCTGACAAAAATTGTATTCCGTCTATTATTTTTATTTTGGAATATTTCCCATACAACTTTATTTAAAAACTGTTATGAAAAATTCTCGCAATAGATTAATAATTTCGCTCATTATACGATATAACTATTTGAGATATCATCGTAGAAAATAACAGAGCTTACATCCATTCGCTTAGGATAACATTTATGCAGCGACTTAATGCTGCTTGTAAAGAGGAGCATAATTAATACTCGTAGTAGAAATTGTACTTATATTTAATAGGATTCTTAATCCTCAAAATTGCTTTAATTTTATGATCCCCAGTAATTGTTTTGGTAGCAGCGCTTGCAGATAGTAGATAGATAAACACATGGTGACTCCTATAAGAATTTTCTCTCTTCTCCCATTCTCGAAATTGTTACAGCTGCGCTCAAGATTTTCATTTTGTGTTAACTTTTATCCTTATATCTTATACTTATATCGAAAGATATATATATGTAGATAGATACTATAGTCGCAGGCTCCTTCGATTCTTCGTCTGGTTAGCTGTGTGAAGCGAACCCAATTTTCGTTTGTACAGGTTTTCATTGATTGTAGGCTCAATTAGGTTGCTTAGTATAAAAGCTGGAATAATGTAGAAATATAAGAGTATGTAGTGCAATTTATAGGGTTTTAGTTTCCTGCACTAAGAATTCCAACTCTAATAATGATCCGTTTGCTCTTATTGCTCTCTTGCAGCTGCCATACGGAATGCCACGCCTGCTATCTGCTCGCCTCAGCCAACCATTGTGGAGCTGAAGCCGCCGAGTGATGAGGCGGGCGGCTTTAATGTCTACTATACGCCTGCTTGCACGCGTATCAATCGCTGCAACGGCTGCTGCGGCTCCACATTGATTTCCTGCCAGCCCACACAGACGGAGAAGGTGCAGATGCGTGTGCGCAAATTCGAGCGTGGTGGCACCTCCAAGCGGGGCTCGGAAATCATCGTGGTGGAACAGCATTTGGCATGCCGCTGCGATTGCCGCATCAAGGCCGAGGACTGCAATGCGTATCAGCTGTACAGAAGGGAACTGTGCCGCTGCGAGTGTCAGAATACGGACGCCAGGGACAAGTGCTTGGAGCAGGCCGACAGCAAGTACTGGGACGATGCCAATTGCACCTGTGCCTGCCGCTACAATCAGAGCTGCACCACTGGCACCGTTTTCGATGAGACGCAGTGCAAATGCACCGATGTGAGTGTGCGCTGAGTGCCCTGGAGTAGAGGGGACTAGGATTAAACTATTTAAGGGATAGATCAATTGGTTATAGATTCGGTTTGGTGTGTTTCGGTTGTGGTTACGTCCCAAGTTGTACTCCCAATGCAAAAGCACAGGCTCCCACAACTTTACCCTGTACTCGTTCGGAAAACACGTTTCAAACAATGAATCCCAACAAATGATTTTGATTCGTTTTTAGTTCTAGTTTAAGTAATTTGTTTTTGGTCTTGCTGTTTATATGTACATATGTATGTTATTTTTCCTCCATCTTTTCTGTTTTCTCTTTATGTTTCGTTTTAGATCAAAAATGTCGAGTATTATTCGTAAAATTCGTTAACAAACACACACACAGACACACACTGTTCCACTGTTCGTTCCACTAATTTGTTGCTGAAGAAATTTGTTAAACATATTTGAAGAATTTGAATAACCACTTTAAAAGAGAGAGAGAGAGAGAGAGACAATTAAATCTTAACATTTCTTTGTGATACTTTCCTGCAAAACGTAACTAAAATTTAGATGCCAATGGTTTGAGGCAATTTATTGTAAAAATGTAACTTATAGTAGAGCTGTGTTGCGGCAAGATAGAGAGAGAGAGAGAAAGTGGAGTGTGATCCCCAGAAGGTTTCATTGCATTGTGTGAGTACTTCCAAGCCCCCCACCCCACCACCCAACCTGCATGTAGCCATAGCTATCCCCTAACGTTGGCATTGCTAATACTCTTCCACATTTCAATCACCAATCACTGCTTCTGTTCCTATCCCTAAATTACACGTAAAACTAATTTTATTGCTTGGATTACTAATTGGAAATTTATTATACTTTATATCCAGCCATCGGCCCCCATAGATGTGGTGGATCGCAAGCGTTTCATTGTACAGGCCGTGGAGGTAGAGCCCGACAACACCACGCTGTATCATGTGTAAGAGCGTGAAGAAGGGAACGAAGGACCAGTAAAAGGGAGCACCAGCTGGAACTGCAAACTGGTGGAATGGCGAGAGATTGTACTGAGAAACACACAAATTACACAATGATTGCACTATGCTTAACTGCACACGTACTTTATATTATTTATAGTTATTGATTTAGACCTAGTCTATTACTACACACTACACACCAAACACATTCCCCTCTTCCCCCTCCTATTCAGTATTCTGTCTGTAGTTCCCTCATTTTGTGCGTGCCGCCTAATTATTACCATTTTTTTTACTGATTTGTTTGGTCACTTTTTAGGCGCCTTTTCATGTTTTCCAATGTTTAAGTTTTATGTTTTTGTAATAATTCAACAGAAATTTGCACTTTCGCCGCACATCCCGCACATACTCGTAATTGTGTGTACATTTACTGTTTTTTGTACAATTTGTATGCCAATTTTGTAGCTTTAAGTCGAGCCATTCCAAGAAAAAGATGCGAGAGAATATACAAAGATTATTGAAATAATATGTACAATACGTGTTTTTTAATAGATTGTTTCCATTTGTTTTCGCTAAGGCCAGGAACCTACAGATGGTTAATATGTTGAAACTAAGGAATTATCACAATCGTTAAAACTTAAATTAAGAATTTAAAAAATATGACAATATTTAAAGGAATTGTTTTCCTTTTTGTTGTGGCCCTGGTGAAGTCCGCTCCCCTCCCGCTTTGCGTATTGAACTTAACTATGGAACATTCGAAGAGTCTGCTGCAAAAGCTGCTCTCTGATGATGATAAACAACTAAGAGACATTCTCTTCCATTTTGAAGTTGACTGGTTGACTGGACTGACAGTCCGACTTGAGCAGAAGCAACACTTGCAGCTCCCTCAGTCGCAGGAACTGGCTTGAGGAGAAGATGACTGGCGTAGGCTTGGATATGCGTGCGACCTCGATCTAATGCACTTGCGCGACTTGCATCTCGAATGCATCGAATTCACTCAAATTGTGATGCTTCTACTTGAACTATTCAGAAATGGCCAGGAATCGAGCCGCCTTAAGAACGGAAAGATAGAAGCTCTGCACAATGATGCATTGCACACCGCATGCATCCAGTGGTCGATTCTTTTGCTGGCTTAAGCTGCATCATTTTTTTGTTCTCATAGTACATTGACTGCAGATTCTAGAATTAGAGCTGCGAAACGCGTGCTGCATGAATTTTCCCAATAGCAAAATAGATTATATTCTGCTTTTAAAAAGGGCCGAAAAGTTTCTATCAAAAAGGCAGGCAGTGCTACCGTCTAGACTCTAGAGTCTAGACTGTACCATGTGTAATAAATAGATCATGAGCACCAATGCTTGAGAGAAAAGCTTACAAATGTCATAGTTCCTATCGATTAGGAACCTAGTACTTAATCCTTTGGAAATATGCATTACAAAAAATGTACAGAGCATTTGAACTATTTTGAATTTGTGCCAAAGTATGAGCGAAAATCCAGAACCCACGCCGAAATGTGAGAAGCAAGAGAACACCCAGATATCAGAGCTCGAGATGAAGATGCTAGAAAGAGCTAACAGACTTGATACTTCGCTTAACGATTTGATTTATTCGTTTTACAAAAACCAAACCGACATGGAAGCCATTTATAAAATCGTGATCCTTATGAAAAAAGTTCGGGATGAGTATGAAAGCGTGAAAGAAAGCTGATTGATGGAGATGGAGCGTAAGGGGGAGGAGCAGACAGTAAAGGACCTGATCTTTCGCATAGACACCGCATTAATGCAGATCCGTGTAACGCAGGACCAATACCAAAAAATTAAAATGGGTTAGAACAAGAACACAGTGAACACATGCACTGTTCTCAGTGAACACAGTACACAGACATCAGTCGATGCAACGCGATGGGGAGTGGATATAAAAAAAGGTAATACCTCTTTCACATATACATACATATCTCGATCCCTCTTCCGTACAACATTCGTTAATTTCAGTAGCAAATACCCAGAAGATACAAATGCACTAGAACAAGAAACCGACAAGTCCAAGCACACGGTGTGCCAGCCAGCAGTCGACACAGCCAGAATTGCAGAATTAAATCAATAATTAATTAATTAATTAAATAAATGAAATTGAAATTGAAATTATCTGTTTATTATATTTATAGTATATACACGAGACAATACTTTTATTCGACATTAATTGAAACCAGGAGAGACCCCAAATGGTTACTGTGGTATATTGTAATTTTTTTAAATGCTATCACAATTTTATACATGCAGGTTCATAGTTCATACATATTACTCTTGTCTTGCTATCATCTAGATTCTGGAAGCCAAATGGCTCCGAACCGCTAAAATATCCGAACCGGATAAAATATTGGACGCATTCAGTGAAGTGATCACGAAAGGAGAATCAGAGTTTTCGATTGTGCGGGGGGAGCATTTGGCCTCCGGAAAGTATCCAGTAACAGCGATGTGAAATTCGTTGCGCGATCCGGTCGATACATTCGGCTGGAGAAACTTTCAGATGAAGCCCTGAATTCAAAATACAAGATTACGGGCTTGCTAATACTAGACTAAATATAACTTTCTCATGATTTTCACTCTATGTACTCGTATGTTGCGGATGAATCCATTGTTTATTGTTTATTGCCAATTGAAAATAAATACGATCTCGGTTAAAATCTCAAACTGAAAAGCTGTTTAAAAACTCTCATTGAATTGTTTTTGTTTAATTCTTCGTTCATAATACTTGATAATAATTCCAACTCGTCCGGCCGTAATAGGATCTAATTGTAATTCCATTCTCTTTACAAATATATTGGACATTTGTACAATGATACAATATTACAAAGAACAACCCGTATGACCCTTTAAAATTAAATTTGTTTACCCTGTACTCGATGAGTGAATGGGTGTAACGCACAGAAGGAAACATTTCCGACCCCATAAAATATATCAGCAGTATCTGGATCAGCATCAATAACCGAGTCGATATAGCCACGTCTGTCCGACCGTCTTGTTTGTCGCCTGATTCTCACAGACTATCAGAGCTGGAGCAACCAAATTTTGTATCCAGACCTCTGTTATATCACACTGTCACAAGTGTATTACAAAATTCTCTCATTCGTGCAGTGTGCAACCTCTGGCGGAGAAGATATAGAATCTACAGTAATGTAAAAAATAATAAGGACACTTGGCATTGATTCAGCAAATGCTCTATAAAATCGCCTTGAAGCAACCCCAGCGTCCTCAATAAGGCACAACTTGAACTATTTAATTCATCATATATATTCATCGGTTTCGGTATTGTTCAAACGTCATACCTGTATCTTCAACTCATAACCCCCACATATGTATGTACGTATATCCATACACTGTAAACATATTTAATCGAACCTTCTCGACTTCTCATTTGAATTCCAACTTCAACAGCTACTGAAAAATCTCAGTAGCTGAACAGCTATGATATGTATATCGTAAATATATATTGCAATAAACAATTACTGAAAACATTTTCATATTTTTTTTAGAGTGAAAAAGAGACAAAAAGCTATTTCAAAACAATTCAGTGTTTGCAAGATTCCGATTTCAGAACTTTTCAGTTTAAAGCCAAGTACTCAGACGCGCTAAATTTTCGGTCGACCGAAATCAGGGATGATATTCGTATGAAACCGATAAGAAATCATCCCTGTTTTTCGGTCGACCGATAATTTAGCGCGTCTGAGTACTAGGCTTAGTGTAGTTGGCGCCAATCGGTTTTGAAAAAGTTCCATTATCGCACAAAAACATCGAAGTTAGTATTAATCAATGAAAATAGATATCGATATATCGAATTTCCCGAAGGCGGAAATTTGATAGATTTCGGGTAGATGTTATCTTTATATATTTATCTAATTATTCTTTTTATGTATCCGACAAAAAACTCGTACTGTTATATCGCTCAAAACTCACACTTGAGGCGCACAACTGAGTCCCTCACAGTATGTTGAAAAAAAGGGTGAGCTTAGCCTTGCCTGCGTTGTATTCTCGAGGCCGTTTTGCCTGTTAACCATACCTTTTCTTTTGCTTGCCGGCAACATTATTCCCAGCCACATGAGTAGTAGAAATGGGCACATTGTAGCCAGAAAAATGCAAAAATGGTCTCACAAATTTTTCCCCGCGAACAATGAAACAACAAAATAGTGTCAAATTTTTTTCTAAATTCAGAAAAGTCCGTTGATAGTTGATATATTTGCAATTAAAAAGAAAATATCGCCCCCAAATATATATTAAAAAAATAAAATATATTCAACATCCCTACAGTTCGCCGAGTCGGAAGTCGGAGTTGTGTGCACAGAAGTTTGAGGAAAGAGCCGAAAAACGAAAAATCGAATAAGGCGGATAGCGAGAAACGCAAATATTAACACATCTGCTTGCCATCGAAAAAAGAACCAAAATCCAAATTCCAAGACCAAGACCGCCTTACATCGTACATCGCATCGCACTCTACGCTGTCCGCTGTCCGTTCTCCCACCCCCCTAAATTGCCTGTTCTTCGAAAAGCGAGCAACAGCAGCAGCAGGCCCCAAAATCAATAATCTGGTTGTGTGGTTTTCGCGGCTTTTTTTTTGTGTTTTCTTTCAAAAACAATCAATACCCGAAGGTAACGTGTGTAGAAACAAAATCTAACAATTCCACCTCTCAGTGTGCGTTTGCGTTTGCGTTCGTTGACGCTTGACATATTGGTACACATTTTCTTTTATATTTTTACCTTATTTGTCGTTTTTATAAAAAAATATCCCATGCATGCAAACGCCCCAATCCCCATTGAACAAGATCAGCTTCATCCCCATATCCATCCATTCCCTCAACAACCTACCGTAAGACCAACTTCCTTCCCCCAAATAAAAAGTCGCACCAAAAAATATGAAATACACAGTCATACACACACAGCCATACATACTCATACAGCCGTACGTACATCTATCTGCATGAAACTTTAAAATTATTTGCTTTTTCCGTAAACGGAGAGAATTCGCTAAATATATACATATGTATAAAAGAGTGGAAGAGAGGAGCAGAGAAGCGAAGAGAGAAACATGTTAATGCCAAAACAAACATGAAACACGAATCTTGCGTGCAAACGAAACGCCGCCGCCGCTTTGCGCTTTACCTGAAAAAGCACAGCACAGAGATCTCTCGTACATACATTTGTATGTATGTATGTATGTACATATTGCTGCGGTACGCAGTGCCGCTGAAACACATGACTTTTGTACATAGAAAGGGTGGTGGTGGTGTATGTGTATGTACAACTACTGTATGTATTCATATGTATGTATATATATTGTTTCAGGCACTCGAACGCCCTAATTATTCTCATACATACTATATGTACCGGCGGCTGGCTGCCGTATAAAATAATGCATTACAATATATGTACATACATATGTATATATCGCGTTCGGTCTATTTCGCGATCTAATCACAGCAAACATTATTGACTTAGTATAGGGCCTAACAGTGTCCTATCTGTTTCCAATTTTTCCAATATTTTTTTCAATTATTGCCCCACATGTGTATGTATTTGGGAACACATACATACATACGTGTAACTTCTGTTTCAGACGTCTATGCGAATGTCAGAATTTGCAATACCATTTTTTCTTGCAATTCATTGTACGGTACACGTGGACGAGTGGTCCGCTTAATCATACCACCCACCCACCATACGCCACCCCGTCTATACATTTATTTTTTGTTTTGTTCCGCTTGGGAGTCATGGCATGGGCTGGCTACATATACTTTTATCTAATTAGTCGCAGAGGATATATTTACTACTGCTATGACGAATACTAATATCTAGCTCTAGCGGATTGATTGTGTTGGGCGCGGTCCTCTCATCCATCTTATCCTTATGGTTTTTTTTTGTTTGTTGCTGTAGGCTGGGGGGTTTGCGCGCATGAACTGCTGGGAGTGTGGTATACTACTTAGAAGGAGCTTCGGCCTGCCGATTTAGTTTATGTGTGTGCTTTGCTTTTATTTGTAAAATATTTCCATATATGTACATATGTATGGTGTTATTGTTATTGTTGTATGTGTTTTTGACCCGACCTCTGACACACCTTTCGTATATTCACATGATTGATAAATACCGAATGATAGAATGGGCACAGAAACCAAGAGCAACAGTTACACAGGACAGATTTCAACAAGTGGCGGCAATCCAAAAGTGATGAAAGATTCTTTATCCTTAGTTCGTCAAACGGTCAATCAGCAATCGCAATCGAATCAGAATCAATATCAAAACGATACCGATAACGATAACCATTTGAATTGCAATTCAAATTCGTATTCAAACGCAACCAAAAACCAACCAGAGACAAACCACACGGAGAAGACCACGCCGCCGTCGATCAAAGAATCAAAGAAGATTATTGTACCCTTTGTACCCATATTTGTTGGGGAGGCCGATGTAATTCAAGGTGCTAAGGAACTATTGAAGGTTATACGACCGAACTGGGATCTCGCCCACGTTGAATTTAAGGTAATGTATAACCATCAACAAAACAAAACACTTAAAGACATCCTCTACACCCATCCAAACCAACATAATACGAATACATACCATACATATACATATGTACATTCTATTCCCCCATCAACATTCTCTACCTCTACCTTCAGCACCTTCATCTTCCGAGATGTACAATGTATCTCAAGTGTTATAGTTCCCAGTGATCATTTGAATCACCAAAGAAAGGACTGACTGTCCCCACAAAGCGATGATGTATTTGTACGGTAAAATTTAATCGTATACTCGTATTTGCTATGGCTATATTCTACACACATACTATATATCATTTCCAACTAATGTACACTGGGTATGACAGACAGACAGACAAGGCACAGAGGGGGAGGGGAGTAGAGTAGAGTGGAGCGTGAGGCTGGTTGCACAACCTTCCAATAGTAATTATTATTATTATTTATATATAGTATATATGTTTATGGCGCTACTCCGCTACCTTGAAAATTTGTAAATAGACTTTATTTATTGTGAGCTATTGGATTGTTATTTGAAATTAACATTTATTTATTTTTTCACGCTGGTGTTGGGTGTTTTTTCTGTTTTTCGTTGGGGTGTTAGGACAATCCGAAGCGTAGTAGAAACCAGTTTATTATTCTTACTTTTTTTATAATCTCGTGCCACGAGGGAAGGGCCTCAAAGAAAAAGGCCTGCGTGACGACGTTTAGTTCTAGATTCTAGATTATAATCTCAAGTCCTTCTCGAACAGGTGCATTGACTCGAGTGGCCAGCCATATATTACGGATGAAACAGATACTATACTATATGGGTTGAGTGTGTGCTGCTGATAATTTTCTTCCACTGATACGTTGATAAGAGCCAAGAATGTGTGCCCAGCACATACAATACACTGAGAGAGGAAAAAACCAAAGCAACGAACGTTAAAAGTTTCCATAATAATTATCTGATTTTCTGTATGGGTTATACTACTTTCATACTGGCTTGCATTCCTTTATATCACGAGTATATTCCGTACATATATTCTTTTTGCTCTGTGTAGCCCATTAATGCTGCTTAAGCCATAATTCTTTTGAAAAATGGGCCGCTCGACTCGGTGTCTTATCGGTACGCTTATAACTTGACCTCCTACTTATGTACGAGTAGTACCTATATGTATGTACATGTATGTATGTATGTATATATATTTGAAGTGTTTAAAGACTAATGAGTGTTATAATATGTATGCTTTAGTACTACGCACGCAATCTACTTATCTACTAAAAAAAAACACAGTCCGTTTTAGAGCAACAGCAACAGCCAAGATCTAACTTGAATACTATAGATAGTACTTCTATAAATCAGGAGAAAGTTTATGCCATAGATTCCATTAAAGAAAACAGGGTGAATGATTGGGGCTTTCCACGTTAACGTAGGACTGTCAAAAAACAGCTTATTTTCGGTATTCCAATACTAAAATGTGACGAAATGTGATATAATATGTATATTATTATATATTTAGTTATATTTTGATTCAGTATTTTATTGTATAAATTCCTAATAATAAATCATGACAAATGGCACTTAAGTGTCCCTTCACTTAGGGGTACTTTGAACCAGCGAATCACAGCTCGTCATTCGCATCATTCGACAATTATTCGCCCGGTCATAGGCCTCTATATTATCTACAAGTTTATATATATTTTCGAATCATGTCAGAGGGTGCATATTTGCCCGGCTATATGACTCTCCATATTTCAGTTTATACTTGATATTTTCAAATACTTTTAGAGGTGCTGTCGCCCTGTGTGTGAGGGAGGGGGCTATCGATGAGGGGGGATTCATTCGACGCAAAGGCAGAGGGTTGATGTCAAAAGGTTTATCACCAGCAAATTATACACGTACCGTACCCCTGAATACACATACACACTCGTACATACACATATGTACATAATAGTATATAGTGTATGCGTAGCATGTGCCAGCGATAAGGAAAGCCCCCCTTTTGTTTCAGTTTTATTGTAGAACGGTTCCGGCTTTAATAAACGTTTTTTTTTTTGTTGTTCGAAATCTTTCCATTGAAAAATCCCAAACTAAAACCCTAATATTCCTACGGTTTTGGTTAGAGGTGTGATGCAATAACTACATACATAAATCTAACTCCCACTACCGCCCCCCACCCATAACCTCATAACGTTGTTGCATATAAACTGGTCCAAAGGAAAAGTGCCATTAATAATTGAACATTTTGTTCGTTTGCTGGTTTATTGATTTAAGAGTTTTACCGATGGCATCACAAACAAACTGGTTGGTTGTTTCCACAAACCAACAAACAAACTGAAGAAGAACGATGAGAACGATGACGACGACAGAGAACAACAAGAGCCATATGTACCCCCTATCAAAGTTGAGGATCCAGCAGTGCAGGAGGAGGACGAGGACGAGGAGGAGTTTACGGCGAATGGGGAAACAGATGGCCTACCTCTACAGTACTCCGATAACGTAGTCCTTGTCAGAGTATATGGAAACAAAACAGACCTACTGATCGATCGGAAAGCTGAAACGCAAAATTTTCTACTACTGCATACATATGGCCTAGCGCCATCGCTATATGCAACATTCAAGAATGGCCTCGTCTACGAATACGTACCTGGTACCACCTTAAATACTGAAAGTGTTCTATGTCCAGAGATTTGGCCTTTGGTTGCTCGTCGTATGGCTGAAATGCATCGTAAGGTTAGAAAGAATGTTGGAGATATTGTAGGAGGTGCTGCAGCGGTTGCTACGAGTGCCGATGCGGTTGCGGATGCAGCTAAACAATTGCCAATGATATGGACGAAAACGCAAAGCTTTCTTGATTTAGTACCTGAACGTTTTACTGATGCTGAGAAACACAGAAGGTAAGCAAATAGACGAGTGCCCTGCTCCTCTCCCGCTAAATACTATAAACATTTGCAACTATCTTTTCGTTTTTGTTTGCAGAGTGAAAGGAACATTTTTACCCATTTGCCGACTGCGTGAGGAATTCAACAGCTTGTACAAATATCTGGTGGCACTAGACAGTCCAATTGTTTTCTCACACAACGACCTACTGCTGGGCAATGTCGTCTACACGAAAAGCATGAAGACGGTTAACTTTATTGACTACGAGTATGCCGATTATAATTTTCAGGCATTCGATATTGGCAATCATTTTGCGGAAATGTGCGGCGTCGATGAGGTGGACTATACACGGTATCCAAAGCGTGAGTTTCAATTGCAATGGCTGCGCGTCTACCTCGAGGAATATCTGCAGCGTACGAATATACAGAGCGACGAGGTGGATTTACTCTACGTCCAGGTCAATCAGTTTGCTTTAGCATCGCATATCTTCTGGACAGTGTGGTCCCTATTACAAGCCGAGCATTCCACTATCGATTTCGATTATGTAGGGTAAGTAGTGCAAAAATGCAGAAGGATAATCATAAATCATGTTATAATTGTATTATTTTTTTTGTCATAGCTATGCATTTCTTCGTTACAATGAGTACTTGGCCAGGAAGGAGGAGTTTCTATCATTGACTGCTGCATCACAGAAGAACAATAAATGAGCTCTTTCTCTCTCCCTCTCTCGCTATTTGGAGATACTATATATATATATGTATATATATATACATATATATACTATGTGCCCCCAGTGATATATGTGTGTAAACTAAGGCTGGACACGGATCTTAATGTTATACATATGTATATATATATATACTATAACGTGTGTGTGTGCGTGTTCACAAAACAACAACAGAAAAGCAAAAACCAATCTTAAATTAGTGTCGTATTCGTGCCAGCCCTAGTGTATGTATATATATATATACATATATATTTATATATATATATATATATATAAAAAGAATTTGTATATGTTCTTTAATTTGTAAATTGATATTTTGTAGTCATAAATAAAACGAAATTCAAAGTAATGTACTTTAAAACATGCAAAAAAACATTATATTTGCATTATATTTGGTGCATTCTGAATGTTTAAAGCAAAAAAATTCTACTACATGCTTGTAAATTGTCGTAACTCGTGTATAAGCCAGCCCAGGGGAACATACTAATATATACATACATAGTACTAGATACAATAGAGAGGTATAAGAGATGCATCTTTTGTCGTATGATTTTCCCCCAAAACAAGCCTTAAGATTTCTTTCTGAACAACGTAGTTGATTTATTTAAGCAAAACAAAAAAACAAAAAACATTTTCCCTTGTTTTGTTTTCTGGTGATATCAAATATCCCCCTTTTGCAATTTGGCTTTTAAAGACACTATTGTGATTATTAACTGTTGTCATCTACATGTAGTGTATATTATTTATGAAGGCGGATTTGTACATGAAGCTTATTAGATTTTACAAGAATTTCGATACAATTTATTTACTTTATACAAAAAAGCCTTTTTCGTATATTTTGTAATGGGTGTGAACACGTTCAACAGACCATTTTTATTATACTGTTGTCCGGTTGCCATCACCACCAAGTTTTTGAACAATCTGTAAAGATATACAAAAAAAGAAAAAGGATAAATTAATAAATCGTCAATTATCAAAATTGGTTACAAAATTCTATATATTCTTTTGTGTATTTGTATGAATTATAAACCTACATATGTATACGCCAAAAATGGGTTTATACTCCTATACTTGGTAACAGAATTTGAGGATTTCCCATATTTTCCTTGCTTTTTTAAGCCTAGTACTCAGATCCAAAAACTGTTTGGTAGCGAACTCATGTCATATAATTCGCTAGCGGCCATGTGGTGTGACCAGAGGTGTGCACTGCATTCCGTACGGTTACACTGCTCAGACAGATGCTTGGTTTTGTTAAAAGTTAATGAAATGCACTTCTTCGGCTGGGGTCGCTCTTCCCCAGGCATATCCTGGGCTCCCCAATATTTTATTGGCAAGGTAGTTTGTCTGACTATCAGCAGCAGAAGATAGCGACACCGCCCGTGCCGACCACCGTGAGGACAACATGTTTGAAAACCATATTTGATTTATATTCATGAAAATTAATAAAAATAATATATTATAATATCCATATAATTGTCCTTCATATAACGCTGCATTAATCAGATTCTATTTGTCTTCATTATTTCAATATTTCATTTGGGTTTTTGGTCTCATATTGCAATGGTTGCCTCGAGTTTGCTAGCAACTTAAATGCAATTTATATAACTTTACAGGGGGTAGAAAGATACCAGCAATTCCAGCAAATACTGTCGGATACTTTTCTAGTATATACCGACCCTGTTTGTTTCTTGAACTGAGTACTGCCTTCCGTACAGAGCCTAGAAAACAGTTTTCGACCAAAAAAATTTGTATCGGTTTCATACGAATATCAACCCTAATTCTGTTCGCGAGGTGTTTTTCGGAACTGAGTACTAGGCTTTAAAACAGACTGCGTGAGTATCGGTTTGAGACCAGTCGACTCAAGGCAGCCATGGTATCGATACAGAATTCTTCTATCGCAGCTGACTGCTATCGATAGGTCATTTCGAGGCAAGTGTCATCACCAGCTATCATACCAAAAAAAAGGGAGCCAGGCGACCGAGTTTCTAGAATTATTTTCAATTTCCGTAAATAATGGCGAGCTACATTGCTAGAAAAGGTCCATCGGTGTTCTGTAAGTATTATTTTAGTTGGCTGCCAAGGCGATGCGCTCGAATTAAGCGCCGCTCTTGCGGCCTGAATGTTAGAATGATTACGTAAATATGTAACTCGAATTTTTTTGCGCAATTGCAGCTAACCTGGGCAGATGGGCCTACAACCTGTCTGGATTCAATCAGTATGGTAAGATTGGGCACTAATGGCATTAAAAATTGCAACGAAAGTGTATCTAACTATGGATTTGCATTGGATGTAGGTCTGCACCGTGACGATTGTCTCTATGAGAACGACGATGTGAAGGAAGCAGTACGCCGTCTGCCCCGCAAGATTTACGACGAGCGCAACTATCGTATCATGCGTGCCCTGCATTTGTCCATGACCAAAACGATTTTGCCAAAGGAGCAGTGGACTAAGTACGAAGAGGATGTCAAATACTTGGAGCCCTTTTTGAACGAAGTGGTTAAGGAGCGCGAGGAGCGTGAGGACTGGAACAAGAACCACTAAGAACTTAGCCCCCCTCACTAACCACTCGATTTGTAAATGTTGAAATACAAAGCTTAGATTAAAACTAAATAAGCTATGAAGTTAGCCTGTTTTGCACAGTCAGCTAAAGGGGGGGGGGGGGGGGGGGATGCCATTTTAATTTATTAGTGGGATAAATGCTCATGTGGATCAATGGAGTCGTCACCTCTCTCTCTATATGTGATTTTTGTGTGTGTGGAATGTGATTTTGTGAGCTTAAGCATTACGATATGCACCATTCTGCCTTACCTTTTGCATAAAGGGTAAATTGAATAGCGATCCCAAGACGGGCACTCGTCCAAGGAAATTGATGGCCACGGGAAAGAAGCCGCTGCAAGGAAGATACAAAAAAAAACCAATAGATATAAATATGGAAGACCATAGATTGGAAAAGATTGAAAATTGTGAAATGGAAGATATTGCCGTTGCTTCGCATTCATTTAAACAATTCCGAATGCACGAACGCACGTACATATGTATGTAGATAGAAAGCGTGGACGGACGGACATGGGTGGGCTGACAAGACCAGACAGAGTTTGAAATATCAATTTCAAGCTCTGCTTTAGGGTCTGTAGGTATAGGGGAAGATCTAACAACAGTTATGGCTTATCATTTAATGATGCAAGCATCTTCCTTTCCAAGTAATTCGCAACAAAAACAACAAAATTTATATAAATAGCTAACCTGAATAGTGCAAAGAATCCATAGGACTCAACAATCATTCCAATGATGGGGAATCCCAGCAGAACGATAAAGATTCCACCAAAGAAGGCGGTTGTGCCTTTTACTTTATGTCTTTGAAAAAAAAAGCGCAAAGTTCGCTCCACGCCGATCACACATCCCAGTCCCGAAATGAACAGAATCTACGGGTGAGAGTGGAAAGGTATGTTAATTATGGAGCGTACATTGGGTGGAGCGTCAGCTTTGTGCATTGCACATACATTTCCAATTGCGAGTAAACCTTTGTCGAACAGAAGCAGCATGCCAAGAAACAAAAACGATATGCCGAAGCCAGCCAAGCCGATGCCAATTTCTATGAAAAAGGGTTTTAAATAAGCTCAAAGAAGTATTTCAATAGATGCATAAGTAATGGACTTACTCTGCAGATCTGTTACTTCAATCATTTTGTCCGTTTGTATTTATTTCAGTTAGAGTTTCGGAGCTGATTGGAAATTCCACGTAAACACGTAAATTATTTAAAAATTGAAACAGCTGATTTCTACAATATAAAAATGTATCGTGTTAACGAATATAAACAATCATTCGCAGGGTTGCTTTTTGCCCCTGTGCTGGAAAACGAAGTTGGGAAATTAAGAAATCACGGTTTTGTTCGTGTATTTATTAGTAAAGCCTCAGTTCCGAGAAAACAGCTCGCGAACAGAATCAGGGTTGATATTCGTATGAAACCGATACAAATTTTTTTTGGTCGAAAACTGTTTTCTAGGCTCTGTACGGAAGGCAGTACTCAGTTCATGAAAAAACAGGGTCGGTATATACTAGAAAAGTATCCCATAGTATTTGCTGGAATGGCTGGTATCTTTCTACCCCCTGTAAAGTTATATAAATTGTATTTAATTTGCTAGCAAGTCCGAAGCAACCATTGCAATATGAGACCAAAAACCGAAATGAAATATTGAAATAATGAAGACAAATAGAATCTGATTAATGCAGCGTTATATGAAGGACAATTATATGGATATTATAATATATTATTTTTATTAATTTTCATGAATATAAATCAAATATGGTTTTCAAACATGTTGTCCTCACGGTGGTCGGCACGGGCGGTGTCGCTATCTTCTGCTGCTGATAGACAAACTACCTTGCCAATAAAATATTGGGGAGCCCAGGATATGCCTGGGGAAGAGCGACCCAGCCGAAGAAGTGCATTTCATTAACTTTTAACAAAACCAAGCATCTGTCTGAGCAGTGTAACCGTACGGAATGCAGTGCACACCTCTGGTCACACCACATGGCCGCTAGCGAATTATATGACATGAGTTCGCTACCAAACAATTTTTGGATCTGAGTACTAGGCTTAAATCTGGACTTGACTATTATCATTTACAACTATTTAGTAGTAGAATTATTTATTATAGTCCATGATATTTATTTAAGAAAACAATATGACGACAGCACACCGCAATGCTTACGATAGTTTTAAGAAAATAATGCAAAATGGTGTAAATATATACCAGAAACAGTAAACTTTAATATCTGCACTAAGCAGAAACGCTAAGATTATTTGTTTCCATACAAGCATAATTATAAATTCATTTAAAAAAATATCAAATCTATCGAATTTTTAAATGAATAAAATATATGTTCGGCCTATCGCACAAAAGTACCGATATATGTCTTAGCTACCCTGTGCATCGGTAGGTAGAATCAAGGAACATTATATCTATTCTAACGACGTTAAGCAGCAGAAAAATATTGCCAAATAGTTCGAAGCTTATATGTATATATATATATATATATATGATATATCCCACAATAGTCCAACAAAATATATTATCGAACAAAATATATGTATCGATAAATTAATATGTCTAATAGCTATCATCACTATTCTCCGCCATTTTGACAAAAGAATTTGTCAAATTTTATGCACATAGCGTCCGAATATATCCGTGTTGGGAGTAATTTGCTCCTGAAATTGTTTTGTTGAAAAGAAATATTTGCACACGTTATTTGTGATGGATCGTAAGTACACCTTACCATCAAGATATATAGTTAAGGTAGAAAAACACTAAAATATGTATACTTTAGGTGGAGGTTATGGTGGCGGCGGCGGCGGCCAGGGCTTTAATAATTTTAATGTCCCTCCACCAAATATGCAGTCCAGCTATAATCAACCACCTCCAACCCAACGCGGCGGCGGAGGTAAGCAATTGTTTAACATGCTAAATGCTCTGCTAAAAACTGATCAACTTTAATATCATCTATCTAGATTACGATTCCGGTATTCGTGGTTCTGGCAGTGATGGCGGCGGCGGCCCTGGTTCATGGTCCGACAAACGAGGCAGCAGTTCATATGGGTATGTTATTAAAATACATTCGTTATGCTCAAAGCGGGACAGGGGGTACAGTTTTTCCACTGAGGTTTACCATGACTTATGTTTTTTTTTTTTGTTATAAGAATGTGTACAACAAATTCAGGAAACAATTCCATCGTCGAAATATACGGGCCTGCAAAAATATAAACTAGAAAAAATTGTAAGACGCGTGAAAAAGCAATCGATATGTGTGTATGTATGTGTGCATGAGAGCATATGTACATGTGCATTGAAAATGATTATTTTTTTGAGGAAACGAAAAGTCTTAAAACCCGGAAAATACAGCAAAGAGAAAAAGTTAAGCAGCCGGCTAGAAATAAAAATACATTTTCAAGGAGAAGGCGGCACTTGATTCGATTTGTTGCCTCGCCCTTTGGTGGAAATCTATAAAAACAAACGCACGCGCACGCAAAAAAAAAATGCATTTTGGTATTTGCAAAATATGTATGCATAGATAGATATTGCAGATAAACACCCCTTGTAATTGTGAACTTATGTTCTTATCAATTCGTAAATTAATATGTGGCATATATATTTTTGTATGTACAATGTAAATAAGTTTGAGACAAGAGATATCTGAGGTACATGATAAAACAATGAATTATCAATGCATTCACCACACCCAAAAGCTGTTCAAAATTTGCAAATTTTAAATTTGAAAAAAGAACACACAGAAACTAGAGTTAAATGTACAACGAAATCGATTTGGGTAAAGTTAAATGTAAATATAAGGGGCCAAAGATAGTTGCAAATATGTATTGTATGTATGTATGTGATATAGTCTTGTTTTACACACACAAACACGCATTTATATCCACTGCCTAAACATTTAAATAAATATTAAAAGAAGCATCGAATAAACGGGTGGCCGGGCCCTACCCTGGAACAAACAAAAAAGCTTCGTCAAATATCAAACTACTTCTAAGAAAAACCTGCCATATTCCGAGTTGAGTACGCATAATGCATAGGATAGGATATGATTGGGCTACGAAACCAAACACTCCACACACATTCGCGCGCCCTCAATCAGTAATTGAATTTTGCTCTACTGGCGCCGCAAAATAACACCAAAGTACATTTCCGAGTATAAACAAAAACAAAAGAAAGAACCAAGAAATTTAAAGGAGATTTGTGTGTTATATGTAATCGGAAAAGGGATGCAAAATGAGTCTCAAAAGGATAATGTTCGTTGGAAACTGAACATGCGTTGTGACTAACCTTAGAACTTATGTTACGAATATTAGAACTCTTGAATATACAAAATTTCAGAGTATACCCACACCTCTCCACCCATGCTCGAGATTACCCCTTCCGAATTAAGAGTTTTGTAAAATAATGGGGCACTCAACCAGGTACCAAGGCTATCGAGTGGAACAGGGGTAAAGGTGGGTGACAAATTTGGTATTGCAAAACCTGATTAAAATCTGGGTAAATATTACGTTAAAGCGTGGAATTCCAAGCCATTTGGTTTTTTAATCTTAAGCTAATTGCAAACGATACCCAATAGAATAATACAATTTATATACATATACTATTATTATTATTATAGAATATTGAATAAGCATTTGTATTGTGATGTCGTTTGTCTAGATTACATTTAATTAGTCTTATAAGTCTTATGATTATTATGTAGAGTGAACCAAAACCAATAGATTGCGGTGTCCACCAGAGCATTTGTGATCAGCGATTCGATTCCCCGGTTCGTTTCCGGTACTTATTTTTAATTAAATCGATCTATCCTGGTGGATACCTATCCAAAATATTTGGCACAATATATTGAAACGAGCCGCAAAAAAAAACAAAAAACAAATATGTATTTGATGCCTTACAAAACCCCAAATCAAATCGAAATTCAAACATTAAATAAGTTCATTCAATATCCTTTTTTAGAAATGGAGGCGCCAACAAGGACAGCTACAGCAAAGGTAAAAATAATGCAAATAGACTGCAATACTATCGAGTAATGTATACCAATATTTTTCTACATATTGAACTTAAAAACAAAAAACAATACAAAACAAAAGGATCCTCAAATCAAAAATCTCAAATTCCAAATCGAAAGGAAAGAAAGGCAAAGCTAAAGAAAAGAAAAGAAAGTAAAGCAAAGGCGGCATTCTTTGGTCGTTATTTTCCATCGTTCAAATAGGATATTTAGGATAGAGTGTGTATATCTAAAGCGAATTTCATGGTGGTATTATTATATATTGTTAAGGACGGATTAAAAAAAAATGTTACAATACCGCGAGGTATTTTAGGGGTTTCTAGGAGGTGTCCAGAAGAGTCCTGAAGAAATCTAGCTATACTGTTTTATCACATAAAAGTGTGTTGTATCTGTCGTGTGTGTACTATACTGTTGTGGTTTTGATGTAAAGTACTATCTATCGGTATATTTAAAGATATGCCAGCAAGGTTGTTTGTTGGTTTGATACTGAAGAAGTGGTTGTTTGGTGGTGACGAAAAGGCACTGTGCTTAAACGAGTGAGCAGCTGGACTCTTTGCTATGTGGTGTTGTTGAATTCTCATATATTTGGTGTTTTTTTTCCAATTGCAGTGCAATTTGTGGGCCCATCTACGAAAATTAAATACATACAGAGATGGGCAATGGGAATCGAATTGCTTTCTTTTTGCAAAATAGTGTATTTATAGTAAAATGTTCCTTTTCTAGAGCGTAAAAGTGCGTTTGCACGGCAACACTGCTGCTTTCTCGTTAAGCCAGTGCTTAAACTCTTCCTCTCTCTTTGGCGCACTCTCTCCGGCTCCTGGCTCGCTCTCTCTCTCTGTCTCTCTCTCTCTCTCTCTGTCTCTCTCTCTCTCTCTCCTGTGGGTGGTGTGTTTGTTGTCGTTTGGTGTGGAAGCCAGAGAGAGAAATAAGGCTAAGATTAAACTGTTTTCTCTATCTGTCTCTTTCATTCGCTCGTCTCTTCCCCTCGCCTCTCTCACACTGTCTAAAGGTTCTTTTGAAACAATTAAAAGAAACAACAACAAAAAAGGTTCTCTATAAAATTGTTTTGGTGTCCCACAAATGCCGCTGCAAATTCTGGTTTTTATATTGCTAAGCAAGTCTTTTTAGTCGCGTGCGCCTCGGCATGGGCGATATGGTTCTAACCCCCGATCCATTGGTCGGCAGATGCCCATTTATGTATTATATGCTCAACACATATACTGTTTGTACATTAAGAGCGCGTACCGCCTTTTGGCAGAGGGGCCCCAAGTCGTTAAAGGAAACCAATCCGCAAAATCCAATAATACTATTTGTTTTATAAGCTGTCTATTGCCCTCTGTGCAGAGCATTCTAACACTTTTTTGCCCATTTTTGTAGGACCCATGGGCGGCGGCGGCGGTGGTAGCGGCGGCAGCGGTGGTAGTGGCGATATGATTACCCAGGACGATACCATTTTTGTCTCTGGCATGGATACAAATACAACAGAGCAAGATATTGAGACGCATTTCGGTGCCATTGGCATCATCAAGGCAAGTATCAAATAGTGTTGATTTTATTGGAGGATATCGATTAGGCCTCCCTATCTCATTGTTCCATGCCACATCGTTATAATGTCAGTTCTAACCGAAATTCAAATTTTTCTTATTGAAAATTGCAGAAGGATAAGCGTACAATGAAGCCAAAGATTTGGCTCTACAAGAACAAGGACACCGGTCTTTCGAAGGGTGAAGCCACTGTCACATACGATGACACCAATGCTGCCCAGTCCGCCATCGAATGGTTTGACGGACGTGTCTTCAAGGGAGCCAATATCAAAGTATCGCTCGCACAGCGCCAGAGCACCTGGAACAAGGGTGCCGGTGGTCGCGGCGGCTTCGGCGGTCGTCCACGCGGTGGTGGTGGCGGCGGAGGCGGTGGTCGTTTTGATCGCGGCGGTGGTGGTGGCGGCGGTGGCGGAGGCGGTGGTCGCTTCGATCGCGGAGGCGGTGGTGGCGGCGGCGGTGGAGGCGCTGGTGGCAATGTTCAGCCTCGTGATGGCGATTGGAAGTGCAACAATTGCAACAACACCAACTTCGCCTGGCGCAACGAGTGCAACCGGTAAATGCGAGCGCGCATCTTTACCTTCTCAATGAATGCCCATCTAATTCTGATCTTTTTTAGCTGCAAGACTCCCAAAGGAGGCGAAGAAGGCGGTGGCTCTGGTGGTAGCAGCGGCGGATATGGCGGTAGTGGTGGCGGTGGCGGCTACGGTGGCATGGACCGCAACGATCGTGGCATGAACGACCGTGGAGGCGATCGCTCTGGCGGCGGCGGTGGATACCAAAACAGAGACCGTGGGGGCAACTCCGGCGGCGGCGGTGGCCGCTATTCAAACGAGAATGGCCGTGATGGCGGTGGTGGTCGTGGTGGCGGAGGACGTGGTGGCGGCGGTGGTGCCAATCGCAGAGAGGGCGGCGGTGCTATGCGAAACGACGGCGGCATGCGCTCCAGACCATACTAACGACCTGTTGGTTGGTAACTCTATGACCCCTATTTTTTTCAGATTTACGTATTAATCGTAGCGAAAAGTAAACTTATCAAAAGTTTACCACAGTCAAAGCAAAAGATACAAATGCGCAACCACATCAACCATTTTATCTGATTTCTCGCCCCCGAAAACAACACACACACCAACACCCTCTACCCTCTTTTATCGCTCGTTTTGACTTAGACTATACATACATACATGTAATCTAATTTAACAAACACTATTTGTAACATTGAAACAAAACAAAAACAAAGTATAAACTTACATATATATATGTGTGTATTTTTAAATTTGTAAATATATACATATATATATATATATATATATACATTATATATATAATAGAAGAGGTCTCTCAATATTTAATTAATTTCAATGGTGGGGGCGGGCCATCAACCAAATCTATGCACAAATATTTCAATATCTAAAAGTTGTTCCTTTTCAGCATTTGGGCGAAACTCGAGCATCCCATAGTGCCTCATCATGCACAGGACATGTAATGTGGCTTTTTTGTAACATTCTCTTGTGCATCTCGAGTTGAGCACTAATGGGATAGGAGTCTTAATAATATATGGTCTTAGAGCGCATCTATGTTATGTAAATATCTAGAGTAGCGATCGGCAAGTGCCATCTTATTAGCACAGTAATGTACACTGCCGCTCACGTGCACTCTAGATTTGAGAGTTATTTTTTTGGAAACGACAGATTTATCTTTGATCAAGGAATATTTGGGAAATTTGTATGAGTAGAATTAGCTACATATTTGTACATATGTACATTTGTTCAAATACAGCCATTGTATGGACACAAATCAAAAATCATCTGAAAGGTCATACATTTTTTCCTTAGAAACCATGAATTTTTATGGATTTCAGCGCTGGAGAATCCGAATGAAAATTATCAAAGTGCTCCAGTCACCTAAAAGCCGTTTTTGAATTCTTTAAGATTTTGTGGTCTATTGCTAATTCTAATTGTTGGGTCTACTCAAATTGGGCTACAACATAATTTTTGTCTCGTGAAAAGAAAATTTTGAACAAACTGGCTTAAAACTCGATTATAATCGGATTCTTGTTTATATCCGCGCTGCAGATGCCGAGTACAAATTATGAAATGATATGAATATATTATATATATGAATTATCAAATCGCGCTTTTTTATATATAAAAAAGATTTTAAGGGTATAATCCAAATTCTAGGTATGAGAAAGTGATCTACTCATCCAGACCTACAACCTAACATCGTGCATGGTGCAAAGTACGAAATGACTGTTGCAGGGTTACAGCTGCTAAAACAAAACAAAAAATTACATTTTCTTGGAAACTATTTGTTTTTATAAAATTTTTGTTTTAATATTATTTGTTGAATACACATTAGTTAATATTACAGTTCATCTTTTTCTAGCAAGGTATAGCGATGTTTGGATGGACCCAGTTCCTTGAATTTCGATTCGGGCGGTGAGGTACCTTTGCCGGTATGTGGATCAGGATGTATATCATTATTTGATGGATCCGGCCCATAATGAAACTCCCTGTAAAACAAAACAAACGGAAAAATAAAAAAGAGTTTTGCAAAAACGTGTTTGTGTTTGCGTTTTGTGTACCTGTGCAGCTTCCCGCTGTAGAGATCCTGAAGGAATTGCTTAAGCTTGCCCGGCGTGTACATATCACTAAAGTGTGGAAACAGATACATGTGCTTGAACGAATCGATGGCTATCAATGGCAGATCGTCCTCGGACTTTCCCAAATGATGCAGCGGATGGGCAAATCTTTTGCCATCTGCCGTCAAAAAGTTCACATTTTCTGTAAAAGAAAAACATAAATCGACATTAGATTAAATGTGTTTTTCTCGTTGGGCAAATAGTATGCATTTTCGTACGTTTCTCATCTAGCAGTTGACGCTCAATAATGGACTTGTAATCCTTAATGGAGTTGAGATCGTCTGGCCGGTGAAAGAGTATCAGGAACGGCAGTCCTTCTTCGGTAAGCTCCTCGGCATTCTCAAAGGTTATTTCCCTAACCAGCGGTACACACTTTTCCTGTATCCATATCTTCAGTTCATCGAAATTCTTCAGGCTGCCAGTGTAGGTCTCATCGTTCTCATGCGACAAGGCTACATCGGGTCTAAACACAATGATGGGGGTTCCTATGTAATCATATCAGAGAGCAGGGCGATGATCAATAATGAACCGTTAAATGTTTATTTAAACGTTTTTTCTCTTACCAGGTGGATGCATGGCCTGTGAGGCATCACCGAATCCCACATGGAACTGGCAATCCTCTTTCAAATTTGTGGCCACCTTCCGGAATGTATCATATTCCGGCTGATCCCTGCGATCAAAGTAGCCCAATATGAGGCGTTTCTTAGAGTCCAGATTCTCCAGTTCCTTCAGCGATTTAAACTCTTGTATGGGATCCTCCAGCTGCTTTTTGACAAACTCCAAGAAAGCATCCGCCGAACGCTGGCCGCGATATTCACGCTTGCTAAGCTGTCCATTTCGTACAATTTTTAATGTTGGATATTTATTGATATGAAACCGTGAGGCAATGGCCGTCTCCTTGTCACAATCCACTTTTCCGAGCACCACACGACCAGCATCGGGGAATTCCGCCTTGATCTGTAAGCAAATACACATTAATCTTGACAACGGATTTTGAGGATATATATATTTTGTTTACCTTATCCGCAGCTTCACTGAAAATGGGGGCTAAGATATTACTAAAACGACACCATTCGGCATAAAAATTAAGGAAAACCAATTCATTAGATGCTGCAAAAAGATACAAAATGATAGACATTAGTCATTAAACCTTAAACCAACATTCACACAGCTTCTAAATTGAGGAACTGAGGTTGTTGTTCAGAGGGCAGATAAGATAAAGAAAACAGCTCGTCTATAGAAAGTCAATCCGTCAAGATTTTAGCCCTTCTCCATACGCTTATGTTTCAGGTAATTCTAGTAATGACTCACTCACGTGGCAGTTAAGTGTTTATACTATGAAAGGAACAAGTGTGAAACCAGATGTGTGTGGTACGATTATATTGTATCCCCATTAACAGAGAAAACTGAAATTTTTGTAATATCCAATCGAATTTTTGTGGAAATTTTATGATTTTTAGCCCCTGTTGTTGTTTTTTAGACACGTTGGCAGCAGGTCGCGTCAATACGTCTGCCAACAACAGACCAATTTACTGGGCCAATGGCTTTTTGCGTGAAACTTGTGACACGTCAATGCCCACCAAAATGTTGGCTAATTGATTTTCTGCATTTTGATACGCAGCGGATGCAGCGTGTCCACCACTTGGAGCCTTACCTAATGTCATATCAATGTTTTCACTGGTCATGGGCACCGCTCCCGCCGCATCTGTGGCCGCTGGATGTTGGAGGATATGAAGTATCTGGAATTATGCATAGAATCGCGCAACTTAGTTTGAAGGCATTGCCCTGCTGTGTGATAGTGGGATGATATGTTTGGGCGTGGAGTGACAGACTGATAGGCGGGCGGGCGACAGCATCTTTCGAATTATTTGCATGCCTAAGCCGGGTGACCGAGCGCGCGACCGCCGTCTGCCATCGTCTTCTCCCAGCCAGAGTGTTTTCTGCGGCATTAGAACACGTCGACTTACTCACCGCTAGCAGAGCTATGCTGGGCCCCAGCTTTTGAATTCTTGCTTCAATCATTCTGTGGAACTGGCTGTGGGTGGAGGGGCTGCGACGAATTGCACAGAAATGGACACCAAGTTATTGAATTCGATTCAGTTCGGCATGGATTGGAATGGAAATATGCCTGCTGTCGCACTGCAAACGTAGTACAATAAAAAAGTTTCAACAATTTGGCTGGTTGATAGGGCTGCAAAACCATCGATGGCACTATCGATAATATCGATGGTTGTAGATTATATCGTTTCAGAGAAAAAGTCAAAAATAATAATTTTGTTGGGAAATGACAAGCCCATGCAATTATATGAGAAATTCTTGCCACGCATCGGAGAATACCATCCGCTTCAATACTGAAACTTGTTAAAGCCTAGTTTTGCTAGCAAAAAGTGCCATACATTTTGCTAGCGGCCGTGTGTGACCAGGTGTGCTTGACCTACGATTACACTGCTCAGTCAGCTGTGTTTTGTTTACAAATTCGTTTAAAGTAAACAAAGTTATTAAAATTCACTTCTCCGGCTTCGGTCGCTCTTCTCCAGGCATATCCTGGGCTCCCCAATATTTTATTGGCAAGGTAATGTGTCTGACTGTCAGCAGCACCAGATAGGGACGCCTCCCGTGCCGACCACCGTGAGGACAACATGTCTGAAAACCATATTTGATTTATTTTCATGAAAATTAATACAAATAATAAATTATAATATCCATATAATTGTCTTTCATATAACGCTGCATTAATTAGATTCTATTTGTCTTCATTATTTCAATATTTCATTTGGTTCTTTGCTCTCATATTGCAATGTTTGCTTCGAGTTTTCTGGCAAATTATATCCCATTGATATAACTTTATAGCATTTTTACACTGAGGATCATCATTGGATTTTCCGTTATAGCCTGTTTACACTGCGGCGCATCATTGGATTTTTCCGTTAAGCCTAGTACTCAGATCCAAAAACTGTTTGGTAGCGAACTCATGTCATATAATTCGCTAGCGGCCATGTGGTGGGACCAGAGGTGTGCACTGCATTCCGTACGGTTACACTGCTCAGACAGATGCTTGGTTTTGTTAAGAGTTGATGAAATGCACTTCTTTGGCTGGGTCGCTCTTCACCAGGCATATCCTGGGCTCCCCAATATTTTATTGGCAAGGTAGTTTGTCTGACTATCAGCAGCAGCAGATGGCGACACCGCCCGTGCCGACCACCGTGAGGACAACATGTTTGAAAACCATTATTGATTTATATTCATGAAAATTAATAAAAATAATTTATTATAATATCCATATAATTGTCCTTCATATAACGCTGCATTAATTAGATTCTATTTGTCTTCATTATTTCAATATTTAATTTGGTTTTTTGGTCTCATATTGCAATGGTTGCCTCGAGTTTGCTAGCAACTTATATGCAACTTATATAACTTTACATTATTTCACTTGTGTAGCTGCTTTCCATTTTTAGAGTGTGTGTGTGTGTGTCATTTGGACGACGTTAATGGAAATATTTCCCATTTCCGATCGAGATGGGACAATACCATCGGTTGCTTTTCTAGTGTGTATCGAATAGCATTTAGCCGGAACTGCGTACCGATCTGCGAAACGCCTTCTGCGAAATTTTCGGTCGACCGAAACACAGGGATGATTTCTTATCGGTTTCATACGAATAACATCCCTGATTTCGATCGACCGGAAATTTAGCGCGTCTGAGTACTAGGCTTGAAGTGAAAATAAAATGGAAATCCCCGACGTATTCGTTGTGTGCACAATTCGGTCATATTCATGTGAAATTTGAAATGCTTGTATAAATGTGTGTCAGTTAATGACTCATAGGCAAGTAAAAATTAAAAAAAAACATTATTTTATACAAGTTTTTCTACCAATTTTCAATTCTAATAAATAAATTTGGTTTTACGTTAAAATAAGACTTGCGTTACTATTTATATTGTTATACTATACCCGTACTCAAAAAGAGTTTAGGGGTATATTGTATATTTGGCAAAAGTGGATGTGTTTAACGCAGAGAAGGAAACGTTTCCGACCCCATAAAGTATATATATTCTTGATCAGCATCAATAGCCGAGTCGATAGAGCCATGTCTGTCTGTCTGTCTGCTTGATCAGCGCCAAGTTCTCAGAGACTATAAGAGCTAGAGCAACCAAATTTTGTTTCAAGACTAATGTGATATCACACTGCTACAAGTGTATATCAAATTTTCGCCCCACTCCATTCCGCCACCACAAAGAATCTGTGACAGCCACAATTTTGAAGATACAAGAAAACTAGAAACGCAGTATCGTAGAGAATGACCAAACCTACCAGATTGCTAAATCTGGTACAGATCAGATCATTAATGTAGCCAAAATGAAGAAATTAATTTTCAATTGCTTCCCCACCTCCCCTAGCATTGCTGACGCTACTCATTCTCTTTCTCGCTCGCACACACTCTGCCCTGTGCAATGCGCGAGCAACCCCTAGCGGAGGAGATGTAGAATCTAAATGGTAGATGTAGTATATTTGTTCTAGATGTATAATCTACATTTAAGATGTAGATGTAGCTAACAGATGTAGAAAAAACATGTAAAATGTAAAATATTTAAAAATTATATTAAAATTTCAATCATAAGATCACAAATTTGTATATTGACTGAGTACGGGTATAAAAGTAGAGTCTCGACTAGAAGCGACTCACACGTTCCTTCTCGTTATTTTATTGTTTTTTGTTCAAAAAAATGTCCAGGTATAATTTTTTTTAATAAGAACCACCTCAGGATAAAGTGGTTCTAATTTCCAAACTTTGAGTGTATTAAAATTTAATACAATAAATTCAACATGGTTTACTTTCAAAAAGTCTAAGGGGCTACAGTCTTCAGGCTCATTATGGTACTCAATGTGCAATACTAAAAAAATATATATATGATTTTACCTACCTTCTTTTGATCAACAATAAATTTAGCTGATCTGAGCACTGGGCTTATGGCAGGGCTTAATTAAGCTTGCAAACATTACTTTAGTCGAACTCTCTAAATATTAAAACTGAAATATGAAAGCATTTTGTTAAGTTTTTGTTTACAAAACATTGGATAAATCGATTTGGTCCAAAGTGCGTTCATGTTAAATCACGTTTTTCAAAAAAAGACTATCGATATTTAGATATCGATAGGCGCCATCACATATGTGATGGAACAATATTTGCGAATCTTTGTTTATAATAGCTGACGTTTATGGATTCTATAGTGGTAAATAGAGCAAGCAAAAGCAGACACTAAACGCGTTTTTAATTCGGAAAAAAATTTGAATAGTATATGTGCATTCCGAAGACGTTTTACCAAGGTTTTTTTGTTTGGCCACAAATGTGTGTGTGTGGTGCGTACATGCATATACATATGTACGATTGTTTTGTGTTATTGTTGCGTTCGAAATATCGGAATATGTACATACAAACATACGCATAAATATTTAATTACTTTGTTTATGACAACATAATTCCGTCTTTGACATTGAACAACTCAAGCAACAAGGATCTAACCAAACATTTCAAGTACGAATATTGCATTATTTTTTCTCAACTTCAAACTTATTGGTAATGGAAATCACGATAATCTAGCAGTAAATATACAAACATGCACCCCATATGTACACACATACATACATATGTATGTAGTGCGCACCTTCAGGCGATTGCAGCTGTATGCCATACATATGTATGTTCGTATGCATTCCGCATTATCTATACTGCCACCACGACATACAAAACAAAATTAACTTCGATTTGTTCTAAAGGTGTTGGTATTTGTTGTATTTAGTGCGCTCAGTACGTATGTATTCTAAATTCAAACATTCACACAGATATGCATATGTATGCATGTATGTATGTACATATGCAGATACATTGTATAAGTGCCCCCGCGTCGCGAGACACTGAACGGAGGAACGCCAGATTGCCGACGTACCGTCACACAAACACACACACACACAGGAACAGACATACACAAAGCATAGGGAGTATCGGCTGGAATGTTCCGTAAGATTTGGGGTAACAGGAGAGGAGGCACATTTCCAAGACGCGAAAGCAGGAGAAATCTATCTCCCTCCCTAAAAACTCTACGTCCGTCAGTCGGAAATATGTATGTATGGGCAAAGTTCACTCCACTGATATAGCCAGGACATGGCTGGAGAAACTCATTCTACATACATACATATGTGTGGTGTGGGGTACCGGTACCGATCTCAATCCCAAAACCAAACAGATGTACGAATACACGCACTTGTAGTATGTCTAGATATACGTAAATATTTACATACATACATATGTATATGGTTAGTGAATGCTAACCGGATTTTTGCACACACAATCGCCTAATGAGAGCAAATATACATTAAATATAAGCAAATAAATAATACTGTATACATTATATATAGTCTTATTTTAGCCGATTCACACAATGTCAGATGGATCACCGCCTCCATCGATTTGCTTTATACGCGCCGCCGAATCTTATCCAAAATCACAAATGGAGAAGGAAGACTCGCAGCTGTTTGTACCATTTCCAGAACGTATGTGTGACCAAAACAGAAAGTATTATTAACATATATTCACACTTTCGACCATCATTATTTTCAACAGTTGCTGGCGAGTCGATCAAGTACCTAGGACGCACCGATGATGGAGTTCTGGCGCTGTCCAATTATCGCATATTTTTATCAAAAAAATCAACCGCATACGAGACTTATGTGCCCTTGGGTCTGATCGAATCAGTGCAGGTGCGTGACCTGTTCCAGCTGATTGTCAATTGCAAGGATGCCAGCACGGTTAGGTGCTCCTTTCAGTCGGCCGAGCAATGCTCGGAATGGCAGCGACGCATTCAATTGCTAATCGGTGTACCTGTAACGCTGGAGTCCCTATTTGCCTTCCCCTTTTACTCGTGGACCTGCGACATTATTGGGACAGCCAATGCCCATGCCCATGCCCAGGCGAATGGTAATGGCCATGGAAAAGAGCGCGTTCCCTTGTCAAATGGTTCTGGATTTGGAACTTGTGTGAAACCTCCTGCCTTATTGAGTGAAAACTTTCCATCGGCCTGCGAGATAGCAGCGTCGCAGGCAAACAGTCGCTTGCAGCGTGAGGTACGATATGAGAGTGATTTCAAGAACGAGGTGGCACGCCTGGGCTTTGATCTGAAGGGATCGTGGCGCATCTCGACAGCAAATGCCGACTTTAAGCTCTGTCCATCGTATCCGCCAAAATTGCTTGTTCCTTGCTGCATCACAGACGAAATGCTTCACAATGTGGCCAACTTTCGTGGTTCACGGCGTCTGCCGGCCGTCGTCTGGCGACATCAGAAGTCTGGGGCCATATTGGCACGCTGCAGCCAGCCGGAGGTCGGTTGGCTGGGCTGGCGGAATACCAAAGACGAGCAGCTACTGAAAGCCCTGGCCGATGCTTGTGCCTTTGACAGAGGCGAGCATAACAGACGACATACACAGCCCACAAAGGCCCAGGCCCCCGCCCACGCCGCTGCTTCGAAGGACACAAATGGGCAGTCAAATAGCTCCGGCAATAGCTCACCATCGCTGGATGACTCCTCCTCGCATGAAGAGCTGGCCCTTGACGAAATACGAGTACGTTTTTGCACTTAAACTTTTCCAATCCGAAATCTGTATTCCATTTTCATTGAATTTCAAGAAAATTCTCATTGTTGATGCACGAAGCTATACATCTGCTGTGACGAATCGTGCACGCGGTGGCGGCTGTGAATGCATTGAGTATTATCCATGCGCCGAAATCGAATTCATGAGCTTGGGAAACATTCATGCGATTCGTAAAAGTTTTCATGCGGTCCGTCAGCTGTGCGCCTCATCGCCAGATGATCCAAAGTGAGTCAAAGTTTCTTAGCATATGGTCATCTGCACCCCCTCCTGCTTTTCTGGGAAGGCACCACTGGATACTAGAAGTGGGACGCCTGACTATCAATCTTTATAGAAGCCCGAAATGTTAAAAAAATCTGCATAATTAAATGACAAGAATGTCAAACCCTATCCTCCATAGAAATTAATTACATTCATATATCTATTTTCCCAATTTTCTTTTTCCAGTTGGTTTGGACAGTTGGAAAAGACCATGTGGATGCAGCATTTGTCGGGTCTACTGGGTGCAGCCATGACCGTTGTCCATACTATCGAAAAGAACGGACGACCCGTGCTAGTACACTGCTCCGATGGTTGGGATCGTACGCCCCAGATTGTGGCCACAGCGCAACTGTGTCTGGATCCATACTATCGAACTGTTGAAGTATGTCCCTCAATTAATCCAATCCCTAGGCAACTTCAATAATTAAAACTATTTTTTATTTTGTAGGGTTTCCGTGTTCTGGTTCAACGGGAATGGTTAAATTTCGGTCACAAATTCGCCGATCGTTCGGGCAATGGCCCCAACTCTGATGAGGTGAACGAGCGTTGCCCCGTTTTTTTACAATGGCTGGATCTGGTGCATCAAATCCATAGACAGTATCCATGCAGTTTTGAATTCAGTATTGGCTACTTGGTAAAACGATTCCTACTGCCCCTAAGGGTCAATCTTTTTCATTCTTTCATTATTTTTTTCAGATAAAACTAGCACAACACTCGCTGTCCTGCCTGTTTGGCACTTTCCTATGCAACTCGTTGAGGGAACGCATTGAGAATTCCGTTTTTGATCGTACGTTTTCAGTGTGGCCATTTTTAGCTGAAACTATGTATAGAAATCCACTCTATAAGCATGAGACTGAAAAGGTACGCTTCACAAATACATCTAGTCTGGAGTTCCCTCTCATATAGTCAAAATCGCTCTATCTTTCTCTTTCTCTCTGTGTTTTTGTTTTCAGGTTCTTTGGCCAGCGCACAGTGTGCGGTTTTTATATTTTTGGTCTGACGTTTATCTTGGTAGCTTAGGCAACAAAAATGGTACTGATCTTCCATTACTAAGTAATGAACGACAAAATGCCCATAACGGTAAGTAAATCAACGACCAAAACAACACCCCTTCTTACAAAGGAAAATTCTCTTCCCTTATAAGACCATTCAAATATGACTAAAATTTGTTGAAAAATCAAACAAAACCCAAAAAAAAATCGTTATAATCATTTACTACCCACATTTAGGTTCGTTGACAAAAACACGATCCTCTGAAGATCTAACAACGAATGAATTGGGGCAGAGCACCATTTCGAGGAGATCGAGTGATCCGAATTTGACCGTAGAATCAATGTGAGTATTGTGGAAAGCATATGAAAGCATTGACGACATTCTCAGCACTACTTATACACCTATTTTCAGTGTTTCGGAGTGCGCTTTAAATGTGAATAGCAACTCGATGTTTGATATACGATCGGAGGCAGACAGGAGGCAGTGTGTTAGTGCAAATAATGTCCATGATAATGTTAAAGACTCCAAAGAACCAGAGGTAAAGCTTAAGGATGCTGAAGACGAGACAGATGCCAGTTGTTGCTCTACAAAGTATACCTCCAAGCAGTTCAAAAACGACCAAAGTACAGCTTCTAACCGTGATATAATATTGGAAGCAGCAGCATCAGCGACAGTGCCAGGGCTTTCTCAGCCCCAAAACTCTGAAACCGCAAACGCTGTCCTTGCCTTTTCGAACGGTAAGTCCTATATAAAGTCAGTTCTTCCTAATTCTAAGAAATCTTTTGCTTACATTTAGATCGAGAACAAGAAGAGAAATGTGATGCAAGTCGCGCTCTTTGGCATGGCCCAGTTGATACTAGTACAGATACCCTAATTCCTACAGAGGCCGTGCAACAAACGAAATCTGACAATAACCACCACGTAGCGCCTTTGGAGAATCACGTGATAAGCATGGACATAAAACCAAATGTGGTAGTAGCACCAGTCGCTGCCCCAAGTGCTGCTACCACAAGCAATAAAATCAGTCAGAGCTACAACAATTTTCCTCGGGTACACAGCAAACCGAATACAAATACGAATGCTGCTGCTGCTGCTGTTGCTACTGCAACTATTGCACGCTGCACGAATACGACGCAAAAGAAAGAAGCGAATACACATTTTCCGCACCATTTGGATTTGCATGTGCCCAGCAGATGCAAAGAGGAACAAACAAATGCGAATGATTCCATGATTGATGGCCATAATGCTGCTGATGAAAGCCTGTTCATGTCACCCGAGCTACTGCCCACGCAGGGCAGTCGAACGCGCAGGAATACATTTGGTTCAAGCTACAGTCGGGATATTGGACATTTGAAATTTGCTGAAAATGGCAGGTGAGAGATTCACCTGAATACTGCCAATAGATGTAGGGTAGTAAACTGTTTATGTATACTTTCAGCACACATAATTTCCCATTGACGGGTGGCCTAATTTCATTGCCACCGACACCCGTGGGTGTTCAGGAACGGCCGCAATTCACAATATCTTGCCCCGATGGCCTGGCCCACGGCCTAAGTGAACAAAATATAAGACTTCATCAGATTGTTCAAGAACACAAGGTAATTGCTAATTGTATTGTGATTCTTAAGGCATACCAATTTAACCTTTGATTGATATATTTGTATTTACAGCAACGAGAAGAGGTACTACTGCGGGAAATACATGGCATGCGTCTGGCTCTCTTGGAGAAAGGCTGTCCCAGCTGCAACAGCATCGTCTCGACAAATGTGGAACATGTAATTGCCCTTTAATCTGGTTTAAAAATGATCGAAAACCATATGTAGATTTGCGTATATTCTTGAGATAGCGAGAGGCTACCGTTTGGTCTAGCCATTTGTATCAGTATATTTGATAATATATGGAGTTTATTTTGGGCTGTAGAAGGTCTCCCAGATTGTAGCTTTAATTCATATTCTTTTGTGTGTGTTTTTTTCTTGTATAAACTTTTTCAGCCTTCCACAGTCTAATGATTTGAATCTCCTTTAGGAAAACGGATCGGATATCATTGAAAATGCTTCGACGTGTTCTTGGGAGGCCGTCGAAGAGCGTAGTGGCCCCTCATCGTATGCCCCATCTTTGATACAAGAGAAAAAAGCAACCAGCGTTCTCTGGGTACCAGATCATGCCGTTTCACGTTGCTCCAGTTGTCAAACTGAGTTCTGGCTTGGACGAAGAAAACATCATTGTCGGTGCGCATTACTCTTTTCAGTAATACCTACACACACACACTCATACACACTATACACGTAGTTGTTTTTTTTTTCGTTTGGTATTATTATTTTTTATTTTCAAAAAAAGAAGGAAACTAACTAACTTCTCTCGTATCTTTTTGAAGCTGTTTACTAATCTAATCCTTGTAGTTGGAAGAAGTATTTTAAAACTTTTTAAATATTGCTACAATTTATAAATTGATTTATTCAGCTCTTGTTTTGAATCTCCTACTCCAAAAATAGTAGCTCTTAGTGGCCCATAAATTTTGTTTTGAAGCTGAGACACATGACTAGACTAATGCTAATCAAGAATATATACATACATATATATATGTATACCATTATATGCATTTTAATCCAAAAAATTCGTCTGAAATCTGTTTATTTTACAACCATTAACTTTAACAATAAATATTACTTGATTCCATTTAAAGAATTACTATTATTTTCTAATTTAATAATTACTTGTGCTTTCATTTCAGATCATGTGGAGAAATTTTCTGTGCTGACTGTTCGGAATTTTGGGCCCCCTTGCCTTATGAAAAACTTTTCAATCCCGTAAGGCTATGCGGATCTTGTTATACTACAGTCACATCCAATGTACATGAGTATGCTGCCGTGCCTTCGGACTCCACGGACTCCAATGAAAGAGCGGCTAGGCCTTCTGCCAGCACCTAAGACAAGCTTTCATTATGCTGTGGGTTGCTTGCTGCTCCTCCTCCAGCGCTGTATCGATATGTACATATAATACATATACTCAACAAACAATATTTATTACATATGTATGTGTTATAGCACCATAATAGTGGAAATTCCTTTGTGCGATTGTAAAGAACACGAAATTATACAAATTTTGTTAGATATATATTATGGATATATGTATGGACACAAAATGTAAATTTAAATATAAACTTAGAACAAACGAATTTATTTATTTATTGAATCGGCTAGTTTTTTTGTTTGTGCATATATGTATCTTTAGTTTCCTACAGTTTTAAACACGTTCTCGTAAGGAGTAACATGCCTTTCTACCACTGCTGGCTGTGACTCTTCTCCCATGTGCCATCTGCGCTACTTGGCTGTCCGTTATTCTTGTCGTTTTCCTATACTACTGCTGTATTCGTCTTCGTGGAAAAGTGTGCATGGAGCACTTTCTTCCCTTTCTCAAAACTGTTCCCGTTGCTCTAAGATGTATTCTACGACAACCGGCGAGAGTATGCAGAATGCCCGAGAAAGTACAACAAAATAGAATGTGATAATAGAATAATATAAATAGAATAAGATCTAGGCGCTCATGAAAACGGACAGACAGACAGAGACTCGGCTATTTATTCTGGTCAAGAATATATATACTTTATAGGGTCGGAAGCGTTTCCTTCTCTGCGTTACACACATCAACTTTTACCACAAATACAATATAACCCTTAACTCTTGAGTACGGGTTTAATAATTTAATCAGATAGTTATCAGAATAGTAACTTTTTGATTAGTGGGCTGTTGCAACTTCAAACTTTCATTATTCTTCTTCTGATTACAATATCTGTCAAAAATATTCAAACTCAAACGAAAGCTTATAGCCTGTTTACACTGAGGCGCATCATTGGATTTTTCCGTTAAATGGAACATGCGAAAATGATGCCCATAAGAGCCCTGTGGATAGAAGAAGACAATCATGCGGCCGCATCTTTAATCATGCGGCGCATCATTGGCTAGTGTTGCCGTATTCTGTCTAGTATTTTTACAAAATACTGAAATTATTCAGGGTATCGACGGGGTATCGACAGCAAACAGCTGTGAATTAGTAAATTATATTTAAAAATGAAATATGAGCACTGAAAAACAAAAGAAAAAGAAGTGGACAGAGGGGGCGGAAAATTTATTAATAGACTTGTGGGCGGAAAATATTGAGGATTTGCGTGGGTTGCGCAAGAACACCCACATTTACGAGGAGATGGGAGAGGAATTTAAACGGCAATTCTAGGATTTCTCTCCAATAGAAATTAAAGCAAAGTTGGAGAATCTTTCGGATCTTTTGGGATGCACTGATTCAAACTTAACGAGAAGGAACGTGTGAGTCGCTTCTGGACGCGACTCTACTTTTATACCCGTACTCAGTCAGTATATAAATTTGTGAGCTAATGATTAAAATTAAAAAAAAAATTAAATTTTAATTTTACATTTTACATTTTTTGCTACATTTGTTAACTACATCTACATGTAAAATGTAGATAATACATCTAGAACAAATATTCTACATCTACCATTTAGATTCTACATCTCCTCCGCTAGGGGTTGCTCGCGCATTGCACAGGGCAGAGTGTGTGCGAGCGAGACAGAGAATGAATAGCGTCAGCAGCGCCAGAGGAGGTGGGGGAAGCAACTGAAAATTAATTTCTTCATTTTGGCCATAATAATGATCTGATCTGTACCAGATTTGGCAATCTGGTAGATATGGTCATTCCTTACGATACTGCGTTTTTAGTTTTATCGTATCTTCAAAATTGTGGAAGCCGCAGATTTTCGTCCTTTGTAAGGGCGGAAGGGGGCGGGGCGAAATTTTGAAATACACTTGTAACAGTGTGATATCACATTAGTCTGGAAACAAAATTTCGTTGCTCTAGCTTTTATAGTCTCTGAGATCCAGGCGCTCATCGGGACGGACAGACGGACGGACGGACGGACGGACAGACAGACATGGCTCTATCGACTCGGCTATTGATGCTGATCAAGAATATATATACTTTATGGGGTCGGAAAAATTTCCTTCTCTGCGTTACACACATCCACTTTTAGCACAAATACAGTATACCCCTTAACTCTTTTGAGTACGGGTATAAAAAGTGCCACCTTAAAATTTAACTCGGCAGCACGCAATTTTTTTCGGTGAAGCCAACGATAGCTTCACTTGCTGTGAAGTCGTTTGCTCTTTTCTTCTTGCTCACCGAGTTTGTTTACATTTGTAGGCCGAACAGCTGACGACCATCCACCATCCCCCATCCATTTCTGGGATGGGCCGTAAGTTTTGCCGTTCCGAAAATTTCCCAGTTATTCCGCCATCCATCTGGGATGTTCCTAATTCGCACGTTTCCATGCGGTATTTTTTCGATAATTGTCAAATGCAACCATAAATATTTGACATTCACAACGAAAAATCGGAATTCACTACGAAAATGTAAACAATGACAGACAGGAAAATGGAAAAAAACAACAACAAAACATCTGATGTCAAAATATTCTCAGGCACAAAAACTCAGAAGTGAGATAGTTTGTGGACTATCCTCTGGGAATTTGTTTATGAGGAGTGTTTTGCAAAACTCATGCAGGAAATTGCACACGCTGTTGGCTAACAGCCCTCCGTCTATTATTTACTCATAAAACAGCCCAAAGTATACAATGCTATGGCGATATAAAATTTTCATTAAACAGCAACTTTGTTTTCGGCTACATCTTTCTCCCAAAATGTCCCGAACCGCTTCTAAAAAGCCCTATCATATATATTGTATTTAAAACATTGATTAAATTTTGTAGATGCAGTCACAAATGACCACGCTTCAGTTTTTTCGAAACAAATATCAATTCTAATATCTCCTCCTCGTCCACATCCTCATCATCCATGTGCAGCAACATGATTAGTTTGGTCAAGAATATGTTTTGCTGTTGAATCACATTTACAACCATTGCAATATTATTAATATTCATTTTAATTAAAGACGTAAACAAATTTCCGCACGCAATTATGAGCATCAGCTGTTTCTCATGGATGGGGGATGGTGGATGGTCGCAGTGTGAATCGGAGTTTCACATATTTAAAAAATTCCCACCGTTCCTCCGGGATGGGCTCAGTGTGCAGAGGGTATTAACCGTTTAACCGTGTTCCGTTCAATCAACTCAGAACATATCGATATAGGCTTCGAAGATTCGCGACTCGCAACAAAAAACAGACACGTAAAATTGAAGTAGTAAGCTAATTTCATGATTTTGTATTAATTTGGCTCTGTTTATTTAATTTTCTTTGCGATTTAGTGCGTATTTATATGCGTTTATATGTCAGCTATCGATATAAGCTAAGAGCAATCCATCATACACGAGACCAATGGATCGTACTATTCTCACGATCCATTTCTCAAAATCTGATCCATTAATTTTTGCTTCAATAACACTAAATCATGTGCGTTTACCAACACTTAAAAAAAATAAATCACTGATCGCTGATCAAGTTGTCCTGGTGAATGCGCCCAATGTTTTGGCACTAATAGTGTCACAGCTCTTCGACTGATACCATTATGGATATGCCTCCCTACACTGATTTGTCTGTCTTGCCGACTAGTCTTGAAGTCGGGTGGAATATCAAACTTAAAAACACAACATTTATTTGCGTTGGATTACTTTTAGAAGGTAGTTGTATACGTACTTTTTTATAGATTGTGAAATGATATGAATGGAATTTTATTTTCAAAATGGATCAATATTATCAACATAAAAAAAATAAGTAAAATAAAAACAGATTATGAATGAATTTATTTTTAGCATGTAAAAATATTGATTTGTTTTAGGGCGCAATGGCCATAATGGTTTGTAGCTTCCCTAAGATGATATAACATACATGCGCGGAATGGAATCGAACGATTGCCGAAAACGCAACCTCGTGTAGTAACATACACGCGGTCATACACGATGGTCTTTTCCGGTGCAACTCTGGTACGACACTTTCGGAACTACAAGTCGGCGGCATTTCAGATTATAACCCCAGCTTCGTTGAGCACCGGGAACAGAGGTCAGTTGCAATTTGGAATTCAGTTTGTTCGCGAATATTCAAGAGCGTCGAAGATGAGCACTTTGCCTAGGGTATTTTTCGATATGACCGCCGATGGGGAGCCCTCGGTAGGATTATCATGGAGGTAAGTTTACTTATTGTTTTATATGAGCCAAAGAAATGACATATCATTTCCAGTTGGTTTTTTTTTCTCTTTTTGTAAAAAGTGTTAAATTTACCAAGTCTGTGCATTAGTATGTACATTCATATGTGTGTGTATGCATATTCATGTAGAAAGTTAACGTGCACTAAGATTTGAACACGTGATTTACAGATCGTAATTGAAACGGTTCCGGTTAAATGCACCCATAAATGGTTGAAAATATAAAAATACATATCTGCATATTTTTGTATGAAAAAGCACGCGTTTTTCAGAAAATTTCGGATTTACATATGTATGTTAAACCACGACATACATACACATGTAATTTCCATGAAAAGCATGCTTATAGCCCTTTATATTTTCGGCTTTTGCTCTTAAATATATGTAGATATCACGCTACCCAATAATTAAATAAATGACAATGCCCTGACGTGTGTGTATTTAGAATGCTCATTTTACGGCCAGGTGTGTGCAAAAAAAACCATTTCCAGATACGTTGCAATGGAATTTTTTCAAATTTGATTGCGGGGCTGTGCTCCATAAACGTTGGTGTGCGCGTGTTCGTGTGTTTGAATAGTTTGCCGGTATTTCTATACATACATACATGCGGCATATACTGTGTGCATGTGTGTGACCGTACACATTTCAATCAATACAGTGAAACATAACCTCTACGTTTGCGCACACACATAGACATATGCATATACATCATACACATGTATATATATATGTATATATATATATGCATGAGAATATAGTAAACCCGTTTAACGAATGAACTCAAGATTAATTCCGTTGATGATGTAATGGGGCATACGTGCATTCTTTTATTTTTAATTTTGTGTATTTTTTATTCAGAGAGAGTTTTTAGCATTTGCATCGTAGTATATTTTTAGTAACAGCCAAGTCATTGGCCGGCATGACAAATAAAACCGATGCATATGTATGTATACGTGTGGATGCCAATGTGGTGGCGCGCGCGGGATGATGCCAATTTTCAAACCAGGCCCGTGGGCATTTTACAGGCGAATTCGATGCCCAGGCTCCCACGGGACGCCCATTTCTTTGCCATCTCTCGTTTTTCAACAGTTATTACATACATACAAATGTATGTTTAGATATAGGGATTTGTGTATATATTTTGTATGATAAGAAAATATCACTTGAAATTGATTTTCTCTCACCAATGTGTACCCTCCTCTCTCTTATCTCTGTCGGGGAGGGTAAAAGTTTTGAATATAATGTTTTATGTATATTCAAATAAATAATCAATAACCCTTGTGTCTTTTTTGAATACATTTTCCAGCTGCGCTCCGATGTGGTACCCAAGACTGCCGAAAATTTCCGTGCGCTGTGCACCGGCGAGAAGGGATTCGGCTACAAGGGCTCCATTTTCCATCGCGTTATTCCCAACTTCATGTGCCAAGGAGGCGACTTCACCAACCACAACGGCACTGGTGGCAAGTCCATCTACGGCAACAAGTTCGCCGATGAGAACTTTCTGCTGAAGCACACTGGCACTGGCATTCTGTCGATGGCCAATGCGGGCGCCAACACCAATGGATCCCAGTTCTTCGTTTGCACCGTGAAGACCGCTTGGTTGGACAACAAGCATGTTGTCTTTGGCGAGGTGGTTGAGGGTTTGGACATTGTCAAGAAGATTGAATCTTTTGGCTCTCAGTCCGGCAAGACCTCCAAGAAGATCATGGTGGCTAACAGTGGTTCTCTTTAAACAACAATAGCAACAGCAGCAACAACAATTCAACAACAACAACACCATTATAACAAAAACAAACAAAAAGAGGAAAAATGTGTTAAGACGAAAACCATTTGCATTTTCTCCACAATTTTTTTACGAATTACTTGTAATATTACGAAATACAATACAACAAGAAATATTATTTTCAATAGACCTTTGTTCGAATTCGAATGTTTTCCCCCCAGTGGGACAGGGGCGGCACTCCCAGAGATTCTTCTTTATATATGTAGGTATATTATAATGGGGTGGCGAGCCACATAAGTTTGGAATGTAAGAGGAGAGAAAGATTATAAGTGATATATTCCGTTTGGCTTTTAGCTTATAAGAGAAGATCCATTACACATCTGTATAGCATAGATACTATATATAGAAGAAGCTGCTGTTACGGGTTGTCTAGTCCCTCCTCATTCTGAAGGCAGGGCCGGCCCGGCGTTGTGTCTCGCGGGTGAGAGTTGAGTTGTGTATTGTAGATTTCATTCTAGTTCAAATGTCGGAATTAATAAAAATAGTAATTAAATAATTGAAAAAAACAAAAAACCGAATAACCATGTAACTTCCACATTTCCATTGGAAAAAGGCCTTCACAACATTTTTGTTTGCCGCTGTTTATAATCAATTTAGTGGTCTAATCAAAGAAACAAAAATGTTTGTCGATTGATCTTAGCATAAAGCGCTTTCTAAAGCTAGTTATATCTACACGTTCTACACGATATGTACCAGAATCAGAATTGTATTTTCGTCTTAATAAAAAATAAATAAACGGCCCCAAACAATCGAAATCCTAATACTACGAAACGGCGTTCAACCAATTTCTGGGAGGGCTCTGGTCTTCCGCATGACTAATATTCGAGCTGAACTGAAAAGAGTGGAAGCAATAATCTTAAATACAAATAATACTCGTAATACGAATTGGCGAAAGATAAGGTGATAGTTGGTTTTGTTTTTTTTTGTTTAACAGTAACAATTTTTATTGAAAGAATATTTCGGCACTGCTCAATGTGGCGTACAGTAAATTGTACTCATGCTCGTAGGCATTCACATGCCTTTCTGTGATGGCCACCGTCTGGAGTAGCTTCTCATCGACCGTATCTGCGGACTGCTGGCCCCCGAGTATGTCACGAACCTTTGAACGCTCCAATTCAATTTGCTGTGTGGTCGTCTGGCTCCAGCCCAACTCGTGGAACTCTCCCAGCTGGTTGAGCATCGTCAGTATGTAGATCAGCCCAATGGCAAAGCCATCCTCAAAGAGCGAGAACTTGGCCAGATCTTTCTTGTGGATTTTCAGCTTCTCCTTGACCCGATAGTCAATGTAGTTCATTATGAGGGCAGGGGCAATCAGGTAAAATGTCTTCAAATGATGATTGTTCGGATTGCACAGAAACGGCTGAAAACCCTGCAAAAGTAGCTGCAAACAGGAAGTCCTTTCGTTTACAATCAATAAATTAAAAATCAATTTTGTTGTTGTTGTACCTTAAAGTAGTTGGTGCTGTCCGAATAGCATTTTTTCATATGATCCAAACTCTTCTCGTACTCCTTGATGGCGGACTCTGTGCTCTCTTGCAGGGTTTTGGGGCCACCGCAAACGAGGCTGCTGTGGAATCTGGACATGTACGAGCGACTTTTATAGTTGGCGCTCTTGCTGCCCGCCTGCAGGAGGCGCACATAGCCAACGGAATTGCCTAAAAAAAGTTAGAGCAGACAGAAAAATTATTAATATGGTTTTCTTTCCCCTTGGAAGTGCCAATGGTAACATACCAACTTGCGTTATCACCTTCCTGAACAGGTCCATGTATGTCTCGCCGTTGCCGGAGAGACCCAGCTTTTTGATCTTCTTGAGCAGGATGTCCGCCCGCTCATACGGATACGATTCGTTGGTATGCTTGTGCTCCGAGTGATAGCGCAGCTCCTTCAACAGACGCGACTTGATCTGTTCGTCGTGCAGGAATGTGGAGAATGTGTAGAACTTCTGGCGCAGGAACTGATAGATAAAATTCACGGTAGTATTGATGATGCCAGTGCCATGCGTTTGTACCGAATTGGCCACATGACGGGTCCCAATGATATCCAAATGCTTGCTCTTGCTCTGCATCTCCACAAAGATCTGAAGATTCATGTTATAGGCATACGAGGAGGCGAATGTATGGATATTACGCATGATCTGTAGCACATCTATGCCCTGTTTGAATCAAAGTTAAGCTGTAATAATCATTAATCGTTTGTCTAGGAGAAATCTTGTATTACTTGGTCGATGATTTGGTTGGGCAAATGATCATCGATGGGACGCAGCTGGAGGACCTTGTCGGCAAGGTGGCGCATCTTCTCGTATGATTTCCAGTCGTGCGGTGCGATGGTTGTTAAATTGTAGAATGTTTCAGTGAAATAGTTCTCAAGATTATCTAGAACAACCAGCAGAAGTCTGTTTAGGTAGTGTGGCATGTACGATAAGATAGTATACAAATAATTGATTTTAAATGGATTTCCAGAGTAGCAAAAATGTCCAGTACATACACAAAATGTCATTCGATTCGGACGTACCTCTTAAAACGCTGTAATCCCCTTGAAATTCCATAGCTTCAACATTTACACAGCTGCGGTAGTCCAGCAAATGCGTCTGAAACGGTTGATCCTGGTTCAAAAATAGATGCGACAAGGCCTCCACTCGCAAAAAGAACTCCAGATGGGTCTTGAGAAACTCATTGGCCAGATCACAGGCCGATTGCTTGGAGCTACCATCGCGCCTAAATATACCCAGAGTCTTGTCCAGCTGATTTGTCACTGCAATTATATTCTTTTGATATGGCTGGTTAGTCTCAAGCCGATTTCTACTAGATCTGGTGACGTACCTGTAAACTGTAGGGATTACGCTGCTTCTCTGTGTACTCCTTGAGCAGAGAGGTGCTTATAAACCAGTAATTGTACATGAGACTGGTCGAATCAAACTGTCCCCTGATGTTGCGCTGGAAATCGCTGAGATTGTTGACGCGCAACAGTATCGATTGAAATTGCTTTTGCATGTCGGCCGGCAGCAGGCGATCCTTCTCCAGGAACTCGCCAAAGGCCAAATTCACAAAGGTTAAGCGTTTTTTGCTGGGCAAACACAAGATGGATCTCTCTGCCAGCTTAATCGTTGAAAGAATGTTCAATTTTCGTTGCAGTAGCTTCAAATCCACTATCTTCTTCTTTGTGCTCAACAGCAGATTCAGGACCTTCTGTTTCTGCCATTGGACGAGGGAATTTATGTACCGCATCACATTTATTTGGTTCGACTCGAAGGTCTTTTGGAGAACTCTTAAATACTGAAGCAGACGGCACACAGTAAACCATTCGGACTTTGATAGTGGTGTCGTTAGGGCCACGTGGCGATTGATTAATGAGTCCATCATTAGATTTACTTGATCCGCATACGATTGGCCCCTGAGTATCAGCTGCGAAAAGATCTGCAGCTGACCAAAGACACCGCTAGCAAACACCCTCTGTATGTGGATCGTCCACAGGGATATCTGTGTGCCCAGAAGGCGACACTTTTTCTGGTCGCTCACCTTGATCTTCTCCATTAGCGCCTGATGGGACTTGTGGTTATCTTGCGGCCTGCCTTGGGTCGGCGTCTTTATCAGCGTCTTGGCATGCCTGGCCAAAAAGGCATAGGGGGACCAGCAAACACTCTGATTGAGAGGCAATCTTTTATGCCTGCTTGCCACATCCAAGACAATCTTTATCAACTTTGCCTCCATTTGAATGCCCAGCTCATGGAGCACTGCCACAAAGGCTGTGAGACGTATCACATTCTTGGGCTCTTCGTAGTGCTTATAGTCGTTGCCATGGTTTGACTCAATTTCAAGCATTATTTTACGAACATATGCATTGGTATGTTGATTAATATGATGAACGTCCTTCAAGCTGAATTGCTTCTTCAGCTCCAGCAGGCTGTTCAGCAGTATACCAAACAGATTGCCCGCAATCATAGTCTCTATATCACCGAGGGAGCTCAACAGGCCATTCAACTCCATGCTGCTGCATTGCTCAGTGGTCTGTTTGCTGTTGGACAGCGTCGTTAGCCACTTTTTGTACAGCGTCCACTTCGGCGCAATCTTTGATTGATCCGCAATTTCATTAAAAACAACCACGTCTTCCAGCAGCTCAGTCATGGCTTCAAAGACAGTCTGTAAATACGAGACGCATAAGAGATACGAGACAAATGAGATCTCTGTCTCTTTGTTGGAAATACTTACAAATAAATGTACTTCGCTGATATCCAGTGGCATGGCCGCCGATGCACTGATCTGTTTCCAGATAGTTTGTACCATCACAATAATGCGTTTGAGCAAAAAGTAAACCTGACAAAAGAAATTCATAGCGCTGCTCATGCGGTGTAGGCATCGTTCCAGTCCGGCAGTGTCGGATACGGCTGGCAGTCGGCCGTCGCCCAGCTGCGAGTCGTTGAAGAGGAATGCCAACTGATACTGCTTGGCCGTTAGGGACAGATCTCGACATTGATTGCACAGATTGGCCAAGGTTTTTAATGGCTTATTGGCCAGCAGCTCGGATTCCTCCACATTCGTGTCACAGAATGTTGCAATGGCACCGCTGCCATAATTGAGTTCTATTGGAGATGCTATGGCCACCACTGCCACAGATTCGACCGTATTTAAGCTAACTATATCATTCCTTATCGATTTCATTGCGCCATCGTGGTCCTCCATGAACGAACCGTAATCCCTGAGGATATCCTCGGCGAACAAAGCTGTGTCAACGTGGAAAAAATCACACAATTAAGGTAGTCAGAGTCGGGTAACAAAAGTTAACATTCTTACATATGGTACTTTGCTCATTTTTCATTGTTGATGGCCTGGCTACGGTAAATCTTTTTTTGTTTTGATTTTGCTATATTAGTAATTTAGGGATGGACCATTTCAAGTGGGTGTATTTCGATGTGATTCCGATAGCGCAGTCATCGAACTATCCACCCGACAAATTTTTCAAAAGTCTTGAGCAGCTATGGTGTCGTGTAAGTTTGATGCTTCTCCGATTCCTTTTGCGGCCACAAAAGCGGAATCTTGGCAAATCCAAAACATAGCCCATTGTGATGGTACTTAACGCAGGAGGTTTAAACTCTTATATTATTCTTCTTCATTCAATCACTTATCAGAAGCTGTTTGTGTGGCAGGAAGGTAGCACATGGCCAGGTCTGTGCAGCTCAGTCAGAAGAGTCGCGTGCCGCCCGGGCAAGACAGGGCAGCACAGGCCATGCGGACGTTCTACACGAGCCCAGGACAGATATCAGCAGCGTCCATAGAGTCCGCAATAACAACGCCAAAGAGTGTACCAGTCCAATCATCCCCAAATAACCCAAGGAAGAGATCAACCGCCAGGAGCAGCAGAAGCATGAAGCACGGAACTCTGGTAAAAACCAGGTCCAGTAGCTGTTGATGTCAACTTGGCTAAAAGAGCAGGTGCCTGGCATCACTAGAACGTTAAGTCATCAGAAACAACTTGAAGCTGCAAAAATGTTGAATTGCCTTTTTTAAAATGATTAAACGATTCAGCAATTGCTTACCTTTCCAAGAAGTTCATGTCGACCTGCAGGAAACTAGTTCTAGAGTGTACTCCTACGTACGATCTCCTGTGCAATGTGCAAGAAAGAAAATATTCGAACAATTGACAATTTGCCAGATAGTTAGGTAAAATATACATACTTAATACTTAATATATGTGATAATATATAAGGTAAATAATAGCATTATTGCTTACCGCCAGTTCCACGCCTTGACACTTTCAAATTAGTTGCTCAACCAAGCAGCTGGGGCCTCGGACTCACCGTAGTATCCTCAAACGCCTCGCGGTTACGTGGACGGGTTTCCAAAGTTCATGAGGCCTGCTACGGCTGGCGGTAGATCGCTTTATTGGGTTCTTTTCGGACTTTTCTAACTGGTAGACTTCCTTGGTGTTTTCCTTGCTAACTTTTAGGACGTTGTCGATATCCGCTCTGCGCTCATGTAGCACAGCGGAATCGTCTTTATGCACGCTGACGTTGTTGAGAGCCGCCTTTTGTCGAGCATAGATCCATTGGCTGTACATTGACTGTCGGTCCTTTTTCTGCACGCCTCATTCCTGTCCGAGCTTAGCGCGCTTTTTCTAACAGTCTGGCATAGGCTTATCGTAATTTTTATGTTTTATGTAGCTGCCAAATTGCACTTTATTTTTTTTCTGCTTAAATAAATTCTGAGTAACTTAACCGAATCCTCCCCGTTCGATCACAAAAATTTAGAAATGAATTGAATGTGTGGTCAAGAGACGAAGGGAAAACTGACCAATGACAGGTTCAAAGCAAGACCTACTCTTTGTTGGGGAAAATAATGTTTTGTTATGCGTTTTGAAACGGCGTTCGGCCTTTAACCCGCCTACTATTATTTTTCCTATCGATGACGAAGACGACGTATGGTATGGGCTCAATCGATGTTTTTAATGATATATATATATCGATGGTCGTTTTTGATTATTTTACGAACTCCGGAGTTTATTCTCTCTATTGATCATCTCTATTGAGAACAATAAAACAGCTGTTAAAGCCTAGTACTCAGATCCAAAAACTGTTTGCAAATTATATCAAATTTATATTACAGGGGGGTAGAAACATATCAGCAAATACCTTCGGACACTTTTCTAGTATATACCGCCCATTTTTTTGTTTTTGGTACTGCCTTCCGTACAAAGCCTAGAAAACAGTTTTCGACCAGTGGATCCAGACGCTCTCGTAGCGGATCTGCGCGTTCTCGTAGTGGTTCTGTCGATACCCCGTCGATACCCTGAATAATTTCAGTATTTTGTAAAAATACTAGACAGAATACGGCAACACTAGCTAATGATGCGCCGCATGATTGTCTTCTTCTATCCACAGGGCTCTTATGGGCGTCATTGTCGCATGTTCCATTTAACGGAAAAATGCAATGATGCGCCTCAGTGTAAACAGGCTATTACGCGTTTTCAACTTTTAACCAATCAAATCGTTCGAAATTTTCTGTAAGCATTTGGGTGGTTTTCGGGCAAAGTCCAAAAAAATGTTGGACCGTTAGATACATTTGATTTGTATGGGAAAAAATTCTGCAACATGGTATTTTCCTGGTGGTGACACAATTTTTAATTAGCGATGACACCGTTCTCAATCTAACCTCACTTTCTCAATCTAACCTCAATCTAACAGCACAGCTGTTCTGCCCTTATCGGTACTGCCAGCTCGGTTGAAAATGGATTGGTCTCGGTGCTGCCAGCTAGGTTGAAAATGGATTGGACGCAGCACATTAATGGCCGACATTGCGGGTGATTTTAGATTTAATGTAAATTAAAGTGGATTGGCCAATTAGCCTGGCCTGTGCATTTAGCTTAAGTATAAAACTAAAACTATAAATACATACATGTATATGCAATGCAATCAAAGTGATTTAGCAGCATTGTTCTGCAACTTTGGCACGGAATAAGCAACAATCTGCTATCCTTGGCAGAATGGATATTATAAAATTGAGGTAATGTTTGCAATTTCAGTCTCCAATTAACGCAGAAACTACTCAATCTCTGCTTTAAATATATAAACGGAACTTTGTAGGTTTTAGGTACCAATAATAGGTATCGGGACAGTAATAAATGTATTTAAAAACAACCAATTATTTGCATTAATTGGTAAAAAACATGTTTATCTAAGACAAATTCAATATTAATAATATAAAGCAGCATTAAACAACCAATCTAACATTAATTAATGGAAATAATGTATACAAATGTCCATACGCACGCAGAAACTTTGCTGACCAGCAACAATGACGGAGTGTGACCGGAGTTCACACTTACGTTTAATGCCTTGGCCGTTTTTGTTTGAACCCTAATGTGTAAACAATCCAATGAAAAGGAGTTCTGAAAATCTAGCCAATCTTGTATAAAATTGATTGATCAATAAGATAAAACTATTTTTTTAGGGCTGAGAGGGCTAACTAGCGATTAATATAAAGCTGAATATCAAAATCTGGGAATATCAACGCATCTTGTCGTGTCAGTCAGTATATTTACGGCATATTTTGATAATGACACGGTATATTTCAGTATATTTATGAGGAACAGGCGGTATATTTTTTCGATAAGTCCGCGGTCACACTGCTAAAGGTATCGCGTCGTATATAAAAATAAAATTATAAAATTTAGCCAGTATATTATTTTAAATAGTTCAGGATTGATGCACAAAGTATTCGTTTAATTTCTTGTCATTAGTAGCAAACCAAGGAAAATGGAGGCGTCAGAACAAGGTTGATTACAAAATAAATTGAAATAACCAATACGTCTGTAACTTACTGTTTATTTTCGAAGAAAACGCGTGCGGCGATGACGCCGAGGCATCCGCAAAACCATCGGAGACAATAACGACGGAAACAGTGTCGAAGGAAATTCAAGATTCGACATGCGAAGTAACTTCCACCACAACAATCGATGATACAGCACCCGATGGCCTTAACAAAAGCGTTTCCGAGTCACCAGCAACTCAGGAGGAAACCAGTTCATCGCGTTCAAGAAGCCGCACTCGCGATGGCAGCGAGCCCACACGTTCGGGCAGTGGCTCGGAAAGATCCCGTAGTGGATCCAAGGCTTCGGCGACGAGTTCCCGCAGTGGCTCACGATCGCGCAGTGGATCACGCCACTCTGAAGGATCTCGACGGTCGCGCAGTGGCTCAAGGCGTTCGGGCAGCGGATCCCGCAGCAGATCCGGCTCGAGACGCTCACGCAGTGGTTCGGCCCGCTCACGCAGCGGCTCAGGATCTAGACGCTCGCGCAGTGGATCTGGCTCTGGACGTTCTCGAAGTGGCTCCAGACGCTCTCGCAGTGGGTCAGTCCGTTCTCGAAGCGGCTCCAGACGTTCCCGCAGTGGCTCTAGGCGGTCGCGTAGTGGCTCGAGACGTTCACGTAGCGGCTCGAGACGTTCACGCAGCGGCTCGAGACGTTCACGCAGTGGTTCTGCACGCTCTCGCAGTGGATCCAGACGCTCTCGTAGCGGATCTGCGCGTTCTCGTAGTGGTTCTGGCTCAAGACGTTCTCGAAGTGGCTCGAGACGCTCCCGCAGTGGATCCAGACGCTCTCGTTCACGCAGTGGGTCCAGAAAATCGCGCAGTGGCTCGAGAAAATCTCGCAGTCGTTCCAATAGCGCTGAATCACCAAATAAAAAACGAAATGGCTCCCAAGACCGTTCACGGTCACGGTCTGGCAGTGCTGGATCCATAGGTGCTTCTAGGCGCCGGCGACAGGCCATCAGTGACTCGGAAGGTAAATTTTTGGTGTCCTATTCCATTCAAACCGTATTCATTTCCGTATATTTATGCGATTGCAGATGAATCGCATCCCACAATAGAAAAGAAACGGCCCAAGATTACGGATACAGACAATGAGGACGACGATGAGACGCCGGCGAATACCTCCGCCACGGAAAAACCCCAAGACAAGATTATTGAGAGTTCAGATGACGAAAATATACCCATTTCAAATGAACCTGAGTAAGAGGATCCCCACCCACATAGCCCTTGAATATTTGTTGATTTAATTTCGGTTTTCGGTTTCGAAATTGCAGTCACAACAACTTTATGTCGGACTTTGATGCAATGCTTCTCCGCAAGAAGGAAGAAAAGCGCGTGCGACGACGCAAGCGAGATATTGATCTGATTAATGATAACGACGACCTCATTGATCAATTAATTATAAGCATGAAGAATGCCTCTGACGATGACAGGCAATTGAACATGACCGGACAGCCGGCCACCAAGAAAATATCGATGCTAAAGCAAGTGATGTCGCAGCTGATCAAAAAGGACCTGCAATTGGCCTTTTTGGAGCACAATATACTCAATGTACTTACAGATTGGCTAGCACCGTTGCCAAACAAAAGTCTGCCCTGCCTGCAAATACGCGAGAGTATTTTGCGGCTATTATCGGATGTAAGGCCACAGTCAACACAGTCAAAGCTCTCCTATATATGTATCAACTTATAATTGTATATTGTATTCTTTGCTTTCGCTTAGTTTCCCACGATAGAGAAGGGTTTGCTGAAGCAGTCGGGCATCGGCAAGGCTGTGATGTACTTGTACAAGCATCCCCAGGAAACCAAACAGAATCGCGATCGTGCTGGTCGCCTCATATCCGAATGGGCACGACCCATCTTCAATCTAAGCTGTAACTTTTCGGCCATGAGCAAGGAGGAGCGCCAGGAACGTGATCTGGCACAAATGTCACGGCATAGGAACAAGAGTCCAGAGCCAAATCAGGCGGCATCCGAGGAAAGTCGCTCGCACGCACTCAGTCAGACATTCTCCAGCGAGGACAAGCAGCTGCGTCCCGGTGATCCCGGTTGGGTGGCACGTGCTCGTGTACCAATGCCTTCCAACAAGGACTATGTCATACGTCCGAAGTCCACAGTAGAGGGCGAAGTATCTACGGTAAGTCTTTGTGTTTCTGCTAAATGGCATTTCTCACTCCCAATTTGTGTGTGTTCTTTTATATGTTTCAGTCAACAAAGCGTAAGCCAAATCGTTATGAAAAGCATATGAAACGCTTCCTCGACTCAAAGCGGTTAAAGGAGAGTCGACGAGCCGTCGAAATATCCATAGAAGGACGCAAAATGGCGTTGTAAGATGGAATCCTACTCGTAGATAAGTTTCAATGTAAAAGAGAAATCATCCAATCCAAACATAGAACAAAATTAATAATATAAATTATATTTTTGAATATATTACGGATATATTCCACGCCCTCCCCCCGCGCTAAGCAAGCACTCAATCAAGTTACATAAAAGAGAATTACAAAGCAAATGAAGAATCAATTAATGAGTTAATGAGTATGAAAAAGAGAGAGACAGACGACCGAGAGATGGAATGGATGGAGGTCGATCCTATACCAATTGTACATATATAAGTGTATGTGTATGTGTATTGTTTACATATGTATGTATTCTGTTTAAGTGAGGAATAAATGTCGGTGCTTCAATCGCAAATCTAATCCATTTTTAATTCCACTACATGTAAACAAAACGTTCAAAAATACATACATACCCTTATATACATACATATGTACATATTTGCGTTCCTAGCTAATATTTTTTGAATGATATCCTAGAGAATCTACAGAAATGCCTCCTACGATCATCGCGAAGGTAAGTTCAACTTAATAAATATTTAAATAATCGCAAAGAAGGGCCCATATCGAGTGTTTAATATGATTTGTATATAGCTTGGAAAATGAATACAGAAACACATATGTACATATATTGTAAAAGCCACAGTTTCATCTGTATGAGGCACTAAATTCGATATCCTCGTTTTCTAATGTCCTGTCCCAGAAATCCAGACAAGGATGTCTTCAAAGACATTTGGAACCCTGAACTAGACTTATAGTATCGTTTTGTTTGCTAATTAATACTCATTAGACCCACACAATGGTGGTAATACATATATCACTAGATATATATGTAGATCCATGTAGACACACACACTGCCAATTAATGGTCGATAAACTAAGGAGAGAGTGGAGTGTGTTGCCGTCGTTGCATCGATGACTAAAAGCATATGTTTTATGTATTCCACAAAATGATTTATTTATTTCTTAGAGAAAACATTGAAACAATTCCACTTAGAGCTATGCACCTACTGCTACTGCTTTGGCTTTCGGTTAGCAATTATACGAGTCATCACAAAGATACTTCGTCGTGTTGGAATTAATAATAAATGTCAAATTAAGGGCATCTTTGATAGACACACACACACACAACAACCCCCCATTTGGAAATCGGACTACCCCCTCCAACTGTACCGCGATAAACTGCACCCACAAGTGGGGTGGAAAAATACAAAATACAATGAAAAATATAGATAAACAAATGTTACCAGTTTTGGAGTGTCTGGCCACGAACATATGGTATGGGTATGGGTATGGGTATGAGAATGTTGGGGAGACTGCATGCTGTCGCTGTCTAGGATGTCAAATTTTCTAGCGGGTGGCTGCTGCCATACTATCGCATAATAGTTGAGCTGTAGCTGGAGGGGGCTCTTATTATCTCTTTGAAAAATCGCCAAACACGGCTACCGACACCTCAGAGAGCACTTGGAGGTTTCGGGTTCACCTCTGTCGCTTGTCAGCCGCCTTATCGCCTTAATATTAAACCGGTTGCGCTGTTGTACAATTGTTCAAACGCCTCTGCACTGTCGTCTAGGTTGGTCTGTGATTGACTGAATGCTCTACAGCCCAAAACAAAAACAAACAACAAAATAATTGAAAACATACGCACACGAAAAACAAAAATGTCTCAGGTGAAAAAGAACGAGAAGGTTGGCATTGTGGGAAGGTAAGAACCAGAAACAGGATCCAACACAACAGGATATGCCTGCATCTAAATCTACTCTTTCACAGCGGTCTCATTGGACGCTCCTGGTCGATGCTGTTCGCCTCTGTGGGCTATCAGGTGATGCTCTACGATATCCTGCCAGAGCAGGTATCCACAGCGCTAACGGCCACACAAAAGGAGCTGCTGGATCTGGAGGCCAAGGGTCTGCTGCGTGGCAAACTAAATGCCAAGCAACAGTTTAGCTGCATGTCGGGCACCAATGACATCAAGGAGCTGGTCAAGGGTGCCATATTCATCCAGGAGTGCATACCCGAGCGCCTGGACCTCAAGAAAGCGCTCTACAAGCAGTTGGATGCTGTTGTCGATGCCAATACCATACTCTCCAGCTCAACGAGCACCTTCCTGCCGTCTCTGTTCAGTTCGGATCTGAAGAATAAGCAGAACGTAAGTAAACACAGTCCAGCCAGCTAGCCAGTCAGCCATATATCTATCCAGGCGGGACGTCAACACAGATAAAGCCACTCCAAAATAGCGGAGCAGCAGGCCGGCAGGCCACCGCATGCAATGCCATGTGTGACGTTTTTCATCTGTCCTTGTCCCCGTTTTGGCTTAATCTGTAATGGAATGCGCTAACAAATGTTTGTATTTTGTTGGAACAGGTTTTGGTCTCACATCCCGTCAATCCACCTTACTATGTTCCTTTGGTGGAAATTGTGCCAGCGCCATGGACCAAACCGGAATTCGTGATCAAGACCCGTGCATTGATGGACGAAATTGGCCAGAAGCCAGTGACGCTGTCGCGTGAGATTGAGGGCTTTGCCTTGAACCGCATACAGTATGCTATATTGAATGAGACCTGGCGTCTGGTGGAGGCTGGCATCCTGAATGTCAAGGATATCGACAGTGTGATGAGCGATGGCCTGGGCATGCGTTATGCCTTCCTGGGGCCCCTGGAAACGGCTCATCTGAATGCCGAGGGCATGGCCAACTATTTTGAGCGCTACTCAAAGACCATTTACAGCGTGAGCGAGACTATGGGACCCACGCCAAAAATGGAGGGCCCTGTGGCCGCGGAGGTGTCCAAGCAGCTCAACGAAATGGTCTCGCTCGACAAGCTGGCCGAACGACGCACCTATCGCGACAATTGCCTGACACATTTGAGCATACTCAAGAGTAAGCTGAATAAACAGTAAACGCCATTCATCCATGCCCCCCCCCCCCCCCACAATTCTTGTTACCTTTTTTGCTTTTCGTTAGCCTCAATCTATGTTACAATAAATATGTTTGAACAACTAAATAAAGGCTTACGCCTTTTTTATTTTATTTTATAAATCATAAATGAAGAGTGTTCAGGTTCCGTCTCTCTCTCTTTCTTTCTCAATCTGAGCAAAGATTTTCAAGTAAATTGCTCTCTTGTCCTTAGGATAATAATAGAAAGATTATTTCTGGTAATAATAGAACGAGTATTTCTGTTCAAACTTATTAAGTACTGTGCTGGACGTGCGGGCGGGGTTTCCACATATCAGTTCGCTTTATCTTAAGGTATCATAAAAAAAAAAAAAACCAAAACAAAACTAATACTTCAGTTGGGAGATAGCCAAAGCACGCTGCGTGATGCGGCCATTCCTACCATTCTGAAAGGTTTATCTTCAAGGTTAAACAACATCACAATTGGAATAATTCACTTTCATACGACATTGGTGGCCTTGCCTGCTCTGCTCTGGCGTGGTCTTACTATCCGGAACCCGGCTTCTTTGAGAAGCTGGGGCGCCTGATATTTGGCGTGGAATAGGATGCATTGACCACTGCACTCACCGACACTGGCTTCAATGATCTACGCTGCAGTGAGCGCATCTGTGGCAGCGGGGTGCTCGTGCAAAATATCTTTTGGCCAGCCTTTGGCTTCACTGGCATGGGCGTCTCTGGTGGATGGACGGGATTGAGGTAAGTTCCCTCATTGGGCGCCACACTGAGTGGCTTTACAATGGGTATAACACGTTTAATGGGTATAGATGCCTTCATTGCTGTACCATTGCATTTGTACATGGATTCATTAATGGACGGTGTCTTCATGCGGCTGCCCAGTATTGAGCGCCTGTTGGCCTCGGCTCCCTTCACTGGCGGATTGACAATCGAAAACGAATTACGACGCTGTCTGAACGGGGGCGGTCCGCTGCCAGCGATGCTGCTGCTCAGTGGCGTGTTTCGTGTTTCTTTTGGTGGCACATTCTGTATGTTTTCAATCAACTGATTGGCCTTCCTTTCCGGCAGCAGCTTGGACTTGTCGTGTATGGACAGAGACGAGGATCGTCGACGCATTGAGCCCGCCTCATCGGTGGGCACCATCGCTTTAACTAAAGGCTGCAGTTCTGCAGATGGTGGCTGCACAAAGTAGCTGGTCTGGAACTGCCCCCCATTGCTGGGATTCACCAACAGAATGACTGTTCGTGGATCGGTGCCATGCTGTTCACTGTGGCTGCGATTGTGACGCTCCAGGAGCTCATTGATTTGATGGGCCAGTGATTCGTCCACCAATTCGGTCATGAATGGCTCTCGCTTTAGGGGCACTGGTACTGGTGCTGGAGGGGCACTCATTGGATGGAAATCCTTGTCATATATACTGGGACGAGAGTCGCCATCGAATGTGGCCGAAGAGCAGACCATGGCATCCGGAAATTCCTGCATTTTACTGCCTGGTGGCGATTGCTCCTCCATAGACATTGTCCTCTTGTCCTGCCAGAGTAATCCAACATTAATCCCCGCCATAGACAAATACTTAAATAAACTTACTTTCAGTTCGAGGTCAAAGGTTCCCTGCCGAGTGTACGCGTGTGGCATTGTTGTTACTGGCGTGCTATGGTCCACATCTCCTGCAGTAGCAGCAACCGCACACATCGAAGTGGAAGTGGGCGTGCTACCAAAGATAGCTGCATCCAGCGACTCAATCACCGAGTCAAAGTGATACCTCTTCGTAATTTCCACCTTGTCATGCACTAAAGTTTTCAACTCTTGCAAGAGTTGGCCCACATTCTTTCTGTTTGACTGATGTCCAAACTGCGATTGATTGTCGGGCGTCTGAACATCTGTCTTGTGGCCTTCCTCTGTTGTTTTTGGCTCTTCTTCTTTGGCCGTCATGGCGTCCAGTATGGGTATGCGTAGCATTTTTAAATCCTCCTCGAAATTTGCACTGGAACGATAGCCACTGTCAGCGGGCGGCTCGTCTTCTATCAGCTTGAGCGGCGATTCGGCGGCAATCATTTGCAGATTTTCGGCCAGAATTGTTTTCTCAAATTGTGAGTCGCCTCCTGCACCTCCCCTGGATTTTAAGCCATGATGCGGCGGTGTATTTATCACCGATCGCGAGGCATTCAGCTTGAGCAATTGCTTTTGAAACGAGTTGTTTGTGGGTCGGTGGTGCGGACGTGCAGCCTCGCCGGGCGCCACATCAGTATGCATACAAACAGGTGGACTTTCATTTTCGAGATCAGGATACGGATTGTCTGGTACCTTTGCCTCCTCCTTCTCTTTTGTTGGGTCGTCAAATTAATTCCCTAAAAATAAAAAAAGAGGAGTTGGTGTGTCTGTGTGTGTGTGCACGAGTGTATGCTTTCGCATACAGTACAAATTTTGGCAATGACAGTGTGTGTGCCTAACCTTGATGCAAGCCTCTTTCTCAACAGAGTCGAAGGGATCGTAGGGTCCCTTGAAACTGTTGGACTCAACAACCATTGAGGCGTCTGGTTCCTCCAATATTGTCTCTTCTTTTTGCGGTTCATCCCAGCCGGTCAGGTCAATAAGGTTTCCAGTATCACACATTTTTAACAAATTCTAACAAAAACTAGCGGAACTCTCTCAACTTCGAAACAATGCCGAATTTCCCGCTACTGTTGATGGGCCATTGTATTGGTAATTGTTGATGATGGATGATAAGATATATCGATATCTATCCACTAGATAGTAGTTTTTAATATGAAACGATGGAAACGACTCCACGTTGATTTAATTATATTAAAAATAAATATCTAGTATTAAAATCAACAATATATTTAACACCGTAATTAGATTTATAATGGATAAACAACACTTTCCGATTGACATTCAAATAAATATATAATTTATCCACATATTTAGTTTATAACTTTAATATGGTTTTGTCTTTTTAAGGAAAATTTAAAACTTTAATCGAACGTTTTCTAATTTTATCTCTCATAAATACTTAAATAAACATATTAATATATCCAAAAGGTTGCGCAAGTATTGATGTTTCTGTTCCATTCGTCCGTTCCGATACCTAACCGATTGCACTTGCACATACCGATGATAAACAGAATGACTATATATTTACAATATATTTATAAGCAGCAACTAGTAATTACCTAATTAAATTAATTTTTGCTATTGCTAAACAGTTTGCTTAGTCTCTTCAAGGTGGATGAGAAATCAGCGGCGTAATATTCAATAATAGTGCAATAAAATATAAGCAATATTTTTCATCGTGCAATTGACTTTTAAGCGAAGAGATCATAATTAACAATCAATCAATAGAATCGACAAGATGAACAGGAAATTCTTGCCAATTGCAGTGTGCGTGGTTTTACACGTACTCCTCAACAATGTGGGGACCCAGGCACAGCTGAATCTCGACCAGATTGAGCTACAGAAGCAGCTTCCGGAGGAGCTGCTCAAGTCGAACTTCACCCTCAACGATGCCAAGGATGTGTTCCGCAACAAGTGCATGGAGGTGGTCGGCGAGGAGGCTGGTGGCAAGGCGTACGAGGAAATCGAGTCTGGATTTGCAGTTCTCAGCGATTGCGTGACCGGCATTGTCAACTTTACGACAATGCAGCAGGAAATCGAGGAGGCGAGCCCCAAGGGCGAACTGGATGTAGTTTTTAATAAGTATTGCAACAAGCGATCAAGTGCCATTGAATGCTTCGATGTGTTCACCGCCAAGCTCTCGCCTTGCCTGGACAAGGAGGAGCAGGAGAGCAAGGATGTTATCAAGCGGATCATTCAGAGTTTATTGAACTTTGTTTGCCACAAAGATGGAGACCAAATAGCCCTGTTTATTGCCGAGAAGGGGCCCGAGTGCCTCGAGTCCGAGAAGGACAATATCCAACAGTGCCTGAACAGCACCTTTTCTACGTATCTTAACTCTGCGGATATCCATGACAATAAGATCAAATCCATACCCAAACTGACTGTCGGCCAGCGGCAATGTGATGATATGCTGAGCCTGCAGTCGTGCGTGGTCCACCGGCTGGAGCAGTGCACCGACATAACGCCAGCCAATCTTGTGGAATCAATGTTCAACTTTATCAGAAACGAAACCCTATGTCGCAACTATCAGAAATCTCCCCTAAGTGCGGTCGCCGCCAGCAGCAGTCCAGGCATTCAGGCAATGCCGTTCTTGTACTCTATGTCTCCCATTTTTATCTTGATGTTTGCTTTCCACAAATCTGCATAGTTCTAAGTTGCAAAAACAAATACCGCTTTAATCTCTCTCATATCTCGAATATATTTACTTTTCCCCCATCAAGATTCCAAAGTCAAGTAAATAATTGATGGAAGGTCGCGCGGTGTGTGCATATGGATTTAATGGATATTATTTATGCACTGGATTTACATACAAACATATATCTGTACTCGTATTTAAGTGTTTACTCAAAATATTTAAAAACTAATTTGTATTACCGGTGCTAGCACCATTCCATAGGTCAAACCCAAATATTTAGATGGGCGCACCACATGGCTACCTACGACTCTTTTGCACGCAACTCAGGCCGCGTGCGAGTCTCTATAATAGTAATTTACAAAATAATAACAAACATGTATGTATGTACGGCAGCTAAGACATTGTCTTACCCTTTTGGCCATGTCGTGCGTCCATCTCTAAACTCTAAACTGTATTACATTTAATGAGGCCTTTGTTTTTGCAAGTCTATTGCTTTTTTGTTTATTTTTTGTGTGTGTTTTTTTTGTCTTGGCAATGCATTAATCTGATCAAATGGATCAAAACACTTAGTGGGATCGGATTAGGGATAACTCTTATCATGGAGTGGGTACGAAAGGGTAAGGGCTAAAGTAAATAATAATTATATATGTAAATGTATTGTATGTTTTTTAAATGAATACAAGTATCATAAATGTGCAAATAAAGTGATATAAATTTGAAACATTTCCATCTGTAATGGTTATTATTGAACGACATGGGATCGACCAAGTACATGTTTAGATATACAGATATTTTTTAATTATGAGGCTCGCGCCTTTAATTTAAATAACTTAATTTTTGATATTTGCGATCTAGTAATTGGCCACTTCGATAGCTCGGATTAGGTAATCGATAAAAACAGTTCATTTTGTATATTTCCCTTTAAATTTAACCCAAACTTGCTTACCTCTGATTAAAGAGCATCATTAGCCCAATTGCTCAAGAAAAAAAAATTTTAACATTAAAATAAAAGGACTAATAGCACGCAAAACCAAACAAACTGATCAAGTGAACAGGTTGAGAGCGGCTTGAGCCAATTCGGGTTGTCATCTCTAATTAAATGTTTACAATTCTTCGCTTGACTTGAATGAAATTTGTTCATAGAATTGTGAAACTACGAACGAGTTTGTGGCATTATGCGAAGTCATCTGCTAGTTAGGGCCAAGCTGAAGGGTTCTGAAGGACAATGAAGATCGCTAGAACCAGAATGGAGGAAGTAGTGGACGCCGCCGCCTCTGTTGTGATGCTGCCGATCACTGCGCTGAGCATAGTGCTAACTGGAGTCTCCGTCGTTTTGCGCTTCACATCCATCATCATCAACTGGAGTCTGGCCTATAATTATTGGCTGGATGGATCGTACAGCTACACCGCCTGGACTGTTGGATCGATACTGTTGCCCATGGTGATCACATCGATAATTTACACAAATGTGTAAGTTGACAATGCCAAGGCCTTGAACGGATGTATGTACATATACTAGCATTATGTTTTAAGATTGGCCGCCAGCAACTCGGACCAGAGAGGCATGTATTCCACTGTTGTGCTATCATATCTCGTTCGGGACGGATATGTCTTACATTATGCTCTGGAGTACAGCAAGGCAAAAACGCAAGGCCACAAAGAGTTAGAATTGAGGTTAGTACAGGCGCTGTATCTCGCTAGCCATGGGTTTCCATATCGGTAGGCTGCATCATTAAATTGGTTTGCCATTTTAGGTACTATCAACAAATGTTGCGGGAAGAGTGCGATGTGGGATTTATCCGGCTTTTCGATTCGTTTCTGGAATCTGCTCCCCAAAAAATACTTCAGCTTGTCATACTGATGCGATCTTTAAAGAAGTTGACATGTAATGCATAATAATAGATTCCTATAAAAATTAGTTTTATACATGATTTACTTGCAGATTATCGCCTGTTCGCCTTCGTCGTCTATTTTGGCAGCATTGCCTGGTGCATACAGGCCTATAATCGTTCCAATCGCCTGGTGCAACTCGACAAGTATGATATAGCGGCCAAGGGGCGTTTTGTGCAATTCCTTTTTCTCCTATGTCTCACGGGTAACTCAATCCACTAATTACTGTAACCGATATGCATTTTATACCTATTGTAATTTTTAGTTTCACGCACTTTATGCATTGCGTATATGGCCAGTCTCTTCCCCCTGGAAACACTGGGTGTGTGCATCCTACATGTATGGTTTTGTGGCTCTGTCGTCTTTGCGCTGGACTCGCCAACGATTGCCCAATCTAGAGTTTTAAACTATATATATTGCCTGACCTTTGGTGTTGTGTATATATTTATTTTTACCCCTGTTAAGGATGCGCCCACAAAGTACAAGTATACATCGTACCTGACATTTTGTCTTTTTCAAACCATTGCCGTCTGTGTGCTATATATCCCTCTGTACTTTTCTATTGCCATTATTGCCTTGTATATTTGTGGTATCATGCTCACGATCTATTACTATCTGTACTGCCACCCAAGCATTTTATGTTTATAGTTATTTAAATTCTCTTTTTGAATTTGGCCGGGATAATAAAGGTGCTCCCCACAGCTCAATTCTGTTTAATGGTGAGCTGGGGACAAGTGCAAAAATTAATTTTATTTATATTAGGAGGAAATTATGTGGATTAAAGATTACCACTAAAATAGTATTTTGTTGTAATATTTTTAAAGTCTCATTATAATCTTTTTTGAGCAACTTAATTGATTTCCTCGGTTCAACTGTTTATACTATTTTTTTGCTCCAAATATTTCTGTGTTATTTTTGGGATCTTATTGAAACGTAAAAATGAGAGGACATTTTTCTTACCGCCATTGCTTAAACCTTATTTTACAAACAATCGTATCAAAGCGAGTCCTTAAATTTAAACAATCTTGTGGAAAATGTATTCATCTGTTGGATAAAGTTGTGTGTTTAATGCTGAGGGTTCTGGTTAGCGTGTAATATTAAATGGAATATCAAGATTAAAGTACTCAGATGCGCTAAATTTTCCATCGACCGAAAGTGCTGTGTATTCCGCTCGGTGCCTAGTGTGACCAAAGTGGTCAAGCTGCATGCTCTACGGTTATACTGTTTTATGTTTGATTACAACACTTTTAAATTTAATATGTTGAATTAAAGCAAGCAGAAATGTCTTATTTGTGGGCGCTGTGGAGCTGGAGGACGATAATGCACGCTGCAATATTGGATAAATCCGATCCTGCAGGAGAGATATGCAATCAACATTGTTTTTATTTCCTTTTGATTGATTAAATTGAGTACCGCGTATAAAATTAATAAATAATAATATCCATGTAATCTGTATTCATTCGATTGCCCTAATTAGATTACATTTGTTTTCTTTATTTCAATTTTGTAGCTGGCTTTCCATTTTTAAAGTGTGTGTGTGTGTGTGTGCATGTGTGTCATTTGGACGACGTAAATGGAAATATTTCACATTTCCGCTCGAGATGGGAAAATACCATCGGCTGCTTTTCTAGTATGTATCGAATAGAATTTCTTCGGAACTGAGTACCGATCTGCGAAACGCCTTCTGCGAAATTTTCGGTCGACCGAAAAACAGGGATGATTTCTTATCGGTTTCATACGAATATCATCCCTGATTTCGGTCGACCGAAAATTTAGTGCGTCTGAATACCAGTACCAGGAATTTGATTTTCCTCGGTATATTTTGATAATGAAAAGGTATATTTTGGTATATTTCTGAGGTATATTTGATCGATAAGTCCGCGGTCACACCGCCTCAAAAAAGCATCATCATTGCTTGAACAAAAAAACTTTCAAAGAAGCACGGAAATAAAGTGTATTATAATCGTCTAGTGCATCATCTGTTTGTTGGCTAATTCCTAAAGATGTCTTCACGTTACGATCGCGCAGTTACCATTTTCTCCCCTGACGGACATTTGCTTCAGGTGGAATATGCCCAAGAAGCCGTCCGTAAGGGCTCGACCGCGGTAAAACTCACGCTTTTTGCAATATTGGCATGTATTTACACAAAAACCATTATATTCCTTAGGTTGGTGTTCGCGGCGGCAGCTGCGTTGTGCTGGGCGTGGAGAAAAAGTCTGTTGCCAAGCTGCAGGAGGACCGCACAGTTCGCAAAATTTGCATGCTCGACCATCACATTACAATGGCCTTTGCCGGCCTCACTGCCGATGCGCGCATTCTGATTAACCGTGCACAAGTTGAGTGCCAGAGCCATCGCCTTAATGTTGAGGACCAAGTTACTCTGGAGTACATCACTCGGTATGCATAGTGTCCGTACCTTTCACTGCCTTTTGCATTTACATTTTTTGTACATTATAGCTACATTGCGCAGCTTAAACAGAAATACACTCAGAGCAATGGTCGCCGTCCCTTTGGTATTTCCTGCCTGATTGGCGGCTTTGATGGCGATGGCTCGGCGCATTTATTCCAAACCGAGCCTTCTGGTATATTCTATGAATACAAGGCAAACGCTACGGGTCGCTCGGCCAAGACTGTGCGTGAATTCTTCGAGAAAAATTATCGCGAGAAAGATGTGGCCACCGAGACAGGTGCCGTTAAGCTGGCCGTTCGCGCTCTGCTCGAGGTGGCACAGTCGGGCCAGAACAACCTGGAGGTCGCCATCATGGAGAACAACAAGCCACTAAAGATGCTGGACCGGGAAGTAATCCAGGATTATGTGAACATCATCGAGAAGGAGAAGGAAGAGGAGCTAGAAAAGAAAAAGCAGAAGAAGTAACACGCTTAGCACTCTTTCTACAGAATGCCTCCAATTCGAACATTTTCCAAATTCAGGACCTCTGCTAAAAGCCCCCTTAAGATTGCCTCTCACTCTCATTCAGTCCTTTTATCCGTGTTGGCAATACACAAAATCAGTTGGCCCAAAAGATATTCAATATTCATTCACATATAAAACATAGTTTATGTATCCAATCGTAGGGAGGTTTTTGCAGATTCAATTGACTTGGAGAATGTTCCACACCGCATCGCATCGGGTGGCCCGGTGGCACATTTATTAAACTAAATAATTTTATACATTTTTTAATGTTGTAAAGAGGTTAAAAGCTACATATTTGAGTTGTATAAAATACATGGTCTAACAGACACGAGGACAGAGATCAAACATGATTTTCATTTCAATCATTTGGCACCTGTAATTTTTTCACGTTCATCATAGCTTTACTTATTTAATTAATTCGGTTTTTATGTTCATTTGAATGTCTTAAAATTCTGAATGCCACGTAAAAAAGTGGTCGCAAAAACATATGTAGAAAAAGTAATGCTACGGAATCTATTAAATCTATTACAAGAATGACATTCGCCAGTGCAATGGTGTAATGGAAAACTGGTTAAAATTTTAATTTTAATGCATCGTCAGGTCGAACGACGAAAGGATGGCAGAATAAGAATTCTTATTCATAGATTAAGAAATAAATAAATAAATATAAAATAAAATAATAATAATAAAATAAATAAATAAATAATAAACACATGCATTCAAATACTCTACCCGCTTGCGAACAAATAGCTGAAGATAAGAGCTCCCACAGCAAATGGGAGCTCTCGCCACAATTTCTGTTGAAATGTGTACCTATGATATTAATGTTTACGCTAGTGTCTGTATTTATTTAAATAAATAAATCAAAAACCTGTTAAAACGGATATCAGCTCTAAAAGGTAAACAAAAGACGTACATATTTTCAGTGACGCATTATATACGTTTCGGGATATTTCGACGTTCAAGGTATATTAAAGCCATAAAGCCTAGTACTGAGACGCGCTAAATTTTCCGTCGACCGAAATCAGGGATGATATTCGTATGAAACCGATAAGAAATCATCCCTGTTTTTCGGTCGACCGAAAATTTCGCAGAAGGCGTTTCGCAGACCGGTACTCAGTTCCCTGCTAAATGCTAATCGATACATACTAGAAAAGTAACCGATGGTATTTTCCCATCTCGATCGGAAATGTGAAATATTTCCATTTACGTCGTCCAAATGACACACATACACGCACACACACACTCTAGAAATGGAAAGCCAGTTACAAAAGGGAAATAATGAAGACAAATGTAATCTAATTAGGGCGTCGAATGAATACAGATTGTGTGGATATTATTATTTATTAATTTTATAACCGGTACTCAATTTAATCAATCAAAGGAAAAAACAATGTTGATTGCATATCTGTCCTGCAGGATCGGATTTATACAATATGCAGTGTGCATTATCGTCCTCCAGCTCCACAGCGCCCACAAATAAGACATTTCTGCTTGCTTTAATACAACATTTGAAATTTCAACAGATTTCTGTTTGTAAACAAACACAAAACAGTGTAACCGTAGAGCATGCAGTTTGCCCACTATGGTCACTCGGCACCGAGCGAAATATACAGCACTTTCGGTCGACCGAAAATTTAGCGCGTCTCAGTACTAGGCTTAAGCCTGTAGCGAGACAGCAATTTTCCGTCGACCGAAATCAAGCCTAGTACTGAGACGCGCTAAATTTTCGGTCGACCGAAAGTGCTGTATATTCCGCTCGGTGCCTAGAGTGACCAAAGTGGGCAAACTGCATGCTCTACGGTTACACTGTTTTGTGTTTGTTTACAAACAGAAATCTGTTGTAATTTCAAATGTTGTATTAAAGCAAGCAGAAATGTCTTATTTGTGGGCGCTGTGGAGCTGGAGGACGATAATGCACACTGCATATTGTATAAATCCGATCCTGCAGGACAGATATGCAATCAACATTGTTTTTTTTTTCCTTTTGATTGATTAAATTGAGTACCGGTTTTAAAATTAACAAATAATAATATCCATATAATCTGTATTCATTCTACTGCCCTAATTAGATTACATTTGTCTTCATTATTTCACTTGTGTAGCTGCCTTCCATTTTTAGAGTGTGTGCGTGTGTGTATGTGTGTCATTTGGACGACGTAAATGGAAATATTTCACATTTCCGATCGAGATGGGAAAATACCATCGGTTGCTTTTCTAGTATGTATCGAATAGCATTTAGCGGAACTGCGTACCGATCTGCGAAACGCCTGCTGCGAAATTTTCGGTCGACCGAAAAACAGGGATGATTTCTTATCGTTTTCATACGAATATCATACCTATCGATAATATTCGCGGTCATACGCTTGTCATCTCCAGCGAAAATTTCGTGCGCCAAAAACATAAACTAATGTGAAATATTTAGATCTAAGACAAATCAAGTGCAATATAGTTTGTAAAAGCAAACTTAAAAACCCAACAACTATTGGGGAGTGTAGTTAAGTGTCCTACAGTGAGGTCGCAAGCGATAGTGCCAGAGAAAATTGCGTTTTACAATTACTGTTTTACGGTGGTGGGAGAACGAGTGAGAGGGAGGCCAACAGTCAGTGGTGCTGTCGTGTGGGAACGCCAAAAAGGAGCACCGTTTTTATTTGCAATCGAAATGAACAGTTACAAACAGTAAAGTTGGAGCTTTATCCAAACAACCATACAGTTTCGCCCCCCCCATCAAAACTAGATACATAGATGCTGCGAGGCATCCTTTGAAAGATTTGTTACGGAGTGAAAATAAGTCTTCGTCGTTATGCAGCAACAGGACGATCCTCCGTCTCTGCCCGTGGGCACGGAGGTGAGTGCCAAGTACAAGGGCGCCTTTTGTGAGGCAAAAGTTAGCAAAGTTGTGCGCAACATCAAGGTGAAAGTGGTCTACAAGCAGGGCTTGGGCACGGGCATCGTGCCCGACGATGCCATCAAGGCGCCGCCCGGCCAGATGCGCGTGGGTGCCGTTGTTGAGGTGCGGCATCCAGACAGAAAGGACATCGTCGAGGCGACGATTGCCAAGATCCAGGATGGCTCACAGTACACGGTCGTCTTTGACGATGGCGACATCACCACCCTGAGGCGGACGGCCCTCTGCCTAAAAAGTGGCAGGCATTTCAATGAAAGCGAAACCCTCGATCAGCTGCCGCTGACCCATCCGGAGCACTTTGGCAATCCCGTAGTCGGTGGTAGAAGGGGTCGTCGGAGAGGTCAAATGAACGAGGACAGCTCGGATGATGATGATGAGAGCGATGCCAAGGAGGTGGTCAACGAAAAGGAGGAGAACATTGGCCAGGTCGTCTGCGTGGAGACGGAGTCCAAGAAGAAGGACAAGGAGAAATGGTTCCCCGCCTTGGTGGTGGCACCCACAGCTCAGGTGAGTCCTCGCCCTTCCGCTTCCTGTCGAAGATTTGAGCTGCCCGTTAATCTCAGCATTTCACTTCACATTTGTAGGCCACGGTCAGAATACGCGTGAAGGACGAGTATCTGGTGAGATCCTTCAAGGACGGACGCTACTACACAGTGCCCAAGAAGGAGGCCACCGAATTTACCCGGGAGGTGGCCAGCAAACAGGATGTGCCTGCCGTGCAGGCTGCCCTCGAATTCCTCGACAGCAGCATCCTACCACCGCACTGGGACCGCGACTCCCTCTTTGGCCTGTCCAATCTGACCAGCGACGACGATGGCGAGATCGATTCGGATTCGTCCGATGACGAGCCGCACGAGGAAAAGGATCGCTTTGTAGCCCAGCTCTACAAGTACATGGACGATCGTGGCACGCCGCTGAACAAAGTCCCCTCCATCCAGAGCCGCGACGTGGACCTGTACCGCCTCTTTCGCGCTGTCCAGAAGCGCGGTGGCTACAATCGCGTTACGACCCAGAACCAATGGAAAATGATTGCCGTTCGTCTGGGCTTTGCCCCCTGCACGGTCAGCGTTATGAATCTGGTCAAGCAGGCTTACAAGAAGTTCCTCCAGCCATACGGCGATTTCCATCGCAAGCTCGGCTGCTCCATGCTGATGACATCGCGGAATTCGAACCGCAGCAAGGGACGCAGTCTGGTCAGGGCTAATTCGGTGGCCTCGCCCAAGCCGATGGAAACCACCAAAACGGAAACGATCAGCAAGTTGGCCCAACCGAATCAGACGGCTACCATTACGAGCTCCTCCAGTGCTCCAGCAGCAGCTGCCTCATCCGCTGCTGCCTCATCCTCATCGATTGGACCCACTTTAAGCGCCGCAGCCACCGCTGCAAGGGCCACCTCGACAGCCTCAATATCGGCAGCTGAGGAGTCTGAGAACACCAGCGAGTCCAGTGTGGTGGTGGAACCCATCAAAAAGCAACGCAAGGCCTCGGCAGCCGCCAGCACTCAACAGCAGGGCAAGGTCAAGAGCCTGGTGAAGAAGTACGAGGAAAAGTCCTCGGCAGCAATGCCCCTTGCGACTGCAGCCGATGCTCCTACTGCTGCTGCTGCTCCTGGAGTTGCCATAGCCACCGTACAGCCAACAAAAACAGCTACTGCGGGCACATCTGCTGCTGGCCACACTCCATCCACAGCCACTCCATCATCAGCTGCAACAGCATCAACAGCAACAGCCACTGGCACTCCCTCGGCAGCTGTTGGCAAAGATACCGAATCGGATCTGCCTTTGGCCAAGATCAAGCTGCAAGCGGCCGCTGCTGCGGCAGCAGCCGTGACCAGGAATAGCATGGAGAAGGACCAACAGCAGACCAACATCAGTCCGGGCAGCGCCACATCCAGCAAGGCCAACTCGGCGGACAATCAAAGGAGCAGGGATGCCTCTCCTGCCTCGGGTAAGTGCAGGGCACCACAGTTCTTTGGACAATCTTCTAGATACTATGACGTTTATTTATTATGATCAGACGAGCTCTTCGGCTGCTGCTATGCTAGCTTCACTTTCACCTTATGATAGGCATTGGCCAGGACTCCGCGCAGATTCCAGATATGCTCAAACTTCTCCGGCTGCACATTGTAGGCAGAGTCAACGGCCTTGGCCCAGATCTCCAGCTGCTGTTGCTGCTGCTGCTCCTCGGGTATGGGCAGACGGGCGGTCCACAGGGACCAGCCATAGTGCCGGCCGTCGGGCGCATCCTCTTGCTCCAGTTCGGCCACATGCCATGTTTTGCCCTCGTCGCCGGTCAGATCCACGCGGAGTATTTTGCGGCCACCACCGCTCCAGGCATAGCCACGAACTGTGATGTATCTGCCCTGTGGATCCACTTTGACACGCTCCCCCGGGAGCGGTGTGCAAATGGCCGAGGTCACCGGCATGGCCTGAATGGCCTCGGCCTTGCCAAAGTCCACCGTGTCCCAATCCGTGCTGGGACTGAAGCCCTTGTAGTCGTTCTGCTGCCAGTGGGAGTCCGACTCGTGGTCCGCCACCATGATTCTCGTCAGCCATTTGACATTTCGAGCACCCACAGTGCCGGGGACAATGACGCGTATGGGATAGCCATGATCTCGCGTCAGCGGTTCATCGTTCATCTCGTAGGCCAAGAGGACATCGCCGCGTGGATCCAGGGCCTTTGAGAGGGGTATGGAGGCGCCGTAGGGATGGGATGTGGGATCCAGATCGGCCCCCTCGAATATAACGTGCATAGACTCGTTGGGCTGCACTCCCTGCTCCCGCAGCACATCGCAAAGACGCGCTCCCGACCACTTGGCATTGCCCACAGCTCCAGCACCCCAAGAAAGACCTGCCACAGAGAGAGAATGTTTGATCGGCTAGTAGGGGACAAGTACTGGAACTGGAACCTACCCTTGACAGCCTTGATGCTGGTCATCTCTGAGCGTCGATTGCCCCCGCACATGATGGCCGCCGTCACCGTGTGCCTGGGCAGGGCCTTGATCTGGGCCAGCGTCAGTGTCAGCGGCTCCTTCTGCTCGCCCCCACATGCATCGATCTCCAGTTCGTACTCCTCGGTCGTCACGACGGGCACTGGCAGGTGATTCCTTACGTAAAACAGCTCGTTGGGGGTGTAGAACTTTTCGGCTAGCAGCCCAATAGGCGGCTCCGCATTGAACGGTCGCTTGGAGGCGGGCTTTAGCAGGGCATGACGTTCGGGCTCTTGAGCCCAGGGCGAGCCCAGCTCCTCCTCCGCATTGGGCACAGTCAAACCTTCAAGATTTCCGATGCGGAAGGATTCAAGTAGCTCCAGTACCTCCAGGGTGTTATGCTGCTGGTAGATGGCCCAGAAGGGATCGATGGCACTGCCTGCGGCCATCATGATCTTGTCCCCTCCGGGATGATTTTCGGCGAATTCCGTCACATCGTAGACGCCCAGGCCATAGGTGACCCAAATGCGTTTATCGTGCGCATTGTGCTGCTCCACCTGCTCTGCTTTGTAGCTGGGCAGATCCTTTCTGGCCGTGATGTGCCACAACCGGGCCATTGCCTCATCATCGAGCTTTGCCGCATCATCGAGCTTCGCCTCAAGCGTGCTACAGTTTCGCTGACTCAGCCAGAAGTAGCCCAGTCCCAGGCCACCGACCCAGTAGGCGCCGTACAGTAACATTTCCGCTTTGCTCCCCGGCGAACTCCATTTCTGGCGTTCATTTTTCTCCGTTTGCTGTCCGTTGCCTCGTGCTGAAGTTTGTGTGGTGGCCAGCAAGCGTCTGTGTGGATGTGTCTGTGGCAGCAGCTTCTGCAGCCTTACCGCCCGTTGCCACAGCAAGCGCATGGTTATGTAACAGAACAAACTCCTCCTCAAAAAAAAAGCACATTAAATTAGTAAAAAACAATTAGAATCGACCGATTCCGAGTTGTCCCGTGATGTTATCTTTGTGGGCAGGGCAGCCGGCGGAATGCTTCTGCTTCTTAACGTCGCCTGTTGCTGCCTGTGTCTAACAGACAGTCTCTTCTATTCTCTTTGAGCTCTGTTTTTCGGCCTTGGCCTTAGCACCAGTAGCCCCCCTTGGGGCGAGTTGGTTTTATTGATAAGCAAGCTCTTCGACCGCATAAGCGCTAATTTCTGCTGTTTGTCGCCCCGTTTTGCGTTTTGTTTTGTACACGCACACCAGCTTCCAAGTATCGATACAAAGTATCTACGGAACAAATCTATCGATATGTATTAAGCCCTGTCTTAACGGGGTTAAATTCTTTCGTCTTAATATTTATATATGAGTGATATCAAACATCAAAACAACAATTGGCTATCCACAGTAGAATTCTAGTCGAACACAACAAATTTACAGTTACAAATAACACTAATAGCAGTTGTGCCTCTCAGTGAGAACAGCGAACAAATGAAAATCTATCAGCGGTGCAAAGCAGCTGCAACCTCGTTTAGCCAGTACTTACGAATAGCATATATGTATGTACAAGAGGAATGAACCAAATTGAATATAATTAGGAGAAATAAACTAGTGAAAATGAAGTATGCAGAGGTATATAGATAAGATATGATATTAATAATTACATATAAAACACAAATAAACGTATAATATGCATACTTACATACATATGTATGTACTTATGTATTTTTGCACCTTTTCCTGATGTATTTTGTGACTGTACTGACACAATCTTCTGTCTCTCTTCAACTCATGTCTATAGCTGCCCCTGGCCCGTCTGCTGCTCCACCGACCACCGGAAAGAAAGAGAAGCACCAACGAAAGCAGGTGGAAAAGACGGACGAGAAGCAGCGCGGCAAGCGGAAGAAGGAGGACAAGGACATCAGCGTTGAGAAGATCGACACTGGGGACTTTGTTGTGGGCATCGGTGACAAGCTGAAGGTCAACTACCACGAAAAGAAGTCCCCCAGCTCCCATGGCAGCACCTACGAGGCGAAGGTCATCGAGATTAGCGTACAGCGCGGTGTGCCTATGTATCTGGTCCACTACACCGGCTGGAACAATCGCTACGACGAGTGGGTGCCCCGCGAGCGGATTGCCGAAAACCTGACCAAGGGATCCAAGCAAAAGACTCGAACGATCAGCACCAGCAGTGCGAACAGTGGCAGCGGCGGCGGTGGCGGAGGAGGTGGCGCCGGATCGGGCACACTGCCCCCAGGTCCAGGTGGGGGTGCCAGTGGCGGTGACAAGCAGCCGCCGCCTGGCAAGGATGGGCCCTCGAAGACGGTTCCGCCTTCTGGGCCGGCGGGTCAGCAGGGCGGTCAGTCGGGAAATCCTAGCGGCTTCAGTACGGCCAATTCGCTGATCCAGGCCATGGTAAAGACGCCCACCACGACGGGAGCAAAGCGGGGCCGTGGGCGCAGCGATTCGATGCCACCGCGATCGACCACCCCTTCGTCGGTGGCCTCCAACTCTAGCAGGACCAAGTCCCCGGCCAGCTCCCAGCAGCAGCTGCAGAACCAGCAGCCGATGAAGAAGCGTCCCACGCGAGGTCCGACGAACAGCGCCAATATCCATCGCATCTCGGACGCCTCGTTGGCCTCCGAATCGGATTCTGACTCGGATGAGCCCGTGCGCCGACCCAAGCGGCAAAGTGCCAAAGAGAAGGCAGCTGGCAAGCCGCAGGCCACCGCCAAGGGACGTCTGTCCCGTCTGTCTGGGCCCACGGCAGCCACCGCCCAGCTAAGTCCTAGCGAGGACTCTGACGAGGATGAGGAGGAGGAAGAAGAGGGGCCAGGCCTCAGTCCGGGCAAACAACAACAACAGCAGCAGCAACAGCCGCCATCTTCGCTGCAACGTTCTCGCGCCGCTGGCAATCGGGCAATGAGCAGTGGGGCCGCCACCTCCAAGGGACGTGACTACGATCTTAGCGAAATACGTTCCGAGCTGAAGGGATTCCAGCCGCAGCTGCTCTCCTCCTCAGCCTCCTCCTCGGCATTGCCCAGTGATGAGCGCAAGGACCACATCAAGAGGGAGACCCATCCTCATGTGGGGGACATCAAGAAAGAGCCGAAAATGGAGTCGTCGGCCAAGAGCAGCTCCACGGAGCTCTCCTCCGAGACGGACTCGTATGTGGACGAGGACTCTCAGTCGTCGGACTACCGGAAGCAGGCCAGCGAGAAGCGCACAAAGGCAGGAGCTGCAGGGCAAACGCCAGGCAAGGCAAATGAGCCAGCGGGCAGCGGAGATTCTATACTCCTGATGGAGGCCATCAAGACGGAGGCGAAGGACATGATCAAGGCGAAGCCCTTCCACACGGGAGCAGACATCAAACCGACCACCTCACTGATAGCCCCGGCACGCTTTGGCCTGAACAGCTCCTCCTCAGGCGCAGCCACCTCCTCCTCGACATCCACTCAAGGACCCTGCCTCTCGGCGGTGGCCAAGTATACGTCGGTGATTGTGGAGAAGCCACTGACCATGACAACATCAGCTGGGGCCGGCAGCAAGAAGTCCGCGTCCGCGGGGGATCAGTCACATCTCAACAAGAAGGGTGACAGCCTCAAGAAGCAGTCGGGCACAGCAGGAGGAGGAGCCACAGCCAGCAGCAGCATCTCGGGACAGGATGCCAAGAAATTTGTTGAGCCTGTGGCCACCTTAAAGGTTGAGCTGCCGGCCGCCTGTTCGCCCTCATCGTCCTCCTCCTCGTCCAGTTCCTTCTGCTCGAGTGCATCCGGTGGCAGCTCCAGCTCCGCCACACGATCTCTGCCGGATATGAGCAAGCTGGAGATCAGCGGAGGTGCAGCAGCAGCTGCAGCTGGTCCATCTGGTACTCAGCCCTCGACACCGCCCACGGCGGCCACAGCCAGCAAGGAGTCCAAGTATAGCAGCATTGCGGCAGCCACCGGTGGACCCCTCACGCTGGGCGATCTCTTGGCCTCGGATGTGTACGAGTTCAAGGACACGGAACCCTTTGAATTCGAGAAGCGCATATCGCCCATGGCCGCCTGTTCGACCACAGCGACAGGCGTTGCTGCCGTTCTCCCCGCCACCGCCGCCGCCAATTCATCGGTGATTACTGCGGTGCCGGCCCAACCAGTACCAGCAGCAGCATCAGTAGGAGGAGGCTCAGCCGGAGCACTTCCCAATGCTGGTACTACTGTGGTGGTTAGCTCTGCAGCCAGAAAGCAGGCCCTCAAGGCCTCGGCTATGCAGCAGAGCCTTGAGCAGCATCAGCTGCCGCCCACTGCGCATGGAGGAGCAGCAGCAGCAGCAACAACAACAGCAACAACAACAACCGTTGGACTCGCAGCAGGCAGCAAAGCCAAGAAGCGTGGCTCACCTCTTAAAGAGGCCAGTCTGGTGCTGGAGAAACCCAAGCTGATAAAACTGGAAAAGGAACAGCCGGAACAAAAGCCAAGCATGACACAGCAGCAGCAACAACAACAGCAGCAACAGCAGGCGCCTCCCACTGTCAAAGTGGTTGCAGCCACACCGAGTCTTGTGCAGATGCAGCAGAAGCTGATCACCCCACCAGGAGCAGCAACAGCAGGAGGAGGAGGCTCCTCCGCTGCCACTAGCCAACTGACGCCCGGACACCATGCCACGCCCTTTGATGCGCTGCGCAAATCCCCGAGCTTCAACCTGAATATCATGGCCCTGAACGAGGAGCTGGCCCAGACCGTGCAGGAGACAACCCGCGCCCTAACCGATGCCCTGCAGCCACCCACAACGCCCATTTCATCCAGCGTTCCAACTGCAGGACCGCTGCTCACATGTCCAGGCACACCACCCACAGGAGGAGGCGGCAACCAAGTGGCAGCCTCGCCCAAGCTGAGCACACCGCCCCAGCCACAGACAAAGCCCCCACCGCCAGCCACTGTTGTGGGCAGCCCCTTCATCGAGACGCGGAACGTGTTCGAGTTAAGCACCTCAAACGAGGGCAGCGGCTACAGCTCGGGCGAGTCCAAGGACAACAAACTGGAGAAGCTGGAGAATGTTAAGATTCTGCTGGCTGGAGCAGCGGGTCTGCCCTTCGATCTTGATGCGGTCAAATACGAGCAGAAGACCAGCTCCATAGCGGACAAGGTGCTCAAAGCCATAAGCCAGAAAAAGGAGGAGGTGGAGAACAACAAGAGCAAGCCACCGCCACACACAGAGGCCACACCAACCTCAGGAACAGTCACAGGCACAGGTACAGCCACAGCCGCAGGCACTGCCATGTTGCTTCTGCCCAAGCTACTGCCCGATATGGAGGCCACTACGCCCTTGCTTTTGCCCAAACCAGAGCCATGCACCAGCTCCAAGCTGGAGGCACTCAAGATGTTGAGTGAACCGTTGAAGATCCAAACGGGACCCCTGCTGGGGGAGCTGTACAGGCCGGGACCGGCCACCAATAGTCCAGAGACCAAATCCATACTAGACTCGATGCCGGCCAAGAACAGTGAGCTAAGCGAAACGATCCAGAAGCTAGAGTGTGCCATACAGCAGCGCAAGACGCCCGTGGGTGGCCTCTCGCTGGCCAGCTCAACTGCAGGCACTCCTCCAACGGCGCACACACCCAACTCGACGGTGACTGTGGGTGTAGGCGGTGGCTTCTCCGACGAGTCAATGGACAGCACAGACTCGGAACAGCGGCTGGTCATCGAGGATGTGATTGTGGAGGATCACACCACGACCACAACGGCCGAGCAGAAGAGTCCCGGCTCCCAGGAGGAATTGGCCGAGACCATGGACAGGACCATCAGCACGCCCACGCCGCCCGTGAAAATGGAACTGATGGGCAGCAAGCAGCTGTGCAGCAGCGGCATTCAGGCGCCCATTGCCCTCAAGCTGGCGCAGGCAGAGACAAGCTCCAGCTGCAGTTCGTTTGCGGGAAAATTAGCCGCGGTCACGCAGCCACCGCCGCTTGCAAAACTGCATCAGCAGCACCCAGCAGAGGAGAGTAAGATGGGTACACTGAGCTCCTTTGGTATACCTATTGTGCTGCCCGAGATACCCGCCTCTGTGGTGATGGCCACGCCATCCATAATGATACCCGCCTTCACGATTCCCATGGAACAAGACCAGGATAGTCCACCCATAATGGCATGCACCTCCAGCCCGGCCTCACCCTCGCCGCCAACTGTTTCGCCCGAATTAGGCGATAGACTGGGCAGTGGATTGCTGCTGAAGACGTACATAGAACCGGAGGCTGAAGCTCGATCCAGCTATCACCACCAGCAGCAACAGCAGCAGCCGCAGCAGTCGACGGCTGTCCAAACGGAGATTGTGCTATCCAATGTGAACGTGTCATCCAGCAGCGGGGGATGGATAGCCAGAGGAGCGGAGGTCGCGAGCGACACAACGCCCGTGGTGGCACGACCATTTGTGATGCATGCCGTCAACAAGGAGATGTACAATGTGGTGGCCAATACGACAGCACCAGCAGCCAGCTCGCCGCTGATCAATGATCCGCACAACGAGTCAATCAATCTGCTGTGCGAGGAGACAATACCCGGCAGTCCGGCGCCCACCTATGGCGGCAAGGATGAACAAATTCCCGTCACAGGAAGCTCTGCTTTGGTCATTGCAGGCATCACGCCGCTGTCGCCGGACACCCCACCACCGGATGCCATAGGCCAACTGCGCGGCACAACGGGGGCCCAGCAGACCGTAGGCGAGTCAGCCATGGGTGGCGTGGGCACGTCGGCGGCAAACAGTTCGCCAGACTCGGCCAGCCAAGAGGATGAGAGCAGCGAAGAGACCAAGACCAAGCATCTGGAGAACGAATTGGAGGACTTGGGCTTGGGTGGGACACTGCGCAAAAGGAAGCGCGCCAGCAAGCAGACCCAGGCGCAGATCAGTGCCGTTTCGGCACAGCTCCAATCCCTGAGCAAGCGACGGCGTCAGGTGTCGGGCATGAGAAGCAGCAAGACAACAGCCACAGTAACAGGTGAGTGGGAGAGACTAGGGCTGAGGCTGCCCTTAGGCAGGATTTTCCCTTGGATTTAAACTCAAATACCTTTTCCATTCTCCAGCTGGTTCGGATACTGATGACAATTCAGACCATTTGGTGTCCAACTTGGTGCCACAGCAACAGCAGCCGGCACAGCAGCAGCAGCAGCTACGTCAAAGTGGACGCCAACAATTGCTGCCTTTGAGCAATACCCAACAGCAGCAGCAACAGCAGCAGCTTCAACAGCAACAACAGCAGCAACAGCCGCAGCTGCAACAGCAAGTGCAACAGCAGCTGCAGCAACAGCAACAGCAACCATCTTCGAGCACTCAATTGCGCGTACGACCCTGTCCGTACAACTTTCTGGTTGAATTGGGTAAGCCTAAGCTAAAGCCCTCGCGAAATGTGTGCAGTCTCTTATTAAATCGTATTCCCCGCATACAGATCGCTCTTTGAGCTCGGATCAGTGCATCACAATTCTGCGCAAGCAGATACAGGATCTACGCAAGGCATACAACACCATCAAGGGCGAGCTGGCTGTCATCGATCGCAGGCGCAAGAAGATGCGACGACGCGAGCGCGAGAAGAAGCAACAGCAGCAGCAGCAGGGCCAGACGCAGGGCAAAGTCTGTACCTGATGGTCGGAGAGGGAGCGTGAAAGGGAGCGAGAAAGGGAGCGTGAAAGGGAGCGAGAAAGGGAGCGTGAAAGGGAGCGTGAAAGGGAGCGAGAACGCGAACGAGGGCGCGAGCTTGAGGACGTAGACGTGGATGTGGACGAGGACGAGGACGAAGACACCCAGTAGGAGGTAAGAAACTCGAAGCAGGAAGCTGAATCATGAATCAGAAGAAATGGAAAATGAAGACAACTTGAATTGCGGTCATTATTAGAATTAATTTCAATTTTAAAACTATTTAAAGCTAAATATATACAAAAACATATGTACATATATGTTTTTTTAAAATGTCTTAGGTTCTGTTTATACAACAACAAATCAATCTGATAAGTTTTTGAATGCATACATATACACATACACACACATTTATAACTATATTTATTTACAAATTGTATATACACTCGGTCTTTTTTGATGGCTGATTATAAGTAACAAAATTGCGTATTTAATGGAACACAATGTACCCGGAATCTGGGGTATTTGTAAATTCATCAATTAAAAGTGTCTAAATTAGATTTAAGCAAATTCGATTTTTAACCCTTTTAGATAACGATTCAGCAAACAGTTTTTTTTTGTTTGCTAAACTAAGCTAAGCACTAAACTAAATTGGGTGTATTTTTTTAAAGAAAATATTTTTAAGCAGCCCTTCATCTGTTTTTGTTTGTTGGCTGAATTGTAAACCGTAAACTAAATTGATTAAATGATACAAATTTAGTAGCAACATACGTACATACATATTCATGTACATATGTATGTATGTAAATATGTATGTACATATGTATATTTAAGTAGATGTAGGCACGGAATTCCGTGATAGGTATAGCTATAAAAATACATATACAAAAACAGCTGTACATATGTACATACACTTGGCAATATTGTATTGCACATTATAAGATTGCAAAACTTGCTTAAATCCCCGACCAGAGGGCATGGCAGTCTACAAATAAATGAATACAAAATTCATTTATAATCAGAGACTCTGGTTCTAAAAAATATATATATTTTTTTTTCTCAGTTCTTATCCATTTCTTATACAAAAAAAACAGCCTGCAAACTCTGAAAATTGTATATAAACTAAGCAATATTTAATTGCTGGTCATAAGATTATTAATTTAATATACCCGGAAAGAAGGGTATTACCAAAACTACATTTTAAAATGAATGAATAATGAACTAAGAAATGTATTTAAATTAATAGAAAATAAACTCTATAATGAATGCTGTCTATCCTACAATTGTATAATAAAAAAATGATAAGGCTTTTTAATAGTACATATACATATGTACATATGTATATCCTATATAAACTGATTCAGCAATCTTTTGTTGATGAATCATTGGGCATTATAATGGGCCCGAAATAAAGCTAATATTAAGTGTCGTGTCCAACATTATAAATTACTTGGAATGAAAGCAGGGCAGGAGAATTTTAACTAACAATATGAAATAGAGCAGAGAACATAAAGATAAGTACGAAGCTGACACACCCACACACACATGGATGTATATACATATATCCATCTATTCAATCAAGTTTTTTGATAGATTGTAAGAGATACAAAATGTTTTTTATTAGAATCTAAGCAATAATATCTCAAGGCCTTGAATTGGAGTTACTTAAAAATATATCACTCAAACTGTTATCTAGCCCTGCTGTGGAAGAGTTTTAGCATGTGACAACAGATTCAAGTGCATCCTTTAGTGACTTCTTAAGCTGTGAAGAAACTTAAAACTTTCGCAATGATATAGTACAGATACGTGCATATCCCCCCATTCGTGAGATAATGAATACTTTTGGAATGTACTTTGTAGGCCTGGGCTTGAGTAGATCACACATACATACTCAAACTTAGAATATTTTGCAATAAACCCCCAAAAAGCATTTTGCGCACTTTAATATTTTCACTCGGCATTTGCACTCGCCAATAACCTAAAAAATTGTTGGTTGAGTTGAAAATAGAAATGTATGACCTTTGATATGATTATTAATGCGTGTCGATACGGTGCCACATATTGCCATTCCAACTTAGTTTCTGTATTGTGCGTCTGCTGTATTTATCTAAGTGTAAATAAAGCTAATAACTTTCAAAGCTGTGCAAAGAAACATATATATTTGCATGTAATAATTAACCGCCGTTAAACCCCATATATGGGTATATACCTACTATAGATACACACATATACATATATATACATTTACATATACAAATAAATTGCATGCCATTTAAACGCAAGTGCAACTCTTTATTGGGGAGCCTCTAGGACACCGCATAGCCGCCCTCCAGCAGAATGTGATGGCCATTCACAAAGCTGGACTTGTTGCTCAGCAGATAGCCGATGGCATCGACAACCTCCTGCACCTCACAAAACCGATTAAGTGGAATGTGGTCCAGCAGTGGTCCACTCTTCCCGGGATCCGACCAATTGTCGCGCCCCATTTTGGTCAGCACCACAGTGGGATTGACCGAATTGACGCGTATGCTGCGTGGACCCAGCTCCAGGGCCAATGATTTGGTCAGCGAGTCAAGGGCCGCCTTGGTGGCACTGTACGCTGTGTGACCAGCAAAGCAGCGCGATGCAGCTATCGAGGAGACATTCACAATGGAGGCTCCATCGCGAAGCCTGGGCAGCAGGGCCTGTGTCACATTGAACACAGCCTTGATGTTCACATTAAAGTGCCTGAAAGCGACCAATTTATGAAATGTTCATTTCGAAAGAGATCCCCTTCCGCTTACGTATCAAAGTCCTGTTCAGTGAGCTCCTCGAATGGCTTGATGATGGCCACTCCGGCATTGTTCACCAGTCCATCCAAAAGTGGCACCTTGGCCAGGGCCTCTCTCACAGGCTGCCACTCGGTGAGGTCCAGCTGCAGGGGCTGAATGTGCTTGGGGTCAAAGGCGGTTAGCTCCTTGAGCTGGGCCTCGCTGCGTGCCACCGCTATGACAGTGGCTCCCGCGCCGGCCAGCTCTTTGACCAGCGCTTGGCCAATGCCCGCTCCTGCGCCCGTCACCAAGATCACCTTGTTCTTGAGATCGTCCCACATGATGATGTGCGTAATGCTGATCTCTAGCTGCCAGTTGCGTTGCTGTGGAAAGTTCCGCTCTGTGGGGATCGTATTTCGTATTAAGAACTGGAATTGATGTTTACACCTTATCGCTCTAATCTGCTGGCGGACTAGGCAAAAGCTTTGCCAAGACGCGAGAGCTTTGGATTGCGGGAGGTAGGGCGTTTAAGGTCGTTTCTAATAATTCAGAGATTCACTTTTAGCAGCTTTAATCAAATCAACCACACCGACCTGTTATAAAAATGTATAAATAGAGCCGCCTTTTTCCGATAAGCGATATCTACGTCAGTCGATACTTTTACAAGCTTTTCCCTTACTTGATTTGCCTCAACTAATTATATTTAAGACAGATTTCTTGGCTTATTGCTTGTACTATAAATGTATATTTAATTCGAATTTCCTTAAACACTTAAAGATTTACTGGCCAAATATCGATATAGTCGATATTTTCAGCACATGCAACCCTGCAGTCGGCAGCCGCTTTCCAATACTAAACGGACACCGCTATCAACAAAGTTCTTTATTTAAATGCATAATTTTTGACAAAAACCACTGCAAGAAATGGCGCAAACGAAATCCACAGGTAGCTAACATGTTCTCCTAAGCTTCTGGCAAAACCCTAACAGCATTTCATTCCATATGCTTAGCATCAAAGCGCCCCAGGCTGGACAACAGGCCGGCAAATGTACAAGAAGACGATGGTAAGCTAAGTGCCTGAGAAGGAACAGCCCTAATTGTAATTAAAACCGCTAATTTTTACCATGCAGAGACGCCATCCGTGTTCAATCCGAAGTATCGGGTGTGCCCCTACCTGGACACGATCAACAGGAATCTGTTGGACTTTGATTTTGAGAAGCTTTGCTCCGTTTCGCTGACGCGGATCAATGTGTATGCATGCTTGGTGTGCGGCAAGTATTTCCAGGGACGCGGCACCAACACGCACGCCTATACGCATTCGGTGGGCGAGGCGCATCATGTTTTCCTCAATCTGCACACACTGAGATTCTACTGCCTGCCGGACAACTACGAGATCATCGACTCGTCGCTGGACGACATCAAATACGTGCTTAATCCGACCTTCACCAAACAGGAAATAAGCAAACTCGATCTGGTACTGCCCAAGCAGTCGCGCACCGTCGACGGCATCCTCTATCTACCCGGCGTTGTCGGCCTGAACAACATCAAGGCCAATGACTACTGTAACGTGGTACTGCACGCCCTCTCTCACGTGGGCCCGCTGCGGGATTACTTCCTGCGCGAGCAGAACTATGCAAAGATCAAGCGGCCGCCGGGCGACTCGATGTTCACCCTAGTGCAGCGCTTCGGCGAGTTGATGCGCAAGATGTGGAATCCGCGTAACTTCAAGGCTCACGTATCGCCGCACGAGATGCTGCAGGCGGTCGTGCTGTGGTCGAGCAAGCGCTTCCAAATCACAGAGCAGGGCGATCCCATTGATTTTCTTTCCTGGTTCCTCAACACCCTCCATCGCGCCCTCAAGGGCAATAAGCAGCCAAACTCCTCGATTCTGTACAAGATATTCCTGGGCGAAATGCAGATATTTACGCGCAAAATGCCGCCCGTAGAGCTAGACGATGCGGCCAAGGAAAAGCTGTTGGCCACCGAGGAGTACCAGGATCAGGTGGAGCACACTAACTTTATCTATCTCACCTGCGACCTGCCGCCGCCACCGCTGTTCACCGACGAATTCCGCGAGAACATCATACCGCAGGTTAATCTCTACCAGCTGCTGGGCAAGTTCAACGGCAGCGCCGAGAAGGAGTACAAAACCTACAAGGATAACTTCATGAAACGCTTCGAGATCACCCGATTGCCGCAGTTCATTATCCTGTACATCAAGCGGTTTACCAAGAACACATTCTTCTTGGAGAAGAACCCTACAATTGTCAATTTTCCGATCAAGTGAGTATGGCTGGCCATTTCCTGGAGCATTTATTAATCTCTTTGCCTCGCCAGGAACGTGGACTTTGGTGACATTCTCGGCATGCGACAGCGGGACAAGGATGTCAAGGATACCAAATACAATCTGGTGGCGAATATTGTCCACGATGGTGACCCTAAGAAGGGCACTTATCGCGCCCACATTCTGCACAAGGCCAACGGGCAGTGGTACGAGATGCAGGATCTGCATGTCACCGAAATTCTACCCCAGATGATTACACTCACCGAGTCCTACATTCAGATCTACGAGCGCAGTTTGGATCCGTCATGATCCATGCTCTAACCCCTCTTTAGTTTATTATTTGTACTGAACATACCTCCCTACCATGAGCTTGAAATACAAGCTATAGTCCGGAAAGACATGACTATAATAAATCCTTGTCTTTAATACGATATTTCAAGGCGGAGCAGACAAAAGTCTGCCTTTGTGTCTCTTTTTTGTGGCTGATGCTTGCAGCTGTTCCATCAGATGGCTGTGCCATCCTGCGCATGTCTGGGGCCTCCACAATGATGAATGAGGGAAGCAAACAAAAAAAATCGATGTTATTGCCAGTCGGTTGCCAGATTGTTTGGTTGCAAGATGTCCGAATTGCAGCAGCAGGGTCAGCAGAACATCAACAGCTACGAGCAAGAGTGTCAGCGGGCAGAGCTGCTGGGACTGCAGGCGCCCGACAAGGACGAGTTTGAACGTAGACGGCAGGCCCGCCTCGAGCAGGAGCAGGCCGATCACGACGCAGCCGAGGCAGTGGTAAGTCTTCGCCTCCCCTTCATGAATGCTTGATGGAATCCTAAGGCTTCCTCCCTACGCCTCAAAAGCTACTGGAGCAACAAGACGAATCGCTGGGCAATGTCGGCGGCAAGCTGGGCGAACTGAATAGCATATTGTCCAGCACGCAGCAGAGGCTGAACCGTTTCAAGAAGACGGCCTGCGGCAGTCTAACCAACATCTTTGCTCGACCCAGCTCTGGATCTGTAGATCTCTCAGCAGCAGCATCTGGGGGAGTCCCCGCTTCGGAAGAGCGTGCCCCTGTGCAAGATCAGCCGCGACCCCCACCCACAGCGGCCGAGGTGAGTGCAGCCAAGGCGGCCAAGCAGCAGCGCATGGACTCACAGCTGGACAAACTAGATGCGTTAATCAACAAGGCGGACAACGCCCACATAGCCATGAGCGAGCAGACGCAGCAGATGCGACGCTTGGCTAAGTGAGGCATGAAATCGAGGAGTCAAGGTGCGTGTGTGTTAACATTTTTTTATTTTGTACGAAATTTGTTTGGGTTTGCACTGAATACCTGGGATCTTCTGCATCTTCTCTACGTGTCTTAGCTCTGATCCTGACCAGCCTTTTGTCCTCTCTTTCTTTGGATAAATGAGTTTCGGTTGAGTTGAGATTACCCAAAAAGCGTTTTCAATCACATGCAGGACGAGGACAGTGCGGGGTGCGCTTTACAGCCTAGAGACAGACCACCTCTCAGTTTGATGGCCGCTCGCTTCTAATCCTTATTTATACCTGCATCGTTTGATTTACCTCTGCTACTCGTATTATATCATGTTCATAGCTTACAACAGTTTTTTATCGTTAGTATATGTATATCTTGTTATAAAATATATCAAATGTTTTTGTGTCCAGATGCTAGTAAAAAAATACATTGAATTCATTTTATAAAATACATTCAATTTAAACAATCGTTTCAGATAATTCAGATAATTATTTGTGATGTGAAATTTGATTGCTCATCTTTCTTCTTTTATTTTTTAATTTTAATTTTAAATTGAAACTTATAAAAATATTATTTTTCTCAGTACATATGTATATATATATATTTTTTGGTTTTTTTTTTTTTTAATTTTTTCTTAAGCACATACATACATAACTTGCATGGGTTTGTGGATAATTTTTTTGGTTTTTATTTTATTGTTATGAGAGAAATGTTGTTATAATATAAGAACACAAGAATTAATATAATATTTATATTCAAATCAAGTCTTTTGATTGTATCCCAATATTAATATTAACTAAAAAAATATTTTCTCTTCTCACATTGTTTGTTGGTTTAATTAGCACTTTACTTATATTTAATGGTTTTTAAATGTTGTTTAGTTTATTTATTCTACTCTGTGTTTTTTGTTCTTTAATTATTTTTATGCTTTCTAGTTTTTTTTTTAAATTGCAATTTACAAAAATATTCTTTTTCCTTTCTCATCTTTTCTTTGTTTCCCAAAAACTCATGAAATGAATTAATGTATGTATTTATTCCTTAGATATATTTTCAAATATTTTTTGTTTCTCTCAACCTAAGTGTTTTTATTTTATTTTGTGGTTTTTCATCAAGCATATAAATTTGATGCATAGTACAGAGCGTTTCACAGCGTTAAGAGACATGAATGGACATGCACTCAAAAAAAAAAACAAAAATATATTCAGGAATCACAGCCACTGGTTGTATGGCCATGAAACGCACTGTACCAGATGGACTAGCATTACTTCCACTTCCAGTACTCTTCTTCTAGCTTATACTTGTTGAAAAAAAAGTTTGTAAAGGTTAAATAAATGCGTAAAATATTACAAATTTAAATAAAGCGAGAAGGAACGTGAGTCGCTTCTAGTCGCGACTCTACTTTTATACCCGTACTCAGTCAGTATATACATTTTTGAGGTTATGATTGAAATTTAAAAAGAAGTTTAAAAATTTTAAATTTGTTTGCTACATTTGTTAACTACATCTACATCTTAAATGTAGATTATACATGTAGAACAGATATTCTACATCTCCTCCGATAGGGGTTGCTCGAGCATTGCACAGGGCAGAGTGTGTGAATGAGTAGCGTCAGCATCGCCAGAGGAGTTGGAGGAAGCAACTGAAAATTAATTTCTTCATTCTTGCTATAATAATAATCCGATCTGTACCAGATTCGGCAATTTGATAGATATGTCCATTTTCTACGATACTGCTTTTTTAGTTTTATCGTATCTTTAAAATTGTGACTGCCATAGATTTTCGTCTTTTTGGGGGCGGAAGAGGGCGGGGCGAAATTTCGAAATACACTAGTAACAGTGTGATATCACATGAGTCTCGAAACAAAATTTAGTTGCTCTATCTTTTATAGTCTCTGAGATCTAGGCGCTCATCGGGATGGACAGACAGACATGGCTCTATCGACTCGGCTATTGATGCTGATGCTAACTCTTTTTGAGTACGGGTATAATTATGAATTCAGAAAGCTAGAGTTACAGAAGCTCTGCTCTTCAACTCTGTCTGAAAAAAGAAGGTTACGAGAATTAGTTTTAGGCGTCGTCTGGCAAACGATCCCAGCTCGGATTCGGTTGCAACTCGGCTAAGCGCTGGCTGCCAGAATTATTCTTGTCCAGATTCAGGCGCGACTCCAGCAGCCACTTGAGCAGACGCTTGCGGTTGGACTCTCCATCGAGCACGCTCGGCACGGACATGGCACGTCCGAGTCGTGGGCTGCGCTTGCGGCCGGACGTCATGCTGCCCGACTCCGACTGTTCGTCATCGCTGTCCCTGCTGTGTTCCTCTGTGCTGGCTATCTTTAACGGAGCCATTTCGACGCTGCCCGGCTGAGCCTCGTCCTCGTAGATGAAGTAAGTAACGACGAGATTTTCCGCCATCACATTGTGGCGCCACTCCTTGGGTTGGTACTCGGCGTTATGGTCGAGGCGCTTGCGTAGCTCCATGAACATTTCGGGCGAGATTTCAAACTGGGAGACATCCTGGTGGGCCTGCCAGTGCTGCACAGCCGGCGGCTCCGCCTGGCAGTCCTCGACGATGCCGTAGCTCAGCTTGATGGCATAGTAGCCGCGCAGCTCCGGCGCATTGCTTTTGATGCGACGCAGCACTCTAAGCTGCGGCTCGACCACACGGATGAGCATATACTGCTTTCGCTGCGACGTGGGAGAGGCGAACAGCAAGGCGCGGCTGCCTGTCAGATTTATCGATGGCAGCACATGTGGCCACAGGCTGTTGAACAGGCGCAACACCAGCTCCGTCATAGTGGAGGACTGAAAGAAGTGACGGCTGGCCGGCGGCAGTACGTCTGATTTTTGAGTCGACGGCAGCCAGTGGACGGTATCGGCCCACAGTCTGGCCGCTTCACCATTGAAGATGGCCGTGCCCAGGAAACGCATGCAGCGCTGGCAATGCAAGTATTCGCCACGCTGCACAATGTTGACCAAATTTACCATCCGTATGATAACGTTGTTCAGACCGTAGAAAAGGTCTCTCTCGCCCGGCAACAGGCTGTATGAGCTGTCCGGGCGACCCGTTTCATGTCCATGACCGTGGCCGTGGCAAAAGAACTCATTCGGATCCACAATGCAATTGGGAAACTCACGCATGCGCGTGTATATGCGCACCGGTACGACCTCTGCCTGGCAGCCCACGCATTGGATCGCCAGGGATTCATTCTCGTGGCATCTAAGGAGTAGCGGCTGCATGAGGACCCTTACCGTGCGTTTGTCGAGGGCAGCCATGGTTATATTGTTGAAACTAAAGCGAAAGCTCATGTTTTTGCCGCTTAACAAGAAGCCGGACAGGCTGCCGAGATCCATATCGAACTCGTTTACGCGCATGATCTCCGTGTCGCTGCTTTTTCCAATTTCTCGGTCGGCATCATCAATGTAGATTCTCTGCTCCAGGATGAAGACGCGCATGTTGTTGGCGTCGTTGGCATTGTGATGCAGCTGAATATACACTTGGCCACAGTTTAGATAGGGGCGAATCTCGATGAGTACGCCCGCCAACATTTTTATCCTTGCTTTTAATTTTAATTTTTATATACGGCAGTGTGAACTTATCGAACCGCGGACTTATCGAAAAATATACCGAAGTATACCGTGTCATTATCAGAATATACCGTAAATATACTGACCGACACGACAAGATGCGTTGATATTCCTCGATTTTGATATTCGGCATTATCTTATTGATCAATACATTTTATACAAGATTGGCTAGATTTTCATAACTTCTTTTCATTGGATTGCTTACACAATAGGGTTCAAACAAAAACCGGCCTAGGCATTAAACGTAAGTGTGAACTCCGGTCACACTCCGTCATTGTTACTGGTCAGCCAAGTTTATGCGTGCGTATGGACATTTTTATACCTTATTTCCATTAATTAATGTTAGATTGGTTGTTCAATGCTGCTTTATATTATTAATATTGAATTTGTCTTAGATAGACATGTTTTTTACCTATTAATGCAAATAATTGGTTGTTTTTAAATACATTCATCCCTGTCCCGATAATTTGATAATATCCATTCTGCCAAGGGTAGCAGATTGTTGCTTATTCCGTGCCAAAGTTGCAGAACAATGCTGCTAATTATTTCACCATGTTGCAGAATTTTTTCCCATACAAATCAAATGTATCTAACGGTCCAACATTTTTTTGGACTTTGCCCGAAAACCACCCAAATGCTTACAGAAAATTTGGAATGATTTGATTGGTTGAAAGTTGTAACGGATTTTATGTCGAATATTATTTTTTGGGTATAAAAAGAATATATGAATGTATTATTGTTGAATATTAAGTCCGTAGTTTTTAATAATATTTTTAAATTTCGACGATAATAATTTGTATCAGACTCGCCGTTTTACCCACTGTATTGCGACTCCTCCAAAAAACAAAGATTTCTACCAGCGGTGCCGAGCACATGCAAATGTCCTAGCAACCTTTTAGTTCCAGCAACATTTTGAATTTAAATTCGCAAAAGAGCAGAAAGGTACCAATAAACAGCACCAACAATGAAAAATGGTTGAAATTGTTGGACAGTTTCAGTATTCATTGGTAAAAAGGAATTTATTTTCATTTCATAGCAATCCAATTAATTGAGGAGATCAACCCGTCGGAAAATTTTGCGTGCGTCGGAAATTGGCCCTAGAATCTAGGGCATAGATGACACCGTTCTGCCTGGAGCATGTCAACAGCTACCAGCTGGAGAGATTCTCCCTCCCCGGACTATTTTGACTATTATTTTAAGCTACTACTTACTTAAGTTTTACATGTATTTGATATACAATAGTTTGGATAAAAAATGAGCCAAGCCAAGCCCATTCCAGCTTTCCTATTTTTGGGAAACTTTATTTTTGCTATAAGGGAAATGTAAGTACTGAAGTGGGACGCTTGAAAAGAAGTGTTCTCGCTAAATTTGAGAATCGTACATATATATTTATCTTGGAAGCGCGCCAGACCCTATTTGGCCATAAAAATTCACGCCAGACCCGACTTGGACTCCACTTAGCCAGAGGCTATTCAACAATAATAAATATTTTCGTTTTGTACCCAAAAAATACTTTCCGATTTAAAATCCGTTACAAAAGTAATTTTGGAGTACCTTTAAGTTGAAAATATTCCAGAAATTTAAGGCCAATATAGCGATGTTTATTTTTTAAAATGGGAGGCTTACGTAAATAAATATTCTGTTGGCAAGCGCAGATTTGTTGAGCTTCATCTGTGTTCCTCCAATTGTTATCATTGCCGTGGTCAAACGCGGAAATTTAGGTTTTTAGCCAGGTTAATTTGGTTTGGTCCAAATTAAGGAATTCAGTGAAACCGACGACCAAGAGCATAAGGTATAATGAGCATGATTTGTGTGCTTGATGACGAGGAAATTAACAAAAGTTTTAGAAATCAACAGAATTATACAAGACGACGAAAAAATGAACGAATGAGGATTGATTCTCATATTAATTTATTATTTACAGACATTTCCTTGTAGACTTTGTGGGAGTTCTTCCTCACAATATGAAAACCATCGAAGTTCTTCTCTTCTGTCTTAATGGCCTCATGGGGTCACAAAAATGTCGTATGATAATAATACAATCATCTTAAAGCATTTTATTTAAACATTTTATGTATATTTTTAACTTTTCGCACAACCATAACAACATGCGCCAAAATTTGATTTTTTATCTACAAGTTTTTGTTGTTATTAGTGGTGTTAGTTGCGCTGATAGTCAAAAAAGTTCAAAAATGTGCTGTTAAGCGCTAAAGCAATCGAATATAAAAGTGTCTATGAAAAAAAACGGCAAAACTTCTTTAATTTAAACGGTCCTGATTGTCAGTGAAATTTTATATATTATGCTAAATGAATTTCATACGTACTCGTTGCGGTGAACTTTTTGCCAGTTCAAAAATTCTATGAAAATTTCTATTGTAAATTCTATGATCAGTGGTGAGGGTCCTAGCTAGCCTGTAATATTAAACCGAATATCAATATCGGGGAATATGATTTCAGATCAGCAAAAAAAGAACGCAGTTCATGTATTAGATATCTTATATTTTATATTTTGTTCACATGCTAAATAGAGGGAAGTTTAGTGGGTTAAGTTCGTTCCTCACTTTATCGGTATATAATATGGTATATCACATACATTTGTTGGTATATTTCTGAGGGTCAGGCGTGGATATCTTATCGATAAATCCGCGGTCACACTGGATGGCTGGCTAAAAACAAAGCCCCGTCCGTGTATTATTTAAAAAGTGTGTGTTCAATCAAACAAATCGTAACTCAAAGCTCTAATTAACATCGATTGGAACGACAATTAAGTGCTGAGTGCAGTTGAACAAGTTGAAACAATTTCTGAGCACGGACAAACGGGGCAAAATAACTCAAAATAAAAAGGTTTTTTTTCTCAACGTTCTCTTTGAACGCATTTCGTTCACACACACAACCCACACACACATGAAAAAGCAACGCGCAGCGCATATACACAAAGAAAGAAGGCAAAAAGGCAGTGAAAATCGACAAGCGTGTGAGCGAGAGAGAAGGAGAGCGCGCGCAGGTTTCGCGGTAAAGAGACACTCCACAGCAACAGAACACACGTAAAGAAGGCAGGATAAAACAGGAGCGCCGAAGATGAGCCAAAGCATAAAAGTGAAAAATAATTAAAGGTTGCCGTGGAAGTGGTCGAAGGAGCGGTACTGTGCGGTGCAGCAGTGTACGGTGTGTGGAAAGAGTGAAACGGAGCACAGCGATTCCTCTACAAATTGGCCATTTTGGCGTTGTTCCCCTCTCTCCCGCGACCATTATTTTTGGCAGTCGTCGTCGAATCTCTCTCTCGCATTCTCTCTCTGTCTTTTGGTTTGGTGTTGCTCTCCCCCCAGGCCACTGCTTCAGTGGGGGTAAGAAAAATTCACATGCAACAACAACGACAACAAACAATAGCAGCAGAAGTGGCAGTGGGAATCGCAGTCGACGCAGACACAGGCAGAGCCAGAGCCGCCGTCGACGAAATAAATGTATTTTGTACATATATAAAATGAAAAATAGTTTTTAAATCAATTTAAAGAATTCTTAAACACCAAAATATACAATAACGGTAAAATTACATCGTAAAGTAAAAGGAATGTTAAATAAAATGTAAAAGGCAAAGTAATACAAATAACAAAAAAAGGGAAAACATCGTCAAAAACGCTCAACATAAAATTCGCCTTTTACACGATTTCAATTGAGCGTTTACGCATTCGAGAATTTCATCCATCCAAAAACAAAAGAAAATTATAAATTAAACAAGTAAAATAATATAATTAACAAATAAAATAAATAAAGCCACAAAACTACACGAATACAAACGCGCGCTCGGAGCAGAAGCAGCTCCGCAACACCCACACACACACACACACACACCCCCACACACACCAATAAAATCTCAGCCTCACGCTGGCGAATCGCAGCGGCAGCAGCAACAACAGAGGAGGCGACTCCGGTGCCGGAGGAGGAGGGGAAGGAGGACACGCAGGTCCGTCAGTGGCCAGTGCCTCCAACCGAAACAACAACAATAATGGCGGAGGAGCAGGCGGAGGTGGTGGTGGAGGTAGCAACGGAGGAGGTGCAGGCGCTGGCGCCGAAGCAAACGCTGGCGGTGGAGTAGGCGGCGGTGGCGGTGCCAATGAATGGAATCCCGAGGAAATGGACCGCTTCAGCTTCGATGACTCCATCCGTTTTGAGGAGGACTCGTTGTGCAGCTGGAGCTCAGAGCCCGAATCGTTGTGCAACAATTGGCGCGGCTGGAAGAAGCCCGCCAATGTGGCTGGCGGACCCGGTGCCGGACTCGGCCTGGGTATGGCTCCATTTGGATCGGTCGGTGGAATGGGAGCCGGAGCACCCGGCTCGTGCGGACCGGGCGGAAGCAGTTCAGCTATGGTAACAATGTCAGCATGCGGCAGATATCATGGTGAGTGGAAGTTTTTTTTATTGGCATATAAACCCATATCTGAAACTATAGTTTGAATAGTTTTGCGGGGAATATTTTCAGAAACACACAAAAATTAACTTATTTTTGAGAAATTGAAATGAGTTAAGGTATTCGGTGAGCGTGTACGTGCTTTTCTTTATCTAAATTCATATGTATGTGCATTAGCCTTTTCGCTCTTTTGTTAAGTCGTTTAGGATTCATTTGAGAGCAACTGGAACTTGAACTCCTGCTTAGGTCCAAATAAAAAGATCGAATTCGCTACCGATTGTAGAATAAATAGAAAAGGAGCCAACGGACCACAGAAACTATGTTTACGAGACGTAAAAGGGAATGCTGCAAATGATAATGCTCGATAATTCCAAAAACAATATGCAGTGCATGTGCATGAGGGGAAACATTAATTCTTAATATTGGAGTTTCGTTTGCAAAGATTTTATTTTATTTTTGTTATTTTAGCTGGACTGCTCCAAAATTTAAAAATCCTTAAACCAGCTTTCCTTTTCGTGGAGATGCCAAAATGGATTTTTTCTATTTCACCATAGAAATCTGAATTTATTTTTTCATTGCTGCTTAAAAAAACAAAATTTTTTAACATATAAAGAACTTTTTGTGTGGGATGAGGTAGCTTATCTAGCTATTTTTCTTGTGTTATGCGTACGGGCTAGCTACTTTTCGACAGGACTTATAGTTTGTTTACATTTAGTATGGAATCCGTTCTAGCCACTCTGCACTGTCTGATCGAATGGTAGTTGCGACCTATAGGATAATTTATATTTTACTTAGATATATATTACCAGTATATATAGCTTTTCATATACTAGATGTAAAACCTTAAATTCGCTTTGCTGTTCATTCTTTACCGATTCGTCGATGATCTGGCATCACTGCTCTGTCTGTCTGAAATCATACGCATGACCTTTTCTTCGCTCTTTTGTAAATTGTGTAAAATTGGCTTAAGAGCAACAACAACACCACAATTACATTAAGTTTTTGCCTTGTCTGCAATGCAATTGTCTTGCCTGTTCTGGGGTCTGAGCCCTACATTGTCTTCCCTTACCTATGTACCTTCTTACCTAAGAACAAAAACAAAACTGCCCTGAAATATCCGTCCAATGTCCTCTCCTGCTTATCGCTAAAGTCAAAATCACGACTTTTGTTAGTTACCTTTTTTTGCGTCTTATTTTGTTTCTGTTTCTTTCTTGTCTTGTGGCGTATTACGTATTTTTTTACTGTGTATGTATGTGTGTTTTTTTGTCCTTTCAATGATAGAGACTTTTTTATACTCTCTTGTATCCTGTGCGCCGACGCAGCAGCATTATCAACATGTAATCTTTGACTGCGACTGCGCTGCAAGTCTGCTTGTGTCTCATATGTAGTTTCTCTTTCTTCGTTTAATTCTTTGTAAGATTTTTTTAGAGAGCGTCCAGTAGCCTTGGGGAGAGGACAACATACAGAGAGCGAGAGAGAGAAATATATGTTAAGCCGCAGATGGTAACATGGTGTGTTAATATAGGGTAAGATATTTCGAGATGTGATAATAATAGGTAGGGCTCCTGCAGACACATTCATAACTAGAAGAGAGTGTAGGCGAGAAGAGAGGGAATAGATGGCTTTTATTAAGACACCTTGTCAGAGGGGCAATCATCCATCACAGGTTTATTTACACTTGGGTGAGAAATTGCATAGAAGATTACTCCCAAGATAGTTATTTAAACGGGAGCTGGAGTGAGAGTGAAAAAGCAAATGCCTCACCTTCTAAAATACACCTTTTATTCGTTCATCTTCTCACTTAGGTATATGCAATGCCAGCTGCATTTTTATGCTGGAAGGACAATAACCGCAAAACGCAACAAAAACAACAACAAAAATTGCCTTAGCTGACGCTAACGTCGTCGTCTGTTTCATCTTCTTTTTCCCCTATATTATTCTTATTCCTTGTCTGCTCCTGTGCTTCGTTGTGTTGTGTCAAAGAACCTTTTCAAGGATACCACCACAACACCGCACCGCACACACCCAACACCTGCCCGAGGGGAATGTAATAAAAATGAAGACATGAAGCGACGTGAACGATTCCAGTCTCCCTTTTGCAGACAGCCTGGATCACGTGAATAGGAGCGACAGGGAACGAAACTGATTTGATTTGATCCCCAGGATATATTCTTACATACATATAACGGTGCTACAAAACTTACATGTCAGTCGAACCTCAGTACAATAAAAATTCTCGACATTGTACGGGGATGTCAAATACATATGAAAAGTCTGAGAAGTTCCATTTGTTTCTAAAAAATATTCATAAATACATATGTTCAATATGCGAAAAACCTAAATGGTTTTTAATTTGTTTTTTGGCCGATAATGTCTTTTCTGTACGTACATTTTACAATGTACATATGTATGTAGGTATATATATTATGTATGTATGTATGTAGTATATTGTTATACATATGTACATACATCTACATATATGTATTTTCGATATGTGACGACCCCAAATGAACCGTGTATCGGTCACGCTGCATTGCTGACAGTGCATCTCTGCGTTAGTGGGGGGCATGACATGACATACGAGTATGTGTGCGTGTTAAGTGCCTGGCGTTGCCACATGTCATCATCTAATTAGTGGGTCGAGGGCTGTGTGTGTCAATTTCGAATTAAGTTTCGCTCGGCCAACGGGAATGCGTTCAGTTTTTCATACTTTTTCGCTGTGCATATCAGTTTCATGCACTTCCGCAGCCCAAACAATTACACGAACATATGCAAGACAGACCAGACCCGCCACAGTACGCCAACTACACACTCACACACACATGGAAATGATGGTTTGCATTTTGACCTCTTTTTCTTCTCAGTTTATCTTTTCTCTCGGTTTTTTGTTTTGTTTCTTTTTCGAGCCAAACTTTTTGTTCTGGATAACCTGAATTTGTCATGTCGAACAACAGACAAAACCCGAAACATGCAAGCAACACAAAAAAATTTTGTGGAACATTACACAAAAAAAAACACTGAAAAACATACTTCCTAATACCCTCTGCACACTGAGCCCATCCCGGAGGAACGGTGGGAATTTTTGAAATATGTGAAACTCCGATTCACACTGCGACCATCCACCATCCCCCATCCATGAGAAACAGCTGATGCTCATAATTGCGTGCGGAAATTTGTTTACGTCTTTAATTAAAATGAATATTAATAATATTGCAATGGTTGTAAATGTGATTCAACAGCAAAACATATTCTTGACCAAACTAATCATGTTGCTGCACATGGATGATGAGGATGTGGACGAGGAGGAGATATTAGAATTGATATTTGTTTCGAAAAAACTGAAGCGTGGTCATTTTTGACTGCATCTACAAAATTTAATCAATTTTTTAAATACAATATATATGATAGGGCTTTTTAAAAGCGGTTCGGGACATTTTGGGAGAAAGATGTAGCCGAAAACAAAGTTGCTGTTTAATGTATACATTAAACATTAAACTGTATACATTGTATACTTTGGGCTGTTTTATGAGTAAATAATAGACGGAGGGCTGTTAGCCAACAGCGTGTGCAATTTCCTGCATGAGTTTTGCAAAACACTCCTTATAAACAAATTCCCAGAGGATAGTCCACAAACTATCTCACTTCTGAGTTTTTGTGCCTGAGAATATTTTGACATCAGATGTTTTGTTGTTGTTTTTTTCCATTTTCCTGTCTGTCATTGTTTACATTTTCGTAGTGAATTCCGATTTTTCGTTGTGAATGTCAAATATTTATGGTTGCATTTGACAATTATCGAAAAAATACCGCATGGAAACGTGCGAATTAGGAACATCCCAGATGGATGGCGGAATAACTGGGAAATTTTCGGAACGGCAAAACCTTACGGCCCATCCCAGAAATGGATGGGGGATGGTGGATGGTCGTCAGTGTGAAAAGGCTATAAGGGAGAGGGTCAGAACGCGGTCCTAGCCACTAGACCATATGGGATATGTAGTGTGAACAAGCATCATTTTCGGTACGACTACCCTACTATGTGGGAAGCCAGAAAACGGAGCAGTCGAAGGCTGTTCAACTTATGACGGCGATCGGATGCACAATACCTCTTGCCCAACTTTGTTTTGGGAATTCGTTCCGTGACAACAAAAATAATTGGAGCATGAGGTTTGTTTTTATTATTACGAGTATTATTATTGTTACATGTCTTGTTCGCTGCAAATGTAAAAAACAAATTTAAATGCATATACAAAATCGCAAAGAGGAATAAGGGAGAGAAAGAGTAGATCAGACCAGACCAGACCTGAGGAACAGTCAAGAGAGTACCTGCATATAAAAAAGAACGGAAAACAATACAAATCTGTTTGAAGAAATAGCCTTGAACCAGCTGAAAGAAACATAAATGAATCGGTTATTAAACCTTCTTCAATCAAATTTTTATGCTCATTCTGGCCAAGTCCGCAGGGATAATGGAATCAGCATTTACTTGTAGGCCAAAGCCCGCTCCCCTACCTTAGCTAAGTCGATTTTTCATTTGACAAATGCATTTAATTGTTTTATTTTGTATTGTATATATTTATTGTCGTTTCTTTTATTTTTCTGTTAAGGCAAATGGAATTGAAATGACTAAAGCTTAAATTATTTTTACATGTATGGTGGTATGAGGTGTGTCTGTTGGTATATAAGGAGGTATTGGCATGAGCAATAAGTTAACGCTTGCAGAAAATGACTTTGAATAAAATGGTGCCAAAGTGTCTGAAAATTAAGCGACGACCACGACACCCAACGACGTCGTCGCGGCGCACGAACGAAGAGGTCTTGCAGCTTGCCCGAGTGCGAACGAGAGCGAAAATGAGAACGAACGAGGGGAAGAAAACAAACAAACAAACAAAACAAAGAGCGGCCTGTTCAGTGCTGTCGATTCAGCCTTTTTATCTCAACATTTTATGGGAAGCTGTATCGATGACTTTCTTGTATTTATTTATTTTATTGTTTAAAAAAAAAAAACCTTGTGGCACATATTAATGCACATATTATTGTGCGGAAAGTCGTCGAAATAGTTTACATTACTTTCTACAAGTCAATTGCGCGTAGCATCCTTAATAAATAAGTGTAATTGAACTATTGGCAATCGATATGGAAAAGCTATTATTACCGAATCGAATCCACTAAGGGGCTATTTAAAAAATTAAATTGATTTCGACTGATTTATTAACGGCCTCGAGATTGATGTTCCCGAGGGATGGTTAAGATATTTTTTAAACCCGTACTCGAACAGTTAAGCGGTATATCAGATTTATGGTCGAACTAAATGTGTTTAACGCACAGAAAGAACCGTTTCCGACCCCATCATTTTTTATAAAGACTTCCGTGATACAAGTGTATTTCGAAATTTCGCCCCGCTCTATTCCGCACCCACAAAAGGACAAAAATTAATGGCACCCAAAACTTTTAAGATACGAAAAAACCGAAAACGCAGTATCGTATAGGATAACCCTATCTACCAGATTGCCGAATCTCCGATTGTCATTATATTGATTTGATTGATTTGCAGTTGCTAACCAGCTCCCTTTCAGCGTTGCCTCTCTCTCGCTCACATACAATCTGCCTCCTGCTGTGCGTGGCTTCTGACGGAGGTGTAAGAAAAAAGAAAAAAAATGAAAACAGATCAAATATTTAAAAATTCCACATAGTATGTACATACATATGTATATACTGACGTACCGGTATAAAAGTAGAGTTATTATTATTATTAAAGATTAGAAACCTTGTAAAAAATAAGAAAAGATTTAAGATAGCATCTAGAACATTTAGTCCTGTTCGCTAATGGCTGCTGGGCCATGTGCTCTCCAAACACTAGTGCGGAGTCCATCCATCCAATAACCCATGATGTCAGTGAAAGCTTTCGGACCTAGTTTCTTCGTTCAAATGTTAAATGCTCTTCTCTAGTTGACTCGACTCTCTGTCGCTCCGAGACTCGCTTTCTGTCTCTTTCTTAATCTAAATCTGCCAACACCTTCTCTCTTTGCGTGGGCGAACTTGAACTTTTGTTGTTGTTGCAGGTTTCTGACTGTTGTTGCTGCACTCCCACCCATCACTCCTTTTGGTAAACACACACAAGAAAACTTATCTTCTTTCAGTTTTGTTTTGTGCTGCTTCTTTGTTTTGCATTTGGTCGTGGGGGCTTTTGATGTTTTGTTGCTTTTAAGCTTTAAAGAAAAATAATGGGAACGAGACCTTTAAAATGCAGGCCACTGTTGTTGGTATTTACGTCGGCTAGCAAATGCCTTTTGCATTTGTTTATTTGCATGCCAATTCGTTTAATTTTATTTGTTTTGTTTATCTACATATGTACATATGTACAACTCAATTTTTCTGCAAAGATAACGACCGCAAAGAGCGGAGCACCCAACAACACGTAGAGGGCTAAAAATGCGTGGCCAAGATACTCACGCACACATACATACATACATACATACATACATATGTATGTACATACGTATGTACAACCGAAGAAGCAGCGACAACCAGCACGTTGTTGACCTCTCTCTTTTTCACTGCTCTGCTCTGCTCTCTTCTCTATCCTCTCTGTGTTCTCTGTTCTTATGCACATTCTCCTCGGACTGCGCTCTGGCCGCTCCTGGTCATTGGCCGTGCGCCATACATATAAAAAGTTCTTTAATTAATAAATGTCTGACATGTGTGTATTTGTGTCTGTCTGTCATGTCTTTCTGTCTCTCGCACTGTGTGTGAGAGAGAGTGCGTGTGGCTTTTCCCGCTTTGTTTGCCTTTAATTATTGCGTGAGAGAAAGAGTGAGAGAGAGAGATGTGGAATTAGTCACTTCTGATTCTCCTTAATCAATAATACAACTGTCTCGTTTGGCAATGCCGCTAGAGCATAAAAATGCTGACCTTTCCAATTCATTTGCATTGCAATTTGAAGAAAGTGATGCCGATTACCGTTGTCCTTTTATTTACAGCTACTTAACTAGATATGGCAACGCCGCCAATGAACATTATCTTTCATTTCATTTGATTTGGATTTCTCTCTTTTCGCTCCAAAATACCATGTCCTTGAATTGCTGCAACTTCTGAGTCGGACTGGGAAATTTCATTTAATAATGATATGGGCAGATATTTGGGTTCGGGTTGTCCTTTAATGGGATGGATATACATATGTATGTAATATTTGTCCCCTGTTGTCGAATGTATACTGAGGGGGATGGGGTCTTTTAATTGCTTTCACTTAAGCCTGGACATTTATAACATATGATTTAATATTAAGTATATTTTGGGGGCTAACTTTCAATTTAAACGTAATTTTCTCTTAACTTTATCTCACGCGCCCAATCATCTTGTGGAATCTAATTTTAGGATGTAATTTGATTCCTAGAAGTTGTGCGACTGGCACCTTTTCCTCCTTTGAGGTGAAATTTCGGTTTTTCTGATACATTAATTGATTTTTCCTTTTGTTTTGTTTTTTGTCATACCCGCAGAGGTTTCCACATTGGCCGAACTGTCCGCCCGCTGTGTCGCCTCCTACATACCATTCGAGCTGGTGGAGCATGTCTACCCACCAGTGCCGGAGCAACTGCAGCTGCGCATCGCATTCTGGAGTTTCCCCGACAATGAGGAGGACATACGGCTGTACTCCTGCCTGGCCAATAGCTCGGCGGATGAGTTCAATCGTGGCGATCAACTGTTTCGCATGCGAGCTGTCAAGGATCCCCTGCAGATAGGTAAGATTTAATTTTCTTTCCTGCCGTAACTGAAGTGCTGAAATGCTTCTTTTGCTCCCACAGGCTTTCATCTGTCGGCAAGTGTGGTTAATCAGACACCGCGTGCGTACTTTAATGTGGCGGTGACCTTCGATCGGCGTCGCATCTCCTCCTGCAATTGTACGTGCACCTCGTCGGCCTACTGGTGCTCCCATGTGGTGGCAGTCTGTCTGCATCGCATCCATTGCGTGAGTCTCCCCTTTGTACACACCAGGCACATGCCCCATAAAACTTATTTTCTTCTCGTTCTTTCTCTCTTCCCTCTGTACAGCCGCAGGAGGTCTGCCTGCGTGCGCCTGTTTCCGAGTCCCTGACCCGCCTCCAAAGGGATCAGCTGCAAAAGTTTGCCCAATATCTAATCAGTGAGCTGCCGCAGCAGATTCTGCCAACAGCACAGCGGCTCCTGGATGAGCTGTTGAGTGCCCAGCCGACGGCCATCAATACGGTGTGCGGGGCACCAGATCCGACGGCGGGTGCCTCGATTAATGACCAAACCAGCTGGTATCTGGACGAGAAGACGCTGCACAACAACATTAAGAGGATACTCATCAAATTCTGTTTGCCCGCACCCATTGTGTTTAGGTACAGTCCGAAGAACCCTTTTAGTCCTTAGGACCTCTCTAATCTCTCTCTTGCTCTCTCCTCTGTAGTGATGTCAACTATCTGACTAATTCGGCTCCTCCAGCGGCTGCCGAATGGAGCTCATTGCTGCGCCCGTTGCGCGGCAGAGAGCCCGAGGGCATGTGGAATCTGTTGTCGATTGTGAGGGAGATGTACAGGCGTTGCGATCGGAATGCGGTACGTTTGCTGGAGATCATCACGGAGGAGTGTATGGCCTGCGATCAGATACTCATCTGGTGGTTCCAAACGAAGCTGGCCCTGATGATGGGCTCGCATGGCCACAGCGGAGGCAAGCACTCGAATACGCACTCCAATTCGACGGCCCTGCAGCATGCGTGCAGTTCGCTGTGCGATGAGATTGTAGCATTGTGGCGGCTGGCCGCATTAAATCCCGGCCTGGCGCCGGACGAACGTGACATGCTGCATGCCCAGTTCACGGCCTGGCATCTGAAGATACTCGATCGGGTGGTGAAGAGCCGCATGATGCCCTCCTCGTACACGAACAAGCATCAGATAAACTCACGCTCCGACACGGAGCTCTTCATTGGGTTCAAGCCGGCCATTGAGGCGTGCTATCTGGACTGGGAGGACTATCAAATACCGGGCGTGACCCACACACACGACACGAATCCCATTTATTATTCCCCATTCACCTGCTTCAAGCACACGGAGATCAAGGGCGATGGCGCGGCCATTCCACCAGGCACGCTGATTGCCACCCAGGCTTTGATGAGCAACAACAAGCACTACAACTACTTTAGCTCCTCCAACGAGCATGGCGGTGGCCTGCATCCGGGCGCCTTCAAACAGCGCCTGGATCGACCCTTTCGCGAGCGACTTTATGCAAGCCCAGCGGACCTGGAGGCGTCTGCCATCCTGGCCGGAGCAGGTCGACAATATTCAGTGGGACTGGGCTTGGCCGCCGCAGCAGGAGGCAATAGCGGTGTGGGCGGAGTGGCGGCTGTAAACGGAGGAGCAGGCGCAGGAGGTGGCGGAATTCCCAATGGCGATGCAGATGCCGGACAACAGCAAATGCCAAGCACCTCAGCGGGAGCCAGTGGATCAGGAACGGGCGCGAATATCGTAGGAGGAAGCGGCGGTGGCGTCCGTCGGGCGGTAGCTGGTCGTGCCGATGGCAATCGTTCGAGTGCCAGCAGCGAAGGATTCTGCGAGAACGACGATTTTGGAGGCGACAACAGCAGCAGCCACAATTACTGCACCCCGGTGCAGGCTGTGCCCGGTCAGAAGTCCACACTTACTGAGTCCGATTCGCAGAGCAGCTTCGATGCCGTCTCCCAGCAGAGCAAGGACGAGCCCGGCCTGGGGCCCGGCGGAGTAGGCGCCGGCGGTGTGGGTGGAGCCGGTGAGCAGGGAGTTTGCTCCACCTCGGACACCTCGTCTGCATCGTCCTCCTCGTCGGCATCGACGGCTTCGGGCAGCTCGAACAGTTCCACCTCATCAATGCTGATGGCCGGACAGGAGGCAGCTGTGGCCACCCAGCAACCAGCCCGAAGGCTGAGTAAGGATGAGTCCTTTAGCAGCAGCAGCGATGACTTTGCCCAGGCAGCAGTGGGCAGAGGCGGAGCCATGCCAACCGGCAACGTCGGAGGAGCAGGAGTGTCCATACCAGCAGGAGGCGATCTAACGCCTGTGCCCAGCACCTCGGCAGCGGCTCGAGCGGCACTGGCCTCGGGTTCCAGCGCCAAAGCCATGGCACAGGCAGCCGTGCAAACGCCGCACCTGCCAGGAGCAGGCATCGGCATCGGCATGGGAATGGCCATGGGCATAGGACTAGGAATGGGCATGGGATTGGGAGGATCATCGTTGAATCCCCATCCCCCCAGCGGCAGCAGCGTCTCGCACTCCAATTTCGCAGCAGCCCGTGCTTTGGCTGCCGCGGTGGCTGTGGCCCACGACAAGCCCCACATATTCTCGAATGTGCGGCCCACAGAGGATGCGTGGGACATACTGCTGGCCCGGGCCGAGGGACTACATGCCCACGGACATGGTCAGGAGGCGTGCATACTGGCCGTACGTCTGGCCGAACAGATGCTGGCCAATCCACCCAATCTGTTGCTGGAGCTGCCGCCGGTGCCCAAGCGGAAGGGCAAGAAGCAGAACGTGAATCCCATCTCCCATCAGCTGACGGTGGTGGCCTCGGCCACCCTGTCCAAGTGCGCCTTCCTCTGCACGGTGCTGTCGGAGAACTCGGAGCACTATCACATTGGCTTTCGGATATGCTTGTTTGCGCTGGAGATGCCCAGGCCGCCTGCCAGCACCAAGCCGCTGGAGGTGAAGCTGGCCAATCAGGAGGCAGACATTCTGGCGCTTCTCAAGCGGCTGCCCCTGGCCGCCGCCGAGTTGCAGGTGATACGCGAAAGAGCCGAACAGCTGCGTAGTGGCACATTCAAGACCCGCGGCGAGGCACTGTTGCCCATCAATCTGGCCACCTTCATCTTTGATGCTTTGGTCACGCTCAGCCAGCAGAGCGGCGTGGGCTCCAGTGGCTCCTCGGGAGCGGGTTCGCTGCCCAACAAGAGCCTGGTCAATAGCAGTTCACGGCTGCTCCTCTACAAGCAGAACAACGACGAGAATCTGGGCTTTGAGGCCGCGGTGGCCGCTCTGGGGCTGAAGGCCAATGTCTCCGAGGCAGAGCATCCGCTGCTGTGCGAGGGCACGCGACGACAGCGCGGGGATCTGGCTCTTTCGCTACTCTACCACTACAAGGATGAGCCACGAAAGATAGCCAAGATCATGGAGAAGCTGCTGGACAGGGATATACACACCCTGCTGAAGGCGCCGCTCCTCTCGGCCTACTACTCCAGCAATCCCCCGGTGCGGACGCCCAGCAATCAGCCCTCGCGCCGCGAGGAGCACGACTACGGAGGTGGAAGCGGAGGATCTGGCTGCGGTGGAGGAGCATCATCAAGCTGCAATCCCGGCTCTGGCGTTGTCAATCTCTGCGAACTGCTGCCGGCGGACTATGGCAGCGTCGGAGGCAACAGCCGGCCCCACAGCTCGACCAGCGCCGAACTGGAGCTCAGCATGTGCGCATTGAGCATGGCCAGCAGCAGTGCGGGCAGCCAGTCCGGACAGGGCATGGTACCAGCCGGAGGAGGAGGACAGGCCGGCAACTCGGGAACGGGGGCCAATGCCGGAGGCAGCTCTGGCGGTGGCGGAAACAACAGTAATAATCCCAATGGTAATCCCAATGGCTCGGGCGGTGGCGGTAGCAATGGCAGTGGCCGTAGCAAGGAGAGCCGATACAAGGGCAAACGTGCCTACCCCTCGATACCCAACCAACCATCGGAGGCCAGCGCTCACTTTATGTTTGAGCTGGCCAAGAATGTGCTGACAAAGGCCGGCGGCAACAGCTCCACGTCGCTGTTCACGCAGGCGAGCACCAGCCAGAACCACCATGGACCCCATCGGGCTCTGCACATGTGCGCATTCCAGCTGGGCCTCTATGCCCTCGGGCTGCACAACTGCGTCAGCCCCAACTGGCTGTCGCGCACGTACTCCTCGCACGTCTCGTGGATACTCGGCCAGGCCATGGAGATTGGAGCGCCGGCCATCAGTTTCCTGATAGACACGTGGGAGGCGCATTTGACACCGCCCGAGGCGGCTGGTATGGCGGATCGAGCCTCCCGCGGCTGGGACAGCAACATGGTGTATCCGGCCGCCGAGCTGGCATTGTCCGTGCTGCCGCATGCCGCCGCCCTCAATCCGAATGAGATACAGCGCGCCATACTGCAATGCAAGGAGCAGAGCGATCTGATGCTGGAGCGGGCCTGCCTCACCGTCGAGACGGCGGCTAAGGGCGGTGGCGTCTATCCGGAGGTGCTCTTCCAAGTGGCACGCTACTGGTACGAGCTGTATTTGCGCGTCTCCCCCAACAACAGCGAGCACGATCAGCACGAGGATCCCATGGACCACTCGGCGGTCAGTTTGAGCGCCCTCATCGAATCCCAGCAGCAGCACGAGATGCAGCAGCAGGTTGCTGCTCACCAGCACCAGCAGCAGCAACAGCAAGCGGCGGCCCAGCAACAGCAGCAGCAACAACAGCAGCAGCAACAACAGCAGCAGCAACAGCAGCAGCTGGGAATGTCGAATCCCGGAGGACCAGGAGCTGGTCCCCTGTCCGTGGCAGTGCCCTCGCCCGTGGTAACATCCGTGAATACGTCGCAGGCCTTCCAGCCCGGCGTTGGAGTGGGCGTGGGTGTGGGCGTGGCCGCTTTGGCGCCCATCGGGCTGGCACCGTATGCGCCGTACAGCTTCTGTCAGGGCATCTATGCGCATCACCACAATCTCAGCTATCAGCCGAGCCAGATGCAGATGTACATCTCCGCGGGTCCACCGCCACCGCCCCAGACCTATGCCGGATATCAGCAGCAGCCGCAGCAGCAACAGCCACCGACACAGCAGCAGCAACAACAACAGGTGCAGATGTCTGGCCAGGCGCCGCCGGGTCATCCGGTGCAGGGCCATCAACCGCCGCCTGCATTCCAGGCTCCGCCACCGGGCGCGTTCCAGGCACTGCCGCCACAGGCGTATCAGGCCCTGCAGGCGGGACCTCCAGGACCGCCGATGGGGCCACCTCAAGGCTACTATGGACCGCCACCTCCACCGCCGCCCAATGGTCCGCCCGTTGGCGTGGGTGTAGCCATGCGCCAGCATCAGCATCAACATCCCGTGTATCCATTCATGCAGCAGGCGCCACCACCTCCGCCCCAGCAGCAACAGCAGCAGCAGCAACCTCCCTCCCAGCCGCAAGTGCGACAGCGGCAGCCACATCAGTTTACGTGAGTATCTATGCATGTATTTGGGGTACATATGTCCACGTAATCGTTTTCCTTTGCCACAGATCCACTCAGCTGCGCTATCTGCTCGCCGCCTATAATGTGGGAATGCTGGCCATGGAGACGCTGGCGCGACGCGTACACGATGATCGTCCACAAGCCAAGTATGCCCGCAATCCGCCATACGGCGAGGATGTCAAATGGCTGCTAAGGATCAGCAAGAAGCTGGGCACCCAGTATCTCCATCAATTCTGCATCTGTGCCGTCAACTCGATTGTGAGTCCGTTTGTGCTGCACGATGTGGCCATTGAGTCGGCCCATTATCTGGGCAGGAATAACCATCAGCTGGTGATGCAACATCTGCGCTCGGCGTTGACGCCGCTTGTGCAAAAGTGTCAGCAAATGTGAGTTGAAAGAACCCCAGGCAGTGCCAGGAGTCCCTGATGTTTAATCAATGAATCTTTGTGTTTCGTTCTTCCAGGTACATCCAGTGCATACACCAGAAGCTGTATCATCTGACCCAGGGCGATTATGAGGAGTTTGCCAGCATTGTGGTGGCCGCTAGGGCCGCTTTCCAGATAACACCGGAGGGCAGTGCCCAGTTCAAAGACTGGCTGCAGTCCATCAAGAGGTGGGGTCCATTTAATATGAGAAGAAAATATGCGCTTCGTATTGACAGTTTTTGTTTTTTTAAATTTATTTTGTGCAACAGATCGAAGTCGTGCAAGAAAGAACTGTGGACACAGATCAATGCGGCGCTCCAAAGCAATTCTAAATGACAAAGACTTGACTCCTGCACTCTGATGACGGCAGTGGCAAATGCAACAGCAGCAGCGGCCGCGGCTGCGGTAACAGCAGCAGCCGGCGGCACAACCACAACGACAGTTGCAACCGCCACCACAACGGGAACGAAAACAGATGCAGGCAGCAGTTCAGAAGCAAAACAACAGAGCAAATTAACAACAGCAACAGCGGCAGCAATTACCAGCAGCAGCATTGGCAGCAGCAGCAACACGAACAAAACCAGCAACGATTCGGCAGGAGGGAAAACCACTCTACACAGGAAAACCTTACATTATTTACTGGAGACGCCCACAACCAGCACAGCCACACCCACACCCACAGCAGCAGCAACTGCAACAACTGCTATATCAACAAATTCTGTATCAACAACAACAGCAACAACAATAGCAGCAGCAACAACTTCAGCCCCGTCCGTACTGGGTTTTGTACGTCCACCCCTGCTGGGTGGAGGGCCAATGCCACCAGCAACAACTACACCGATAGTGGCTCCACCAGTAATACCCAGATCAGCCGCTGCAGTGGCAGCAGCAGCAGCTTCCGTGCACGCTGCCTATCAATCGCTGACCTACTATCAGGCAGCGAATGTGGCGCGACAACTGGCACAGCATGCACATAACCACCACAACCATGTGCACGGGCACCCGCTGGTTCCACACACACATCCCCATCAGTACCAGCTGCAGTCCCTCAGTCACTATCATCAACAGCTTTAACAACGTGCCAGCGGCGCTGCCCCTGGCGCGCCTAATCGCATACCTCCAGCGCTTTGGCAGTGGTGGCCACAAGGACCCGGTTGCTGTCGCCTGCATCCGGCCGCAGCCGCACTTGCATCCGCATGCCCATGCGGAAGGCCACAGCCAAATAGCGGAGCACATGCACGTCGCCCGCCCCTACTGCCACTACCACTGCCGACAGGCGAGGGTCAGGCTAGTGATGATGGTGCTTCTGCCTCTTCAGATGATGGACCTGCTAGAGTTGGTGCTGCTGGTGCCGCTGCTAATGATGCTTCCGATGCGGATGTTTCGGATGACGCCCAAACGGTGACGCCCACAAAAACAACACAATCATTAAAATCCCCAGAACCTAAATCGCCCAGATTCCCATAGTTCCCCCTCCCCCTAACACCACCCAAACATCCCTCTGAAACAACAACCACCGCACTTAGTTAATGTTATATTTAATTTTGTACGTTAGTTTTTAGTTTTAGTTTCATTCGAATTTCTTTCGTAATTGTATTGTATGAATTTTTGTAACCATCAACTACAGATTTTGTGTGGTCTTGTGTGTGTGTGTGTGTGGGTTCGATATTTTAGACTGAGAAATCTGCCAACAACAGCAACAACAAAACAACTACAACAACCATACACACACACGCACACTACAAATGCCACAGAAAATCAGACAGAGAGAAGAGAGGACGAACTATTTTTTTTTTTTTTTGATTTTGTTGTTTGAGAATGTGTTCAGTTAATCTAACGTATTTATAGACGATCTATCCAATAGTTTTCTACCCCTACTATCTGTATCTGTAGCTCAAACTACTTACATGTGTGTTTTTTTTTATATATATTCGATCTTGATTTAGAAGTAATTTTCTATAATTTAAACCTAAATCTAATTTCCTTTATTAATTGTATGATTTATAGGCATAAGTGCAAGAAGAAAAACAAAACACTTTTTACGAAATTTATATACATATATATTTTATGTTTTGTGGATAAGCAATGTTTAGAATTTTTAAATTATTTTTGGCATAACAATTTTAACATATAACTATACATAGTTCTGTATATATTCGATATACTTCTATGTATTAAGTATGAAACAATATGTTAATGCAATCAATCCGTGTTTAATCGAAGCAGTAGTTGAACTTATGGGGGAACAGTTGAGCAGTTTGTTTTGAATATTTACCCAGCAGCAGCAAAAGACTTGGCCAGATCTCAATCCAAACAAAAACTATCAGATAAATTGTCATGGATGGATGGGTTACAGAAAATGTAGGACCCACTCGACACGCTTCTACTTTCAAAAACAATCAAAGCAGAGCTTCTTTCTCGCTTGAATTTTTAGAACTTTCTTCGTTGTATCTGTAATAATTATCAAATTGCAACGAATTTTGGTAGAAGGATGGATAAACGCTAGAAATGCAAGCTCTTATAGTTACCAGAATCCAAGTCTTTGTACAGGCTGAAGGACATAGCAAGCCAGACAATTTTGTTGAGAGTTCCGATCTTCTGCGTACTTCTGCCCGGTTGCGTACATTTCACAGATTATATTGTACCCGGTTGTTGCTATTTTTTGCGTCTACTAGGTTTACTGAGAGTGTGGGAATATATTTTGGAAAATCTTTACGGAAGCACTTTAAGCTTAGTTTTTGGAAATTGTTTTTTTTTAAGATTTAGCCAACAATTTGAGCATATCGTAAGGGCCGGAAGGACATAAATATGTCTATGTATCTATATACGAGTATGGGAATCCATGGACAGAAAATATTTGAGACAAACTGCTGCAATTTCTTCAGAATATATATATTACTTTATGCGGTGACAGGCAGACACTTCGGACCTGTTTGCCTGTCTCTGATGATGAGATCTGAATACTGAAACAATCTGAACAGATTTCTTTATAGTTTAGAGACATAACCTTTTTCATATACAATATATAAATTATAGAATAGTCTTTTGTTGATGAAACAAAAAGATTGATCCAGAATTTTGTTAGTTGAAAAAGAATTAGCAGCAGAGAAGTTTCTATTTATACAATTTAACAAAAAAAAAAAACCAACAAAAATAATATTTTTTTTTGCTTTACAAATTGTGTTTATTTTTTGAATACATTTGAATTTTATCAACGCTTTTTTAATTATGTATATGAAACATAAATATTTTTTTAAAACATCAAGTTCTAAATTTATACACGCCCAAAAAAAAAAAAGATAAAAAAAAGATTTTTTATATTTACACCTAATGCAGTTTTGAATAAATATGGTTTTTTGGATTTATTTCAAAACGCAAAAAAAAAACAAAAAATAATCAAAGTTTGTTTTATTTGTTAAACATTATTTTTTATTTATTCAGGAACTTAAATTATACCCAATTTCTAACCATTTTTGAAAATCTTCAGAGTTAGAAAGTTTTAAGTTTATTAATTTTGATTCTTATACATACATTAAAAAATTCAAAGCTTAAAAAATAAGTTACGCAAGATTTTGGAAACATTTAATGGTATTTTCAATTTGTAAGCAAGTTATCAAAAATATTTCTGAAAATTTTTCATTGAGTCTCATATTTTTCTTTTCGCGGGACAAAGCCCCTTTCCAGGCGACGATCATCATCAGACTGCGGTCCATTTCTTGATTGCTTGTGCTGGTCAAAGCAGTAACTAAAGCCCCCTCCCCACACCCCCAGCCCTAAACCATCATCCTATAACAAACCATCCTCAAAAGCATCGAAAAAAAAACTATAAAAGAAACTGCCACTGTCCTGAGGATTGCGTAGTGTCATAGATATGTATATGTATAATACTTACTACATAATATATTTAGATATACTGTATCGCAAATATCCAAACCAGCTGTTCCCGTTAGGCCAGGGTCGAGCTGTGGACCAGTGAGGCGCTGGCCATCCTCTCAGTCCTCAGTCCCTGCTTAGAGATTGTAAATACAAAAAAACGTATATAAATATTGTGAATCTCCTGCGTGTTTTTTTTCTATATATAAAATCGTAGACCACACCAGAGAGCACGTGGATAAATATTTAACCAAGATCAATTCTCGGATTCTCGGCAAGCAATCAAGTAAATTGTAAACATTTAGTGGGCAGAGTTTTATACAGGCTTAAAAACAATTAATAAAAAAAAATTTAAGCCAAAAAAAAAAAATTATTAAAAGAATCAACACAAATAGGTTTATTTCTAAATAAAAAACGAATGCAATCTGTACATTTAAATAAGTAACATAACTGTTTTTAAATTATATTAAAAGAGAGAAAAACTCTATATATACATAATATGTATTAAATATATAGATTGACATATATATTTATATATATATATATATACATACATACATAGTTAACTTTTTTCCATGAAAAAAAAACAAAAACCAAAAAAATCTATACCCAAAACCAAATGAATATTCCATCCCCCCTCCACACACATTGTTTACCGGAATAAAATATTTGTAAATTATACACGCTATAATCCCAATCCGAAAAAAATAGTACTCGTAGAGGTAGACGGAAAATATTGATTAAACTAATAGAATGAAAGCAATAGACAGACAGAACACCAAATAAACCAATAAGTGAAAAGCAGCAGGAAAAGTAAATGGAAAACTTTATACAAAAAAAAATATGAATAAATGAAAACCAAATGTTAACGTAGCCGATTAGCCTTTAGATCACATTTAGCGCATATTTTACACAAGCGTAGTGAACCAATTCCAAATAAGTATAGCCACCAGAAATTCCCATACACCTCGAAACCTTCCCAACTCCCCCCGTACATAGATTAGGAACTGAGTAAATCTGAGTAAATACCATCCATTGAGAGTGGAGTGAGTTAAGCTTTCCCAAAAATTGTTTTGATTCAAGATATAAACATAGGTAAAATGCTTAATATTAGATACCCATTTAATATCCCATTAAAGTTTTGACTACAGACCGGAAGTATCTTTTAGAGCGATCATTAATTTCTTTTAAAAAAGTTCCCCCATATCATAGGTATATTCAAAATTCTCAACATATTTCCAATTCTATTCGCTTCGGGGACTCCTTTACTCAAATTCACTCGATATGTGTTGGTACCTCAATACCTTAGGCAGCCACATAACCTTAAAGCAAACCCAAGAGATGCAGTCATAGATATAGAACTATCTGAATCTCAGCGTAGCAATGTGTATATAGCCTCACACAAACACACACACACAAAAATACAAAAGCAGACGAAAACTGGTGTACTCGGAGCTGATGGGGGACTGGATATGGTCTGGCTATATCGCTCTGCAAATCAGCTCCCTGTTGAATCCGCACAAATTATACATATACAGAAACAGATAAAGATACAGACAAACACATGCAGACATAATTCACGTTAATCTTAAGTCGGAAATAAAGCATTACCTCATACTTTAAATACTTATGATGATGAAAGTTACCAGTAGTAGATCACTTAATATACATATATTACATACATAGATATATGTACTTATACACATATATACACACGCATAGATATATATACATACATCTACATATATACATTAAAAGAAGAAAACTTACTAATAGGACATTTTTTTGTAGCAATCGAACATAGGCTTTACGAAAGTTCTATCATTTAATTTTTTGTGAAATAGTAGAGACGATAGAGCAAGAGATATTTTGGGGAGAGATAGCCGTCATCTTTGGGCTTATGAAAATTCTTTGAGATCGTTTTAGACATCAGATCTCTCCCCGAGCATCCGCTTTAACCGCGGACTTGTTTTTTTGAGGCATTTGACAACCCTGCAGAGTTCTTCTTTGCGTTTATCCCCCTGGCTCTTTGTACATTTTGCACTGTAAAAATTAAAAAAAAATATACATAATAATTTGAAAAAAAAACCAAACAACTAAAATAGCTTAAAAACGCGCAAAAAGTTTATCATGCAAATATATCTACATAAATATATATATATATACATACATACATATACATACAATGAAACGACGTTATTTATATATACGCCTACAGAAAAATGAGTAAAAAAAACAAATAAAACCTATTATATACAAAATATATATATACATAAATATATAAATATATATATATACAATACTTATTTACATTGCATATTTTAGCGTTTTATTCAACTTTGGAAAATAAAAATAAAAACCAAAAACAAACCATAGAAACGCGAGAGAGTGTTCTTTTTAACTAAATGCCGGAAGAAAGTCACCAAAAAAATATATATACATACATATACATATAAATGCAAGGAGATGCAAAGGAAGAAAATAGAAAATAAATTAAGCAAGATTATTTATACACGGAAATGCATTGGCATGTTGAAAGCTTAACTAGGAAACCACTAAAATAAAAAAAACTTTAAAACTTATTTTACAAAACGAGAAACATATTGCAAGTTTTTTTTTACCAATCGCTGTAAATATGTAGCAAAAACGGAACCACACAGTTTTGACCGGGTCTTGGATTAATTTTCATTGAGTTTTTCCTTTGACAAAAAAAGGAAAGACAAAACATCCCAAAAATCCGAAGCTTTAATCCATTCCCACACAAAAAACACCCACAGCTATGCTAAAAAGCTTTAAAAAATTTAAAAAAAAACACATCTCTGAACAATTCAAAATACGACTTTTACGAACAAAAGAACAGAAACTCTGCCAAAAACAAGCAAACACAAATTAAACCCAAAACAAAATAAATACCCAAATTCTTCTTTATATAGCAGCAAATTGAAAACAACAAAATAATACAAAAACTAAAAAAAAAAATATTTAAGAAAATCAGAAAGTGAAACAGTAACAGAGAGGAGACGAAATGGGAAACGAGAAATAAAATAAAAAAGCTTATTTTATATATTCAAACATACAACAATAAAATAAACGAAATGACCATTAAAAGAACTAAATTATATATGAAAAAATTATAAGCAGAAAAAATATATATACATACATACATCATATGGTATATATGAATGATTTTAAACCATGTAAAGATCACTGAAGAAACGTTTTTTCAACTTTTAATAGTTTTCCGAAAGTTAGTGAGCGAGCGAGAAAGCGAGTTGGAAAGTGCGAGGGATTAAGATAGAGAGAGCTACAGACGCGCATCATTATTAACTAATTTAATATGCAGTATGCTATATACATATATATATATATATACATAATGAAAATAGTATATACATATAACTACTATATTAAAAAAAAAATTATATGAAAATAAAATGAAATGATGAGTAATAAATATACACCGCAAAGGAAAATGATTAAAAAAAAATAATACATTTTAAAACAATGAGAAAAGATCGAAAAAAATACACAAAACAGAACACTCAAATAAAAAAAAAAACAAAAAAAGAAACCAACAAAAAAAAAAACATAAAAACCCATGACTTTTTATTAATGTGTAAGCTATTCAGCTATTATTGAGCGCGGCACAGAAGCGATCTGAAAACCTCAAGGTGGTGGCAGCAGGGGACTGGAATGCGCTATACGTATATTTTTTCAGAAATATCTTTTCATCTTCCATTAGCAGTATTTTTAATAAAAGTACTAGAGGTATCTTTTATCAGAAATATCTATTTTATGTACTACTAGCGGACTCGGCGATCTTCGTCTCGCCCCAATTTGATACCTTGAGCAATTTAACAAAAATCGTATCATACGCTATTTTTATTACGAAACCATTCCTTTTTGATTTATTAAGAAACTTGCGATTGAGTGGTGTGCATGCTATTAAGTGTAATTTGTTTTTATACCCCTACTCAAAAAGAGTTAAGGGGTATACTGTATTTGTGGTAAAAGTGGATGTGTGTAACGCAGAGAAGGAAAATTTTCCGACCCCATAAAGTATATATATTCTTGATCAGTATTAATAGCCGAGTCGATAGAGCCATGTCTGTCTGTCCGTCCGTCTGTCTGTCTGTCCGTCTTGATGAGCGCCTTGATCTCAGAGACCTTAAGAGCTAGATCAACCAAATTTTGTTTCCAGACTCATGTGATATCACACTGTTACAAGTGTATTTCAGAATTTCGCCCCGCCCACTTCCGCCTCCACAAAGGACAAAAATCTGTGGCATCCACAATTTTAAACATAAGATAAAACTAAAAGCGCAGTATCGTAAAGAATGACCATATCTATCAGATTGTCGAATCTGAACCAGATCGGATCATTATTATAGCCAGAATAAAGAAATTAATTTTCAGTTGCTTCCCCCACCTCCTCCGGCGTTGCTGACGATATTCATTCTCTTTCTCGCTCGCACACACTCTGCCCTGTGCAATGCGCGAGCAACCTAGCGGAGGAGATGTAGAATATAAATGGTAGATGTAGAATATTTGTTCTACATGTATTATCTACATTTTACATGTAGATGTAGTTAACATATGTAGCAAAAAAATTTAAAATGTAAAATTAAAAATTTTTTTTTAATTTCAATCATAAATTTATATACTGACTGAGTACGGGTATAAAAGTAGAGTCGCGACCAAAAGCGACTCACTTTCCTTCTCGTTGTAAGTGGGTTTTGTGTAAGTCCGTTGATAAAACAGAAATGATTCTCAAGTTTGATTGCGGGAAATCAAATATCTTTTCTTTTCCCCGATTTCCCGACAGTAAAAAATTTTTTTAGCTATACCCGGCCACCATTCCCTGTGGCACATTGTGGTTGCATGGGTTAGAAGTGAGTCGAATAATACGTTCGATATCAATTTATTTATTTATTATCACAATAATTGAAAGAAATAACATGCCTATTATTTCATTCCCGTTTCTGTCATCTTCAGTTGATCGACTCCCATTTCGTCTCCCGCTAGGCATACGGATGCTTTGTGTTATTATCTTCTGTACGGATTCCCGTTCTTCCTCATTCATATTCGAAAACCATCTTCTTGTACTATTCAGACTAAGGATTACGATTGATTAATAATTTCACTTTGCCATTAAGGCAGCATAGTCCAGATAACTTTAATGCCCCGCAATGCTCGCAAACTTTTGTGACACATAAACGCGGCGCTCTTTTCGTCAATTTGTTGTTGATTCGCACGGTTCCGTAGCCTTATTGCTTTGCGGCTCCGTGGGGAAATATTATATATTCTTGGTAGCGGTATCTATGTTTATTAATCTGTATACATATATTAATTATAATAACACACAAAACAATTTTCAGATCACGAACTTATGAAAAATTTTCCGACTTTTCAACAAACATGCACTTTTAAACTATTTTTTTGGTCTTTTCGACAATAAGACAAATCGGTCTGAACACATTTATTTCATCTGTTCCCTATAAGCGGTCTAAGCCAACTGAATTTATTTTGTTGGAAAAAAACCAAAAAAAACGAGAAGGAACGTGAGTCGCTTCTAGTCGCGACTCTACTTTTATACCCGTACTCAGTCAGTATATAAATTTATGAGCTTATGATTGAAATTTTAAAAAAAATTTTAAATTTTACATTTTACATTTTTTTGCTACATTTGTTAACTACATCTACATGTAAAATGTAGATAATACATCTAGAACAAATATTCTACATCTACCATTTAGATTCTACATCTCCTTCGCTAGGGGTTGCTCGCGCATTGCACAGGGCAGTGTGTGCGAGCGAGACAGAGAATGAATAGCGTAAGCGCGCCAGAGGAGGTGGGGGAAGCAACTGAAAATTAATTTCTTTATTCTGGCTATAATAATGATCCGATCTGGTTCAGATTCGGCAATCTGATAGATATGGTCATTCTCTACGATACTGCGTTTTTAGTTTTATCGTATCTTCAAAATTGTGGAAGCCACAGATTTTCGTCCTTTGTAGGGGCGGAAGGGGGCGGGGCGAAATTTTGAAATACACTTGTAACAGTGTGATATCACATTAGTCTGGAAACAAAATTTCGTTGCTCTAGCTTTTATAGTCTCTGAGATCCAGGCGCTCATCGGGACGGACAGACGGACGGACAGACAGACATGGCTCTATCGACTCGGCTATTGATGCTGATCAAGAATATATATACTTTATGGGGTCGGAAAAATGTCCTTCTCTGCGTTACACACATCCACTTTTAGCACAAATACAGTAACTCTTTAATACAGTAACTCTTAACTCTTTTTGAGTACGGGTATAAAAATAAATACTCACCATAATTGTAAGCTGAATTAAATTAATATATTTTATTTTCTTATCTATTTACATAAATTCATAAATTTGTTAACTTGGTTTATTGCAATTAAATAAGTTTCGTTAGTTTAGTGGGAACAATTGAACATTCGATAGTTCAATATTATCTATGCCAAGGCAACCCTGTGGCATCGATACCTCTTTTCTTTCGTTTCCTGCTGATATTATTTTATTTTCAGTTCAAGTGGCAAGAGGGTAAGTTGTGTTCTTGACCAAATGGCCGCCATCTTGCTGATTATTTTCGCTGTAACTTTGCCTTTTATTCTTTTATTTGGCTAAATCACGGACTATTCTTTATAATTTCGATTTTAAAATAGCCCCCCACACACACGTATGTCGCGCTTTAATATAAAACAAGTTAAACACGCAAAATAAGATAATTTTCTGTAATTTTTTTGATCAACGAAAAGGCCGCCATCTTGGTTAAAATTTTTTGCTGCGGCTTGGTTTTTGATTCCTTTATGTTGGATTGCTTGTGTATTTTCGTGTGTTTGATACTGAAACCAATAGAGAGGAAACACACTTAAATATTTCCTGTAGCTATTCTTTGCTTTTTCTTTCAAGTGGCTGCCGGTAAGTTGTGTGTGTTTTCAACTTATAAAGTGATTTTTTTTGCTAAAATTGTTTGAAAAATAAACCCACACACACACACATGTCGCTCTTCAATATAAAACAAGTGAAACAGACTCAAAAAAAGCTTTGGCTGTGGCTCCGCCTTTTATTCCTTTATTTGGCTCTATGACGGATTAGTTTTTGTAATTTCTATTTTAAAATAACCCGCAGCACAAGCACGTATGTCACGCTTCAATATAAAAACAAGAAAAACAAAATAAAAGCACTTTCTGTAATTTTTTGCTCAACGAAAAGGGCGCCATCTTGGTGAAAATTTGTTGCTGTGGCTTGGCCTATTATTTCTTTATTTGGATATGACGTATTACATTGTGCAGTTTCGGGTGTTTAATACTGAAACCTATAGAGAGGAAACACATTTAAATATGAAAAAAGACATAGTTTCGACGAAAATCAAACGATAAATTTTCGAAAGAAAATTGGGCCGCATTTGCAAAAGCGAGACGTATATGTGTGTGTGTGTATGAGTGTGTGTATCCTGGGTCACGCTTACTTTTTGTTGCTACCCCACTAATTAAAAGTAACTGCACACAATGATCACTCTTTTAAATTGATTTCATAGATAACATTCAAGTTCAGAAAATGTCGTCCACCCCTCCACCTTCTGCGCCACCCTCGGCCAGCCCTTCACCGGCTGAGTCTCCAGCTATTTACAACTCGATGCTGCAGATAATGGCACAAGCAGAACCAGAGCCACCAACCTTGGTATTACCTGAAACGGCTCAGCCAGTAGGACTTTATCCAATAATAGCTATACCATCAGTACAGCCTACAATTCCACAAGCAGAACCAGAGCCACCAACCTCGGTATTACCTGAAACGGCTCAGCCAGGAGGACTTTATCCAATAATAGCTATACCATCAGTACAGCCTACAATGCCAGAAGCAGAACCAAAGCCACCAACCTCGGTATTACCTGAAACGGCTCAGCCAGTAGGACTTTATCCAATAATAGCTATACCATCAGTACAGCCTACAATGCCACAAACAGAACAAGAGCCACCAACCTCGGTATTACCTGAAACGGCTCAGCCAGTAGGACTTTATCCAATAACAGTACAGCCTACAATGCCACAAACAGAACCAGAGCCACCAACCTCGGTATTACCTGAAACGGCTCAGCCAGTAGGACTTTATCCAATAATAGCTATACCATCAGTACAGCCTACAATGCCACAAACAGAACCAGAGCCACCAACCTCGGTATTACCTGAAACGGCTCAGCCAGTAGGACTTTATCCAATAATAGCTATACCATCAGTACAGCCTACAATGCCACAAACAGAACCAGAGCCACCAACCTCGGTATTACCTGAAACGGCTCAGCCAGTAGGACTTTATCCAATAATAGCTATACCATCAGTACAGCCTACAATGGCACAAGCAGAACCAGAGCAACCAACCTCGGTATTACCTGAAACGGCTCAGCCAGTGGGGCTCGATTCAATATCATATAAGCCCCTAGGACAGCCTACAATGCCACAAGCAGAACCAGGGCCATCTGCATCGGTATTGCCTGCAACGGACCAGCCGATGGGGCTCGATATAATTGAAACTCTTGATATAAATCCGAATATGGCCACACCGGAACCAGGGCCTTTGGCCACATCTAATGTTGTAAGTATTTTTTATCCTGCAAAAAATTCCAAAGGTACAATATCTTTTTGTCGCTTTACAACAGGTGGAAAAATTAGCGAAAAAAAGAGAGCTAAAATTCGGGCAACGCCTTATCGTGGGCCAATGACCCGCAGTATGTCACGTTTGCGTGGGTATTCGCCAGGCACTCCATCGCTTACTTCAATGCCACCCGTGCGGCTCCATGGTGAGAACGCAGAGATTCCAAGCGATATTCTCTCAGCCCCGATACCAGAAATAGCCGAAAATCAAACGAATGGGACTTTGAATGATGTTGGATCCTCAGGTCCAGGAGCCCGGGTAGCCTTAGCCGATATATCTGATCAGAACGCTGTAAATGGTGGGAGCAAGGCACAGCCGACTGATCCACAGGATAATAAATCAGATAAATCAATTAATACTGAAGTAAAAATTGAGGTTGCCAAAGAAAATATGGAATTGGGAGACAACGAAGGTTCCAAAACTTAATTATCAACAAAAAAAAAAAACAAATCGCAGTACGAATATCCCACCTATAGAAGGAAAATCCTGCGCTACATTAAATTTAAAATTTATTGATTATACATACATACATAATTTCTTCATTCCTTGATGTTTAATGATAAAATTTAAATTATAGTTAATCAAACAAATTTTATTAGTCAATATTTTTATACCCGTACTCAAAAAGAGTTAAGGTAACTGTATTTGTGGTAAAAGTCGATGTGTGTAACGCAGAGAAGGAAAATTTTCCGACCCCATAAAGTATATATATTCTTGATCAGCATCAATAGCCGAGTCTCTGTCTGTCTGTCTGTCTGTCCGTCTGTCCGTCCTGATGAGCGCCTCGTTCTCAGAGACTATAAAAGCTAGAGCAACCAAATTTTGTTTCAAGACTCATGTGATATCACACTGTTACAAGTGTATTTCAAAATTTCGCCCCGCCCTCTTCCGCCTTCACAAAGGACGAAAATCTGTGGCAGCCACAATTTTGAAGAAACGTATAAACTAAAACCGCAGTATCGTAGAGAATGACCATATCTATCAGATTGCCGAATCTGAATCAGATCGGATCATTATTATAGCCAAAACAAAGAAATGAATTTTCAGTTGCTTCCCCCACCTCCTCTGGCGCTGCTGACGCTATTCATTCTCTGTCTCGCTCGCACACACTCTGCCCTGTGCAATGCGCGAGAAACCCCTAGCGGAGGAGATGTAGAATCTAAATGGTAGATGTAGAATATTTGTTCTAGATGTATTATCTACATTTTACATGTAGATGTAGTTAACAAATGTAGCAAAAAAATGTAAAATGTAAAATTAAAATTTGTTTTTTTAATTTTAATCATAAGCTCACAAATTTATATACTGACTGAGTACGGGTATAAAAGTAGAGTCGCGTCCAGAAGCGACTCACACGTTCCTTCTCGTTTTAATTTCCTGAATGCTTTCCTTTTGGGTCGCTGTATCTATACTCCTGAAAATCGAAGGGTTCGATAGGAGTTGTTTGGCAGCATTTACTTCTCAACCTACGGCTGGGTGGCTCTTTGAATGGACCTTCAAAAAATGTTCAAGTATACGATCAAATTAGTTTAAATAAAACATACAAATGTCGTATGTTGATTGCTGGACGCGATAGTTCTTAGGTTCCTGGTACATACCAGGTGTGGAAATTCATGATAAGGGTAGGCTACTGAGGGTAGTTGGCTCTGTTGCGCAGCTTTTCAGTGTTCAACAACGACCACTTATAGGGGGAGGTGTGCTCTGTTGCGCACCTGTGCGTTGGAGGAGAAGCTCTGTTACGCACCTTTGAGTGCATTTGAATGGATATGCTCTGTTATGGGTAAAAAATATGCCTTATTTATATAATTAATTTCATAGCATCGGGTGTATTATTGTCGGTATAGCCTCGGTGGCCGGTGAATAATCAGGATTAAAAGCTGGCTAAAATTGGCCCTGAACCACCAGCCACTCGTAGGGCTCGAGGCCCAGGGAACTATCAGCATCTGGTATTGTTCGAAGGTGTTTTGTGAATATTCAAATATATTACATTTGCAAAGCCTTGGCGAGCGTATGGTTATTTTTAGTAGGATTAAATGTATAGTCTATAGTATACATAGCGAAGTTATTTCAAATATTTAATATTAAGGGGGTATATACATATGTACATAGCTAATTTAAGGTATAAAGCAATTTAGATGGCTTGCCACGAAAGAGTGTAGAGTGTTCTGATTTTTGGCGAATTTTCCAAAATATTCAATCTTATTATGTAAAAATCAGCCAAACAGCTCATTCGATATATAACGGAGTATATTTTAAATTACCAATGTGGAAAATAAGTATAATAATTCCAGTAAAAGGGCAAGGAAACAAAAAAAATATTCCATGGCCCAACAGAAAAATAACGCATTTCTCTAGCATCTGTGTTTAGTGCTAGTAAAAACTGACAAATTTGATATAGCAGTTGTCTGTAAACGCAATACCTTTCGATTGGGGATGCTGCTATATAGCAGCATTCTGCTTATGTTGCATTCCCCCACCCCTATGTAATGACAGTCCGAGCTCCACTCCGGAGGTCCAGAATTTTCACACATTTCGTTTACCAACACGCTGTTGCGTTCAACTGGAAAATTATTGCGCTGCACTTTGCCAAAATTAAATAAACTAAACTAAACTCTTTTGCCGATTGCGATTCGCCAGGCGTGTGGGTCCACCTAATATATCCAATAAACGCGTGAAGGGCAACAGGTTCCAATAGCAGAGTGAAAAATTTACTGCGCACTGTAAAATTGTTGCAGTTGCAGTTCCAGCCACAGTACAACAGCAGCAGCAGCCACAACTGGAGTGGGGCCACAACAAGTGAAATGGAGATCACAAATAAAAATATCGCAGCTGTGGCTAATTCGGGAGGATACTTTCTGGGCATTAGACAGTCGCTGAGGGCTCTGAAGCGTGGGGAGGCCAAGCTCGTTCTTGTCGCCAGAAATATACCCACAATTATGCGCATTCAGCTGGAGCAAAGCGCCGCAATTGCCATGGTCGAGATCAAGAATTATGGTGGGACCAACAAGGAGTTGGGCCTCGCCTGCGGTAAATCCTTCCGAGCGAGCACAATGTGCATTACCGATGCTGGTGGTTCGGACATCTTTGGTTGCTCATCGGCTGAAAATTGAAATGCTCAAAATGAATTTCTGCATATGCAATGCAAACAAAATTATACTTTCTCGTAAATTTAAATTTTAAATAAAGGAACTAGTTTCCCTGAATGTGTTTAATGGGTCAATTGAACAAGTGTATTGCTTTCTTTATCTTGGGAGCGATTTGCTTTTAAAGTCATTCTAGGTGTTGGTTTGCTCAGCCAAACGCTTTTCGAGATGCTATTTGGCAGCTTGCCAACTAAACTCTCTGCTAAAGAGTCTCCCATTCCGGCTCTGAAACTTGAGCTGGAAGTCGTTGCGACTGAAACCTGTTGAGTCAAACATTTCCAGTGTTATTACCAATGTAAGTATGTCTTTAATAACTATCACAAACTGTACCGAATGTGTAACTGAATGCTGGGGCTGGGGCACATTGCTATCAAAAAATATTGTAAGAAAATAACGTTGCAGGGGCACTCCATTAGAGAGCAGTGCTGCGGCACCCGACGACCATGGCCAGCAGAGCCATGCGAATGTACATGCCGTACTCGGCCTGCCGGAAGTAGGCAGCGCGCGGATCCAAATCAAAGTCGCGACTGATCTCATCCAGACGGGGCAACGGATGCAGCACAATCATACGCTTTTTTGCCAGCGTCATCAGCTTGGGCGTGACAACGAATCGACCGTAGCACTGCAACAGCAAATACAATACAAAACGCAATCGAATAAACCAATCAGTGAGTGGATTAAGGATTAAGGATTAAGGTGGCTTACCTTCTGATACTCCACCTCGCTGTCGAAGCGCTCGCGTTGTATGCGCGTCATGTAGAGGACATCGGTGTCGGGGAGCACCGTCTTGAGGCCACTGCAGTATACCTGCTTTACGCCGCGCTCATCTACATACTTGGCGATCTCCTCCGGCATCTGGAGTGTGTCGGGCGCCACATACTGCAGCGTCACATTGTAGAGGGTGAGGAGACGCGCCAGGGAGTGGACAGTGCGACCGTTTTTCAGATCGCCACACATGGTGATTGTTAGGCCGTTGACGGTGCCGATCTCCTCCCGAATGGTAAAGATGTCCAACAGTGCCTGGGTGGGATGCTCGCCGACGCCATCGCCAGCATTGATCACTGGCTTGCGGGAGTACAAGGCGGCACGCTGAAAGGGTAGGGCAGGGCAGGGCAGATTAACGGATGGGAAGGTCTTGAATTTATTGCATACTTACAGCCACAGCACCGGGTTGGGGATGGCGGAGCACCATGACATCTGCATAGCTGGCCATCACTTTGATGCTGTCCTCCAGGGATTCGCCCTTCTTCACGGACGATGTGAGCTGATCCATGCTGATCATTCGGCCGCCCAGTCGCAGCATGGCAGCGGCGAAGCTGCACTGTGTCCGTGTGCTCACCTCGTAGAAGACGCTGGCCATGATCTTGCCGCGCAGCAGATCGTCCACCGGCCGGTCCTTGGTCACCCGCGACCTCAGCAGCTGCGCCAGATTGAAGATGTCGTTTAGTTGATCCTTGCTGAACATGTCCACGGCCAAGATGTGCTTGCCCACCAGCGAATGGGCCACCGGATTGGGACTGGGCTGAGCGTACTGATTGGCCGTCGCCATCCCCATCGCCGATCCTGACCCTGACATGGCGGTCCTTTGGAGATAGTCCCGCAGGGTGGTGTTGCTGGACGAGTCCAGGCGGTGGCGCGGCGACGGGGAGATGGGCCGAAGGAAGCTGTTTGAACTATTGGCCTCGTCCACAAAGTGCACCTTGGCTGCCCCCTCCAGAGTCAAGAGGCGGGCGAAAGTGTCATTGGCATCCCTGTCGCTGGGCAGCTCCTGTGCCGTCTCGGACAGCAGCAGCTGCTTTGCGCCTGCCTTGGTGCGTACATTCTGCCCGAAGCCGGGTTGAACGAGCACCTGGCCATCGATGAAGGCCACCTCGCCGCGCAGCACGACGCGATGGACACGACCCGTCACCTTGGTGCCCTCGAAGGGCGTCCAGCCGGCCTTGGTCTTCAGCTCGCTGCCAGTGATGGTCCACTCCTCATCCAGATCGACCTCCACATAGGTGTGCGGCTGCTCGGGCAGATTGAAGATGTTGCGCGGATTGCGGTGCAGCTTGCGCTTGATGTCCTCCATGGTGAGTCGTCCCTCGTGCACAGCCTGCAGCAGGAGCGGCAGAATGGTCTCCAGGCCGGGAAAACCGGGCGGCGGGCGCTCGGACTGTTTCTCCTCGAGCGTGTGCGGTGCATGATCGGTGGCAAACACATCGATGTACTCCATGTGGTCCCACAGAGCCTCCTGGTCTTCGGGCGAGCAGAGGAGCGGACGCACCTCTGACATGCCCTTGCCCAGACGGTCCACATCCTTGGTGCTGAGGAACAAATGGTGCGGACACACCTCGCACGTGACCTTGACGCCCTTCTCCTTGGCCGCTCGGATCAGCTGGATCTCCTCCTTCCTGGCCACATGGCAAATGTGCACATGGCGATCCAGAAGGTGTGCCAGCAGCAGCACAGCCGCCATGCTCTGCTTCTCCGCGTGGCAGACGATCGGCGCCCGTTTGGGCCAGTGCGAGAGGTGCCGCTGCCAGGCCGTCATATCGCTGAGTCGCAGTGTGCCGTACGTGTCGTTGAGGTACATCTTGAGGCCACAGGCTTGCGTGGCCAGCTCGTGGGCCTGCGCCCAGTTCGCATCGGAGGCGCCCAAATACAGGGCATAGTCACAGCGGGCCCCAAGGCGTGCCAGCTCCTGGAACTGGGCAAACGTCTCCTTGTCCACTATCGAGGGATTCGTATTGGGCATGGCACAGACCAGCGTAACACCGCCAGCCAAGGCGGCGGCTGTGCCGCTGGCAAAGTCCTCCTTGTGTGTGGCACCCGGCTCCCGCAGGTGCACATGGACATCGATGAAGCCCGGCAGCTTCACAATCCGCCGTGAGGTCATGCAATCCGTGTGCGTCTTCATTGCCGGCTGGCCACCCATCAGACGCATCGATTCCACCAGCAGTTTGGTGCACTTGACATCCGTCACCAAGGGTATGGAGTAGTCCACGGCCAGGCGGCGGGTGCGATAGCCATGAGTCATGAAGGAGGATACCCTGAAAGGCAAGGCAAGGCAAATGGGAAGTCCTTGCAACATGTACATACTATATATGTGGACACTCACCTTCTGACACCGCCCCCACTCATGGGCAAATTGATGACCAAATCGAACTGTTTGTTGGCCAGAAATTCGGCCAAATGTTGCAGCTCTCCATTGATGTCGTCTGGTGTTGTCTTATCGAATGTCCACTGTACCGATTCCACCTATAAAGTGAAGAGAGCAGAGAGAAATAGAGAGAGAGTTCATTGAGAAACAGCATTTCCAAGGCCAACTGAACGTCAGTGACAGTCTTCAACTTTAAATGCAATCAATTGTTTGCCCAGGCCACACACAGAGAAAGATATAGATAGCTATCTATTTATGGGATGGCCTCGATATGCCCCGACCTCCATGTAGACATGCCAGATCCCCCTCGACAATAACAGTTAATAGCTCCGTTACAATGGCACAGTGGGTCGAGGAGACTCGCTTAGCCAACGAAAAAGGGAATGCTCCTCATCCTCAATTATTATACCCGTACTCAAAAAGAGTTAAGGGGTATACTGTATTTGTGGTAAAAGTGGATGTGTGTAACGCAGAGAAGGAAAATTTTCCGACCCCATAAAGTATATATATTCTTGATCAGTATCAATAGCCGAGTCGATAGAGCCATGTCTGTCTGTCCGTCCGTCCGTCCGTCTGTCTGTCTGTCCGTCTTGATGAGCGCCTAGATCTCAGAGACCTTAAGAGCTAGATCAACCAAATTTTGTTTCCAGACTCATGTGATATCACACTGTTACAAGTGTATTTCAGAATTTCGACCCGCCCACTTCCGCCTCCACAAAGGACAAAAATCTGTGGCATCCACAATTTTAAACATAAGATAAAACTAAAAGCGCAGTATCGTAAAGAATGACCATATCTATCAGATTGCCGAATCTGAACCAGATCGGATCATTATTATAGCCAGAATAAAGAAATTAATTTTCAGTTGCTTCCCCCACCTCCTCTGGCGTTGCTGACGATATTCATTCTCTTTCTCGCTCGCACACACTCTGCCCTGTGCAATGCGCGAGCAACCCCTAGCGGAGGAGATGTAGAATATAAATGGTAGATGTAGAATATTTGTTCTACATGTATTATCTACATTTTACATGTAGATGTAGTTAACATATGTAGCAAAAAAATTTAAAATGTAAAATTAAAAATTTTTTTTCTTTTAATTTTAATCATAAGCTCATAAATTTATATACTGACTGAGTACGGGTATAAAAGTAGAGTCGCGACCAAAAGCGACTCACGTTCCTTCTCGTTTGAGTTGTAAAGTATAACTCAAAATAATCATTATGTTGTGAGTGAGTCAATACAAATTAAAATTAATCATTATTGTACAATTTTTTAAATAAAAAATATAATGTTTACAGTCCAGCGATCTATATATAACTTTTCAATAGACACAACTCTCTTCAAAAGATATTTGCTATACATTTTAAATTTATATTTCTATAAAAATTGCATGTAAATTGAATTTTATAATTAATTTCTTGTCGACAAACCAAGCGACTAATAATGCAAGCAGTTCATGAGTTCACCTGCAAGCAACTCTTGGTTCTTTACAATGGGATCTCACAAGCTTAAACTTATAGAAATATAAATTGGAAATAAATTTAATTTAAGAGCAACTTAATTCCGCCACTATCCGAGAACGAATTGAAGCATGTTTTCCAATGTTTCGTTTATGTCGAATTGTATGCGTTGTCGTATGTGTTGGTCCCAGTGTAGAGTGAAAATACTTGCAACTTGCAAAGTACATAAGTAAATTGTGCTTTCGTTTGATTCCATTTCAAGTTTACCTGGAACCGAACACCCTGACGCCACAGATAGGAGACGAACAGCCAGCCGGAAGTGTCAGTCACTTATCTCCGCTGATGGCTGAATGATTGCGATTGTTTGATTGTTGATTGGTGGCGATCTTATCAGGGCAAAGGAGAAGAGTGCTGGCGAAAAGAAAAGAATCGTACTTGATCAGAGGCACACTCAGAGGAGAGCTGTGTCTGTCAGTAAAGAGTAACCAACACATCAGCCAGGCCATGGGTTGCTCCTGCTCGCGGCCATTGGAATACGACGGCGCCACGCCCAATCCACTGCAGGCGGCCATTGCCCCACCGCGCGTCCAGTGGCGACGTCAACAGGAGGAGAAGCGGATGCGTCAGCTGCAGAAGCTACAGAAGCGCAATGCCCGCAAGCGGCAACGAGGATCAAGCGGTGGCGGCGGCGGCTCATCAGGATCCATTCAGCGTCGCCGTGTAAGCGGCGGGAAACAGAGCCAGGATCTGGCGCTGCAGCTGCGTCTGCTGGGTGGCAGCAATGGCAGCAGTGCCACCGAGTGTGTCAGCGCCTTGTATGCCCGCACACTGGAGCACCAGCGGGAGGAGCTGCAGCGAACCATCGAGCAGAAGACACTGCAGCAGCTGGACAAGGAGCTGCACACGTTCCTGCTCAACCAACTGCTGCTGGGCTTGCAGTTCTTTGCGCACTTCGATGCCGAGATGGTGGCCATGGACGTGGAGCTGCAGACTCAGCGGCGTGCCTGTGGCCAGTCCCTCACCGAGCACAGTCTGCTGCAGGCGAGCGCCATAGATGTGACTGTGGCCAAGCATCTGCACTTTAAGCCCATGTAGGTGGCAGCAGCCTGCCCTGTCCTTCCACACTTTTTCCTAACTCCTGATCTCCCTCTTCTTTTTTGCTTTAGAGCTGCCAAGCACTCCCAGCCCATCCAGAAGCCGCTGACGTATGTGGTGTTCGAGAACGTGGATATATCGCGGCCCAACGATGCCAACTACGACTCGATAGCCACCCTCTGCAAGGTGCTGCTCGAGTCCGACTACTACACATCCACGCCCTGCCGCTCCGAGTATGTGCAGCTGATGGAGCAGTCCCGCTGGATGGGCTATGTACGCCTGAAGCTCAGGGAGCAGCAGGGAGCCCACGAGCAGGCACTGCCAGCCTGTCCGAGTCCGCGTTCGATTGGGCGGGCCAGCAGCGGCGATGAGGGTGAGGGCGATGGCATTTACACGGACGGTGGGGGATCCACATCTGGCTACAGTTCGGGCAGCTGGCGAGAGGGTGACTACGATCACGTCTATCTGGCACGTCTCAACACTCTCCGGCCCATGGAGGAGCTGAGAATGGGCAGCGTCCCGCCGTTGGAGAGGAACGTCCTGCCAGAGGGTTGCGTTTGCCGACTGACCAGCTGCCTACCCGCCTGGCTGGAGCAATCAGATGATGACGACGACGACGATAACGACGAGGAGTCCTGCCCCAACAGCGATGGGGAGGAGGGGGCTGATGAACAGGAGGCGCCACGTTCCGCCTACGAGACAGTCCAGGTGCTGCGGCAGTGCCGCGTGGAGCAGCAGCGGCGACAGGCTATGCTTCAGCAGAGCTACCTCAGCTCCGAGCAGTTCATGAAGTACTTTGGGGACCTGCTGCGCCAGCAGCTGGCCCGCGAGCTGCAGATCCCCGCCTCAATGCTAGCGAATGGCAGCTATCGCGGCTGCAGCGTCTACACGGACAGGGAGGAGCTGGTGCCGGCCATTCATGTGCCCAACGCTTGGCCCGACTGCGCCTTCGAGTTCAATCTGAGGGCGCGTCCGCGGCTCACCAATCTGCACACGGACGAGAAGTTCCAGTGGCCCACGGAGCAGATGAGGAATCGGATTCGCTCCTTCGGTTTCCATGTGGTGCCGGTGGGCTATGCGCCGAAGCACTCGCGGAATCCCTTTCGGGAGCTCGAGTGGCGCATTGTCTTTCCGCAGGCGGAACAGTTCCTGGAGCGACAGCTGACGGCCATGCAGCTGAAGGTGTTCCTCCTGATGAAGGTGCTGGTGCGCACCTATGTGAGCGACAAGTGCCAGGCCATGGGCTCCCTGGTGGAGCAGCTGCGTGCGCATCTCTTCTGGCAGTGCGAGCGGCACAGCAACGACTGGCCCGAGGAGTTTCTCGGGGAGCGGCTGCTGCGCTTCGTCTGCTCCTTCGACGAGTGCCTTGCCCGCAAGCATCTCAGCGACTACTTCATCGAGCGGCGCAACCTGTTCGAGCACGTCCCAGAGGATGCCCTCATGGAGCTGCGCTCCATTATGGCCGGCATTGCCGAGCAGCCGCTCCTCCATCTCGTGCAGGCGTTGCGGAACCTCGACCATGCGCCCGACTTCTATCCCAAGTTGGACTACAAGCGGCTGCTGGAGAACTTCTGCTGCCAGGACTACATGCAGCTACACAGCTGGGGCAGGTTCGCCCGCTCGTCCAACTCCGTCCTGCAGCAGGCGCACCTGCAGCAGCGGGATGAGGAGCAGCACAAGCAGCAGCAGGAGCAGTCACAGCGAGTGGAGGTCACCGATGCCCGGGGACTGCTCGGCATGCCGCAGCATCAGGAGCGCTCACGGGGCAAGCTTCGGCGCAAGACTCAAATGCTGCGTGCCTCCAACCAGCAACTGCAGCAGTTGGCCGACCAGCGGCGTTCCTCGCTGGACTCCTCCTCGATGATGGACATGTCCATGCAGCTACTGCTGTCGCGCTCCCGCAGCCTGCACTCGCAGGAAAATCCGCCGTCGCAGTGCCCGGCGGGGCCGCAGCTGAACAACGGCCTCGAGATACTGCGGCGCACCAATCTGCTGGAGCTGCTGATCGACCATCTGCTTGCCATGCTGGCCAAGGCCACACAGTTTGGCAATCGGCTGCACGCGGAGCTCTATCTGGAGCAGGCCCAGCGGCTGTGCCGTCTGTACCAGAAGCTCGGCTGCTCCCAGAATGCCCAGCACTATGTGGAGGAGCTGCAGCATGCGTCGGCGAGCATTGAGGCGATGTGCGTGGCCGGTGCGGAGACTCCGCCTGCCCTGCCACGACGCAGCTTTTCGGGATCTATCAGATCAACGCCATCGCCAATGCCATCGCCACATCCTTCGCCGTTGACTCCCCAGCAGCGTCGCAAGTCCATCAAGTTCATGGAGCATGTGGTGCAGATCCACGCACCCGATCCCATGTCCAGGCTGGGGCTGCCCCTGCCACACCAGCCGGCACCTGGAATACTGAAGGGAAACACACAGCCCGAGCCAGAGGGCGGGGTGCCAGGGACTAAGGAAGAACCCGCCCAAACAGTGGCCAGTCCCACGGAGAGCATGCTGTCGCTCAGCACTCTGCTGCAGCGCCTCAACGTAGACCCGGACAGACTACAGACGCTCAGCAGCAAGACGGAACAGGCCATTCAGACTCTGGCACCATCGGAGGCCAAGCGCGAAGAGCTGCGCGACATCCTCAAGCGGAATACGCAGAAGCTCAAGGAAGCCTTCACTTGAATCCGGCCTGTGCATCGCACTATACATATTCGTAGATATAATTGTCTATAATTGTAAGTTTCCCCCACTCAAAGATAAGACCCATCGAGCACTCTGCTGAAAAGTACTCCACAGTACCTTGAGCTACTGAAGTGAATATTACAGGGTATATGTTTGATTTAAGGCATCAAATTAAAGATTACTGCAATAGGTAGGGGCTACGAATAAAATAACTCCTCATAACCGAAGGTTGTAAAATTATTTACATATTTGCGCACGTGAGCAAAGTTTTAAAACGGCGCTCTCAAGCGATCTGTCAAGAATTTACGTGCAGAAAGTATTTGTCGATTGGACATGGTTCTTTTTCACTGGTACATAGGTAAATGGTAAATATCTGTTTTGCGGTTTCAATGCAAAAATTCACATTTCAATTATTGTGTAGATCTTTCTTTGAAAGTTTCCGAGACAGCCTAACAAATACCAGCATCAAGCATCACTCCGCCCATGTCATGCACACGCAATGTGTGTTGTTTTTGATCCCAGTCTGAGCTAGATATCCTCCCAAGTACTTTCCCAGTCCAAGGCAATAGGCTGGGCTTAAATAGTTAATTTTAAAAAATCATTTAACACTCACATCAACGCCATGTTCCGCATAGAAGTCGCCGGTGCCCATGGAGGCGTACAGCTTGTAGCCCATCTTGGCCAGATCCCGTATCGAAGGAAGCAGCTCCATTTTGTGCTGACCAAAACGAAATAGATTCGCATTATTAGGGTAAATCTCTCAAAATAAAAAGGCAGCAAGGAACCGAACACTTACCTTGAAGCTGCCAACGGAGAGGAGTACGGCGTTCTTGGGTATCTGAAAGCCAGTGGACATCATGGCCTTGAGGTAGGCCTCGTAGCGGTTGTCGCCAAAGCCGGCCACCTCACCGGTGGAGGCCATCTCAACGCCCAGCTGGACATCGGCGCCCGCGAGGCGGGAGAAGCTAAACTGTGGCACCTTTACACCGACCTTGCCGACTCCATGGAGCACATCGATGGGCTCCACATCCATGCCGACAATGGCCCTGGTGGCGGTGGCCACAAAGTCGTGATCGAGGGTCTTTGAGACGAAGGGAAACGAGCGCGAGACGCGCACATTGCACTCAATGACCTTCAGTTCGTTGTTCTTGGCAATCAGTTGCATGTTGAAGGGTCCGGTGACATCCAGAAGGCTTGCCAGGGCGCAGGTGATCCGCTTGATGGCCTCCAGAGTCTCCGCGTTGAGATCCTGCGGCGGTGTGACCAGCGTTGCATCGCCCGAATGGACGCCAGCATTCTCCACATGTTCGGATACGGCCATGCAAAGGATCTGACCGTCGGCCGCAACAGCATCCACGTCGATTTCCTTGGCCTCGGTGAGAAACTTGGATATGACCACCGGATGCTCGCGACTCACTTCCGAGGCGGCGTTCAGATACGTCTCCAGATCCTGGTTGGAGTAGGCCACATTCATGGCCGCGCCGGACAGCACATACGAGGGCCGGACCAGGCAGGGATAGCCCACCTCCTCGCAGAACTCGATGGCCGACTTGAGGTTGGTCAGCTCCTTCCAGCGCGGCTGGAGGATGCCCTTCCGATCGAGCATGCGCGAGAACTTGAAACGATTCTCGGCACAGTCAATGGAGTCCGGTGAAGTGCCCAGAACCTTGGCCTGCTGCCGGTGCAGATCCATGGCAATGTTATTCGGCAGCTGGCCGCCCATCGAGAGGATGATCCCATCGGAGGACTCCAGTTCGTAGATGTCCATCACCACCTCAAAGCTGATCTCCTCAAAGTACAGCCGATCACACATGTCGTAGTCAGTGGAGACCGTCTCTGGATTGTAGTTGATCATTATGGTGCGCTTCTGCAGCTTCCGCAGCTCCCGCAGACAGCCCACGGCACACCAATCAAACTCCACCGAGGAGCCAATGCGATAGACGCCCGAGCCCACCACAATGATGTGACCGCCGGGGAACTCCACGTCATGCTCGGTGCCGTGATAGGTCGTATACAGATAATTGGTGCTTGCCGGCCACTCACCGGCCACCGTGTCGATCTGCTTGACAGACGGACGGATGCCCAGCTCGTGACGCTGTTGGCGCACCACCAGCTCAGTGCTTTTGGTGGCCTTGGCTATCTGCTTGTCGGAGAAGCCCAGACGCTTGGCCTTTAGCAGCACATCAGGGTCCAGCTGTCTGTCGGTGGGACGGATGCGGATGAGATAGTGATAGAAGGAGACAATCCGCTCCAGCTTGTGCAGGAACCACTTATCGATGTTGGTCAGTTGATGCAGCTCAGTGATGTCCATGCCAACGTACAGGGCAGCGGCCAGGAAAAAGGGCCGCCGATCTGTCGGCTCTGACAGCTGATCCGCCAGCAACTTCTCATCCACGACCACACCGTCCGCATCGAAGCCCAATACATCGCTGTCGACCATGCGTAGGGCCTTCTGGAAGGCCTCCTCGAAGCTGCGTCCGATGGACATCACCTCGCCCACGCTCTTCATGGAGCTGCCGATGTGCTTGCTGACACGCGAAAATTTGGCCAGATCCCAGCGCGGTATCTTCACCACACAGTAGTCGAGGGAGGGCTCAAAGCAGGCCGTCGTATTCCCCGTCACCGAGTTCTTGATCTCAGGCAGGGGCAGCCCCAAGGCCAGCTTGGCGGCCACATACGCCAGGGGATAGCCGGTGGCTTTGCTGGCTAGCGCCGAGCTGCGCGACAGTCGCGCATTCACCTCGATGATGTAGAACTGCTCCGAGTGGGGGCACAGCGCATACTGTATGTTGCACTCCCCCACCACGCCCAGATGTCGGATGACTTTTATGGCGGTGTTGCGCAGCATTTGATACTCTCGGTCCGAGAGCGTCTGCGAGGGTGCCACCACAATGCTCTCGCCCGTGTGGATGCCAAGCGGATCAAAGTTCTCCATGTTGCAGACCGTGATGCAATTGTCGAAGGCATCGCGCACCACCTCGTACTCGACTTCCTTCCAGCCTTTCAGCGACTTGTCAACAATCAGCTGGCTGGAGTGGGCCAGCGCCTGTTCGGCCAGGCTCTCCAGCTCCTGTTCGTTGTTGGCGAAGCCAGAGCCCAGGCCGCCCAGCGAGAAGGCGGCCCTGGCCATCACCGGATAGCCGAGACGTCCGGCTGCCTCCAGGGCCTCGGCCACAGAATAGACGGCTTCCGATGGCGCCACCTGCTCCCCAATATCGTTGACACACTGCGCAAAAAGCTTACGATCCTCCGTTTCGATAATCGACTGGATGGGCGTGCCCAAAATGCGGACATTGTACTTGGCAAAGACGCCAGCGCGGTCCAGTTCGACGCCGCAATTGAGGGCCGTCTGTCCGCCAAAGGTGAGCAGCACACCGTTCGGACGCTCCGATTTGATTACCTCCTCCACGTAGTGCGGTGTAAGGGGCAGGAAATAGCACTTGTCCGCCATTCCCTTCGAGGTCTGCACAGTGGCGATGTTCGGATTGATGAGTACCGTCTGGATGCCGCACTCGCGCATCGCCTTGATGGCCTGCGAGCCGGAGTAATCGAATTCACCCGCCTGGCCAATGGACAGGCCGCCAGAGCCCAGGATGAGCACCTTTCGTGGCTTAGGCTGGACGGGCAGCGGCTTGGCGGGACGCAGTCGTCGGTCTATCAGCTCCGGCACACTCAGCTGCGGGTTGCCGATGGATTCCATGAAGACATCGAATAGGAATTCGGTGTCGCAGGGTCCGGCATGATGCTCCGGGTGGAATTGCACTGAGAAGTAGGGCTTGGAGCGGTGCACAATGCCCTCGTTGGTGCCGTCATTGGCATTCACAAAGAGCTCCTCCCACTCCCCGGGCAGATCCTGCAGATCCACTGCAAAGCCGTGGTTCTGTGAGGTCATCAGGCAGCGGCCAGTGCCGCGGTGCAGGCAGGGCAGATTGTGGCCACGATTGCCGTACTTCATCTTGTAGGTGGAGCAGCCAATGGCCTTGGCCAGCAGCTGGTGCCCCAGACAGATGCCAAAGATGGGCTTCGTGCCGGCCTGAATGACGCGCCGTACCTGCTTAACAATCGCGGCGCAACTCTCGGGATTGCCGGGCCCATTGCACAGGAAGAGGGCATCGTATTCGTCGTCCTTCAGCTCAGTGCTCCATGGGAGCAGCTGCACAGAGGCGCCACGCTGCAGCAGACAGCGCAGCTGATTGAGCTTCAAGCCGCAGTCGATGATGGCGATGCGTGGACCCTTGCCACTGGTGGCATCTCCGAAGACCATCCTGTGCGTTACGCTGACCTCCTGGGCCAGATTACGTTTGTTCGGATCCTCGAAGATCAGTTGGGTTGGCCCCACCTTGGGAGCCTCGTACACGATGCGACCCAGAAGGCTGCCCTGTTCTCGCAGCTTTTTGGTGAGGGCGCGTGTGTCCACGCCACTAATACCGGGCACCTTGTGCTCATTCAGCCACTTGGGCAGAGTCTTGGAGCTGCGCCAGTGCCAGGCGCACTCGGCCACTTCGCCCACCACAAGGGCTGTGGCCTGAACGGCCCCCTTGAGCCACTCAAAGTGCTTGGGCAGGCCGTGTTCGTCCTCCTCCGCGCAGGGCACTCCGTAGTTGCCAATCAGGGGGTAGGTCAGCACCAGAATCTGTCCAGTGTACGAGCGATCTGTCAGCGCCTCTGTGTAGCCAACCATGCCCGTCTGGAAGACCACCTCGCCGCCCACGGGCCTATCCTTGGCCACATGGCCGAACGACAAGCCCGGCATGACGGTGCCATCCTCCAGCACCAGGTAACAGTCCACTTGTCGCATCTTTATCCTGTATCCTGTCCGCAGAAGATACAGAGAGTGTGAGAGTTAGAGATACATATGTATATATGATAGGCAAAATAAAAATATAAAAAATTATACATACGCACTTGAGAATACTGTTATTTGTGTATCTATTCTGGATTAGTAATTATAAAATAAGATATTATTATATTTTTAACATTTTGTATCTATTTTGATCCGATTACCATATACCCTCGAACCATACGGGTATACGAGTACATATAAACGCTCTCTTTTACCTATTAGGCACAAAACCAATACTCCCTTCTACTCGACAAGTACAGGAAAGCTAAAGTCCCGTATAGCATAAAAACAAACGGTTCTCTTCACACACAAAAACACACACACTCACACGACCTCTCTCACGCACTTTTGTCTGTCCCTATCTCTGTCGCCCTTGTGTGTTTTTCTATGTCTGGCTGCAACATGTTGCTCGCGGCTGGAACAGAAGCGAAACTTTACCAGCTGTTTCTTTTCTTGCTACAATCAGCGCCTTATCAAAAATGAAAAATTGTAGACAGCTTAAAAACACTGCCACGACATGAATGGAGGTGTTTTTTAAATTACAAATGACCGAAAACATTCGATCATTTAAATATGGATAAATAAATCAAAATAATAAACTATTCAAATATTTTATCCGCTCAGATGTTTGTTTACTAAGCACAACGTGCCGCCAGCGGCATGGTTGTGCGAGCGTGTGAGCGCACGTGTGTAGAAGTGTTCAAGAAGACTTGAAACCGGTTCCGTACCCCAACAAAGTACTCCAAATCCAATGCGTATTTTAACTATGTTAAACATGTGGAACACTCCACCATTGTGAATGGTTTTTACAATTTTGCGGTGTGTTCTTTAGCCATTTAGATGCACTTACACAGACGACACCTTCGTTCACAGCTTTTTATGCAGCCTGAAGTTGTAGTTGTAAATGAAGAGCAGAGCACGTGTACACGTGTGCCAGAGCTGTACTCCGCGTTCGTCAAACTTGATGTCCAATCAAAGGTGTTATTTATAGCGCTTTGCAAACCCAATTTGTTTAGCCTTAAATTCCGTTTGATCTTTATTTATATCAATTAACAAAAGGAACGAACTGTTTATGGCGCCTAAGTCGAGCTGGAGAAACATCGATGTCATCGATGTTTGAGTGAACTCAAGTTCATCGATGTTTTTAGTTAAATAGAATCATTTAAATCTTTCATATATTATTGATTATAGAGATTAAAAAGTAGACTTTTAGTTGTATATACTAAATAGCATACAGAACGGTATATACACTTTTTATATAAATACATTCACAAATTCACATATACAATTTAACCCACTAAAGGCTGCTTCTAGACGGCTTGACGAAATTTTGATACGCCATCCTTATTACAATAGTTAATTAAAAAAATAATTCTACCTCCTTGAATACCTAAGAATATATGAGTATCAAGTATAAGATGAGTAAGCACCATAGTTATTTTCTTAGAAACAAATAACTATGTTTTCGACCAAGTTTTGTTAGTAAATTCTTATTCATGTTTTTTTAAAAACACTTCGGCACATAATGGGTTAAGGTTAGTTACGTTAACCCGGACGGCCCTCACGAATAGGATACGTATATGGTATTGTTGGGTAAACATCGTTCAATTTGCTGACCAAGTTCGTTCGTTCATTTTTATTCAGTGAACTAAGTCGTTCTTTTAGTTCGTTCTTTTTCGTTCCGGATTCTGCCGCTGTAGCAGCCTAAGCGCACGGTCCCCTTGGATTGCGATGGGGAAGAGTACCTTCGCCTTTGGTATGGACGGGATTAGCTCCCTGTCCACCACCTCCAGTCTGGCCCCCTCCGACAGCGTCAGCCACTTGAGTGTGGGGTCGTCAATACATTTAAGTATTTTGACCCCGTTCATCCGCCCAGCACCATAAAACCTGGGCAGGGGGGCCGTTGGGTCCCGGCTGACCGAGAGCACGCTCTCCAGGTCCGAGTCTGTTTCGACTGTGGAACCTGTGCGGCTCAGCCAGGAGTGAGTCCGTTTATTGGCAGTAGCATTACAACTGACATGACCTGCTCCCGCCATGCCGAGGTGTGACCGCTGGCGACACGCAGAGAGGATTTTCTGCCCGTGCCCGCCGGTGGTAGCAGTCACGATTTCCACCGACGTTTGGGTTGACATCCCAACCCGTGCTTGAGCATCCGTCCGCTCCATTGTTGGCCCGAGGGTCCATACCGGTTGATGTTTCGGGGGGACCACCCCCTAGCGTTTTATGCCTACCCGCCAGGCACCTCCAGCCATGGCCATGGTTTAGGTCCCCCACTTTTTAGTCGGGAAGACCTGGACCTGGTCCTTGACTAGACACTGCATTACCACGGACAGAGCAAGCGGCAATGCATTACCCGATCCGGGATAATGCAGTGCCCATTGCCCAGCCGGAACCCACGGGGAGGGTTCAGCTGGAGGATTTTTGCCATGGGTTAAGCTTACACAACAATTTAAAAAATCGATGTTTAATTGCAAATTTTTGCATTTCTTTGACTGTTTCGGAAGAAACTACTCTTCCTCATCAGCGATCTTTACTTTTTCATCGAAGAAAAAGATGGTCAATCGAACAGCTTACATTTCTGCAAGTGTAATGTGTATTTTTTTAAATTAAAGCATTAATTAGCATTTTGTAATTATTTTCACAGAAGCCATCGTTTATTATGCCTTTTATTTTTTTGGCATATGGACAATTATTTTTTTAAATATTTGCCCTTCCTTCATCGATTGATTTTTTTGTTTTCAGCGATACTTTGCTTCATGGCTGATTTTAAGTTTTTAGTGCTATCCAATTTGTCATTGAGCCACATAAATTTATTAGACACAGATACTTCTATCAAGTGCTCTAGGATTTTTTGTTTATGTGAAGAGCATGGATCGGAAGCCTTAAACCAATTTGCATCAGTCGTAATGCATTTTTCAACAATATTTCTTACAATATTTTTTTGAGCATGGAGTTTTACTGAAGAACTCTGAAAATATTACAATGTGTTCCATTGAATGTTCAAAAAGAGTTTCAGTTGGATTTATAATTTGTCCAATTTTTTGTCCATCTCCAATAACTTGTTTTTGGTAGATAGTGCATTCAATTTTGAGCTTGCACAGAACAATTCCTAAGTGTTTCTCATAGCAGCGCGCTCAGCAATTCAAACAATTGGTCGCCGTAATGTTTCTGTTTGAAAAAAAAGTAAACCATGCTGCTTAAGTGAAACACTTGAATGGTTTTCATTATTCTCAATTGAATTTCCCTTTTCAGGGTTTTTAGAAAGCTGCAGTAGCAATTGCGCTACTGTTGGTCTTTCATATTGCCACCCAATACTGTGTTTCAAATTATCAAAATATTCTTCTAGGGAATCTTGATTGAAACCTCTGGTATTAACGCTAACAATATCCTTTATTTCCAAAAGATTTTCAGAAACAACATTGATTCTTTTGCAAGTTTCAATCAGCCTTGTGATGTTGATTCGGTAATAATTTTCGTGCCGAATTTGATTTTTCCCAAATAATTACAAAACTCCTCTAAGCGAGTTTTAAATGTTTTATCATCTTGGGAATAATCATGGTTCAATAAATCGAAACCATCATTCATTTTTAAAAACATCGATGTAGCAAAGGCTTCATCTTTGTCTTCAAAAGCATTACAGCCAGAAAACATTTTAATGCCCGTACTGACCGCATTGGAAAATATGTTAACGGCCAATGAAGTATTCATTGTATCATATCCTAGCGGATTGATGTGTTTTCCGTTAACTTTGGTGCCAAGCGAAATAAGTTTGATGAATCGACTTCATAAAACATTTCAATGGTTTTCCATGACGCTTTACCGTCTGGTGTTTTCACATCATGTTTCAAGAAGTTATTTCTAACACTCTTTAACAAATGTATGTAATCACATACGAATTGAGGTCTTGGCTGACTTAATAAATTGTCTAAGTTTATTTTATTTAGAGCATTAGTATTAACCGATGACTGATCGCAAACGAAAGCTCGGATATTAAAGCCGACTGTTTTGCAACAGTTAAATGCCTTTTTAATGGCTTCGGGGTAATGATTATTTACATTTTTGTTAACAAAAATTGCAGTAAAAAAATGACTATATTCACTAACAAGCCCTCGTACCATGAATGCTACCATTCCGGTTGCTTGGGAGAAGTACTGTTCCTTATCGGAAATACCATCTCCCAGATCTATATAATATCTATATATCTATATCTATATATCTATATAATAGCAATAGGCAGATACTCTATTTTTGGATTGATGAACATTTCATCCAAAATAAGCGCACAATTTCTCTGATTCTCATTCATTTCTTTTACAAGTTTCTTCAACTTGTCGATGTGTTCGCCTTGAAAGCCTGGCCGGAATGGGAGCGGCAGCGAAACATCTTCATAAATTCTGTTCGGGATTGTTGGCTTAAGTTGAGAAATTTCTTTCTCGAGATTATTTATTTTTTGTTCATTTTCTTGATTTAGAACTGTTGCTTTGTGCAATTGTTCACACAAATTGTTCATTTGTGTTTCTTGAGATAAATATTTCTCATTTAGAGCATTGTATTTATTTTGCAGAGATACAAAGTCGGATTCTTTCGGAGAAGATATTTCCTCAATGCAGATCTTGTCTATATTATCTATAGCTTGATCTTGGCTATTGTTATTAATATTGTCTATTAAATGACCCTCATGTTGTTCAATATTGTCTATTGACTATATTGGATCTATTTCTTTTTTTCCATTTGCTGAGCGAATAATCATGCAAAGGCCTACATCCTAAATTAAAAAATTAAAGAAAATATAATTAGTAAAATATTAATTAATTTTAAAATAATTTAAGGTTTTAGGATTTTGTGTTTATGTGAAGAGCATGGATCGGAAGCCTTAAACCAATTTGCATCAGTCTTAATGCATTTTTCAACAATATTTCTTACAATATTTTTTTGAGCATGGAGTTTTACTGAAGAACTCTGAAAATATTGCAATGTGTTCCATTGAATGTTCAAAAAGAGTTTCAGTTGGATTTATAATTTGTCCAATTTTTTGTCCATCTCCAATCACTTGTTTTTGGCAGATAGTGCATTCAATTTTGAGCTTGCACAGAACAATTCCTAAGTGTTTCTCATAGCAGCGCGCTCAGCAATTCAAACAAATGGTCGCCGTAATGTTTCTGTTTGAAAAAAAAGTAAACCATGCTGCTTAAGTGAAACACTTGAATGGTTTTCATTATTCTCAATTGAATTTCCCTTTTCAGGGTTTTTAGAAAGCTGCAGTAGCAATTGGGCTACTGTTGGTCTTTCATATTGCCACCCAATACTGTGTTTCAAATTATCAAAATACTCTTCTAGGGAATCTTGATTGAAACCTCTGGTATTAACGCTTACAATATCCTTTATTTCTAAAAGATTTTCAGAAACAACATTGATTCTTTTGCAAGTTTCAATCAGCCTTGTGATGTTGATTCGGTAATAATTTTCGTGCCGAATTTAATTTTTCCCAAATAATTACAAAACTCCTCTAAGCGAGTTTTAAATGTTTTATCATCTTGGGAATAATCATGGTTCAATAAATCGAAACCGTCATTCATTTTTAAAAACATCGATGTAGCAAAGGCTTCATCTTTGTCTTCAAAAGCATTACAGCCAGCAAACATTTTAATGCCCGTACTGACCGCATTGGAAAATATGTTAACGGCCAATGAAGTATTCATTGTATCATATCCTAGCAGATTGATGTGTTTTTCCATTAACTTTGGTGCCAAAAGAAATAAGTTTGATGAATCGACTTCATAAAAAATTTCAATGGTTTTCCATGACGCTTTACCGTCTGGTGTTTTCACATCATGTTTCAAGAAGTTATTTCTAACACTCTTTAACAAATGTATGTAATCACATACGAATTGAGGTCTTGGCACACTTAATAAATTGTCTAAGTTTATTTTATTTAGAGCATTAGTATTAACCGATGACTGATCGCAAACGAAAGCTCGGATATTAAAGCCGACTGTTTTGCAACAGTTAAATGCCTTTTTAATGGCTTCGGGGTAATGATTATTTACATTTTTGTTAACAAAAATTGCAGTAAAAAAATTACTATATTCACTAACAAGCCCTCGTACCATGAATGCTCACATTGCGGTTGCTTGGGAGAAGTACTGTTCCTTATCGGAAATACCATCTCCCAGATCTATATAGCCAACAGCTTGGTCAGCCATAGGCAGATACTCAATTTTTGGATTGATGAACATTTCATCCAAAATAAGCGCACAATTTCTCTGATTCTCATTCATTTCTTTACAAGTTTCTTCAACTTGTCGATGTGTTCGCCTTGAAAGCCTGGCCGGAATGGGAGCGGCAGCGAAACATCTTCATAAATTCTGTTCGGGATTGTTGGCTTAGTTGAGAAATTTCTTTTTCGAGATTATTTATTTTTTGTTAATTTTCTTGATTTAGAACTGTTGCTTTGTGCAATTGTTCACACAAATTGTTCATTTGTGTTTCTTGAGATAAATATTTCTCATTTAGAGCATTGTATTTCTTTTGCAGAGATACAAAGTCGGATTCTTTCGGAGAAGATATTTCCTCAATGCAGATAATGTCTATATTATCTATAGCTTGATCTTGGCTATTGTTATTAATATTGTCTATTAAATGACCATCATGTTGTTCAATATTGTCTATTGACTATATTGGATCTATTTTTTTTTTTCCATTTGCTGAGCGAATAATCATGCAAAGGCCTACATCCTAAATTAAAAAATTAAAGAAAATATAATTAGTAAAATATTAATGAATTTTAAAATAATTTAAGGTTTTAGGATTTTGTGTTTATGTGAAGAGCATGGATCGGAAGCCTCAAACAAATTTGCATCAGTCGTAATGCATTTTTCAACAATATTTCTTACAATATTTCTTACAATATTTTATTGAGCATGGAGTTTTAAGCCTAGTACTCAGTTCCGAAAAAACACCTCGCGAACAGAATCAGAGTTGATATTCGTATGAAACCGATAAGAAATTTTTTTGGTCAAAAACTGTTTTCTTAGCTCTGTACGGAAGGCAGTACCACTAACCATACAGTATATAGATGTGCCAGTTCATACAACGAATGTGTTACTCAAAAATTTGCAGGTCCAGGTCCCCCGCTCTCATTGCCTGTGCTCTCGGGGACCTGAGAGAGTAAGACTATTCTCTCAGGGGACCTGAGAGAGTAAGAGAGAGCACGGCCATGGTGCAATGCCAGTCGTTTGTCAAACGGCATCGAAAGAGGTTGTGTAGCGCACGATTTTTTGTATGTCTTCTTCTTCCTCACAAATAAAATTCGTTCTATTACTATAAATATTTTTTAAAATTTTTTTGTATTTTCTTATACATTTTTCAGAATTATGAATTAAATGTCAGTATTTGATTTTCATTATTTCGATTTATTATTATTTATATTTATTTATTAGAGAAAAATGTTCTCGCTGCCAGCGGGGAGAAGTAAAACACTTTTCTGTCTTCTTCTTCCTCACAAGTAAAATTCTTTCTATTACTATAAATATTTTTTTAAATTTTTTTTTTTATTTTTTAAACATTTTTCTGAATTACGAATTAAATGTCAGTATTTGTTTTTCATTATTTTGATTTATTATTATTCATTTTTATTTATTTATTATGTATATACATATTGGCATACATATGTACATAATTAAGGTATATTTCATATAGAATATGTAAATATATAAGCCAATTTTATACACATTTAATGTAACCCTTATACATATTTTTACACATACGCTTATGTCATCGAGCTGAATGACGTTGTCAGCGATGTGTCGTCGCTTACACATCGATGACCCGTACTGCAGGTTACGTTTGTATATTCATAGATCATATATACATATATATATACGTAGGTATGCATGTATATAAAATTATTTTAGTTAAAATCACTTGTTTACCAATATATTTATATACCAATTTCCTGAAACGTATATATATACATAAAAACATCTATAAATGTAAATATATGGATCGTAAAAACCAAAACATGTCTAAAATAGGGATATGTATACGTAAATAAATGTGCTATTTCAAGTAAATAAAACAAATATCAGCATTTATTTTTATATTTTATTTATTTCCCACGCCCAACCCCACCCACTCTGCCCATTCCTCAAATATGATGCGGAAGGTCAGCTCGGTCGCTGGCTGCAAAAAAACAAATTTCAGTTCAAGCGGCCAAAAATTGTAGAACCCACACACAAGCACAGTATGTGTGAATACGTGGCACACACACATTTATGTACGTAACCTCCCTCTAGTACCAGGCAACTAGTTCGGCACCGGTCCCGAACTAGTTACCATTCTCATGTCCCTAGTTCCGCTTCGTTTCCCCGACAATGTAAATCAGCGGAGAATTTAACACATGCATGTCCTAGGGCGGAACCACCCCTGGTTCCCGATCGATTACCCTTCGATTACCAGTAGCCGGTTGCTCAAGCGCTGGGTACGGCCTAGTTACCAGTAGATCGTCAGCAACTAGTTCCCGATCGATTACCCTTCGATTACCAGTAGCCGGTTGCTCAAGCGCTGGGTACGGCCTAGTTACCAGTAGATCGTCAGCAACTAGTTCCCGATCGATTACCCTTCGATTACCAGTAGCTTGTTGCTCAATAAATAAAAATACAAAATCGTTTTATAAAATTTAGGTATAATATCATAGTATTTATTTCATATATATGTATATAATAAATCTTAATGATACCTATAAATTAATTAAATAGAAGGATAAAAAAGAGCGAAAAAGGTCCGAAAACATTGTTAATCTCCTGTTGTAGAGTTTCTGAAAAAATATATTTTTTTTCGATTTATTTATTCGAGTATTCGTTCTTTATTACAAATTCACATATTTACCCTTTTTTGAAGCTAGTTTCCAATCTCTGAACATTTACACTTGAAATTATTCTCAGAAAAAAATGTATATTACGTTCGCAAAGGGCTGTTGATAATCGTATTATTAAAAATATGTAATATATCGATACATACCTTTTTATTACCGTTTATTTGCTGAAATTAAAGTATTTTAAACAACGTTTTCACAAATGCTTCTATCAAAAACTAGAACTTGCACAGAAGTGAAAAGAACAACGCTGAAAGCAAACGCGCGGAGAACAAATGCATTTTGTTTGTGTATTTTTTTGTCTCTTGTAGTCCACGAGGGAAAGTACAGTAGGTTTTCGGTTATTTGTCGACTTCGAAAACAAAGGGAGTGTGGCTTTGTTTTTTTGTTTCTCTTTCGACTGGTCGCCGTTCGCTTCCCGCGTAACTAGTTGCGAACTAGTACATTGAAGCCGACAAAGGCCTGGTCGCCGCTCGCTTCCCGCGTAGCTAGTTCCAGAACTAGTTGCGCGGTAATCGACGCAGAGCTAGTTCGAGAGGATCAATTGTCCCCTTTAGTACTACAGGGCTGGAACTCCAAAAAATTCAAAAATCAAAAACCGACCTCGGTTTCGAAGCGTAAACATTGGAAAAATCTTGTCGTGTCTGTGTACACACACACATACATGCCGAATTCCCCCCCCAACCCGAAAAATGCTCCATAAATATTTTCAACCCTAATATCTCGCCACCAGAGACAAGCACGCGCTAGAAAGAGATAGCAAGTGTTTTACTTCTCCGCTGACAGGCGAGAACATTTTTTCGCTAATAAATAAATAAAAATGAATAATAATAAATCGAAATAATGAAAAACAAATACTGACATTTAATTCGTAATTCAGAAAAATGTTTAAAAAATTAAAAAAAATTTTTTTAAATATTTATAGTAATAGAAAGAATTTTATTTGTGAGGAAGAAGAAGACAGAAAAGTGTTTTACTTCTCCCCGCTGGCAGGCGAGAACATTTTTCTCTAATAAATAAATATAAATAATAATAAATCGAAATAATGAAAATCAAATACTGACATTTAATTCATAATTCTGAAAAATGTATAAGAAAATACAAAAAAATTGTAAAAAATATTTATAGTAATAGAACGAATTTTATTTGTGAGGAAGAAGAAGACATACAAAAAATCGTGCGCTACACAACCTCTTTCGATGCCGTTTGACAAACGACTGGCATTGCACCATGGCCGTGCTCTCTCTTACTCTCTCAGGTCCCCTGAGAGCATAGTCTTACTCTCTCAGGTCCCCGAGAGCACAGGCAATGAGAGCGGGGGACCTGGACCTGAAAATTTTTGAGTAACACATTCGTTGTATGAACTGGCACATCTATATACTGTATGGTTAGTGGCAGTACTCAATTCAAGAAAAAACAGGGTCGGTATATACCAGAGAACTGCAAGAATCCACCGGAACTTAAGGTGCACCGGGTAAATGTAGGGTGATTTTGACACCCGGTGTTTCTAACCACCGGACAACTGAGTGTACAATACAATCATGCATGGGTGTTTGCACACACAAGTAACAAAATTGAGTAGGTAGCTGTGTGCATGAGTGTGTGTGGCATACATTTCCGCATCGGAGTCGAAAAAAGGGTGGGTGAAAAGGGAAGCACAAAATGTATAGAGTGTCTTGGGTGTTAAGATTTCTTTTGTACAAGGCCTCGCTTGTGTTGCTTTTTTAGTACTTTCTGCTGCAAATGCGTTGCTTAGTCGCAATATGAAAATTTCAACAAGCACGAAGAATTACTTTTATTTTTACAGCCGAAAATTACTCATGAGTACACACAGAGGCACCATGGTGTCTACAAAACACCCGGGTGATACGCATTGCTTGAGTGCGACCGGAACCCGTTGCCTAAAAAGATCTGGGTGCGTGCAGAAAAATAACGGGTGATTGTGTGAGTGAGTGCGAGATATTGCCGGAACTCGCAGCACACACACAACTTTTGATGAGGGAGTGTCTTTGATTTGCTTAGCCGGTGGCGAGTGGCACCGGTACACACTATTCGTAGGGTGTGAGTAGGGTGGCAAAAACTGACACCCTTGCAGTTCTCTGGTATATACTAGAAAAGTATCCGATCGTATTTGCTGGAATTGCTGGTATCTTTCTACCCCCTGTAAAGTTATATAAATTGCATATAAGTTGCTATCAAACTCGAGGCAACCATTGCAATATAAGACCAAAAAACCAAATGAAATATTGAAATAATAAAGACAAATAGAAACTAATTAATGCAGCAGTATATGAAGGACAATTATATGGATATTATAATATATTATTTTTATTAATTTTCATGAATATAAATCAAATATGGTTTTTAAATATGTTGTCTTCACGGTAGTCGGCACAGGAGGCGTCGCCATCTGCTGTTGCTGATAGTGAGACAAACTACCTTGCCAATAAAATATTGGGAAGCCCAGGATATGCCTGGGGAAGGGCGACGTCAGCCGAAGAAGTTCATTTCATTAACTTTCAACAAAACCAAGAATCTGTCTGAGCAGTGTAACCGTACGGAATGCAGTGCACACCTCTGGTCACACCACATGGCCGCTAGCGAATTATATGACATGAGTTTGCCAGCAAACCGTGTTTGGATCTGAGTACTAGGCTTGAGAGTCAAAGCTTTTTTATGTGTGCTTAATTAATAATTAATTACTGCAAACAACTACTCTTTCTCTGAAACGATACAAAAACCATCGATCTATCGCACAGTTCTTAAACCATCGATAAAATCGATAGAGACATCGATGTTTTTGCAATTATTTGTGCAGCTGTTTTCTGTTTACAAAATTAAGCAAACCAAAATTCCAGCAATACTAAATCATATTTATTCCGTTTAAGTAAGAAGATATGCCAAAGGTGCGGCGAAGTCGAAAGCCGCCGCCAGATGGCTGGGAGCTGATAGAGCCCACCACTGGATGAGCTGGAACAGAAAATGCGGGAAGGTAAGCCGGTCGCTCATTTTTTTTCATAGACAGAAAGAGGGAGAGATGGTTAAAGTGTATGTTTCTTTACAGCCGAAACGGAACCACATGAAGGCAACTGCATCTCGGAATCTCTATGGCCCATATTCAAGATCAACCACCAGAAAACGCGCTACATCTAAGACCTGTTCTACAGGCGCACCAAAGGAATCCGTACTCCCTATCCCTATCGATGCGCACGTGACACCAGTTGCACTCGGCCTCCAGCCAGTTCCCTGTGGCAAAGAAACCATTCGCCACCAACTCCTCGGCACTGACGGGGGCATTTAGAGGCCATTCCGCAAAGGTGGCTGTGCGCTCTCAAGCTCCAGTCGGGGTTCCGTCATCGTTGGCGCACAACTCAGTTTTCTTCACTTCTGTCATTGTCTGTCTTCTTATCTTTGGTGTAAGTTGTTCCTCTTACAATGATGTAATTTAAATTCAAGTTGATTTAAATTTTCCTTTGACAGAAAAAAACATAAATAAGGCAAAATAAGTGGTTTGGTCTTGTAAATTTATTGGTGTATTTGGTGTTTTGAAATTTAATCTAACAATACATGTAGCTTAGCATGTAAATATACATATAAAGTATATACACAAATAAAATATATTTTGTGCTTTACAGTCGGGAGCTCTACGACTATTTCCTGCGGGAGAATATCGCCGACAGCAATCTAATAGTAAGATGGAAGAAATCTGGCTACGAGAACCTCTGCTGCCTGCGCTGCATACAGACGCGCGACACCAACTTTGCACCAATTACATTTTTCGTGTGCCCAAATCCAAGCTCGAAGAGGGACGAATTGTGGAATGCGTGCATTGCGGCTGCCGAGGCTTCTCGGAATAATACCCGTCCGTCCAGCCACCTGTAGAATTAAGTGTACAATTTTTTATACGAATGTTGTGGCTGTTTTAGACATTAGTTACTACTCCTAATGGCCGATGGCTATTAGCCCACAGTTAGACAGGGACAGAGAGAGAGAGCTTGGCATTGTAAGCTAAAAAAATAAACGTAAAATTTATACGATTTTGTAAATGATGAGAATCGGAAACTAAACAAGATTTGCCTGCCTGCCTCACAGCTGTAAATTATCCAACGCAAATCCCAAATTGGGGTCACCTATCTGCTGGCCACACTCCCGCCCAGTGCCCCCAGCTACGCCCACAGAAATTGCATGTACATAGATTTTAATTTAATGCCTGGAACAATTTATTACTGCGCTGACATAATTCAAACTCAATGTCGTTGGGGATGTGGCCGGTGGCAGTGGCGTCTCCACGATGAGCACGTTGCCTTTATGGCCGTATTTATGGCCCTGGCTCCCCCTCGTTGAGGGAGAGGCCCTTCCCTCATTCTACCATTTTATTTCATTCTTTTCGAGTTTTGAAATTGTCAGGCTTCAAGTGCTCGTTGGACATGGACATGGGATATCGCCTGGGTCTGATGGCCCGCTGGGGTTGCCCACTGGGGATTTGTGCAAAAATGATTATAAATCGTTTCTTAATTATACTTGTCTGCATATTTTCTCATTTTCCGTTTTCCGAAATAGAATCGCATCCATCGCACACACATATTGTGTGAAAATTGTATTATTCAAATGGAATATTATTGTCCAGCACGGAGGGTGGGTACGTCTGCCGCTGACAGCTTGCCCCAAAAAAACCCAAGTGAAGAAGAGATTTAAAACAAGCGAAATGGCTGCAAAATTTGAGCGTGTCTTGACCCAGGGATATCCGCTAAACAGTGTCTTGATATAAGTACAGAGAATAATTTGTAGACTGGAGTTCAGAGACACTGCTATACCGAGTTTCATCCGAAATAAAGAACGCACAAGAGAGTGCGTCATAGATGGTGAATGCCATGCCATAGATGGTGCTATCTACCCAATCCATTATTTATCTTATATTTAATTTATCACTGAAGACTACATAAATATGGGCATATCCACCAAATGGTATACTTTTCGTACGTTCGCAACCGCTTGTTTTTTCAATTATTATTAAAACTTAAACTCGATGAGCCCCTTCATTTTGCACTAAGCATATGGCTACGTACTTCGCGTCCCGCGGATATGCCCATATACAGTTACATATATATTTATTTATTACTTTCTCCCACGCTTACCATTGGATTAGATTCCTAAAGGGAAACAAATCAGATATCTTTTCAATATATTTTTCTTAGACTGCACTATGGTCCAGAAGCCCGTTTTTTTGGCATAAAAGTCTAAAAATATATAGATACAGACTTGAAAATTTGCACATTTGGTTATATTAGGATTCTTATTTAGTCTACAAATTTTCGGATGAATCTGACCACGCCTACCCTTCCCGCCCATATACGAGCCAGTATAGTTTTCCCGATCTTGCCTGATATTCGGCATCCTAGATAGGGTATTTTTTATCCGAAAATACGAAAATTTTTTTTTTTTGTAAAGATACTTGAAATATCTAGTTGGTAACAAAGAGTTTTTGGTAAAAAAAAATTGATTACGCAAAAGGTAGTGCTTCAAACGAAGACTTTAAAAAATTCATAATTTGTTTTAAACCGGTTAATTTAGCAGCATTCTTTGTGGAAAGTATCTATTAAATTAAATTTTCCTTTTAAAGTAATTAATTTTAATTTTTATTAAGTAAAGATTACATTTTTAACACACAAAAAATATCAATATAAATCGAACAACAACTGCGTGCTTTTAGATTGCATTGTTAAAGTTTTTTTTTAAATGACTAATAAAATTTGTAACTTTTTTTGTATTTAATAATAGGAATACGTTTTACGCTGTTTTTGTTAATTTTTTCCCAATTTAAAATCCCTTACTGCATCAGCGCAGCGATCGCTATTACATGGCCATGACGAAATATATGAGTGACTGAAAACCAATTTTCTCCAAAAGGGGGAAGAACGGGGAAAAGTTATTAATGTGCGGTCAATTACAATAAATATAAGTACAAACTGGCGTTATTAGTTTGGAATAGATCGGGAGTGTGCTTTAGTTATTGTCCACGAAACACAGGGGACGCAAGTTAGTTTTCTGCAAATTTACACATAAATTTGACATTACACAACACTTAAATCCGAAGGACAACACATACAAAAACTATATACACTATATAATACATACCTTGATCTTTATTTTCCATATTTTTGGAGATTTATTTGCAAAAATTTACCCGAGCAACAGAGCAAAACGTAAACAAATAAATTGGCGCGCATTTTTTTTCATAATCAGCTAAAAAATTGTGTATGTTTGAAAGCTCGCAAAAGGCTTCAGTGAAGCTTTTAAAACATTTTTTTTCTTTTTTCAATATGTATGATCAATATACTTTAAGAATTTAAAAGCAAAAATACTGTACGTTCTCATCAAAATTTCGACTTTATGCCAGAAAAACGGGCTTCTGGACCATAGTGGACTGGTTCAATTTTGTGTTGATGTTTTCAAAGGATGTGCCTTTTGAAGGACATTTTTCAAGTGAACTGAATTGATTTCGATTTCAACAGCTCAGGCTTGTTGAAGATTTAAAAATATTAAAAGCTTCCCTATATACCCGGAAGATTATATGAGACTTAACTTCTGTATTTAATCCGCTTCAAATCCCAATTTTCGCTGATCGTTGATCGCTGACTTGAGATCTTTCAATCATTAATTAGCATCTTCAGGGATTTTCATATCCTAGATATGGCCTTCTGGAGCAAGGGTTAAACCCCGATCCCCGAACGGTTAACCGGGTTAACGCACCTCTTTTATTGGGATTCGTTGAGGGCTGTTAATTTAATTATACAGCGGGTGGGCCGTGGTCTGTGGCCAACAAGCCGCAACATGTCCGCTAATTTCTCAAAGCATTATGGCTACCTACCTACCGAGGGGCCGGCCAGAGGTTGCCAATCCTACCGAGGGGCCGGCCAGAGGTTGCCAATTTCAGGTAGTCTTATCGATGGTTGATTGGTTCTTATCGCTCAACGGTAGGATTATCCCTGCATGTGGATGTCTGCAAGTGTTGGCAGTTGACCTTGGACCGCTATGTGCACTTAAGCGATTCACAGATAACTACAAATGGGCAGTTCCGCCAAAAGGTTCACCAGGCCAAAAATCATGAAAAGTCAATACAAAATTATTTCCATATACTTTTACTATTATTGTCTAGAAGAAAGATGATTCTTTATGAAGGCTTTTCCTCAAAGTCTCTCTAATATATCTACAAAAATTATTAGTACATTTATTATATTTATATTATATTATATTATTATTATATTATATAATATTACTCAATTCGCAGAGTTTTGAAATTTTTGTTCTCTAACATCCAAAACTGCTTCTGTTTTATGGAACGTAACGTCAGCTAATGTTTTGGCTTATATCTTTTAAACCGTATGTTTGGTTGTTGTAATTTTGTTGCTAAATATATATGTAGCTACCCAATTACCATTCAAATATGTAGAAAATATTTTTGTTCAAAATTGTAGTTTTTATTATTATTATTTAACATTTTGTAGTAGGAATGTAACGAAACGGAATGACACTTGTTACATATGTAAGTACATATGTACATTTGTGTGCAAGATATTATTTAATTGAAAGTTTTTTTTATATATGAATTATGTGACGTAAATTAATAAAGTATAGGAACAAGGGCGTACTCAGAACGAGGCAGGAAATTTACGTTGTTTAAGTGATTTTAAGAGGTTTACAAGGATACTATGTACATAAATATGTATATTCTAAAATCGGAATCAAATATATCATTCAACTACAATGTATATTAATTGCCCGGACCTCACAGTCGTTATTTAAATGGGTTTCAGACCCTAAGGCCAAACCAATTAAATAAAATATATTTTATCAAAATATAAATGCTATCGATGCTCGTTTCGCCAGAGACAAATACCTGACATATACCTGCCAGAGCGTATAAACTGAAGTTCCTTAAAAATACTTGCAGCCTTCGGTTGAGGAGCCGCAATCTCTGCCGCTAATCCCTTTGTTTACATCGACGGTGTCTCGGACCCATCCCTGGATCCCAGGTAGGCGGCACACCCACACCCCAAGAAAAACAAGATCATAAAAGTTTCAGTCGTGCAGGTTGGGTGGGTGGCAATCATTCATGAACAGACCTGCACCAAGCACCAAGCTACCTGGTTTCTATAAAAGCGAGGCGTGAACGGCTGAGGGGCAGCACAAGCCTTGCACACTTCGACGAGAGCACACGCCACACGAGACGCGAGACACACCCAAACCCAAAACCATGGAACAGAGCCATCTCTATTTGAACAAATTCTACGCCCAGATCAGCCCAAGGCCCCTCCTAGTCAGCGCCACTGGCCTGCACCATCCGCACACCAGAAGACCGGCGGCAACGCAACAACAACCCGAGCACATTGACGAGCTGGTGGCTCTGGAACTGCAGCACCTGAAGACGCACTACGCCGACGAGGAGCAACGATATGTGGACCAGATGCTGCTCGCGAATCCCATTGTGGTGGAGCGACGGGCCCAGCCCAAGCTGGAGACTACAACATCCCCGACAGAGCCAACCAGACCAGTGCCAGTAAGAACACCTCCTTCTCCCTCGCCCTCTCCCTCGCCGGCACCCTCTCCCGCAATGCCCAGCAGTCGCCACGACACCCAGCGTCAGAGAGCCGAGTCCTGCCGCAAGTCGCGCTACAACAACAAAATCAAGAAGGCCAAACTGCGCTTCCGTCACAAGTTCGTCAGCAGCCAGCTAACGGAGAGCGTCGGCGTGCTGGACCACATGCGGGAGGTGATTGCTCAGGCGGAGGCGCAGCTTCTGGCGCGGGGCTTCAATCTGGGTGCCCTAGAACGCATGCGCAAGAATTTCGGCGTGGATCGGTGCATGACAACGGCCATGGAACAGTGATTGATTGATTGATTAATTGATTATTCTCTTAGTCTCTACTTTAAGAAAACTTTTTTTCTTGTTGATTTTTCGATTTATAGCGTACTTATTATTAGTATTTAAAACCAATTTAAAATATTGTAAATAAACATGTTTAGCGAAATATTATGGCGCTTTCTTTTGTTGGTCTGAGAACTTAAGTTTCTGTTGGGAAGTGGGTTGGGTAAGTCAGACTGGAAATTCGTGCAGAGCTTGTAGGGTTCGTCCTCCTGGGCATAGAAAGCCGCATTCAGAGTGCCATTAGCTGACCCTTGCAGGTATTCTCCCACATTTGGACGATGGAGTAGAAAGATAATAAATCGACTTAAGTTATATTCGAAGTATTTGATACCGGAATTTAGTGTTTTCGCGTAAATTAAATACTTTGTAAGTGTACTGGAGGTCATTTACATTAATCAGTTATTTCTGGAATATATTTTCATTAAATTATTAGTCCTCTGGGTCTTTTTCTTCTCCTTTCTTCTTGGAACTCCGAATTTGTCTCCTTTACCAGGCGTCTCAGTATTACCTACTGTTATAAATTTAGAATATTTGACTTGACATTCAGGCGTGGTTCAGTAACCGTACCATAAAGCAGGAGCAGAAGAAGCATCCAGTGGAGTTCAGTGTCTTCGATTATGTAAAGTGCACAAGTAAATATACTATATTTTTAAGAAAATTAATTAATTTTTTTTTGTACGAGTATTACCTACTCTCAATACGAATTCGACACAATTTTGAGTCCATTATGAATGTTTTGACTTTGCATTTAACGCTTCGGCAACTCGGGGGTTCCACGATTTTCTTTTTTCTCCGTATTCGAGCTGAAGGTAATCCCATTGGCATGCCATTCGGCTTGGTTAAGTTCAGTTCATTTGATCCGACATGATTGCACTCTGGTTTCTTATTTTCTTTATGCTTTTTTTGTCTGTTTTTTCGCTTGCGAACAATTTGCGTTGCCAAAAGAAGTAAATGCAATGGAAGTAATGGCTTTTGGGGCGGGCGATGTGAAAGTGAATGGGCATGGGCATGGGCATGGGCATGGGATTGTGGCTGCCTGCTTCTGCCATTTAGTGATGGCGTCAAACCAAGGATATTGGTGGAAGATAAAGAGCCACTTGCTTATCGAAAAGTGTGTGTCCTCCGCTGGAAATATAAAATGCATTTTCATGTGAAATTATATTAATATGCTTATAGAAAATATATTCCACAGACAAGAATTTGAGGATTTACTGGAGAAAGGCGAGATAATCTCGTCGCTGCAATGATGTCCTTTTGAGGCACTTACTTCCGATGGGTTGTCCGTATTAAAGGGAAACCTAAAGAGAGCGCTGAGTGCACGCACCCATAGAATGCACTCTACCACAATGGCCAATCGACGTTGCCTGGTCCGTGTGCTGATTTTCACGTGCCAGGTTACAAATGATTTCATTCCTTCCTGGATGCAGTCGTACCGTACCATTCCCATTGCCTCCTCCGACGTGCGTCTCTCACTCACTCAAGTGCACACAACGGGCCCCGCGTCATAATAATAAATGAGTAAACCGTTTCCACGACTCTCTTTCTCTCTTTCTCTCTCTGTCCGTCTGTCTGTCTGTCTTTTTTTTTTGAGGCAGTCCGGAAAAACTTCAATTTGATTTTATCGCCGGGCCATAAAAGCTGGCCACGCCCATTGAGCTCAGCTCGTTTCAGTGTTGAATGCAGTTCGGTCCAAGATGGGCGATGGGCGCGGCCACGGGACGGACAGCCACACGCACGAAAAACATTTACGAACCATCAATCCATCCATCCATCCATCCATATTCCATTCGTTCCTCTATCGATCTCTGAGACTTTAAGAGCCATGTCGAAACAGAAAAAATACTTACCATCAATCCGCTGGAATATGCAAGGCTGAATGAAGAAGAGCAGGAAGGGAAAGGAAGAGCCGACAGCCCCTTTCCCTGCATGGAATCATATTTCTGATTATTATTATTTTGGTTGTTTTCTGCTTGTAGGATAATGAGAACGATTTGTGACCTCACCAGGCAGACCTCACCTGGTAAGTTTTAAAAGTAAATTGTTTTAGCTATTTTGTTGTTGAATTTTGACTCTAGTCTGAGACAAGTGGAGGCGCAGGTCTGGCTGGGACCTCCATATGAAGCAGGAGGAGCAGTGGCAAATGGAGTTGTGCATCCAGTGGCGTGGCCATTGTCTCGGCAACGCACCTGCCGTGGCAGCGATAAAAACTTGCGATAGTCCGTGGCAACTGTGGAGGAGGAGGAGGTCCAGCAGCACCAGCGAGTCCTTCCATTCACTGCACGTTTCTAATGCGATGAATTGCTTTTTCAATTTTCCAATTTATATTTCATTTTCAAAACTACTCACAGACACCCGGACACGGGCATGCACCGTACCGCGCCGCACCGCACCGCGTGGATCGAGCTTTCGCAAGCGGAGTAGAATTTTATTGATTGCAGTTCTTGTTGCTCTTGTCAGCGGACAGCAGTGGGACGTGACCACTCGCAGATTTACGTTTACATATGTATGTATGTCGAAATGTATACGAAGATAGGAAAAGGGGCAAAGAAAGCTATTTAAGTGCACCCAAATTAAAAGATGTATGAAACGCTAAGATCAGAGGGATATTTCATATATGTATGTAGCTGCCGTGGGAAGAATCAGTTTACATTTTGAGTACAACATCTCTTTATTACAGCATTACAGCGCACTGTTAGCGCTCTGTCGCTGGCACGAACTCTCACGATCCACAATCTAGCAAGAATTATTTGACAACTAGAATGGGAACGCTTTATCATTTGATATACATATGTATGTATCTGCAGCTATGTACATATATTCAATAGTAAAAATATCTAATAATCTAATCTAGTAGTAGATACTCGTACCAGTACTAGTAATTGATCTAAGACAAACACTCCACAAGCCACAGTGCGCGCAGTCCCCATCCCACAACCGACAAATCTCGCTGCGAGTCCGCGCACTTTCCGTTTCCGTTTTCGTTGGCCTTTTTGCTTGGATTTCCGCGTTCAGCCAAGTTGATTTAGCAATGAATGGTCAAAACTGAATGCGAACCGGTGGCAAAGGGACAACAAAGGGGACAAGCAGAAGTTAGGGGGGTGGTACCCGCCCGCCCACAGGCACGAAAATAAGAGACAAAAAAAAGAACAAACACACAGATATGTATAAGCCCCATGTGTTGGGGTGTCGTGTCGCCCGGCGATGTTTGCTCAGGAGCTGCGGCAGGACCTGCTGACACAACGAGTCTCTAATTACGCGCAAGCAAACAAACAAAATTGCAGGTGTCAAAACGGGGAACAGGCACAGGAACAACACGTAAACTGAAGGAACTGGAGGACTTCTTGAGTCATTTGTGATATCAATGCCAAGACGAATGGCAGTCCCAATCCTGTTGCTCCTACTACTGCTGCTGCTGCTGCTGCTCTGCGCTGGAAGCAACTCCATTGGAGTGGAGCTGACCCAATTGGATGATTTGATGGCCGTGCCCACAAAAGACCTGCCTCAGATGCAGCTGTGGCTGCGTTTGCAGCATCAGCATGGGGATGCCGCCAATGTGTATGTCCAGTGGTTTCTGCATCGCTCCCAGCTGCCCCTAGTCGTGCGTGGCTACGAGGCGGATCAGGATCAGTGGCTGGACGATCCCCTTGGTAGAGAGAATCTGGCGCTGGTAATGACACTGGCGGAGCTCATCTCGAACCGCGGTGCAGCCGGGCCCAGCCAGCGGGCCGGCGTCTTCCTCTACATACTGGCCGATCAGAGTGAGGGACTCACGATGCAGCAGCAGCTGCAGCTGGAGGCGAGCTGCCGATGGCTGTGGATGCGCCACAAGATCTACAATCGCTACATCCTCTCCCTGGAGGGCATCTGGATCTACGATCCGTTCCATCGCAGTGGACAGGGCTTTGGTCGCCTTGTCACCTACACGGGCCACGAGCCGCTGTCCAAACATCTCTTCCACGATATGGCCGGCTATCCGCTGCGCGTGCAAATGTTCAAGTCCGTCTTCACGCGGCCGGAGGTGGATCCAGATACGGGCCTGCTGGTCAGTGTGACGGGCGTAGACTTCCTGGTGGCCCAGATGCTGCGGGAGAAACTCAACTTTACGTTGCTGCTGCAGCAGCCGGATAAGAACTACTTCGGGTAGGTGCAGGTGGCAGGTGCTTCCTCCAATCGAATGATCCGTCCCTTCGAATGATCTGTCTCTCTTCTTTGTTAGCGAACGCAGTGCCAATGGCAGCTACAACGGTGTCATCGGTTCGATTATCCAGGATGGCTTGGACATCTGTCTGACGGGTTTCTTCGTGAAGGACTATCTGGTGCAGCAGTACATGGACTTCACGGTGGCCGTCTACGACGACGAGCTGTGCATCTATGTGCCCAAGGCGCACCGCATACCCCAGTCCATACTGCCCATCTTTGCAGTCGGCTATGACATCTGGCTGGGCTTCATACTCGCCGCCTTTGGCTGTGCCCTGATCTGGCTGCTGCTGCGCCTCATCAATTTGCGCCTGAAGATTGTCAAGCTGCGGAATTCCGTCTGCAGGCAGGCCCTGGGCATCATGGTGGACACGTGGGTGGTGTGGGTGCGCGTGAATCTGTCGCGGCTGCCCTCGAGCTATGCGGAGCGCATGTTCATTGGATCGCTGTGCCTGGTGAGCGTGATCTTTGGGGCCATCTTCGAGTCGAGCCTGGCCACGGTGTACATCCATCCGCTGTACTACAAGGACATCAATACGATGCAGGAGCTGGACGACAGTGGTCTGAAGGTCATCTACAAGTACAGCTCCATGGCGGATGATCTGTTCTTCAGCGAAACGTCGCCGCTCTTTGCCAGCCTCAACAAGAAGTTGTCCTGGAATCACGACCTCTATGCGGATGTCATCGATGATGTGGCCCGTAATGGGGGCAAGGCTGGCGTCTCTCGCTACAACTCCCTCATGCTGGAGTCCTCTCTCTTCATGCTGCTGCGCCGCATTTGGGTGGTGCCCGAGTGCCCCAAGTACTATGCCATTTCCTATGTGATGCCGCGCGACTCGCCCTGGGAGGATGCCATCAATGCGCTCATCCTGCGACTGCTCAACGCCGGCCTCATCGTTAAGTGGATCGCGGACGAGAAGTCCCGCGTCGACATTCAGATGCGCGCCCGAACCCTAGAGGCCAATGCCGAGGCCGAACTCGCGCGTGTCCTCACCATCGGTGACCTTCAGTTGGCCTTCTATGTCGTCCTCGGTGGCAATCTGCTGGCACTTGTCGGCTTTTTGCTGGAGCACCTCTGGCGCAGAGTCATCCAGGGGGTCGCCAAGTGAAGCTGCCAAGTTTATTCCACATGTTTTTGGGTGCATTCTGATTAGCACAATGCACTAAATGCAGACATCGATTTCAACATTCCTAAAGGTCTCTGCAATTATTCCCCCACCGTCGCCACCACCAAAAAATAAACAACCAAATCAGAGGGAGCTACATATATACATATGTATGTATGTATGTATGTATGTACATATATGTGTACATATAGCATTTGGCAAATATGCAACCTCATGCAGTCTCAACAACGGAAAAGCGCTGAAAATTGTTGACCGAATTCGGTGAACATTTTCATTTTGGCCTGCAACGTTTGCAAATTTAATTTGCCAAAGGCCAGCGGGCAAAATGGAGGCAGCAATTTAAGCACACACACACACGCCCTGAAGTGGAATAGGGAGGGGGAGGCGCTACCGGGCTTATATAATTTAGCCAAGTTAACAATGATACGCACCAGCAGCGATTGCTATTCTGGCCGGGCCAGCAGTCGGTGCCTGCGTCAAATCGAATTGGCAGCCTCCAAAATGCAGTGGGAATTCAAGGCTCTCATTACAAATGCAAAAGGGACAAAGACAGTAGCGACTGGCTACAAGCTACAAGCATAAATGGACCCATACAGAGATCTATAAAATGAACTACAGAAATTCGACTTGTCGCCGAATGTTAGACGTCGATCGCTGAGGCTTTGATTCTTCCTCTCCTTGTTCGAATCCGCTTTATATTTCTCTCTCTCTCTTTGTTAGCTCTGCAGAGGCTTCCTCTCTGTGACTACACAGCCTCAGTTACACTTCTGTGGCTCCCACATTTGTATGTATGCCTTTGCAGAGAGCTTAAATTAAAATTGCTTTTGATAAATGAACCATTTATTTGCCAATACATTTGCTTTATCACTGTAGCGCTTTCCACTTTCCACTTTCCATAGATCCTTACTGTGCGCATCTCCTATTTGTTCATCTCACTCGCATATGCGTCAATCGGTCACATCCAATATGTGTTTATTTGGCATTTGAGTTTCTGCACACGAAATGACAATTAAACAGCCGCAAACAGCGACCCACCAGCCAGCCAACAACAGCGGGCTTTTACAAGGAAATAACAGTTAATTTAAGAATTCAAATTACATACATAGGTATGTATGTATGTACATATTCGCGAGCTGAGGGGCTGATGTCTTGGTCTCATACGAATATAATAAATCCTATTTTCTGACGATGGAGCACTCCGGCTGTTTCTAGGTTGAAACTCCCACAATCCAATCAGATTTTTTGCAGAGCATGACAAGACACTAAGCAATCAAATTTTCTTAATTGTAAATATAAACGAGAAGGGACGTTGTAAGTCACTTCTGTGACAGCGACTCTAATTATATACCCGTGTTCAGTCAGTTTATATGAATGTGAGGTTATGATTTATGTTTTTTGGTTACTCTAGCTCTTACAGTCTCTGATATCTAGGCGCTCATGGCTATATCGACTCGGCTATTGATTCTGATCAAGAATATATATACTTTATGGGGTCGGAAACGTTTCCTTCTCTGCGTTACACACATCCACTTTTACCACAAATACAATATACCCCTGTGAAGAGCTGTTAGTCAACAGAAGCTGTAAACACTATGGGTGCTGTTATACGCCCGATAGTTCGATGGCCTTTGATATCAACAGAGGCGATAACTTTACTTAAGAAGTCGAAGCGAACCAGATCGCACGCGTTCAAGAAAACCTTTGTTTTTTTAAATTCAATTTAAAATTTATTCAACCTACTATAACCAATAAAACTACTATACTACTCAAAAGCCATCCCTTCACACCCCTTAACTCTTTGAGTAAGGGTATAAAAACTGTAAATTACTGAAAAAATTATATGATAAAATATAAGACACTGAATCGATAATTTTTGGTACATTTCACAGCGCATACGAATTGCATGATTTATTCGCATAAAATAAGAAAAATAAAAATTTATTTTATTAGATGTTACAGATATGCATGCCAAAATAATTTAACTTCCAAGCAGTGAAGGCAGTTAGCCGACAAATGTCAAGGCAGAATGATAGACAGAAAGATTTCAACGAGTTGGCAGCTCGTTTCCAGAAATGATGTGGTATGCATGTCGGCCTCGTGCCTTATGTCAAAAAATTTACTAATATTTTTACACAACGAAAATAGGTTGGACTAGGTGTAGTTCAACCATTTGATAAGCTCTGAATATTCGGCAGGGATTGGTAAGTAGATGTGTGAAATTCGGATTTTGAGAGCATGACCAGCAGCCGCCTTAAAATTCCCGCTTTGGCTTTGCAGCGTCAGGCAGGCAGCAAATAAATAAACGAACGCTCAAAGAAAAGCAGAGAAAAAGGCAAGATGGATTTTCCTGCGCCTCCAACGACAATTGAGCAGAGAATGCTGATCCAGAAGCAGCGTGAAGTGAGGGAGGAATCGCGAAGTTTCCGGAAATCTGTTGCCGAGCAAATATGCCAATTTGTCAAGGATGATCGGGCGTTCATCGAGTTTAAGGCCGTGGATTATGTGCACCGCATGATCATTTATGATATTGCGGTGAACGCTGGCCTCGTATCGCTGATTTTTGATTGCCAATCGGTAGTATACAAGCGGGAACATTACCCCAGCGAGGATGAGATAAAGGCGCGAAAGAACGGAGAAGGCTGGAACGAGGAGATAGCCAAAATATACACCGAAAAAAGAAAAGCGCAATTGGGCCAAGAGCAGTGCTATAAAGCGGCTGCCACAGCAATGCCGTGCTGCCCCACAAGCTCAGACAATATCAGGGGCAAGGCAAAGCCCCAGACTGTCTATAAGGCAGGCCCGCCAAACGGCAAGAAAAACTAAGACAAAAGCCAGACAAAGTCTTTTGATTCAATCATAAGATAAATACAAATAAATCAACAAAAGGGGCACAACAAGAAAATCATAAGAAAACGTTATTTGCACTTTTTATTCTGTTGTAAATCCATATCCATATTGGATCCATATCCGCTATTTTGAATCTCTTGGCGTAATACTAGGTCCTACTCCTGCCGCACACTCATACACACATATGTATAATATGTGTTGGTGGGAGGGTCGAATTTCTGATGGGCAGTCGTATACGTGACGGGAATGCTGATGAAGTGGACCTTGAGTTTTCCTGATTTAAATATCGTCCGAACTTCTACTTCTTGCTGTCGCTGTGGTGGAAAAAATGGAAGTTTAATGATCTCGTTAATGGGAAATGAAAAATCACGTAGAAGATTTTCCCTCTTGGTCGGTAGTTTGGTTCAGCGACCGATCTGACACATTTATGGTTATTCGAAGTCTTTGATTGACTTTCGGTTTCGTGTCCCTGAATTTGAATGAATGCTACCCATAGGCAATAAAAGCCATGGCCAAAAAAGCACATTAATGGTTAGTCACTTATAGTCTATGACTTTATTAACAGATTGTGACACTAAACTAAACAAATTATACACAACTGTTGTCATTGCAGAGGTTATTCCGTCGCTATGTGGGACCTCTAGCAGCAGATCCGCATGAGACGCATACTCGTAAATGCGATCGATCGGTCGAATAAAAAGACCCACGGAGTGGAGCCGGAGTGATATACACTGCTGCTTCTTCCGCATCTGCCTGTTGGCCTGGTGGCGCATCACGGAATCGTTGGAATTCCAAGACTGGAGCATCTAAAAATAAACTAAATCAAATGGGAAAGAAGTGGGAATCGAAAAAACCGGCGTGGCGCACGGGCTCACATTGAGAAACAACCAAAATTTTTGGTTTATTTCCAAATCATAACTTTTGTTTATCTTTAGCTGGTTCTGGTCTGCCGTTGCCCGATGCTAAGCCAGCTGCTGCTGCTTCTTTTGGGTCTTTATACTCCTCCCCATTTTGTTAGAGCCAGAGATGGCAAATCGGAATGGGTCGTGCGTGACCAAAACTAACAGAAAATAGTAAATAATTGCTTATGGTCTTCTGTCTTAATTATTTATCCGATTGCAGGGATTATTTTATTTTGTCTGCAATGCTCATCATTATTCTGATTTTTGGCTTTTCTTTGGATATTTTTGTTCTATTTATCGGAGTCTGTTTAAGTTGTACAGAGAGACAGAAGGCTGCACATGGCTAAATTCAGAATCGACTCACATTTTGATGCTTGTAACTCTATGTAGTTTGTGCTCTAGTTTCTGCCTCGAACATTCGTCCCGTGGCCCATCTCTAGTCGGGGTTTTTGACTTTGCCTCGGGGCGCTGCTTCTGCACACTGTCTGTGTCCGCGACCGCGTTCGGTGTCGTCGTCGTTGCTGCAGCAGCAGCCTACAGCCAACAGCCACTGCCGTTGGCACAAGGCAAAAGAGAGAAATTCATTCCGATCTGTTCCGTTTTTTTCCGTACGCCAGCTAAGTGTATTTATTTTTAATAAAAATTTTATTTCATTTGGCTCCATAATTCCCGTAGTCGCGCGTGTCTGTGTCTGTGGATTTTTGGCACTGGCATCTAAAAATCTGATTAGGAATACCATTCACATTCAGTTGGCCAGCGATCGGTTGGCAGAGAGCGCCGCGTGCCAAAGTAAATTTCAGTCTCCACAGTCTTCACAGTTTTGCTCCTTGGAAACAACTCCCAGCAAAGAATATACTTTTCAATCCTATTTTTTTTTCTGTGTGGTGAAATGAAATGCATTTACAGCAATAAATTTCCACGAACATAATAATATTTTTTTACCGTGCTTTTTGTTATTGTTTTGTTGCGGTGAGTACAGACACATTCTCCCTCTCTTTCTATTGTCTCCAGCTACTTTTGTTGTCTGGTAGTTTTGTTGTACATCGTATTTATGTTTTTGTTGTTGTTGTTATATATTTTTGAGTCGTTTTTTTGGTTTCCAACTGTGTCTGTGTGTGTTTTTATACAAAACGAAAATGTTGTATTATTCTTGATAGTGAAGAATTATGGTAATTTATTTTGGCTCGCTAGAAATGCTACCGCGACTAGGGGAATACCCTGGAGTGTTGGATTTTTCTCGACTCCTAAAAGTATGCAAAGAAAAATAGAGTTCAGTTCTCTTTTTATACCCGTACTCAAAGAGATAAGGGGTATTTTGTATTTGTGGTAAAAGTGGATGTGTATAACGCAGAGAACGAAACGTTTCCGACCCCATAAAGTATAAATATTCTTGATCAGCATCAATAGCCGAGTTGATAGAGCCATGTCTGTCTGTCCACCCGTCTGTCCGTCTTGTTTGACGCCTAGTTCTCAGAGACTATACAAGCCAGAGCAACCAAAATTTTGGTTTTCAGACTAATGTGTTATCACACTGAATCAAGTTTGTTTCAAAATTTTGCCACGTCCCCTCTCGCCTTCACAAAGAAGGAAAATCTATGGGATCCACAATTTTGAAGGTACGATAAAACTAGTTACATATACATATACCAGATTGCCAAATCTGGTACAGATCGGATCATTAGTATAGCCAGAACAAGGAAATTTGTTTGTCAGTTGCTTCCCCCACCTCCTCTGGCGCTGCTGACGCTAGTTATTCTCTTTCTCGCTCGCACACACTCTGCCCTGTGCAGTGCGTGAGCGCCCTCTAGCGGAGGAGATGAAGAAACTAAATGGTAGATGTGGAATATACATTTTAGATGTAGAATGTACATTTTAGATGTAGTTAACAAATGTAGCAAACAAATTTAAAATGTAAAATATTCAAAAATTCTATTAAAGTTCAATCATAAGATCACAAATACTGAGTACAGGTATAAAAGTAGAGTCGCGTCCAGAAGCGACTCACACGTTCCTTCTCGTTGCTTTTAATTCTGAAATCTTTTACTTTGATGAGGTTCTATAACGGGGCAGTGGATACGAGAAGGTGGAAGAATTGTTTGAGAGAGTATGAAACAGATAAGTGAGAAAGATATATAAGAAATAAGTCATCTATGCTTCCAGTGGAGTGGATGTAAGAAGGTTGAAATTTTTTAGAGATTATGCACATAACTGAACAAATTTAAATGAGAAATATATACATATATAAATATATAGGTATGCATATAATTAAAATCCTCAATAGTTCAGTGATAAATAGCCTGTTCCGATAAGCACTATTTCCATTCAATCCTTCAATTATTTTCCCTTGTATACTTTTTAGTCTACTCAAACCACAGTGTAACCCAATAAACTCTACCCATTGCAGGGTATTTCCTTAACAGTGACGTCTCTCGTAGAAAAATGTTCCAATTAGTTTATATTGAGTCGATCATGTTTGTGTGTGATTGTTTTAACTTGTGTCTGTGGCGTCGGAAACCGGCCGCAAATTGTTTCAATTCGAATGGCCGCGCATGGTCATTTTTAAATATCGAAAAAGCCACTAATGTATTAAAGCGAATTTATTAAATTCCATTCGCCCTGCTGTGTGCTGGTGCCACGATGCGGGCGATACCGAAACGCGATTCCAGAAAACCGATTTTGACACCTAGTGTGAGTGGGGCGGATGTTGGACACGCACGCAGGCGTTCAAGCTAATTGGCAATCATAATTATTAATGTGGAAATTATTTATTAGCGAAATACCAATGCAAATGGGGATGAGGATCTGATTAATGAACCAAGTCGGACAGGGTAGCAGTGTTGATCGACATAGCGCGTATTGTACTCAGTATTTGTTATGGCTTATATGATGGGATGGGATGGGTGATGGGTGCCCCCATCCCCTCCCTTTTTATTCGACTGTGCATAGTTGTCTGCCTTATACCCTCTGCACACTGAGCCCATCCCGGAGGAACGGTGGGAATCAATGTTATAAATAAAAATATATATGATAGGACTTTTTAGAAGCGGTTCGGTTCGGGACATTTTGGGAGAAAGATGTAGCCGAAAACAAAGATGCTGTTTAATGAAAATTTTATATCGCCATAGCACTGTATACTTTGGGCTGTTTTTCTGAGTAAAGAATAGTCGGAGGGCTGTTAGCCAACAGCGTGTGCAATTTCCTGCATGAGTTTTGCAAAACACTCCTCATAAACAAATTCCCAGAGGATAGTCCACAAACTATCTCACTTCTGAGATTTTGTGCCTAAAAATATTTTGTTATCAGATTTTTTTCTGTTGTTTTTTTTTCCTTTTCCTGTCTGTCATTGTTTACATTTTCGTAGTGAATTCCGATTTTTCGTTGTGAATGTCCATTATTTATGGTTGCATTTGACAATTATCGAAAAAATACCGCATGGAAACGTGCGAATTAGGAACATCCCAGATGGATGGTGGAATAACTGGGAAATTTTCGGAACGGCAAAACCTTACGGCCCATCCCAGAAATGGATGGTGGATGGTCGGCAGTGTGAAAAGGCTATTACAATCCCGGTCTAAATTATATGAACCTCTTAGAAGTATAATTCTAGTGACAGGGACAAAAATTTATTTGCTATATACATACATATCTAAGAAGGTATGGAGATATCTTACTATCCTTATGTGTTCCACTAAAACCCACATACACTACTCACGCGAATACCTTTACCTTCTGATTAATCTACTCTGCACTTGGGGCGTATATGGGGAATAGGAACAGGGATAACGTTGCTCATGTACTTACTGCTCTCTTTCTCTCTGTGCCTGGCCCTCTCTTTGCATGGTTTCCGCATGCCATTTACCTCATGCGTTGTCATTGTCATGTCAGCTCCAACTGTGAATTTCCTTGAATATTTAGATTTAGGAATAAATTGGAAACGGAACAGAGGAGAGTCAGAGGAAGATTGAGAATGGCAGATGGCAGCTACGATAGTGACCATGCTCCTTTCTCTTACTCCCTGAATTCCCTGAACTGTGAAAATGTTTTCTGTTTATTTGTTGTTTTATGCGGTTCTCAGATGTAACAAAAATTCCGGGAGGATATAGTAAATGGAGTTTCTGCTAGTGAGATTTTCATACTATATAAACACTCAAACTTAGATTTAAAATAAAAATATATTGCCACTAGCAAGCATTAAAAATCCTGAAATATTTTATGTATAGAAATTAATTTCGAAGTACAAAAGCTAAAATAAATATTAAACAGTATTCTCAAAGAGTATTTTATGTGCCTTCGGGATACATGGATATTGGTACAGGCCTTCCCTCACCTACTGCCAACCTATTCATCTTATCCGCCTACTCTCTCTCTTTGTCGCTCTGTCTCTGTCATTGTCAAAATAAGTGACGATCGCAAGTTTCGTGGATGCAACGCTCTCTGGAAATGCTTTTCCGTATTCCTGTTTTTCTCACCTATGTACATACTCTCTGTATAATGCTGACGAAGCTGCCAGCCGAGCCAAACCGATAACCTACTGATCGTGCAGTGCTTCCACCCATCGGCACTCTCTCTCTCTCTCTCTCTGTTTAAATAGAAAATTCCATGAGCCGATCGCGCACATTGTTGCACAGTCTTAGAGTCACTGGTGGCACCGCCCCCACGATGAAGCACGAAATGGAAAGTAAAAGAAAACATTTACCGGACAGCCATCAGCGCAAACAGACGTGAACGAATAACGGGAAATGCGAACGGCCATCCAGCGGGAAATCCAATACATTTTCTCTGCATACACACACACACACAAATTCACACTCGGAATTGTGCTCGTAGTCTCGTATATAAATTAATTATTTTTTGCTGCACTTAAATGTGAAATTTACTGAAATGATTTCTGCTGAATTAAATGGAAACTGAATGGAAGCGCCCCCAGTGAAAAGTTGAAAGAAAATTTGGATTCGATTGGAGAATTTTTGAGAGAAAAAAGTGCAACATTGTGCGGTCAATTCGCCATATAAATATCTAGTTTATTTACCACATGTACGGTAAAAATATACATACATATGTGATTTTTCCTTATGTCACAACATGATGGATAGTTTTCCGTGCGATCCCTGTGTGTAATTTTCTTCATACATTCTTTTGCTTCTATTTTTCTTGCTGTTATTTTGGATTTTGTTTTGGTTTTTGGGCTAAAACTAATTTTAGCCATTTGCCGATGCAGTCCGACTGCAGGCCAAAAAACTCGGAAAATGTTCGCCCAGTAAATAAATCTGGGGATTGAAGAGTGAAAGCTTCAAAGAAATACAAATACGAAGTCAAACCTACTATACTATAGTGCAATCATGCCGGAAATCTTGAATGCTATGGAAATGGAGGCACCGTCGGAGACTGTGGACATCTGTAAGTACTTTTGGGTGTTTCTGTTTTCAACTTTATTTATTATATCATCATCCGATAATACACTCGCTTTTCGGGCTATTCCCATTTGCAGTCGAACTGAATCAAACCATCATTTGAACATCATCTAATGCCAGATGATTTCTGCTTGTATTGAGCTCTGAATTTTATGTATTTACAAAGATATATTATAAAATGTTTTCAGTAAATATATTATTCCCTGTTCAGTATTTTGTTGTGATCTAAATGCATTTTTTTTAGGAGTTTTGTCATGTGTCAATTCCTTTAATCTCGAACTCTGTATTGAACCAACAAAAATTTATCTATACCACCCGCAGGATCAGTAATACTTTGGTACATTGTAGACCAGAATTCATCCTCTGCTGTTAGTGATTGGGCATACCCTTCAATTCGCTTTTATCTGCATTGATTTGCAGCGACCCGGGTATTATCTTTATTGTCTATATTTATCTATCTACTATATCTAAATACACGGAAAAACCATAGATATCCAATAATCTAAATGAACAAATTTGGTATTCAGCGGCTTTAATTTGATTTTTAGTAATGGTTCGTATTATTGCTTGATGTTGTATTGAAATTTTGCTAGCTAAGACTAAAAAAAAAGCCACAAAAGAATTCCCAACAAAGAATTCTTGTTGTTTGTTTGTCCAACAATTTCGACAGACCGGAATGAGATAAGGAATTTATTAGTATTTGATTTCGAATGCACTTCCCGTTTTACACTCGGTTATGTTGAAAGCATTTATAATTTATGCTCCCACGCTGAATACTGCTGGTTGGGTGGTTGTGTTGCTACCGTTGCCACCTGCGGACATCAAAGCGATTTCCAAACACAAAAGCCACCCACCCACCACGCAATTTTTCCCAGCAAAATAAAAAGAGTTTCCTCCTGTTCACACTAGTTTTCCACCACCAGAACCATCACCACTTCTACTTCGTCAGGTGTTCAGGGCCGCCCATGGTGCCGGCAAATGGAATTGCTTGGGATTCGCATTTTGCAATACATTTCTGCCCCTCAAAGAACTCGCATCACATGGCCCTGCAATTGCCTGGCAATTAATTTCATATAGCAAGTGCGATTATCATATGTGGATAAATAATTAAAACCCATTATATCATTTAAAACAGCTTAGCGAAACATGTGCGCTTGAGTGGTACTTACGTTATGTACAGTGCGTTTCGAGACTGTAAAGACACGGAGCTCCAGATATTTTATTTTACGGATAGTAGAACAACATGGGAGCATCACATGTATTTTATTTAACCACTCACTGTGCGACCTTAATTTAGGTAAAAACCTTTGTGAGAGAACATATTTTTTGTTTGTAATGAAAATTGAATAAAAATTTATTAGATTGAACCTTTTGCTGCGAGATTTTTATATAAAGTAAAAAGCACATGGAAAAAGAGTTAAATTTGAAGTATAGTTTATTTTTCCTTTGTTTGAAACAAATAAAATAAAATATTTACGCATATTGTGAGTCGAGGAAGGACTATAAGAGGAATTGAAATCAATGCAATAATTAAATATTTAGTACAAAAAAGGAAAAAGGCCATAGTTATATCCTATATGCTATAACCACAACCATATCCGTGGGGCTATATTTAGCCTAGGAGTATATATATAGATATCCAGGGGGCTATCATCAGCATCAAAATGTTCTACCGAGCACCGTTATAAACCCATTCCCAGAACTTTTATGTTTGCCCTTGCCGTCTTTGCTCTGGTCTCCATAAAACGGAACAAGTTTCTTTTATTTTTGCGCTGAAGCGGAAATCATCAAAAAATATAAAGAAAAGACCGAGAAAATCGTACATATATGTTTTTCGGAAAAGAGCTCTAAACTTTCTGCTCGGTATATATGTGTGTGTGCTTATTATTGTTTATTGTCTGGTTGTAGGAGAGTGTAGGAGGGGGTAAATGCGAAATCTGTTCATTTAGCTGTCAGTCCCCCCAGGCGCTGCCTGGAATGGACCTCAATCTCTGCCCACTGCTGTTTGATCGATTTCCAACGCTGCAGAAATCCGAATTGGGGGCAATGACAGATGCAAAACAATATTACACTCTGCTGTACAAAAATGGGTTTTCCACACAATAAAAAGCAGTCAAGAAATATTATTTTTTTAAAATATATTTAAAGAACTAACAGAATTTCAATGATTATTTTTTCAGGGTTATTACACATAAAGCCAACTATTTATAGTTTCAGATATAATTATCGTATAAAAACAAAGTTTACCCAAGAAAAGTCTGTGGAATTTCCACAACTTAAAACATTTCCAAATTTACTGGCAGCAGATGGCGGCCCACAGGAAGGGGTTCCCCTGCCATAAAGTTCATCAAGTTCACAGATCTCTCAACGTAATAACATTTTGGATTGATAACTCACAGAGGCATAAATCTTGCCCACAATATATTTATATCAATCGTTATCGGGAGCGTGAGCGTGAGAGACGGAGGAGTGGGATAGAGCGTAGAAATGACCTTGATTCGGGACTGTTTATCAATCACACTGCAATTGCCAGAAGCCACAGGCACAGGCACAGCCCCTGTTCCTGCCCCAGTCGCAGAGTTGTCCGAAGCGTTGAGACGTGAAACTGAAATGCTGAAAAGTTGAAAGCCGAAAACCAAAACCATAGATCTAAACAATGTCTGGAACATGTTTCTATTGCACACAACAATTTTGTTTAGATTGCGTCCAGTTTCTCGTCAGAAATATATGTACACACATATGTACATATGGACATATGTATGTACATGCATATCTATGTACATAAGTACGTATATTCTGCCTCGATCTAAAGAGAACAATTTACATGGGCGGTACGTGGTACAGGAGTGGTGCAGGAGGCGTGTATTTATGCATATCATTAATATAAATATTTTGGCTCTGGCTTTTCGCATGCGATTTTATAAGTTTTTGTAAATTTCTTTTTTGCTTATGTTTGGATATAAAATTACTTGTTTTTCGAGCTGAATTATAACAATAATAATTGTTTGGCCATTTCGCCTCTGTGGCGAATAGATATAAACACCAATAGGTGAATCCCATGCATATGGTAGTACGAGTAGTAAATGTCTATGGGGAGTATATGCAGAGCACAAGTTTTAACCAGATTTTCCGCTGAATGTTTTGTGCGCTTCTGGAAATATTTGGCATTGGATAATATTGTTGCTTAAAAAATATGGCAATGCGTTTGGCATACTTTTTGGCATTGAAAGATTGAAGATATTCTTCTCTTTACCCTGATAAATTATTAAATTAATGCCGAAAAATGCGATCACATTTTGAGGATGAGTTTTCACTGATTTTTTTAATACATGGAAAACACTTTCTTAATTCCCCATTTTTAAACCATTAGAATAAATTTTGAAATATCTGCAATCCAATTCCATCATAGTTGGCTTTATTGCCTTTATGGCACTAACAATGTTCAAAATGTTTCGCTGTTTATCGTTTTCTGTCTCGTTTTTGATGGGGCGCAAATTTACAGTCCTAACGCTTAAAGCCCACAACGATCGCCATGTGCCTCTCTGAGCAATAATCATAATAATTATAATTGCAAGTGCTCTCTGGTCATTTGTTTAAATCAAATGCAAAATACGAATATTGATGCACAATTAACGGCCCGCAGACTGCGCTAAAAGCAATTCAATGGTGCCACGCATTTTCCATAGAAAAATTTTGATGTTCTTGCAGTTCGAAGACCAAAAATATATTAGTCCTTCCCCAAAAGCAAATTGCTGCAATAATTTTGAACGATAATGGAGTGTTTTACTAGCTTTGTGTCAGTCTAATTTGCAATTATAAAAGTGCTGAAATTGATTAACTTTCGCAGCTCTGCGTAAATTTATAATAAACTTTAACTCATAAATTGCAGAAATCTCTCAAAGTGCTGTACTCCGCCATTTTAGAACCATTACAGTTTTATATATTTTTAGGAGCAATGTCTTTGGGTTAAGTTGAGATTGGGAAGGCTTACAAACGGTGAGACTAGTTTGAAAAGAAATAGCCAAAACCGATGTGGACTCTGAACCCCAACTCGTGCACTTTTTTGGGGCTTAAATACTTTCTCATTTGCATATAAAATATATCAGTCAACCCATAATTACCTCTTCAAGGGGCTTCCGAGTACAAATGTACTGTCAATATTTTGCGTAGAAATTAACTTTTGCGTTAATGGGGCGGTTGTGAATAACAAGTTTGATGAGCTCTCGAATTAAATGTGTAAAAAATCGGTTTTAAAAAAAAGCTTAAACTAAAAATTAGATCATATTAAAAGGGCATTTCAGCACTTTCGTAGTAATAAAAAGCCACCTTTGGCACACTTTTGGACCACGCCCAGCCTGTTGCATTGCTCTTGTCGAGTGCGACATTTGTTGCCACTTTGGAGCCACAAAAAACTATGCAACAAATAAACACGACCAGCAACAACAAGTTCAGCATCGTAAGAGAAACAAAACCGCACCACTGTGGCACGAAGAGGGAGGCTGCCCTGCTGCAGCTGCATTTGGCTGAAAGCCAGAAATTAGCCAACCATGTCGTCGGGCAGGGGATGGGAACGGACTGATGTCAGGCATGGGCGTAGTTTAGAGGGTCTGCCCCACCCTCAACAGATCTCCTCTCGACCTATGTACGCTTGAGAGCAGCTTAGGGACAAACAAAGGTCGACAACAATTTGCAGATGGATAGCTCTCCCCTCCCTTTCAATATCCCTCCTCCCCTCCAATCGCCCCCTCTTCTACTGTGCAGCTTGCAACAAGCTAAGCAGCTGGCTGAGTAGATAAATCAAATGAATTGCATTTGTGGCAAAGGGAAGATGACAGTCGAAAAGCTGTTGAGATGATAAGTAAGTGGAGTCTGAGATTCTTTTTCGTGTATTTGCCGAATACTTTTCCTTGGATGCTTTCACAACACTTGATTAGCTGATGAGCTAGTAGATTTTTGTAATTCATGAAGAGCTGTTGGATGTGTTGCCATAAATTAAAAGTTGGGGTGGAATAGATATGAGATACGGGGCCAGATAAGTTAACTTATTTCGGATGCTAAAGTTTTGAGTAGTAATTGAATTAAAATAAGCAAAGAGAATGTAAGAACTGCATTCAAGAAATTCAAAAGAGGAGAGAAGGATTTAATCGAGTACAGGGTAGCATAGGGAAATAGTTTGATAGTTTTCCCACTAAAATTATTCTTTAAACTTCCTTATCCTGGCCATCAATTATTTGATCACATATCACGCTCTCCGAGTTCTTATAGAGTTTACAATTTCAAGTGGAACTTTCGCCCCTCTTCAAACACTTGGGCATAGACTGAGATTTATGTAGCATCCACTCAACTAGCGCAATTTTTATACCCGTACTCAAAAAGAGTTAAGGGGTATACTGTATTTGTGGTAAAAGTCGATGTGTGTAACACAGAGAAGGAAAATTTTCCGACCCCATAAAGTATATATATTCTTGATCAGCATCAATAGCCGAGTCTCTGTCTGTCTGTCTGTCTGTCTGTCTGTCCGTCTGTCCGTCTGTCCGTCTTGATGAGCGCCTCGTTCTCAGAGACTATAGAAGCTAGAGCAAGGAAATTTTTTTCCAGACTCATGTGATATCACACTGTTACAAGTGTATTTCAAAATTTCGCCCCGCCCCCTTCCGCCTTCACAAAGGACGAAAATCTGTGGCATCCACAATTTTGAAGATACGAAAAAACTAAAAACGCAGTATCGTAGAGAATGACCATATCTATCAGATTGCCGAATCTGAACCAGATCGGATCATTATTATAGCCAGAATAAAGAAATTAATTTTCAGTTGCTTCCCCCACCTCCTCTGGCGCTGCTTACGCTATTCATTCTCTGTCTCGCTCGCACACACTCTGCCCTGTGCAATGCGCGAGCAACCCCTAGCGGAGGAGATGTATAATCTAAATGGTAGATGTAGAATATTTGTTCTAGATGTATTATCTACATTTTACATGTAGATGTAGTTAACAAATGTAGCAAAAAAATTTAAAATGTAAAATTTAAAATTTTTTTTTAAATTTCAATCATAAGCTCATAAATTTATATACTGACTGAGTACGGGTATAAAAGTAGAGTCGCGTCCAGAAGCGACTCACACGTTCCTTCTCGTTTGTGTTGTGATTTTCTGGTCTATTCATGTTTAACCCATTTACAACAACTCATGAGCAATTTACCCAACACTGGCTAAGCGGCAGCTGCGCAAATTGCATTTCGTGCACCACTTTCCAGCACTTAAAGTGCAATCCATGCACTTTTAGCAATACAACAAAAATTGATTTCATTTACGCTCAGGTGGCAGGGCAAATGGTAGAAAAAGGTAGCTAGAGAGGGAAAAGAGAAAGAGAGAAGGAGAGGGGGCGAAAGAAAGGTAGCTCGAAAGAGAAAAGCAACATAGACAGAGTGGGAGTTGATTTTCACCTAACATTCCACCCCATTCGCTTAGATTTGGCACATTTGGCACATTTGGCACAGTGCCTTCGATATTTTTCGTCTCCGACTGATTTACGGGATGATGTGTGAAAAAAGAGAGGACGAGGGGAGGGAGAAAGCTGCAGCGAGATGGAGAAAAGTCAAGCGAAAACTTGTCAGACACACATGGGAATGAATTTCTTGGTGGGGAAGAGGGTGGAAGGGAAGTTTTCCATTTGCTATTGGATGATGGCTTTGATGGTCGAATTTGTGTCTGGGATTTCATTTTATTTTCAAATTGAACTCTATTTCCCTTTTGTATTTCTTTTCACAGCAGCCGTCAACGTCATTACCGTCATCAGCACCAACACCAACACCAACAACAACAACCATAGGAGCAACAACACCAACAACACGAACAGCACCAACAACACCAGCAATACTAACAACAACACCAACAGCGTTAACAACAATAACAACAACAACAATCCCAATAACTTCAACAACACCAACAACAATACTGAAGTGGAAACAGAACTTGGCCGGGGCGAACTTCAGCTTCAACAACTTCAACAACAGCAACTGCAATCGCTTCAACAACAACAACAACACCAACAATTGTCTCCTCATTTTGTCACCATTCCCCTGCTGGAGCGTCGCCGCCGCAGCCGGAGTCACAGCCACTGCCGCATCACACCCCTGGCGCCCATCATTTGCATCCAGAACGGGTCCCATCCTGAGGAGCTCGTCCAGCTGTCGCGGTCGCGTTCCTGTTTTCTGCGCGTTCGCAAGAGCTTTGCCAAACGTGAGTTGAGTTCAGTGAGCCCATCTATCCGTATCCCACTCCTGCTTAAAAAGCGATGGAAATTTTATTGATTGAGGTTTGGCAGGGAAAAAGTTGGATGGAGCATAAAGGAGCCGTAAAGTAGTAGCGAAACTAACAGTTCAATATACCAAAAATAGTCGTGGGATTTTTAAAATATGTTCTGAGTTTTTAGACATTTGTTATGGATAAGCTGGGTTTGCTTTGCCTTTGTATATAAGGAATAAATTCGATCTTTGGATCATGCTTTGGTATCTGTACCATCAGTACAATTATTGTACCATTTCTAGCTTTGACCTGCCAGGAAAAGAGTTTTTGTATAGTTGAAATATATAAATTTATGTATATAAGACTGAGTAATATCTTCTCGAACACTTTCTTTAGGCAGATCATGGGGTCAACCTGGTCAGGCAGGAGCCACTCTGCCACTACACTACGCATACAATTTCCTTACTTTTTTTACATATCTAACCAAGCCAAAAAAATGGTACTCGTATATATTTATCTTGACCGAGTTGCACTTCCATTTAACCCTTTTACCGTCTATTTTCACTTGCTCCAATCTCTGTTCCGTCTCGCCCCAGCTCTATGAACGAGTGTTGAGGATGAGGATGGGGTCAGCACTTTGACTCTGTGTCAGCGCTTTTAATTGAATTGCTGTGATTTCTCGTCATTTTGTTTCTGTTTTTGGCTACTCTTTTTTGGCCGTGGGACGTCGCTCCTTTCAGATATTGTTGTTAACCCCTTTGGCTGTATCTCTTTTAAATCGTTTTCTTGTTTTCTTTCTCTCTGTTTGTCGCACTTTTTCCACAGTTTTTGGCAAAATCATGGGCAGCAATAATCCCAGCGAAGCGGATCGATATGACTATTATGACTGTGAGTAAAATGAAAACTCATTTCCATATCATATTTTCCTTACCTATTTTCTCCTTTTTTTGCGCTCTCTTCGATTATCGTTCAATATACATTTTTTTATGGGGATTTTACTTTTCGTCTTTCTTCTTCTTTTTTTTTATTTCTTCTTTGTTTCTGTGGAAAAAAAATACAATCAAGTGGGAGTGAGGATGGGGATGGGGCTTGGGATTGGATGGGCAAAGAAGGTAGGTAGATTGAATGGAAATCTGTCAGTCATTAAGCATCAAGTACGCAATTGACGGGGAGATAAATGGATACATTTTCACGATGTGCATCTCATTCTATACATTTACGAGTATATGTACATGCATATGTACATATGTGTATGTACATATGTACGTGCGTATGCATATTCATTCACTTACAAACAGTGAAAACTCTTGTGACGAACTGATCTCTGGGGTGTACTTTCTCATGGGTCGATAATTAATTGCTCCCACTCGATGCGCGACTTATAAATTAATTTGCGACAAACTAAGGTACGGTATGTACATATGTATGTATGATTGAAAATTTGCAAGGGATGGGTATGACACCCTATAGTTTATGTGAAGCGGTGACACTTTAAATTAATACAGCAGAATACACGTAAAGTATGATATTGGGAGTTAAGATCCTTAGCTATTTTATCATTTCGTCTACTAGAATTATTAAGGCGTGGCACGCATAAAAACAACACAAATTTTGATTTAAGCAAACAAAATTTTAAATGATTGCCTCAAAGAGAAAAACGCCTTTGTCAGGGTGGAAAACGATTTTTCAAGGGTGCTCGTTGAGTCAGAGAGATGGCGGCTCTCCTACTGGGTTCTGGACAGCCTTGCGAATCAATTTAGCTTTCTCTGGGCTTAAAAATAAATTATTTAAAACAAAATAGAACGACAAACAACTCTGTATTGTTGATTTTATTGTTATGATCTACTAATACGAATTTTCAGATTTGTGGTCAAGTGTGGTATTTTTTACTATATACATTTCAATAAGAGTTTATTAATCTACGACACACAATAGATTTTAAGGTGGGACTCATTTCTTATACCTTTTCAAAAATCAGTTTTTAATAAAAAAAATAAGAAAAAAAGACTCACTTTAACCTATAACTACGAAGACATCAAAACTATTAGATACAGTAAACAATACAAAACACGTAGTAAAAAATCGACAGATTAAGATTCATTAATAAAATTTCACCAATTAATCGTCTTTTTCAATTTATAAGAGATTTAAAATTGTAATTAAATTGTCACTTTTTCACTGCGCGTGCTTTTTAGTAACAACAGCTGGGTTGCACCGCTGATATTCCGCATGTGGCGCCATCTGTGGAAATTTCTAGTACCCAACTTAAATGTTCACTTTTTTTCTAATACAGAGTGGTCAAAACCACGATGTTTATACCCGTACTCAAAAAGAGTTAAGGGGTATACTGTATTTGTGGTAAAATATGATGTGTGTAACGCAGAGAAGGAAAATTTTCCGACCCCATAAGTATATACATTCTTGATCAGTATCAATAGCCGAGTCGATAGAGCCATGTCTGTCTGTCCGTCCGTCTGTCTGTCTGTCCGTCCCGATGAGCGCCTGGATCTCAGAGACTATAAAAGCTAGAGCAACGAAATTTTGTTTCCCGACTCATGTGATATCAAATATCAAATAAATTTTCAAATAAGCTCACAAATTTATATACTGACTGAGTAAGAGTATAAAAGTAGAGTCGCGACTAGAAGCGACTCACGTTCCTTCTCGTTACTTTTGAAAAATGGGTTTCGGCTAACAAAATTGGTAGTTGGGACCATAGTCATTATGGTGTAAAGTGATCCCTTTGCAAGCAGTGGAAGTCGTTTAAACTCTCAATCAATGAATTGTGTGGAATTTCCAGCCAGTTCAGCGAATATCAATAATATCCTGGAAAAAACACCTGTTTCAGGAACTGAGGGAGGAAGTGCTCCACTCCTTGAGATGGAGACATGTCGCTCTTACACATATTGCTCCTACGCGAAAGAGCTCCCCCATGAGTTGAAGAATATGATCTATTGATCGATATGGGGGCTAAATAGCTCACGAAAGTGGAGAAAATAAGCAGAAACTCAGTTAAAACTATATAGTCTCTAGCGACTATGTCTGGGCTTACTCGGCGCAAGGATAAAAAACTGCTGAACAGATATCGTCATTAAGGCCTCAAGCGAAGGTACACTCTACACTTTTCAGCCTGGAGGACATGAAGAACATCTTTGAGGAGCCCATATAATCTCCCATGTGCAAAACAATCCGAATAGATATGTCCAAATCGTATCTGATGTCTGAATATATGCACAGTTTGATACATCATTATAAACAAATATAATATTGTATGTATGTACATTTTACGTGTTATTCTCTCATAATTTATATTTTTTTTATAGTCTGTTTATGCTTTGTGCGGTGGTTTCATCTCATTTTTGCTTTTGTGTCTGACTTCTTTCTGTCTCCATCTGTGCGCTTGTGTGTGTATTGTCTGTCCCTGTTCTGCCTGTTCTGTCTTCATCTGTCGCTGAATGTGCCTGTCTCTGTGGCACTTCAGATTGCGGAAAGTGAAAGCTATAGCAGAAAATCAATAAGACACCAGTAACAGTGACTGTGGGGAGCAGAGGGAGTGCTGAAAGTTAGGGATCCTTAGCAGGAGCAGGAGCCGTAGCAGGAGCCAAAGCAGAATGGTTACACGGGGTGGTTCCCAGGGCATAAGTACTATTTATGTTGGTATCTAAATATCTACACTCATCTGTCAAATATCACGTTTCCTGTTTACACTTCTTGCTGCCTCAATATGCCCAGGGATTCCCTATTTTCCTCTCTTTCTTTCACTTTTACTCCTTCTCTGCTGCTCCCCCTTTTACTCAGATATTTCTCTGCCGGTATCCTCAGAGCCGCCTCCTTTTGGCAGGGTTCTGTTCTCTTCTGTGTTTGTATTTGGAATGTTGAGTGTTGAGTGGCATTTTCTTTTCCCTACTCTTCCTACTCATTTATCCCCCCTTGTGTTGTGTTGTCGTTGTTGTTTTTGTTTGTTGCTTCTACCAAATGCAAACAACAAAAATAGGAACAGCCGCCCAACAATAAACTCAACTGCCAAAAAGTTGGGGCATGCCACAACGCGTAGAACAAACAAAATACCAAACATTTTCACCAAACCTACAATTTATGCACAAAAGCCAAAAGCAAGTTGTCTCTGTCTTCTCCCTGTATCTGTATCTGTCTCTGTCTCTGACTCTTTCTCTGCCTCGCTTTTTCTCCTGTCTGTTTTCACATTTAATTTATCATTTTTCGGAGTTCTTACGTGCGAAATCAATAATTTGGATTTAATAAAAAAAATGATGCGTCTCAAATTTGAGAAGCTTTTTAAAGTTCTCCATAATAACAAAGGTCTTTAGTATGCCCAAATTATTTGAATAACAGAAAAGGACGTGTAGAGATAGAAAATAGCTATGGGAAAAGACGAGCATATTGAAATGTTGTGTTGAAAAACGAATTTAATTTTTTAATAAAATAAATTCAAAAATAAAATTATAGCTAGAGTCTAGTTTTTGGTAATATAAATAAGCTTCCCATTCAATACATAAAAAAATTTAGAGCGATTCAACTACATATGTATCTAACGGGTATACAAAATGTTTAAAACAATCTTAAATTTTTTAAATAAAATAAAATAAAATAAATATAAAAGTCATATCTGTTTATTAGATGCCGCAAAAAGCAATATGAAATATATATTTTAAAAACAGAACTTCGTGCTAAGGTGTCTGGACATCCATTAATAAATATAAATAAGATTAACCACAGCGCCACATTTTCAAAAATTACCAGAAACCGAACAAAACCAAACCTGCCGTAACAAAATATTAGCGTTTAAAAATATTATAAATATTATTAAATACCTACTATATAGACTGAATACAAAATAGATTTGAATGGAATGGCAAAACAAATGAATGAATCAAATTGCCCTCTCTGAAAATGTCTTGGAATTTAATTGATTTGCGTATGTGCGAGTCTTAGTTTATGCCCGAGACTTGATTGATATAATTCCCAATTGGTATTCGATCTAAAATATGAAATTGATTCCTCTTCCCCCACCCCATATGAGGGGCCACACGTGTCCGAGCATTTCATGTGGCAGAGCTATCATCGGAGGACATTTACATGCGAATTTGCCAAATGTCATTTAGATGTTTTGACAATCGAAGGAAGGCAGCTCAAGCGTGCATACGAAAACAATCGATTTGGGGCAACTGGGAAAACAGCCATACGAGTATGTGTACGTGGGGATTCTCTTATTTTATCCCCCTTTTTGTTTTCTTTTTTTTGTTCGCACATTTCTTTGACCCTCTTCAAGTGCCAGAAAAGTGTTTGCCTACTTCTAGGCGCTGGCGGCAAGAGATACAGAGAGAGAGAGAGAGAGAGCTCTCCAGAAATAAACGATGCAAAATCTCTGGAAGTTTTCCAGAATACAAGCCGAAAAATTCATTTACTTTATTTATTGGAAACAGCTGCTGCTGCTGTAGCTAGAAAACTTTAACTTAATTTTGAGCTAAAGATGGAGAACTTTGCGTTCTATTATTTATTTGTATTTTTTTAATGTTTTTTGGCACTCTGACAATGGGATAATGAGTACTGTTCACCCACCCCAAGCCAGCCCAACTCAGCCTCTCTTCTCCGCGCCTGTCCGAGTTGCTAAGCAACAGGTAGGCCCACAATTTGGCCAAAAGAGAAGCAAAAAACGGTAATGTTCTCCCCAGTCTTGGCTAAAATCAGCCCAGATGCCAACGCGTTGCCTCGCGAGCCGAACTGTGGGCTCGTGCCTCGTGGCGCCTATGGTTTCGCTTTCGTTCGCTGCGTCAGGGAAATTTGTGCTCCGCTTTAAAAAATGTCCCCGCTAGAAGCAACCAGGAAAATCTCTCGCATGCGACAAGGCCGAAAGAGGAGATGGTCAAAGAGGAGACGAGCCGGAAGGGGCACAGATGCGAAACCAAAAACCGAAACCGAAACACTTCCCGCACTCCGTCGCCGCCTCGTTACCGACCCGCCTCGTCGCGTCTCGGCATCGGCTGTGGCATCATCGTCTCCGCCTCGCAGTGTGGCACACTGGCACACTCGCTGCTCGATTCCGATTCTGATTTCAGTTCTCGTTCAGCTTCGCCGACGGCACGACGTGTTGCATTGAAAGCCAAGAAAATCACCTTAAAATAACTAGGGAAATTGTCGTGTTTTTCTTTGGCGCGGGCCAGGCAAAGACGCAAATAGGAAACTTTCAAACATACAACAAATTTCTGTTTAATTTTTGAAAAAATTAAAAAACAAATTTTTGTGTGAGTTCTATGTCCTCTGAAGTTTGGGATATTTATTTTTTTTCGGTGACTTCAATTAAAGGTTAACACAGGCAATCAAAATTTGCGTATCGCCACGAAATTCAATTGGAAAAGTTTTTAATATTTTGGAAGAGTTTTTCTCTTGTCATTTTTATTGTAGTATTTTTTTTAAGTGCAATCACAGAATATAACAAAATTAAAGATATTTAAGAACTCAAAAACAAATAATACCTAAATAATAGTATAAATAGACAAGAAACATAAGCTATACAAATTCATTTTAAATTTGATACATAAAATATTTAGAAATTTTGTCAAACAAAAGTAAGCTTCAGCCCGAACCCTTTTAAATAATTGCGATGGCAAATTAAATAGTGTAAGCCTATTCAGCTAACTAAATCGGCTTAACACCTGGCCGCAATCAGCCAGCATCGTGTTTGGGGGCACATGGCTCAATCCTCGTGTTGTTTGGCCAAAAATAAAACCATTCGAGCTTAAAGTGTTAATTCCCAAAATGTTTGAGGCCCAACAGCACCAGTGCCAGTCCATGCCCCAGCTCCTTTCCCAGTCCCAGCCTCCGGCAATTCCCATCGCTGTTGCATGTGTGTGTGTGTCCCTCTCGGTCTCTGGAGAATTGCTTTGTTCTACAGAAAGCACTAAGCCCGAGTCTGGGAAAATTGTTGCTGCTAAATTAATTACAATAGATGCCTGGTGCCTGATCGCCCGAATGCCAGGCTAATAAAGGCTTAGACCCAATGTACACCCTGTAAATGGTCATTATCTCTTAGTTGGCTACCTCAAAGTATGCTATGGACATTTGAAATTCAATGATGATTTAATTGGAGTGCTTTTGACATGATTGACATTGATTTCTCTCTAAATTCATAAATATTCTCAAAAGTAAAGGTTACTTCACATATAAAGGCTAAGCCATTAAGACACCATTTAAAGTCGTTTCCTGCAATAAAATAGACAAAACAAACAAAAATGGTCAGAATATGGAAAACATAATATGAAATATGATAAATTATAAAATCTAGGGAGCAGCTGTCTCAGTATCTATTTAATATTATAGGCTTTCATCATTACAATAAAGTGTACACCAATTTTAGAAACCTATTAAACAATGTTTTTAAGGGCTTTAAGGGTAAATGCTTACGGCATTTCTGTAAACTCGAATCGCAATTCGAATCTTTTATAACTTCTGGAACTGTTAAATTAACGCATAAAAATATTTTAATTACTTAGAAACAAATTAGAACCATTGAATATCATTAAAAAGTGTGCAGTAATAATAAAAGGACTTATAAGTGAATAAGATGGAGATCTAGAACAGCTGAATAATCAGCAATGATAGATTTAAAACAGATTAGAACAAACCGAACATTTTTACTTATTCAATAACTTATAACTAAGTGATTTGTCTGCTTGACTTTCAATTCCTTGTAAAATATATTTGCAACAAATATATATACATATGTACATATAGAAATTTCAAAGTAGAGTGTCGTTCGCCTTCCCGAAAGTGTGGAATGTCATTCCCATGAAATTCCCGAAATTTCATTTCCCATTTCAGGGTACGCTGTCGCTTGCCACACGCGCTATCTCCGCCTTCACCTCTGCCCCCTGTCCTGGATCGACAAAAATTTCTAATTGTCTCTGCATTGGTCCCTCTCGCCCAGCACACTCCCCGCCCGCTCTCCAGTTGAGCGAGCCCTCTCACTTGTTAAATATTTAAACTGCTTGGGCGTTTTAGTTTCAATTTTTAATTAAGAAAAACAAAGCGCTAAGCAACACCAACTGAAACCAGAAGAAGAAGCGCAAGAAAAACCCCGCTCTAGACGAAAAGAAAAAAGTGACAAGCCCACAGGAAAAATGTGTGTGGGTAAAAAAAGAAAACACCGTTTGAAGCACTTAATTGCATTTGGCGCGTTTAACGTGCAGCTGCCTCGTCGCATAATTATCAAAAATGTTGCTCATACGCCGTGTGGCGTTTGAAACACACAAACGGTTGTGCATTCGCTTATGTATGTATGTGTGTTTGTGTGTGTATATGTACAAGTGTGCGTTGAAGCGCATTTGGTTTTTGCCAGCTGCAGCCCCGCCGCTCGGCACTGCTGGGGGGAATCCAAGCCCTTTTTTTGGCATTAGAAATATTACACATACGCCGCTTTGGTTGCAGCTGTGCGCGGCATTGCGGAATGGAAATGTCTGGCGAAAAGCGTACTAGAAATTTATGAAAATTACCGCATTAAAGCCAGCGGCGAGACAGCCACAGCCACTGGCCCTGCCACTGCCCCTACTTAGCGTCCTCTGAATTGTTGTCTGATTAGTTATAAAGCGTTTGCTGGGCTTCCTAATTAAATATAGTTATTCCTGTAATTTAATATAATAATAAAAATCTGTTTGAGAGAAGGAGTACGGGAATGGCTGCCGATATTAAATAACAAAGTTCTCTGATTAGTTAAAAAACACTTCGCAGGCTTCTTCAATGTAGCTATAATAATTAGGGAGAGAAAAAAGAGAGAGACTAAACAAAAAAATAAAATTCAGCCTCTTCAGGGATGCAGAAATTTTAGTTTGATTTCTGGCTTACCTTTTATACCAAGAAACCCTTAAAATTGTGCAACCTGATGCTGAGACACACAATATGAGCAATACCAAAGCAAAAAATGAGGGGAGATTAAAGATTCTGTTCTAGCTCTGTGTTTTGCAGCAGGACAATTACAGAATTCTGGGGGAAAATGAGAGCTCAGGACTGAGTGTAGCCTGCACTTCAATCACAACTGGAAAACCAATCTGCGTTAGTGTTGGGAAATATGGAATTTCCACATAGCTCCAGGGAAGATTCTGTTGGCTTTCAGAGCTCCAGTCGGTGTCCAGCCTGACTTTATCGTTGATACTCGTACAAAGCTCTGGCCAGCTCTTGAGGCCGTCTCTCTCGTCTTTCGGCCTTCCCCATATCCGTCTGCCGTCTGTTGTCTGTCACTCAACGTTCGAATGAACCTAATGCAAATCTGATTGGCTCAAAGGAGAAAATTCGGTGCTGAATGCAAGACCCTGAAGGCCAGATAGATGCTGCTCTTGGCCGTCATTTGAGATCCATTCAGAGGGCAAGAGTGAGAAGAGTGAGCTAAAGACTTGTGTGTGGCTCATGCAGTCGATAAACATTATTTGTTGATTTTCGATATGTGTTTGATGCCACACAGAATACAAGATAGAGAAAGAGATAATGATGGAGAGAGAGGTAGGGGTAGGGCGCGGGACACTCATTCGCTTACGGCACATTTTCATTCATAAGAAAAATTTGTTTAGTCTCTTTGTGCAATTTTTCATCGTTTTTATTGCATAAACAAAGATTGTCCGTTTTTCGCCCGAAAAATGTAACGCAAAGAATTAAAATTAAAATTGTGATTTGCGTGTAATTTTGTGTGGTGGAAGGTGGAACCACCTTTGAACCACTGCACCACAATTTATGTGGATAAATATTTGCCCCTGCCGCCAATGCATATTGTTATTATTATTATAGTGTTTCGGATCGGTGCAGGCCACGACGTAGCAGGCGCTAAGCAGTTCCAGTATTTCCGGGAATCGTTCCCACAGAATGCAGTACTCATTCATCCGACGGTTTGCGATGGGATAGTGAAGATATTTGTTGTGAAATGAAAGATTGTTACAAAGCATACATATGTATATTACGAATTGAGAATGTCAACGAGAAGGGAAGATACATTTCTTTGCCTTGTATTCCCTTCATCTCTTGTTTCTGAATATGTTCAGTATTTTTACAATGATTATTTTCAGCTATAGATTTTGTCCCATTTTGGGTATCAAATATTTGTGCTTCCATTTGCTGGAGCTTATTTTTGTGACTATTTTTTTTGTGCTGCATTCAAAATGGAAATTTTACCAAAATGTCAACCGCAATAAATACATTTTTGATGCAATTAATTATTGAATCAATTAAATATACTAACAAACAAACGAAATAAACATTTTTGTGTCATAAATCATAGAAAAGAATCTCAAAAAACCTAAGAAGTTCTAAAACAACAAAAAAGAAAGCCAAAAACACGACTTAAAATAAAATCGTAGATATAAATATAATAAAAAAAAACCGACTCATGATTGCATATATGTAGTATATTTGGAATGCTGGGTATTTGATTGATTTGTGTCACCAATAAGCTAAAAATTCAGCCCACAAATCAACAACAGCAGCAACAACAAAAACCAACGATATAAACCGACCATCAGCGGGTGAGTAGCCAAATAAGTAAATTATTAATGAAGCCGTGCGATGCACAGAAACAAATAACAAAAAAAAGATTAAATAAAATACAATTTAGTAAATGATTTAAGGAGAATTCCAGCAGCGAGTGCATAAAATTGCTCAACACACAGATACTCACATAAACACCAACACACTGGCATTGCATTAATCACCACTAAAAAAATCAACAATCCAAAACGACAACAACAACCATTGCAACAACAAAACCAACAACATTAAGTTGTTTGTTTTCCTTCGCTTTGATTTATTTATTTATGTACTTGTTTTTTTACTTGCAAAAATATGTACAATTCTGTGACTGCAAATATTTTGGTTTAAAGTGTGAACGAAAGAATGGAGGTGGAAAAGTGGGGCTGGGCCAGTGCTCCGCATAGATGCGGCCATAGATGGAAAAGTTTGAGGTGAGTCTGCCACAGATATACGGCAGCAAATGTTGCAGCACTCTCTCCGTTCGATCGTAAAACATTTTTACCCTAACTACGAGTGCATTAACATGAATCACAATTTACTGGCCGAAGCTTTGCTGGAATGCAAAACAAAAGGATTCCAATGTTGCAATGCCAGGGAGCTATTTTGGAATCCAAAGTAAATATTCTTATACCATATACAACTCCTATAGCTCATGCGACATCTTATACTCGTAAAAGGAATATTATTTCCATGATAGGTGCACTTGGAATGGTGTTGGATGTTTGTTATGAAAAAATTCAACAAAATGTTTGAGATTTTTTTGTTTATTTACAAATTAAAACGTTGAATTCAATATCGATATCTTAAAATTCTCACACACCTTCAGTTCAAAAACTATGCTATGCTATGATAGTGTATTCAACATTAAATTTTTTGATTGAATATTCCACTTGGAATTTGTTCCCTGGCTTTCAGCATTTATTTAATATACTTATTTGTGATGATTTCTACTATCTCTGTGATGACTCGGCCGCGCCGTTTCCTCGAGGCTTTTGCTTTTGGCAGTGAGAGAACATTTTTAGAAATTAGTCAAATGCACGAGACGATGGCGAAAACAACATTTTGTCAGCCAATGCGATGTAATGCACAATAAAATAATATAAATAATAAAATAGCCGCCAGAGGGGACCCCATTAAAACGGTGGATGGGGGACATTGGGTGGTGGGCATGCGAGTACGTATGTACATACATACATATGTACGAGTATGAATGAATGTATGTAGAAGTGTATGTTTTGTATATGATAATATGCCCAAGAGATTACTCGAATATAATTTATTAATATGTCAAAGACATGTTCTTGGGTTTGTTTTTGTTTGTTTCTTCCACTTCCTGCCCCCACTTTCTACTCTCTGTTCGTCCTATTCCATTTATTTTTCCTCCTTTTCCACTAATTCTTCTTCGTCGCATTCATTTTCCTGATTTTTGTACAAAACAAACTTGTTAATGCTGCCTGCCGCCTAAGACAAACAAGAATGAATGAACAAGTAAAAGCGCCCGCCATTCAGCAATTGGGGAAATAACATTCGGAGGGGACATAAAGATACGCCAGAAAGGAAATTCAATTCATACTCAAACTTTCCGGGAACTACTCGTGTTGTAGCTCCCATTATGGTGTAGCTCCTGCTCATTCAAGTGGGAGTTCCCTCTAAATGAAGTGAATTAAAAAACTTTTTTAAGAAACTAGTTCACTGTCAGTGGATGTGGCATGCGGAGATAAATGGCTTTCATAATTTAGTACCTTGTTCTCCCATTTTTCTTTTCTGAGCCCGATTTTAAAAAGGTTCTGATTCTTCACTGCTGTAAGATACTCCACACAATACTCCTCCAAAAACAAGTTACATTCTCAATGGCTTACCATGAACATATTATTATATGCAGGTATACTTTTACTCCCAAACCAAACACAACCAAACCAAGTGGAAGTCTATTGCTTTTAGGGCACACAAATTTCCGTAACTTAAACTGCCCCGTCGACATAGCCGTTATCCGTTTTCCTTTATTTTACCACAACATTTTCCCCCAGTATTTCCTTGTTTTCATTTGCTCATTTCCAATTGATTTGAGGCAAATGTGCAGCAAACATAATTGAGAATGTCTTGAGAATCTGTTGACAGTCCCACCAATAAAAATAAGTAATTTCGAGCGAGGGTTGCCAAAGAAGTAAGAGAGAGAGAGAGAGAGAGTGAAAAAATGGGTGGAAAGAGAGAGCGAGCAAAAGACAACAACAAATTTAATTTCGTAAGTGACTTTTGGCAAGACAGGTGAAGGTGTCTATAAATATAGGCGATGTCGGCATAAATTTCCCAGACAGCCTGCAACAGCAACAGAGACACAGAGAGAGAGAGAGAGAGAGAGAGAGAGACAGAGGGAAATAGCGAGGAAAAGCAACGGGCAATGGTAAAAATCAAAGCGAAAATTGAACGAAAAAAAAGGCTGTAAAATAATCAAAGCGCTTTCGTCAATTTGTATTGAAGAAGAGACACACGCAACACACAAATGCAGAACATATGTATGTACATATGTACGTCTGCTACTCCGCACAGAGGCACACACATACATACATATATATATATATGTACATAAATAAACCGTTACTTTGTTGCAAGTGGAATGAGGGAGGGGGGCGTGGCCGAAAAGATATAGGAACAACAAGAGCTATGTACATACATACATATGTCGTTCGGTTTTATGCACGGTAAACAATGCAATAAATATAACCCCGAAAAGAAAAATAAAAAAAAAACTATGTACATCAACATCTAACTAAGAGCTGCCACACACAAAATACACTAAATCTAAAGTCACTTCAGGCTTTTCGCTTGTCAGCTACATTTTCCCTGCCACGCCCCCAACTAAGCCGTGTGTGTGCGCCCACTGCTGGAAAAATCGCAAATTTTAGATTCTGCTGGGATTACCTTCCGTCTGCCGTCTGACGTATAATTTTGGTTGCGATTTTTCCATAATCTTGCCGATTTTATAAGCAAGAGTGTCAGGATTTTTAAGGAAGTTGCTTCTATTTTTTCTCTAAAAATTCACCACCAGCAAGAGATTTAAGCCCGAACATCTGTGTGCGTCTTAACAGATGGTGGATATGTACATACGTTTTATTCTTTACTAAATATGTTTATATTAAAACAACAATCATTATAAATAAAGCTTAATTTATAATCAACATTTTATATTATTTTTCCACTTTTAGAGTCCAATTGGGACTATAAAGATACAAATTAGTTGTATGCTACACTTTATAGTTCCGAGTTAGGAGAACAATTTTGTTGCACGTTTAAATTAAAGTAAGAAGTGTCAGCCATATCAATAGTTTATTTTGGTTAGCGACTTAAAATATCTTTAATGAACACACAAACACTCCGGGTGCACTGGGGGGAGCAAGGCAAATTGAGAAGGTTGGGTGGTGAAGGGGATGCCAACTTGTGGCATATGTTAAGCGCTGCCACATTCCGTAAATAACCCAACTTTGTATTTATGTTTGACACACTTCCCTTTTTGGGCAGCCAAAAATGTGTACAGTCCATTTGGTGTCCTTGGAGATTTTTTGAATGCCGATTGGTTGTTCGATAACAATGAACCAGCCCATCCCGGGAACGGGAACGGAACTCCAGGTCGGGTATGGCTATGCCAACTTGTTTTGTGTACAAGATTTATGCGAGGACTGCATTTAATTTAGTTCGCTCTCTGCCTGTTTGGTATCGCCTGCGCGTGTCCTGCGCTTCTAGCCAGCCCCAAAAACAAGCTCCAACAAATCCAAGGACATTCCCGAAACTCCTTTGAAATATGAGACGAATTTTGTGCGGTTCCCTTTTCCTTTTTTGGTCTGCTCTGGGTTTACCCTTGGAAACCGCACGCACTTTTTATCCCTAGGTTTTCTTCCCACCGAGCGCCAAAAAAACGAGAAGGAACGTGAGTCGCTTCTAGTCGCGACTCTACTTTTATACCCGTACTCAGTCAGTATATAAATTTGTGAGCTTATGATTGAAATTTAAAAAGAAATTTTAAAATTTTACATTTTACATTTTTTTGCTACATTTGTTAACTACATCTACATGTAAAATGTAGATAATACATCTAGAACAAATATTCTACATCTACCATTTAGATTCTACATCTCCTCCGCTAGGGGTTGCTCGCGCATTGCACAGGGCAGAGTGTGTGCGAGCGAGACAGAGAATGAATATCGTCAGCAACGCCAGAGGAGGTGGGGGAAGCAACTGAAAATTAATTTCTTCATTCTGGCCATAATAATGATCCGATCTGTACCAGATTTCGCAATCTGGTGGATATGGTTATTCTTAACGATACTGCGTTTTTAGTTTTATCGTATGTTTAAAATTGTGGATGCCACAGATTTTCGTCCTTTGTGAAGGAGATAGGGGGCGGGGCGAAATTTTGAAATACACTTGTAACAGTGTGATATCACATGAGTCTGGAAACAAAATTTGGTTGATCTAGCTCTTAAGGTCTCTGAGATCTAGGCGCTCATCAAGACAGACAGAAAGACAGACAGACAGACAGACAGACGGACGGACGGACGGACAGATAGACATGGCTCTATCGACTCGGCTATTGATACTGATCCACTTTTACCACAAATACAATATACCCCTTAACTCTTTTTGAGTACGGGTATAAAAAGGAAAAGCAGAGAGTGCGACGGAGGCAGGGGCAGACGAAAAAAAATTGACACAGAAATTGATTTTTGGGCCTTTATCATGTTGCTCAGTGTTCCCAGTGTTGTTCTTGTTGTAGGTACTCTCACACACAGCATCCCTTTCCCTCTCTTTCCCTATCATTCTTTCACCCTGCGTGTGCGGATGTGTGTGTGTGTGTCTTGTTCTCCTTCGTCGCTTTTTATTTGTCTGCCTTTCAATTTTAGTTGTTGCTTTGTTGCCCTGCCGCCTACACCCCCGACCCACATTTTGTTTCCTTGTTGTTCTTACTTTGCCCTACCGTTATACGCCATGTTTTCGGTGTCTATGTATAGGTGTGTGTGTGTGTGTGTGTGTTTGTGTGGGTTCGTTTGGTGTTCAAATATCCCACAGCGAAGGAAAGAATAACGGTATGTGTTATACCAGAGAAAAAGAGACAGAGACAGATGCGAAATTAGGCTGTCATTGGCATTAATTTTCTAAAATACTTTTCCAAAAAATACCTCCAAAAAAACAAAAAAACTCAAAAAATGTAGAAATTGTTTATAAAAATAAACTGAAATATGCATACATAGGGAGGATTCTAATAAAGGAGAGTTCTCCTAAAGTAAATCTCAATGCTTTCCGAAAGTTAGCTATCGACTAATGGAAATATTGCAACTTAAAGGGTACTCAGGCCAAAGGCAATTACTTTGATGGCTTTCCTTTGGCGGACTGAACTTACACCACACCATAATCAGGACCAACACCATTTGCAAAGTGACATGTTTAAAGTGCGTAACTAAAGTTGGGAAAAATTAAAACTGTTTAAACTGTAAAGAAGGACCAGTTCCACTTGAAACGAATTCAGTAACGCGGATGATGGTGATTCATCATCGAAAGGGACGTGTGACTTCAGTTCGTTATGGGAAATTGTATGCCTGTGCAATGTCATTCGAAAAGTAAACGTGCCCTGTTGGAACCATGGCTCACGAAATCAGGGAAATCAGACTGCAGTGGTACTTAAAAGGAGAAATACCAGAACCACCAGCAGCAGCAGCAGAGGTGCGACTGCGGTGATAACAACAACAACGCACAACAGCGGCAGAGAAAAATGTACATATGTACATAGCAGAGGTTCAACATCATCAAAAGCAAAACAAATTGCATTAAACAGGCAAATGGAATGCTATCCCCATCCCCATACGCACGGGGGAGCGTGACACTCATTCACTCCCATAGACAGCAGCATTCTTATGGCTTTCATTGTCAGCGCGCCCGTTGAGTGGGGGGAGGTGGGTGGTGGGAGAGTGTAAGTCAGACATTCAACAGGCGGCTGTGCTAAGCGCATTGCCCTTTGCCCCTCTCCCAATGGATGCCCTTTTGTCCAACGTTCTGGCTCTTCGTCTTTTCTCTACTCTCCGTTGAGTTTTTTTTTTTTTTTTTTTTTTTGGCATTAAGGGAGGCGCCGCCGACAACAACGACGATGAAAATGACAACGTTGCTTTTTGACATTTGTTCTTGTGTCACTTGTGCCTTGCGGCGACGACATCTCCCCTCTGCCCACAAACGTTCGTTCGGCTCCTGTTGAGCCCCTGTACAATGTACATACGTTTGGGCCTGTGCGTTTGTGTGTACGCATGCATATACGCACATATAGCGACATTTGTTGCCGCAATTTGAATGCCTGCCACATATGGGGCACAAGCCCACTGGAATATGTGTCTAAATCGAAAATCGATAAGTTTTCAGTCGCCTTTTATTATCAGTGTGACGAGTAGGGTGAGGGGTCAACGTCAACCATCAACGCCGGAGAACACAATGACCCGTTAGATGGTAATCGATAGCAGTAAATACATGGGGAACGAACTCGAACACATTCAGAAGAAGTCAATGCCAGAGTCTGATAGAGGAAAAGCTCCTCATGGAATTTGCATTAAAGTGTAGACTCGCTTACAGTTTCTTCCCACAGATTGAGATACTATTATATACATATCTATATAACTATGTATTATAGCAATACAAATACGAGAAAAAAGATGTACAAGAAACATTGAAACAACTAAAATCTCCCCCTTGGCGGGTCAGAGCATCGTCTATTGAAAATGCTCCATGGACCGATATACCGAACTAACAATATTACATACATATGTATTTTTATTAGAGCATAATCCTTTCTTTTTCGTACCGAAAAGTATAACTGAACCCACTGAAGAGGCGAATTATCCGAACACAGTCATAAGGCAACAAAATTGTGCTGAACATTCATAGAGATGAATATTTAGTGTAATTCCTTGAGGAGGAAGGACTCTGCACAAATACTCGTATTTATCAAAGCACATTTCAGGGTATCAATATTTTCCATTTACATATGTACATATGTCATATAAATGTTCCCACATAATTGTCTGGCATTTACATACATAAATATATTGAGCAGATTTCAGCAGATTATTGGCAGATTGGTTTCTGAAAAGCTTTCTGAATATTGAGGCAAATAGCTTCATAGACAGAAACATGTTTGCACAACTTGCAATTGTCTATAGCTGATTTCCACATGCTGACGATAAAAATGCAATTCTGCAATCAGCTTACTGCAAATTTAGTTTGTTGTCGATTGGCTATGTGTACGAGTGGAAGAGGTGCAGAGACGAGTGCATTCATCTCTTTCAATGTTTGTTATTTACAATTGAAGCAGTGTTTTTCTCTACGCCCATGCACCCTCTCCGCCTCTCCCTCTCCGGAGTGTTTCGTTTCACTAATATTAGAGCTATAAAGCTGTTTTCTGTGCCCACTTATCCGTTAAGCAGGCCATAATGTTATGGGTCTCGCTGGTTGAAAGATATTTGGTTTATTGATTGGCTTAGTGGAGTTACAGTAACAACTGAATTACGAGAAAATATTTCATTTCAATGAAAATTAAGAAGACAAATGTTCGAGCCCAGCATCCGAAGACCACTGCTTATCACATACCATACATAAATCCATAAAATGCAGGGCTTTGTGCGAGGCATACAAATATAAACGTATTTACGAATAGAAGGCAATAAAGGAATTTCATTCCAATGGCCCACATCTCGGAATTTGGAACCCTAGCTCCATTTCTGGCTCCTACTCGAACATTTTCGTGTGCGTCTTTCATGGGCTGATGCGACAACATTTTTGAGTCACACAGTGGTGGCCATTAGGCTATGCACAGTCGGCCAAAGTAATTCCTGTTCCCGGCACTGTGGATGGGTGGGTGGCCATAAAAACTTTGGTGTTGTTTTATTTTTTAGGCGGTGCGCGCGCAAATTGTTAATAAACCATACAAAATATAAACTGATTGCTAAGGGCGGAGGTATAAATGGTTGAGCCCAACTATAGGGGGTGGGGTGCACACACATTGTATTCATTGTATGTGTGTTTGTGTGTGTGTGTGTGTTGTGTGTGTGTGTGTGTGGATGTGTGTGTGCATGAGGTGGCGTGGCAGTGGGGCAAACTCGTGAGCACACTCGTAGAAAAGTGTCGCACTTGAGTGGGATTATAAATAATAAACTTATGAACGCAAGTCAAGACCGAGAACGAGCCCTAGACCATGGGCTCGTAAATGAAATAAATAAAGTAAAATAAAATTAAATTAAATAAAATAGCAAAAGGGAAACTCAAGATATCTGAGTCTGAGTCTGAGAAGGGGGGCAAAGAAAAACTGTGCGAGGTTAGAACGGCAAAGCATTGAAAGAAATGACGACAAAGGCAAGAGACAGAGATAGAGACTGACTGTCTGTAGGTCCACAGATATTGCGTTTGACATTATAATGAATATTAACGCCCAAGCCCTGGTAGTAGAGCAAGGGGGAGCAAAGCGTTGGAGGTGTTAGACAAGACAAGCATCTTGAAACTAGAGGCCCTAACAAAAGCTCTTAATAAAGATAAGCACAACAATGAAGAATAAGCCAGAAACAGAGCCAGACCTAGGCCCAGAACATGCTGAAGCATAAGGGCTCTATGCTCGCATAGAATTTTTGATGCTTATTAAAGAAAGTTTTGTACAAAAGAAAGGAAAATTTGGTAATGAAAATTAAATTCACATCTTGCTTGTATGCTAAATGGTAGAGACCTAGAAATTCTCATATATTTCAAGTTGAATATTATTTGGCGGCAATCTTAACCAAATTGCTTTTATATAAAGAAAAAATGAAGCATCAAAAACATTTCAAACGTAACCGGATTCAAATTGCTAAGATGGCCTTCGGAGAATCTTATTATAATTTCAAAGCTTTTTGTCGCTACACTTTGGCATATGCAACCTGAAAATCGAAAATATGTTGTAAAAATCCCCACCCCAAGCCATCGCGCTTACTACATCCAGCTTCTCGTAGAAAATCTATTGAATCGCATTTCCATCTGGTGTGGGAAGGGCGGGATTACAAGGCCGATAAAGATTGTGATTACGATAGCGATTATTGGTAAGCATCATTTGGTTTGCTACGACCAGAGCTTGCATAATTAGCACGCAACGTGCATGGGAAAGGGAAAAAAGAACCGCAAATAACGAAGAGAGTGGCTCCGTTTCCCCACTCAGCAAATAGGAAATTATATGCGGGGTAGGTATCAGTATCCCATTCTCATTCCACGCAACCATTGTTATCGACATAATCATATCCTTCCTGTGGCAGCGTACTTATCGGGAAATGCTCTCAGCCTTAGTGGCCGCCAATGAAAGAGTAACGTAACGCAAAGTGGAATCGCCAATAAAGAGGGGGCCTACTGCGAATGGGACTGTGGGATTGGGGTGGATGATAGCGTGAATTTGACATTGTAATCTTTTAAATCGTAATTAAAGGTTAAATCTTAATTAAATGTGCTGTGGATGCCTTCGGACGTTTCGAGCCCCGAGCCCCAGGCGAGTCTTAGCAGACGAGAGTGAGCTCGGGAGGGGAGAGACAGGGCCTTGACTTTGGCATATAAATCCAAACTTATCTGCAGCAATAAATCAGTTTTAATGCGTTTCTTCGTCATTCACGCTGCCTTGGCCAAGACAAAGCCGCAAAAGTAAGGCAGTACCAAAAACAGAGAGAGAGGGAGAAAGGAAGCAAGATTTACCGGATTTGTAGACCAAGGAAAAATGTTGCCTTACTTGGCTTTATGACCTTCAAATCGGATCATAAAATGAAAACGAGTTGAAATATCCATAATGATGACAAAGAAGGCATCAGGCTATAAAAAGCTGCCCAACAGCTGGAAATAATGAAGAAAATTTCCAATTTAAAACAATCATTTTATTAAATTTTTTAAATTTTATTTCTGAAAACGGTTTTAATCAAATAATTTTTAATAAAACGACTCATGATAAAACTCAAACCAATTTCAATTAAACACTTTATGCATATTTTCCAAGCAAAATTTAAACAGTCTTGGTACACATTTTCGACAAAGGCTGTAAAATATTCGGAAACTATCATGGTTTGGCCCTGGATCCGCTGGATCTATTTTTCTTCCACTTGCACTCTCTCTCCATTCCTTCTCTTTATTCTAATTCTCGTTCTCTGTTTTTTCCCGTAATTATGTTCATGTGTATTACCGGGTTGGAAAACATTTTTACAGAAGGCCAAACTCCTGCATAAAGAACAAATGTTGCAAGGATTTGTTCATCTTCCTCTTCGCTTCCGTTTCTGTTCCATTTCATTTCATTTCGTCTCATTTTGTTTCTTGTTGCTGCTGTTGTTCCTTTAAATCAATGCAAATTTCTCTGGCTGCTCCCTCTAAGTATACCTCTCCCGTCTCAATCTACATCACCATCACCGTCTCCGTTTTGTGTTTTGTGCTTTGACCAAACTTTTTAAATTTTTATGACGCAAGTTTATTTTAAAACTTTCTGCCAGCCGACGCAAGCGGCAGCATAACAAAAGCACAGCACAGCACAACAAAATAAAATAAAATAAAATAAGGAATAAATAAGTTGGCAGCTGATTCCCGCAGGCTTTTCAAAGCCATTGCCCAAGAGTGAGATGGCAATGGAGTAACAGACGGAGAGGGAGATGGAAACAGAGCTACAGACAGGGAAGTGAGGGAAAAGGGAGAGTGAGAGAAAGTTGTTTCCCATTGTTTAGCAGTTGATTTTTTGACGCACTTTGCCTGCTTATTATGGTACGAACAAACACACACACACACACATGGGTATACAACACACCCGGTGGGTAAGGGAAACCCGAGGGGAAGCCCTAGGGGACAAGGACTACAGGGTGAGGAGGCCATTGTCACAATGCCAGGAGAAATTGTAAACTTTTTTAATTAAGGTAAAGGAATTCGCACGGTCCCTCTGTACCCCCCCGAACCATTCAGCACTTCAAATCGATTCAAGCCCACTTTCTTCTTGGCCCAATTTCTGGGAGCCGGATGAAGAGTCTCTTCCTCCTTGCTACTTCTCTACGCTGCACTCCAAAAAGCACCGGAGGAAATTTTTAGAAATTTTCAAGACACTTTTAAACAGTTCCTTACGCAGAAAACGCTTGTGCTCCAAACTAATTTGATGAAACTTTTCATTTTAGCATGATTAAACATTTAAAGATTGGGTAGGGACAAATAAAAAGCTTGGGGTGTTCTTTTAAAAAACAAATTAATATTAAAGGTGTTCAACTTTTTGGTAAATATATTCTATGTAAATACACTCCTCGCCACTTGAACAGGACTTCCCAGAAAGTCAGTTTTCTATCACCATCTGCTAAACAAACCAAGCACGTTAGGGACTGCTTTTGTGATAATGGTACCTGTGATAATAGTTTTAGTTTTTCATGTGTAACTGAGTCAAATGTCCTCGAATTAATGCTAAAAACTAAGTCAAGTGCCACCGGTATTGATGGGATAAATCCACAATTTATAAAATTGTTATTGCCAAAAATACTGCCATACATAACCCACTTACAAAAAACACTATGACTAAATCAGTGTTTCCTGATTCTTGGAAAGTAGCCAAAATACTACCAATTCCAAAATCTGCCAACGAATACCTTTGACCTTTGACAGATGACAAATTACTTGACAGCTAATAAACTTTTGACTGACAAACAGTCGGGTTTTCGTGATCTTCCGAGTGTATTGTCAAATTGTGAAGTACATATGTACATATGTATTAGAGCTCTGCATGAACGGGCAACCGAATCGATTCGCAGTGATTCGTTATTCGCTTCGTCCGATCCAATTGAATCAGCGATTCGGCTTTCTCAGTGATTCTAATCGCACGCCCAAATTGAACCGAACGAATCATGATACATAATTTTTACTGTGTCAGATCCGAACAGTTCAGTTTTTTCTCTCTTTACTCTCCACTTGATTTTCAGGTAGAGAGAACGAGAAGGCAATACAAAAATTTGTCGGTTTTTTGCTTTAAAGCATTTTATATATAGAATATGTAGAAGGGGCCAATAATTTGGGTTTTAAACTTAATCAAACGTTGACATGGGATGACCTCCACATAAATAAATCAGTCGGAAAAACTTATGGAATCCTTAGAACTCTATACATAACGAAATACTTTTTACCACTGAAAATCAAAAAAACAATTGCAACAATGTACCTCACACCAGTACTTTTTTATGGTATCGATTTATGGCTTTAGTGACTGTAACTCCGCCAGCCAACGAAAGCTGCAAGTTGCTTTTAATAATATTGCGAGATATATTAATAACAGACATAGAACTGACCGTATTTCTGACGTAATGATTAAGATATTTGATATGCCACTTAAATCCTGGACAAACTATAGAGTCTTGACATTACTGCAGAAAATTATGGGGATGGGTGAAAAGGGAGCTAGACCTATAGAAGTTAAATTAAATATGCTATACTATGCCAGTAAATTTTATTACATAAGTTTAATTACAATTATAACTGTAATTACTCATAAATGCTTCTATGTATTATGAATGTTTAAATGTTAATAACTATTACAATTGTTGTGACTAGCGCCCTAATTTATAAGTGTTAATATTCTTGTCGCGCTAGGATGGAAAAATACAAAATACTGTTAGAAGTGTGTTTCAAAATTTCGCCCAGCCTCTTTCCGCCCCCAAAAGGACAGTCAACATTTTAAAGATACGAGAAGCATTTTTTTGAAAGTTTTGCCCTATGTATTAAAATTGTCTAACTCTTTGTGTAAAATTCAGAGTATTTAATTTTTTAGCATATTTTTAGCTTAGTTAATGAATGGTTCAATGGTTCAATGGTTAATTTTCCATTCCGATTTTTAAGAAAAATGTTTGCTGAATCGAAAACTATAAATTTAGCTAAAAACCAATTGAATCCTAATTAGATTTGGAATGTTTTAATTTCGTTCAAAATCAAATCAAATTTGTCAGATTTTCAGCCACAAAATCACTGAGGAGCCACAGCCAGCTATCGGTGGAGTGTGTGTGGGGTGTGGGGTGGGGAGGAATTTAGTAGGACGATGAATCGGAATAATGCCAAAGTCGGTTGGTTTGGGGGCGTGGTAATTAGACGTAATATATGTGTGTGTCCTGCAGCTGACGGCAGTCATTAGGAGGGTGGGGTTACACAGAGAACGAACGACATGGCGGGACACGGAGGGATCAAGAGGGAGCAAGAGCGAGTGAGTGAAACGAGAGCAATGCCAAATGAAATGACATTTAGCCGTGCAATTTTGACAGCATTTTAATATGCAGGCAGCGCTCGGATACGAGCTACATGGCGTCTGTATCTCTGTGTGCTGTTAGCCCTGTGTCTGTCTGTCTGTCCGTCTGAGTGTCTGTCTGTCTGTGTGTGTGTCTTTGCCTGGGTGTATCCGTGTGTAGGCGAGAGAGTGCGAGCGTGTGTGGCAAATCTGACGTTGAGCGCTTCAAATTGAAATTACTTAGCTGTTAGCTGCACTCGAGTGGGCTCTGGCTCCCACTGCCACGACCTTCTGCCCACTTTTTCCCGCCCTCACCATCGCCCTCACCATCGCCCTCGCTCTCCCTTTGCCTTTTCCCTTTGTGGAGCAGCTGAAAAAGTTGAGACGCAGTTAATTAGAGGCCAAGCCTTCACTCTCCCTTTAAAGCTTTAATGCGAGTTCTAGTGCGAGTGCTAGTGCTAGTGCGAGTACGTGACAAAAACTTTGTCGTCTTTGGTTCTACGAGTATCTCTCATCTGCTTTTTATGTCCCACACACGCAAATAAAAACTGAGCAGTTAAATTAAAAATTCAGGATATCCTTACATGTGTGTGTGTGTTTGTGAGCAGATCCTCTCTCAGCATTGTGACAAGAGATAAGCAAGGAGAGCTGCAGAAATGGCTACCACAACAAGAATAGCAAATAAAGGCAAGGGCTAAAAATAGAAAATAGCTCTTAAGGGAAATACATTCTGGTTAACAGACAGACGGACACATGGACACCCACAGACACACACACACACAGACGCAACAGAGCGTCAATCTGTCCGTCAGTTGACGTCGTTGACAGCACAACAAGATACTCAGATACAAAGATACGGCCACACATACTCTCGTACATATGTACACCCTCGTATAGTCTTGCGTTGTACTTGGTGTAAAGTAGTTAGAACCCCAAGGCAAGGCAAGGCAAGGAAAGGCAGGCCAAGCCGTAAAACTACACAATATGTTGCAAGGCGAGCGCGTATCTCTCAGATAAATTCGCCATCGCCATTCGCTGTCGCCATTTGTTGTCACCACTTGGCCATAAACCAGCTGCCCCGGCTTGGGTTTGGGTCTGAGTCTTTCCTCTGAACCAGTTGACTTTGTAGTCATTATCAAAGGTTCGCCTTGGCTCAGCGCCACTCTTCCTCAATTGCATCTCCATCTCATCCTGACTTCTTCCTCCATTCCACTTACCCTTGGTCCAAGTGTCCCTTGCTCAGTTTTCTCTTTTACTTTCGTACTTACGTAGCTGTCTTCGAGTCAACTCAGACCAGAGCCATTGAGTTTTGCCCTTGGCTCAACAGATTGTGCAGGAAGATCAACTTGCGCCGAGTCGCACATCCGTGGAGATACCAGCAATAAAGCCCAAAAAACCCTGCCTGGAATATACTGCTAATTTTAGCTGATGAAAAGCATAATGAGAAGATTTTCTGTATTTTTGGCTTCAGCTATTGAGTTTTGAACGAACAAGAACTCTGCAATATTCAGAATACATTTTTACACAATATTCCTGTGCTCCGTTTCTCCCTTTTCCACCTAATGACAAATATGCACACAAAAATACCTTGTCAAACAGAGCATAATAAGCCCGCCTCAAGCAGCTCTTTCAGCGGCTGACCACAAAATATAAACTGCAATCTGCGTTAACTGCGTTTTAATTGGATTTGGCCAGAGCTCGCAAAGGGCGTTCGCGGAACCCAAGCAGATATTTATAGCTGGCACCAAGGGGCGGTAAAGGCTGAATGGAAGGTGGGATTCGGCTTCAACTTCAACCCTCCTGGCCATAATCTAAAATTCACTTTCGGTTCGTGGCGGATAATGCTGGCCTGTGTGTTCCCACTTGCGTAAGCCAGATAACCAGGGGCTAACAGTGACTGTGGGGGACTTGTGGCACTTGTGGAGGGGTTGTTTTCTGTCATACCCATTGGAAATCCTTTAAAATTTCAATTTTTTTTTGTTGGACAATCAATTGAAGGGCCAAAAAAACATTGTTCTGATCAATAATTCAATAAATTCCGGCTCCAAAGTTTGATGTTGTTTGCTTCCCCATACGACATGCGTATATATCTATAGATACTCGTATATATCTAGCTCTACATAGATCAATTTATATTTCTGTCTGTGCTTGCGTGTGTGTGTGTGTTTGTGTTTTTTTATGTATAGCTGGCATATTCATTGTCCTCGACATATCCATGGCAACTTTTTGGTGATTTTTTGTTGTTGTTCCTCTACTGAAGGGGAAGCTGCTATAAATAAAACTTTGGCGATGTTGTGTGTGCGTCAGAAGCAGCACTTCCCTTCAGGTCACGCTGCCCCATATCACCTCTCTGGCCACCCGCATCCATTATTATTTCATGGAGTTAATGCCATATACGTAATCTAATTTTTAGGCCAGAATATAGGCGCACAAGCAGAAAAGAAAGAAGAGACGACACTCCAACCAGCTTAGGGAACTTTTTTTTTTTATATGGAAATATTTTAGAAACTATTTTGATTTGTTGTTCTTATTAATGGATATTTTTTCAGATATATGTACATTGTACATGTATCGACACAGGAACCCCAACTGTCCTTTATCACATTTTTGTCAAAATTATTAATCAACTTCGTTTTATGTTAAGATATTTAAAAACTATAATAAACGAGAAGGAACGTGAGTCGCTTCTAGTCGCGACTCTACTTTTATACCCGTACTCAGTCAGTATATAAACTTGTGAGCTTATAATTGAAATTTAAAAAAAATTAAAAAAATTTTACATTTTTTTGCTACATTTGTTAACTACATCTACATGTAAAATGTAGATAATACATCTAACAAATATTCTACATGTACCATTTAGATTCTACATCTCCTCCGCTAGGGGTTGCTCGCGCATTGCACAGCGCAGAGTGTGTGCGAGCGAGACAGAGAATGAATATCGTCAGCAGCGCCAGAGGAGGTGGGGGAAGCAACTGAAAATTAATTTCTTCATTCTGGCCATAATAATGATCCGATCTGTACCAGATTAAGCAATCTGGTAGATATGGTCATTCCTTACGATACTGCGTTTTTAGTTTTATCGTATGTTTAAAATTGTGGCTGCCACAGATTTTCGTCCTTTGTGAAGGCGGAGGGGGGCGTGGCACAATTTGGAAAGAAACTTGATTCAGTGTGATATCACATGAGTCTGGAAACAAAATTTGGTTACTCTAGCTTTTATAGTCTCTGAGAACGAGGCGTCAAACAAGACGGACAGACGGACAGACAGACAGACAGACAGAGACTCGGCTATTGATACTGATCAAGAATATATATACTTTATGGGGTCGGAAAATTTTCCTTCTCTGCGTTACACACATCCACTTTTACCACAAATACAGTATACCCCTTAACTCTTTTTGAGTACGGGTATAAAAATGAATCACAACGACGTGCTTGAAGTGTTAGGTATTATATAAAGCCACGACTTGGAGCGCAGTAACTGACTTGCTGTCTCCTCCTTTGCTGATGGTGCCAATGCCTTTATACCTGGGGTACTCTATCGGTCAGATCTGTTTCCGTTGTCGCAATTGTTTTTAGCGTAGCGTAGCCACTGCAAATAAATTTTATCATTCTGGCTACAACAATGATCCGATCTAAGCCAGACTGAAACGATCTGAATTAATTTGGTAGATATGGTCATTATCTACGATACTGCGCATACTTCTCTTAAAAATTGTGGATGCCACAGATTTAGATTAGTGGCGATCATGGACGAGATCTAGTGATCTACGAGTCCCATGTCAGGTTTGAGTGTCGTTGAATTTATTTTGTATTGCTTGTGAAAATATCTTAAACATGGACGATCAAACCGAAAAGATCTGCTATGAGCTCCACGTGGCCGAGGAAGATTCCTGCAAGATCGCGGACAACGAAGTCACATCGGAGCCAGGCGCGGCTGCCGCTGATCTTGAAAACTGCCAAGCTTCGTGATCGAAAAGTGGAGAGCCGTAGCCCAGTGGTCCTACGACGTAGTGGTGGACTTATGTCTGCCGCAACTCGATCATGGACGTTTGCGTAGAATGACAGGCTAGCCATAACCGTAGCTCCTCTGAGGAATGCATCGTGGTCTGGGGGGTATGCGATCATGCCTATCACATTCACTGCATTTCCAGATGGGTCAAGCTGCGCCCAGTCTGTCCGGTTGATAATCGTCCCACTCGCGATTATCAACCGGACAGACTGGGCTACCAACTGCACGGAGCTGAGGAATCGTAGAGACTCAATAAACAACTCAGTCGTCTATTCATTTACATCTTGTATTTATGTACATATATGTTCCATTCCTCATTACGAATGCAACACAAATTAAAAGATCTGCTTTTTCCAACCTATCAAAATCCCCCTCCCACATTAACCAATATATCAATCAATAAAAAATAAAATTGTTATTGTGGTTATATGTGTTATATGTTATCGGAGCTGTACAAATAAATTGTAAAGGTTGCAATAAAGCTAAGCCTTCATACTTGTGTATATGTATGTATTTGTACATATACTAAGTGAGTACCGAGTATTGTAAAGGTTTTTTCTTCTATAGTTTCATAAATTTTTTCGATTTTGATTGTGAGATAAGTTTTTGTCTACCTTCTGCTGCCATTCTGCAGGCATGGTACAATTTACAATTTAAAGCTTTATTTCGCTTGGGGCTTTAATTAATGTAAATTGCTTCTCGTATTTATCTCAAAATGTTCGGTCGAGGGTGTGACTGACTTTGCAACACTTCAGGTCACGGATGCCGCAGAGCAGGTTGACTTCTTCAGGCGCCCTTAATTCCACCTTCATTTGCGTTCATCTGCCCGATATCCTCTGCCTTCTTCGCAGCTCCTCCTCCTTTTTGTTCGCATTAATTTAATGAGTAAACGAATGGAGCTGAGGTGTGGTAGGAGAGGAAGGTGGAATGGGAGTAAATAAAAATAAAAATTTACTTTTAATTATGTTGTAATAAAGATAGAGATATTCCACTTGGTCCTGCTTCTGCCCTTTTCTCTCTCTCTCTCTCTCTTTTTCTCTTTCTTTATTTGCAACTGCAGCAAACTCAACCAAGCGTGGACACAATGAGAGAAAGAGAAAGGCTGGGAGAACATAGAAAGAGAAACAGAGAGGGGGATGGAGACGGTAGCACCACAAGGAATCAGAGTTGGGTCAAAACGAAAGCATTTATTAATTGACTGGGTCAATTATATGGGCAAAAAACAAAAACGCAAAAAAGTTTCCCACAAGGACCCAATGGGTTAATGGTAAGTTATGGGATGAAGAAGGGGAAAATGTACTCCCAATGAACGGCACAGCCAGTGCAGACGATTGGGTCCATGGGAAGGTAAGGAAAGTGCTGCGGTTTTGGCCAAATGGGGCCAACAAATTAAAACTATGATCCCCCAAAGGCAGAAAGGCAAGTGCAATTATTGCCAGGCCAATGGGTTTCGATTTCATTTCGTACTCGATGGTCGAGCGAGTATGCGAGTGGAGAACAAATACGCACAAATAATTCTATACAGAACAGAATTCTGCTGAATATGCCGGCCATGACCATCGATCTGTATCACGTGAGACACAAGTTCACCCGGCTATAGTACAATGCCACGCAAGCCCTTTCTGACGGCCCACGTGTCACTACATACAAACATTTGGAGCCAGATGAAAATAATGGGAACAAAAATGAAGTACATTTTTATTAAATTAATTTATATTTTATAAATTTCTTCTTCATGCTTTGTCGTCCATGTCTACAATCGCAAGGTCCTTCTTTGGGTGGCGTATATAATATTGGTGGGATGAAGAGATGAACTGTTTCCATTCTGAACACTCTAAGGGTCGTTTTCTGTGTGAGTACGTAAGTGTTTTTTCAGATAAGTTTTGAGCTTGAACGATTTCGGGCAGCGAGAGCAAGGAAAGGCCGAGCCTGCGAATGTACACTCATGTGCTTTGTCAGGATGATCGATTGTGTAAACGCCTTTGAACATATGGAGCACTGATATGGCCTCTCCCCAGTGTGTATGCGGCTGTGTACCTTCAGTTCGTATGTGCGTATAAACGACTTTGGACAGTAGGGGCACTTGTGGGGTCGATCCCCTGTGTGTGTGCGGGTGTGCACATCCAATCTAAATTTGGTTGGGAAGGATTTATGGCAGAATCTGCATATATGGTGGGGCACGCCAACTCGGTGCGAACGCTGGTGTACATCGAGTCCATGTAGGTTCATGTACGCCTTTGGGCAGTCGGCGCATTTGAAGGGCCGATCCGCTGTGTGAATGCGGCTGTGTGCATCGAGCTTGCTTTGTTTTGCGAAGCATCTCGGGCACTCGGTGCATTTTAAGGGCGGATCACCGAAGTGCTTGCGCATGTGATATTTCAGACTTGAGTTCCGCGAATAACTTTTGTCGCACTGAGCACATGTAAAGCGAGGGGCCACTTGCACACTATTAACAGCTTCGAGTATTTCTTCCTCGACTAAAATTTCCTGATTAACAGAGAGGTCTTCTTCTTCGTCCTTCTCCAGCTGTGTAAAAATGAGTTCAGGGCTCTGCACGTCGGTTAAAATTTGGTCTATGTCACTTAATGCCTCCTCAAGGCAACGCATACATTTATTTTCTATAAGCGAATCATCACCTGGCCCCAGCACGTACTCGGTGGAGTCACCCAACAAGTCGGCAATTAGCGTCTCCAAATGTGTCTCGTCAAAACTGTGAGTGAGTACTTGGGACCTTGCCATGCAATCTCCGCATATTTCCTCCATTTTTCTGCAAGTAAATGAGTTTTAGTGAATCGAATACAATAATTTGTGGAGTTTTTAATATGCAATAAGCGAAATGAAACCAACAATCAGCCAAATGGTGTAGTTTTTCTGCGTTCAAAAAAAAGATGCCGTGCTCTGTGAAATGAAACGAAACGTGCTGTTAAGCGCAAAATGCTTTTTGTTATCGGATGCAACCGTGGTAGTGGTGGGCATCCTTCACTTTATTTTCACTTAAATCTGATTTGATTCAAATAATCAATTTATTTATTGCACATCAAATTGGAACCAAGTAAAATTGTACAGCAATATACAAATCTACTTTTATACACTAAAAATCCAAACTGTACTGCTCATTAATTTTGTTTCATTATGTTTATGTATCATTAAATATTTTTTATTTAAAGATTCCCGGTTAAGCTACTTGGATCACGTTGCTCAGTAGTTTTCGTCTATGGTTAAGTGTTCCTTGTGTGACGTATTGAGACCACCTTCCCTTCCAAACTCTGCACGCAAATTTCGAATTCATTAACCCCTGATGGCCATGTGTATTTTTAGTCGCTCTTCGATAATTGTTTTGCGCTTTACATAATAATTTTGGCGCGTAAAAATTATGACAAAGAAAATGTACAAATAAGAGCCTTGTATTAATCCAACGTTCTCTTATGAATACGGAGTTAGACTCTCAGCTGTGCCACTTTAGTGCTTTCGATCATTGTGTACCCCTGAGGAGAGCATCGAATATATCCGTGGTGTGAGGAAGCACTAACAAAAATCTCTACCAAGAATTGGCTGAAGTTTTCCATAATTTGGTTGATTATTACTCTCTTTTAGTTTTACCATGACCCTCAATTAGGGGGAAAACTCTGACAGAAGCCCCCGGAGAACACAAAAAAAAGTAGAAAAAAAATGTCCAAATTGATTTGGTTGGGCCACCGTTGAATAATTCAAGCTGGGCCTTTACTATTTTTATGGCTGCATTGAATTGGACACCAGGCCACGCCCACCAACTAGGTCAAGTTCGGCTCCACTTCACCACGACAACCACACCTACCTTCCTCCTAAGCCCAGTGATGCTATGCCCCAAAAGCAAGGACCTTGGCGCATCTATTTTATGAACTGCAACAGAAAAATAGAAGAATTTTTAGCCACAAAAATGCAGTCAGTCTTCAGAGAATCAAAGAGAGAGAGAGCTGTGGGTTGATTAACTCTCTTTCCCTCATTCTCTGTCTCCATATTTGCTCTCCGTCTCTCTTTGTCGCCATAAAATATTGTTTGCGCCGTCTGGCCTGCCAACTCAATCAATCCAATGCCACCAGATGAAAGTATCTTAGAGATACTGTATAGAAAGAGACACAGAAAGAGAAAGAGAGAGCTAGGAGTGGTACTACGGGAGAGACAGAGAGCTAAAGGGAGCTGGGTCAGTGGTCAGTGGTCAGTAGTCGTTGGCAATTAATGGTCATATGTTGGCAGGCCATTTAGCCAGGCCAAGCTGCCAACTTGTTTGCCAGGTTTCCACTTCAGTCCACTCTCTTTTTCATCCATCCATCACATCACTGTGCCCTAGAGGTGGGCATGGACCGTGTTTTCTTCGTGTCACGTCGTGACACGATAAGCGCCCGCGTGTGCGTGTTGAAAAATTAAATATTGTCCATGGGCGTGCGTGTTCGTTCAGACCAAAATCGGCACGAAAAAAAACGACGAGCAAAAAAAAAAAGTGTTACCGATTGTCATTTAGTGTTTAGTGTGAACATGAGCAACATGTGAATCCCAAAAGCTTCATAGCCATTCCAGCCAGCTCGGTTACAAGCGAGAGGGTGTTTTCTACCTCGGGAAAAATATTAAATGAACGCTTATTAAGTTCAAACTTTGATAAATTGTTATTTTTTATATAAAAATATGTAAAGAGGAACCTTTATGTACATAGGTAAAATGAATGTTAATAAAGGTATACAATAAAGTATAATATTTCGTGTTGGACCGTGCTCGGAAAATTTGTAGCCGTGCGTGTTGTAAATTTTTATTTTCGTGCCGTGTTGGGTCGTGTCGGAAAATTGCAGTCCGTTCCATGCCCATCTCTACTGTGCCCATTGGAATGACAGGGACAAAAGCGAATAGACACAGAAATGGAGAATGAAATTCAATTAAGCCTTAACACGTTATCTGAGTGTTAATTCTCAAAAGTAAGAGATAGCCAAAGCTAGAATGGGGCAATCTACTGAAAGTTCTAACCAAATTTTGTAAGAGAAATGGGGAGACAACATGAGATTAGATTACGTTTACGAATAACATATGTATGTACATATTTGGAGTTAAGGGAAGGAGCAATGAAGTCATCTTTAAATTCTATTTAAAACTGAAAGAATTGTCTCAATAGTTTTTAGGCAGTTGATTATTAAACTTATGTAATATTGATACAACTGTAAATCGATTAAGTAAGTTGCCTCGGAACGAAAGGTGAATTCTGTAATTAATTTATTTAATTTACGATAATCCCCTCTTAATCCGTTTGACTAATTTTATTTATTATTGAATGCTGATAAGCTTTAATTTAAAGCTTTGAATGCCAAGCATTTTGTATGTAAATATATCCGTATGTATGTATGTATGCATGTATATTTTTTTTTTTTCTTGCTAGATTATACCATCCGAAAATTCAAATTAGATGCCAAATTGAGCTCTGCATGAATTCCGCCAAAGGTTTCAATTTACAGCCATTTTTGGCGCCAAACCAATTGCATTTCCCCTTCGAATATTTGGTTATTTTTGTTGTTGCTGTATTTGCTATGCGAAAGTTTCAGTTGAGCTGCGGTCAGAGCTTGTCCTGAATTATTGATTGGACTTTAATAAATTTAATTGCACCGCCCACCGCTGAAACTGTATCGCAACTTGTTCCACTCTACCTCTCAGAAAGGTGTGTGGGTAGAAGGATTTATTTTAGTGTGCAAAAGAATGCAGCTTTTGTTTCGCTTTCCCTTTTTGTCCTGTGGAAAGCAGAAAAAAACGAATGGAAATTGGTTGGGCAGGGTAATGGAAACATGCCAGATTCCTGTCAACAGTTTCGGTTTTCGGTTTTGTTCGATTCATTAAACATATTTATGGCCACCTGTCTGGACACTGGACAGACCGCAATGGCAGCATCCAAATAAATAATATAAATAATACGAGTATGTGGGGCAAGGGAGGGTGAAAAGTTTTTAATTTCCGCAAAAGGATCAACCAGGATAATGCAGCGTCCATAAATAATGATTGGCAAATTATGAAATTGCCAACAAACAATTGCCGGCAATAATTCCGCCGCTGGCCATAGCCAAAACAATGCAAAAAATAAAAAATAAATAAAATAAAAAAGGAGCAATGGCGGAAACCATAATGATGTCATGATAGTTTGGAGGCTACGCATACCCTGGCTTCAAGGAGAAACTACGCTGACCGCAAACCACAACCATAGAGATTAAAGTCATTGAGATTTGTGATGAATATTTAAAGATAATATTTTAAAGGTCTATCTTTGAAAATACCGCGCTGTCAATATTTGATTAATCTTTAGGTGAATGTGCACCAATGTTTGAATAGTTACTTTTTATTTTTTGGTGAGAGTTACATTTAAATTTGTTCTAAATATTTTATAATATTTTGATGGCCTACTTGGACTTCAACCTCATTCAACGTAAAAATTGCATTTCCAGAGCTTTACTTGCAATCTCTATTCATTTTGATTAAGCTCCTATGTAATCATTATTTGTTATAATTTGTAATCTACAATTTCAGAATGTATTTCCGAATATGTGAATATGTGCTACTTATCCTTGGATCTACTGTGGTTGCCCCTTCTCTGCCCTAATTGAATGGCAAGATCGTTTCTATTAATTGCTGCAATCTTGTTCAAACTACTTTGCTTATGGCTCATTTCCATTTCAATTGCGAAACGTGTTTCCCCTCTCTCTACTCGCGACAACAGCGACCTCTCTGGCTCTTTCCCTTGGGGAAAAGGGAAAACATTTGACAAAAGGTAGAATGCAAATTGCTGAGGCATCTAATAAGGCGCTTAATGCAATTAAAGCCGAGTCCGTGGGTATAGTAAGCGAAGCTGGGGCCCATAAAACAATGGAAAAGTGCCAAGATAAAGCCAGATACAAAATGAACAGAAAGACAAACACTAAATGCCTGGCGGCTGTCTGTGAGTGGGTGAAAAGACACGAAGAAAGAATGGTGGAGGAGGAGAAAGTGAAAATAATGGAAAACGCAAAATGAGCAAAATGGAGACAACGGAGCAGCAAAAGGAGCAGCTCTGCAGCATGAAATGTTTAAATATTGTTTCGGGGAAGAGCCTCCCCCAATGGGAGGGGTCACTGTCGGGGGAGTTTATCATCTCTTTGATCTTCAACTGTCTGGACCCGGTCCGGTCTGGCACCGTCCGGTGGCAGTGTCGGTCCTCGCTTAGAGATTAAAGCCGCGCGTCCTTGATGCCATTATAAACGGTCGGTCCCCCTCGCTTTTTCTCTGCGCTGCCCGTCAGACACACCGACATCTCCTTTATTAGAGCAAAACATTTAGTTGATTCTTGTCTGGGTTCTTATATATTTTATTTCCCTGTCGGACATGGCACACATTGCCCCCTGTTTATTGCTGCTGGTGGCTCGGCCTCGGCTCCTCTTGTTTGTCAATTTGTTAAGCTAAATATTTGGCTGGCGCTTTCATTTTTAATGATAATTTTTGGAATAGTTGCAGCTACACCGGATAGGGGATTTGGGATTCAGGGAAGGGGGGAGCACTACCGAGCATGGCACTTGATTTACTTGTATTTAAGTCCAGAAATAAAAGTGTAAGGTCAAAGTATTTACAAATTATCGTTCATTTTGGGTAGCCACATACAAACTCGTATGTACATATATGATCAATAAAAAAAATGAATCTGGAGGGAAACCTCCCTTCTTGTGCAGTTTATTAGAAATGGTTAATCTCCAGCAGACCAATAATAATTGAATGATCCAAAAACTGAAACTGAAACTGTAATGCATAATTGAGTGGCTACCATTGAAATGCCATGCCTCCTCCCAACCGAACCGATTCAATTAAATCTCAATATTCAGCATTGAAGCGACGGCCGTGAGTGGGAATTGATTATGACATAATTTGAAGAGCGATTCGAGGAGCCTGAATAAATTAGTTGTGGATTAATGGGGCAAATTATCGCACGATATGAGAGCCATTAAATATACTACTCCAGCTGACTGTTTCACTTTCTCTCGCTGTCTGTCTGTCTGTCTGTCTCCCTGAATGTCTGTCTCTGTCTCAGTTGAGGTCTGAAGCCTATTCAAATATTAATTCGCATATAAAAGTCACTTGGACAAGCTCCATAAAGATAAATATCTAAATAGCTAAGTAAATGCAGGTCCTTGGTGGCAGTCGGCAGAGGGCTACGGATACAGATACAGAGAGATACAGAGAGTCAAGTTGAAGAGCACACAAAAGCCGCAAAAACCCCCGATTCCAAGGATGGCCAAGGACGACAACTCTGCTCGCAAAAAGCTTCAAAAGTTAAGTGCCCGCCACAAAATAAGCCAAAATGTGGAAATGCCGTAGGAGTTTGGTTGGAGACCCTGAGGCTCTGTGGTTGTGGCTGGGGATGGGCTGGGGTTGGGGTTGGGGTTGGGGCAGTGGCAAGATGATGATGCACAAGACAACTAAATTTGCTCAGTAGTGCAATTATTACTAATAGGGCTAATAAGCACGTCTTAAGTGCCCCACGCACACACACATACTTACGTAAAAGAAAAAAAAAAAAGAAAAGAGAGAGAGAGAGAGAAAATAATGTGATAAACTCGATTAAATTTCGTTGGCAATAAAATGCGCCATCATCACAATTGCACGAATGGCGGAGGCCGTCGCATAAGCAGAAGGAGCCTGGCATGAATTGCAGTTTAAGGATATAACAATCACCCACACACGCATATAGAGAACACATACATATACACACACACACAGAAGCACACCTAAATTTGACCATTAAGGTCGCCACAATGGCGGAACCGTCAACGCTTGATGATGATAAGAATGATAAACGGAGCGACGTGAGAGGAACCAAATGGTAGCACTGCTAGAGGAAGTACGGAGAGAGAGAGAGAATATATATACATACGTATATACACACATACAAGCACACACACATATAGAAGTACACTAAACAGCCATTGGCGTTGGTTTCCTTACACTTATACACACAAAGCGCAGGCAGCCACAACCGCAGCAGCAGGCAGAAAATAACTAAAGAACTGAAGTGCCTTTAAGGGAATTTCAAATATGCATGAGCCCCAGGAAGAACCTGGGGAAGAAACGCAAGAAAGGGGAGAGATGGAAAAAAGACACAGAGACAGGAGGAGGGAGAGATGAAGTGAGAGCGAGATGGGCAGGCAACAGGACACAACAATACAACAGCAAAATGAAGTGAAATACGTATAAAATAAAAGAAAACCCATAACAAAAGAGGCAGGGGAAGAAAATTGTGGCCAGATTGCGGTGTGGCTAACGAGTACGGTTGTACCCTGTAAGGAAGCTGGGAAAGATTGGGTAACGTAATGTTACATTCCATACCTATTTGCACAATCAATTCACAACCATTTTTCGTGGCCAGCATTTGATGATCATTCGATTAGCATTCAATAAATCATTCGCTTGCAGCCCGTCAACAGATTCAAAAGTTGCAAAAACATTCGAAAACCATTTGCAGATTGTTTTATAAACTTTTCGAAAGGGTTTCAAACATTCTGTTAAGCTTTCACATAAACTTCTGTAACTTTTAGATATATATATATATTTTTAGATATTTATCTATTTCATTTAATTAGAAATATAAAATCAGACTAAGGAAATGAAGTTTACCAAAATTCCAGCGCTCTTCATTTCTCTCCTTTGAAGCTCCGCGAATATTCATACTTTGACTCTCTCGAAAGGGCCGTCTATTCGGCCATGCTCATGAACGGACCTCAGGCCAATGGCCATTGAATATAATCAGCTGATGCTGAAGCTGTGCAGGTCAGAGTTGGAAGAGAATGGACGAGGGCAGTGGGAAACCTTTGCCAGGGTCTTCGCATATGCCACATGACACATAATCAGACCCTTGGCCACCCTTCGCTGCCGTTACCCGTGCGATTTTCTGGAGCTGGTTTCCACCGTCTTTCCCTCAGTCTATTCCACGGCCAGCAGCTAATGTCCCTCAGCCGGGGGAAAGGAAAGGCATTGCTGCCCGGGTTTTTGGTTTTGGTGTCGGCGTTGGCTTTGGCGTTGGTTTTGGTTTTCGGTTTTTGGGTTTTTGGACTTAGCTTTGGGTCTTGGGTCCCCCTTTCTGGGGATGCCTGGTTAGCCGCAGAGCTCAACGCAAAAGGCAACAAAAATGTGCTGCAATAAAAGAAAAGTTAAATTGTAATAAAGCACCCTTGGGGCTGGGGTGGGGATAAGGAGAGGAAGTGAGAGAGTTTAGGTTGAGGCAGGGCTAGCGGAGAGCAACTATGCAAAAGCCGCGAAAATAAGAAAACTTTTGTTGTGCCAAACAATTTGGCCCTGTCCCCTGTCGATTGGTGTAGCTGTAGCCCGCCCCTTTTCCCCTGTTACCCTTTCTTCTATCATTTGCGTTCTATTGTGCCCTTGGAATAGTAAGCAACAACAACAGCAGCATCTGACAAGTGGGGTTCAGTTCTCGCAGTGCCTCAAAGATTGTCAGTGGCAGAAGTTGAAAGTGAAGTTGCGACAGATTGCCGGCCATCCATGGAAATTAAATAAAATAATTTGGCCTACTGGGTGCAGAACTTTTAAGCAATGATAAAGGATGGACGGAAATTAAAGGTAGCGGAATCGATAAAGTGATAGTTTCCGATTGGTGCGATTGGTGGGATCTTTTCAAGTAAAAACCAATTCGCAACGAGCCTTCAGTTTGAATGCTGTGGAAAGTTTATAATCTAAAATAATATCTAGTTTATATTATGTTTTGAGACCTTTAAAAGTGTAGTCTAAAGTGTTTTCCGTCTAGCTTAATCCAAGACGAAACTCGCTCTAAATATTATTATTCCGTTTTCTCTTTTTGCTCTCTGCGCTCTCTGCATGGAGAGCGTAAGTGCATCTGTCTTGGTGCTGAGAGCACAGCACAGCAGGGCATATTTATTAATTCGTTTTAAGTAATTACAGTGGGCTTAAGAACTGGTGGTATTTTTAAAGTGGAACTAGATGATTGTACTGCTACAGTTCCAGCGCTGGTTTAATAGTTCGTAGTGTAGATATTTTACAAGGAGCAGTATAATTTAAGAGTGATTGAATGCGAATTGGGTTGCAATTATTGAATACTTTTTCCATGCTGTGCCTAAAAAGTGTTCAGAATATTGTCTTTGTCATATTTGTGGGTTATTTTCGTGTGTTCGAATCGGAGTCGCGATTTTTTTAACTTTAAATCCCGAGTGCATGTCAAGTTTTTTCCTTGGAACTAATTTTAGGTCGTGCCACATGGCGCATACTTAATGTACGTGTAATATCCTGAGTAAAGTTTTAAATAATAAATTAGCTAGAAATAAAATACCACGGGGGGTTTCAAGTTACAAAATGGTGCAATTATAGTCTTTAAAAATCAATTCAGGCACATCGCTGCATACATATAAAAAAAACCAGCGATATTAAATTAAAGTAGTAAGTAGTCCAGGATCGTATCCATGTACATATACATATATATTTATGTACATATGTATGATATAGATTAATATTATAGATACAAGAGGGTGTACTTATCTTATCATAATACACACACTTCTGTATTCGAAACCTTAGCCCCTCATTATCCAGTCAGCAATCCGCAGTCAGTCAGTTCTTCACACTGCAAATTATCGCGCATACGCCACGGTCGCCACCACGCCCTTGTCAATTGGCCAGCAGCCAGACCGCAATCAGGTTCCATCTGTCAGTCAGACGTACGCCTGTCTTTCTGCGAGTGTGTGTGTGTGTGTGTGTGTGTCTTAGCGTGACAGGCACGTGACAAGCGCGTGACACGTACAGCGACAGATCTGACAAATCACTTCATCCGAAACTGCATACGCGTACATACATATATCTGAATCTTCATCGCAATCAGAAACTGAATATTCCACGGAGAACTTTCCAGTCTTCTTTCTTGGGCTTTTATTGATAGCCTCCATGGGATCTGGAGAGCATATTTTTAAATTCAGACGGGCAGCTACAGAGAGGGAACTGAAATGGGGGGAAGGCTTGGAGCGTGCGCTGCGACTTTTTTACTCTTGAGGCTGTTGAGGTTTTGCGTACATTTTTCTTTTAATTAAAAGCTAAAAAGTTTTTACTTTTATTTGCCTTTGTTGTCAGCAGTGTCAGGCTGACAGCCTGCTATCAGAGCGGGGTTAAGGCTGTTGAATTTCACGCTAAGGACTTACTGCGCTGATGGTCCTTGGCGTAATTAGACAGTATGCGGCTGCCGGATACCCGGCACGCAGGGGCTAAGGGCTGACTTTTTCCTTATAGCTAAAATTATCGCACGTCAAATGTGTCATCAAGTATGGTGTCTGCGGTAGGGTATGGGCAGTGGGAAGGGCTATTGGTTGGTTCATTTGTATGCCACTGGCATGAACTCTGATATAACGAGAAGGAACGTGACTCGCTTCTAGTCGCGACTCCACTTTTATACCCGTACTCAGTCAGTATATAAATTTGTGAGCTTATGATTCAAATTAAAAAAAAAATTTTTATTTTACATTTTACATTTTTTTGCTACATTTGTTAACTACATCTACATCTAAAATGTAGATTATACATGTAGAACAGATATTCTACATCTACATCTCCTCCGCTAGGGGTTGCTCGCGCATTGCACAGGGCAGAGTGTGTGCGAGCGAGAAAGAGAATGAGTAGCGTCAGCAGCGCCAGAGGAGGTGGGGGAAGCAACTGAAAATTAATTTCTTCATTCTGGCTATAATAATTATCCGATTCGGCAATCTGATAGATATGGTCATTCTCTACGATACTGCGTTTTTAGTTTTATCGTATCTTCAAAATTGTGGATGCCACAGATTTTCGTCCTTTGTGAAGGCGGAAGGGGGCGGGGCGAAATTTTGAAATACACTTGTAACAGTGTGATACCACATGAGTCTGGAAAAAATTTCGTTGCTCTAGCTTTTATAGTCTCTGAGATCTAGGCGCTCATCAAGACGGACAGACGGACAGACGGACGGACAGATAGACATGGCTCTATCGACTCGGCTATTGATACTGATCAAGAATATATATACTTTATGGGGTCGGAAAATTTTCCTTCTCTGCGCTACACACATCCACTTTTACCACAAATACAGTATACCCCTTAACTCTTTTTGAGTACGGGTATAAAAATATCACAACACGATGTTTTGTATGCTACGGCAAAGGTTTATTAATTTTCGTTTTTAATCTCGCACATTTGGTTTAGGTTTTGTCATGGCCGGAAGGACGTAGCCAAACTGCTGTGACTGCTATGGGGGTAAATGCAGCAATGCTTGGCTCGTAGTGTGCTGCTGGTGGGCGTTTAGACGTGGTGCGGCAGCAGGAGTGGTGTCAGGGTGTTGCCAGGGTGCTGCTAGGGTGGGTGGCAAGTGCCTGGCACTGGCGTTGCATGTGTGTCAACGACTTGGTCAACAGTTAAAGGCTTTGGCACAGTCCCTTGTCTTCAGCTCAGTGGGTGTGGAATTCACCTCCCGCTGCGCAGTCTCTGTCTCTCGAGCCTCTCAGCTTTCATGTGTGTATGCTGTATGCTGTGTGCTGTGTGTGTGCAAGTTTGTGGAAAGTGGAAAGTTTGTCGAGTCGGGGCATGTTTGTCTAATCCTTGCTATAAGTAGCTGGCTGTAATGCTCGCTTGCGAAATCCTTATGGAATTTAATAAGCTTATGTCGCTTCTGCAGCTTGGCCCTGGCTTACCCCCTTCCGCTCTTCAAGGACGCAAATCCAAAGACAATTGCCAGCAAAATAAAGTGAAAAGTGAGTCATTTAATTTTGGAATTTCCATGTCAATTTTCGCTAAGAATCAAGTTGATTTCACGCCATATGGCATCCAACTGATGCCAGCTGAATGGAGAGCAAATTAGAGACGAGCGAGAAGTGGCAGGAGAGGCTGTGTGTGGGGGGCTGGGACTGGTCAAGTGCCTGAACCTTGATGCCATTGCAGCTGCTGCCACTGCCGCTGGCCTTCCACCTAATTACACTAATCAATCAAATGCACTTTTGGGTGCAGTCAGCAGCAAATTAATTGCCAAAGAGGGCGGAAAATAATATACGAAATCAGCCAGCAGGAAGAAGGCATCAGAAAACTTTAAGAGCTTAAAGTGATGCTTTATTAAAGAGAATCTGAATGAGTTCTGGATTCGTTCTGAATTGATTTAAGCTTTCTACTATTTCTATCTCAGCGTAAAAGTCCCAGTCAGAGTCACACTCCAAAGTGGAGTCAGAACAGGAGTGTCCTGAATCCATCCTGACCCATAATCTCTCGTTGTCTGGGTCTGGGTCTGGTTCCATGTCTCTCGTTCTCTTTTTGTGTGCTTTGTTTCTAGTGCTCACTTTACCCTTTCTCTTTCTATTTTTCTTTCCTTTCTTTTTTCCTTCTGCCATATTTATGACAAACATTTTGTATATCATAACGTAAAAAGTCTGGCAAGTGACACAAGAACAGGCGGGCGGAGGTAAATACAGATAGCAAGCAAGTTAAGCCATATAAATATTTGTATGAATATCTGCATAAATGCATAAGCAGAAATGTGCGTCTGATACCCTTTAAAGTGCTCGAATCATATTAGTTATGGCTGGATACTTTTGTTTATAGAAAACATAAGAAATTTCTGTTTTAGTTGGGGATGATAACGAATGATTAATAAAATTGTTCCTCTCTGACATGCCTCAGTGTGGTGTGGCTAAAAAAAAGTTTTGCCTTGCCCCATTACGCATCCCATTATCGATTCCCTTTTTCGCAGCACATCCCAGGGGTATCCATGGAGTCGAAGCCTTTTCATTGTTTATCCATGAGAGTGTCTCTTCTGTAGTTGGCAAATTGCATACATACCTTCTGGCTGCTGGCTGCTGGCTTCTGGCTTCTAGCTGCTGGCTGCTGGCTTGTGGCTCTCCATTTCCATTACTCTACCTTTTTGCCCACCCCCCTTCCCCACCCTGTTCCTTTTTTTCTTTGCAAGCCTTGACGTAATTTTATTAAGGCGGCTTTCGAAACTGCGACTGGCGACTGGGGGACTGGGAACAGGGGGACTTCGGCCTCTATGAGGCAGTTGGCAATATGCCTTATAACCTCATAACTAATTCATGTGGATCCCACCTTGCGCTTTATGCATATTCATTTTGTTGTTGGACAGGTGCTGTAGAGGATGTAGAGACGACCCTTGCTTCAACCCTTGCCCCATGAGGTAGACACCGACAGGAAGGGCGAGCAAAGGGAGGGGCGGCAGAGAGAGAAAAAGTTTGCCCCGTTCATTGGGTCTCGTAAACACGTTTGCCTCATGTCAGGCAAAAGTTGCACGTTCTCGTTTTCTCCTTTCTGGCACTCGTTGCAGCGCCGCTTCTAGTCACGTTTCGACTATCCTAGCGGTCACCTTTCCCTAACCCCCGTAGCCCCATTGCCCCACCCCACATCACCTCTGCATCTGTACATCGCTCCTCCAAACTCTGTCGCAACTTTCAAGCTTGAATAATTCACATTTGGAGAATGGCAGCTCGCAAATTCAATGCCAAAGTAGCAAAAACGTCGGAGATCCCCGCGGACTGCAAAAGAAACGTAAAATATTTAGACGCATTTGACAGGAGTCTGTCGAAATTTATCACCTCCCCCCCTCCCCAATTAGACCCGGACACCCCATCATAATTCCAAGTTAATTGCTTCGGCCCCGCTAAGCCCTTCCAATCCAATACCCAATCAATATTATGAGGCTCAGTCCCCAAATTGACTAAACTCCACGCAATCCTGCCTGGTTGGACGGACGGGTTTATCGCTTTGTCATTAGTTAACAAATCCCCAGATTGGGATTACCATACGAGTAAATGGGCGAGTTAGATTACCACCCCAACCAAACAAAGGGGAGGACCGAGGGCATTCCAAGTAGAAAATCTATCAATTTTAATTATATTTAAATAATAGCTAAATAATATATTTAATCTAAAAAGTTTTTACATTCAGACTTTTAACATTATTAAATGATAAATTTGCTGCTTAAAATCACTAGCGAACTCCACCCTCCCTCCACTCCTTCCTTACCACGAAGAAAAACCCAAAATCTGGGCATGAAAATCAATAAATAGAAATAATTCATTCCGTGTTTGTCTGGGGCCATAGACGACTGCTTGCAATTAATCTCAAATGAACTGAGCTGATTCAGATTGAGATAGGAAAGAAAGAGAGCGAAGATGGCGAGGGAGGGAGAGGAAGCAAAGTGGCTTTCATGCATCGCCGCCTAAGGTTTTGGTAGGACATTTCAAGTGGTTTTTCGGTGTGAGTTATTTAGGCATTTGATTAATGCCGAAGGCAAGCAAATAGCTTAAGAAGATGGAGATACAAATAGCCGAGGCTTCAGATAGCAAGACCAGAGAGAACCAAAGAGAAACATAAATAGCTTAGCCCAAAGCTGGGACTAATCGGCAACATTGTAAGGCGTTGGAGCCAAACTGTTGGATGAATGAAACGAAAACGGAAACAGAAACAAAAAAGTGTGAGATAATAAGTCTGCGTATTAAATATCCATTTCGTTTAAACTCTCCCACCCCAGGTATTTTGTAGTGCATTTTAACGCACTGAACCAGCTACAAAGGCATGACGGAATTAAAAAAAAACATAAATGAATGTTAAAAACTTGGAGTGACCTTTGCATGGAATTTTCCAAATATTTTCCCGCTAATGGATCCCATTCAATTAGCCGGAAAAAAGAGCAGGAAATTATACAGAAAGAAGACTGCGGCGTAGACTTGCAGCATTCTTGATGGGAGGCACAGGAACACTCTCCTTCAGAGCCTTCCCATATTCCTCCTTCTTGTTGTCTCTTTTTTCTATGTTGTTTTCCCTGCTCTGTTGGCTGTTGGCTAATTAAGTTCTCGGAGATGCGTGAATTTCAAGTTAATCAAATGCCAATTAACTGACATTTCCATCGAGTGAGCCCATGGGTATGGGTATGTTGTCTGGGTCTGGGTCTGGGTCTGGTTCTGGTTCTGGGGGATAAGACAACTCATAATGAGCTATTGCCTCACTGAAGACTTAAGACTGAAGACGGAGCAATGGAATTAGTAGGAGAAGCAGAAGCAGCAGTGAGGCCAACATGTGGGGATTCTTTTGTTCTGGCCAAAATGAATTTATTTTAGCTAACATTTTCTTGTGTGTGTTTCCATTGAGGCGTATGTGTATACACACACACAAAGACCCATACGGACACGATTCCGGCTCATTGATTGCACGGCCATCGAACAAAGGCCAGCAAAGTGTCAACTTTTCGAATTGATAGCCAAAAAAGATACCACGTTGGGGAGTGGGAAGCAGGAAATGGAATAGCCAGAGGCAGCAGTCAGGTTGAAACGTATCAGGTATTGATAATGGTACATGTATATATATAGAAGGAAAATTCCGCCATGGCCAACGATATTTCTATTTGGCTGGCGCATTGGTAACAGACAGCGATAGAAAAAGAGTCTCTGAGTTTGAACAGATTTTACTGGCAAAGGTTCGTAGACGTTTCAGCACAGACAGTGAAAATAATTCCTGGCCTGGCTATTTTTTGGGCAAATGTATCTGGTCTCGGGTATTCCGTTGCCAAACTCCAGGACAACGTTTTATTTGTTATATTAAGTCTCTATTTACATATGTACCTACATTATTAAAGATTAGCTCGTGATTGCATGTTTTTATACCCGTTACTCGAAGAGTTTAGGGTACACATAGAGACATACATATGTGTATGTTTTCGTAGTTGTTTGTACTTGAATGCAGGACGACAGGTTATATTATATTTAGTCATTATTCATGGGATGATTTCATATTTGTTTCGATTACAATGGTTGTGTGCTTTAAATTGAGAATACAAGAGAAATGCTTTCGCTTGTAAGTTTGCATGTTTCTCGGGGAAGACTTTGGCACCGAATTAAATGGCATGGCATCGATCGTTGAGGTTTGATTCTCCCCTTTCTTTTTCCGACGGCCGCTTCCAGCCTCTTTCTCTCTCTCTCTCTCTCTCTCTCTCCCTGGTATTCGTTATGTTTTTGACTCTGTTCACTGTACATTGCCAGAAGAATAGACTTAAAGCTGTGCAAAATTGTAATATCCTTAAATCCATTTCCCCTCTATTCAAATACAACTATTAAAAGTTAAAAAAAGCAGCTGGAATTTGTTCATTAAATACAGCTGATCTCTGCGTAAGCATTCTCTATAAATTCGTTGAAATTAAATTCGATTTCATTATACATATTTAACAATTTATTGTATAAATATTACTCGCAGTTCACTGAATTTAAATTTACAACTACAACTATCTGTTAGATAAATTTGTAATACTCTTAAGTATTACCAGCTAAATGAGAAGTTATTTCTTTTTATTGTTCTTTCATTATTCGCACTGTTCTGAGAGGATTTCCCCAGGATTCACATACATACATCTGTACATATGTATGTATGTATGTCTCGCTCTTTAGATTTTCGAGCAACCACAACAATGCGACTAGAAATCCCCCATGGGAAAACTGCTTGAATATTTCTGCACACGCAGCAGCAATGATGCAATGCACTTGGAGCCCTGTCCCCTCTCCCTGTCCCTCTCCCTGTCCTTGGCCCACTGTCTACCCCTTCTGCTGCTTGGTGGATGGATCGGGTATGGTAGCTGCTCCGCTCCCTTGGTTCACTCTGCTATCTGCTCTTAATTATAATATTAATTAAATTTAATTGCCTCTAGCATTTGGCAGCAGCAGCAGCTGTTGCCGCCACCGTGCATGAGTATTGCTGGTGTAGTTCAGCTTGAGGTTCAGCTTCAGCTTCTGTTGGTGGGGAGTATCTTCCGGAATTTATCTTCCATATGTACATATATTCCATATGTATGTACGCACGAAATGTGCGAGTATGTGCGTGCACCACAGATGGCTGCTGTGATTGCTGTTTGTCGTTTTTGGTTAATCGGTAAATCAACTGCAAACATGCTGCTCGGGCAGAGTCCTTGTCCTTAGTCGTCTTGTCGTCGGTTACCCTGTAAGCACTGTCCTGTAGGACATTGATGGTCCGATTAGACCTTCAGTAAATAGATTTCGTTTGAAGTAGATGCTCGGCACTCCTAGGAAACAAAGGATCTACGGAATATCGATACGCTGCCCTCTAAAGAGGTATCTCCCCGTCGGCGAATGCCCAGGCATGGGCAGCATCTGTCAACTGTCGAGGGCCGAAAAATACTCCAAACTGATGGACTCATTTCGGTTGGTTTAATGCTTTCGTGGTCTCTGCGGTTAGTTTCGCATTTCATGGGTTAATGAATCTCTCTCTGGCCCCTCCCTGCCTCCCTGCTACGGCACAGGATATCCCACCAAAAAAAGGGCACAAGCACACACTACAATTATTTTCAATGACCATATGCAAATTGTGGCAATTTTAGCTCAAACAAAAAAAAAAAAAAGTAAAAGAAAATGTAAAACTGCGAATAATATAAAACTTTGATGCGGGCACGTTGCAAGTTGCAACCTGTCAAAAAATGAGCGAGCTGGGGGCGAGCCATTTAGCTAATAGCCAATTAAGTAATTAAGTGGCAGCAGTTGTGGTGCAGGAATAGGAGTGAGGGTTGAGGGGTGTCCGGTAAACGTGACAACTGCAAATTGTAGAAGGTTTTAGCCAGAGTGTTTTGGCGTGGAATCGTTTTGTCGGTGGAATTTATGAGTTGCGAGGAGCTAACCGTGCCGCCAATGGCCATCGATTAGCACCAAGTCAACGCCAGTCGCCAGCCGAGTCAAGTCGAGGCAGTAGCAGGTCCTTCGTTCAGCGGCCTTGACTGGAGCTTGAAGCTTGGTGGGTCTCGGGTTTTTCGGGGCGGGTAATTAAAGTCACGTCTGCCGTCTAATTAGTTTTGACCCAAATTACCCGCCAGAGCATTAAGGAAATGAATTGCACAAAAACAAAAAAAAAAAAGGAGGCGAAAGGCATGAAGAAAAAAAACTACAAGGAAAATCTGAAAGGGGAAAATTTTGTGAAAATGTGTTTTTAATAAATGCTGAAATCGGCAAGGCTTTCGCCTTGTGCCAAGCGACACAAAATGGCAGGGAACGGCATGGATGGGCAGGGAACGGCATGGAGCAAAACAGCAAACAGCATGGCACGGTGTGGAATGGAATGTAATGGAATGGAACCTCTTCTCTCGAAATTAGAAATTACAATTTGTGGCTGGGTCTAAGGTCATGACATACATTGCCACTCGGCATCCACTCCGCATCCGCTCCGTTCCACTACTCTCCTCTCATCTCCTCTTCATACCAGCCCTCTTCTGCGGCACCTGGCATATCTTGGGAGAAGAGGCAACCAGGGAGATTTCCCAGAGATTTCCCGCCTTGAATAATTGGCGAAAGGTTGCCGAGCAGTCGGCTTAGCAATGCCGCAGTCCGTCCAGGCACAGTGGCACGAAAATGACGATGAATATGCCAAAAAAAAAATATGCAAATTTCATTGTTTTTACCAGAAGAGAACCACAGAACCAGAATGTGGCAGGGCAGGAGCATCTCTTGGGAAAAGAAACATTTTCCCAGAGTCATTCAACTGAAAAATCTGCCTGTTCCAGCCAATCAATTCTCCACAAGCAAAGTATCTTATCTCTCCCTCTCTCCTCTATCATCCACCCAAAAGTGTCAGTCATTGAAGGAGGTAACGGTAACGGTAACTCCTTTCTCAAAGTACATTTCCTTAGTGAGCATTTTATGCTATTCGCTTAAGGGTAAGCTGCTAAAGGGGTACGCAATGCTTACCCGTTGCCTAGGCACTCACAGGCACAGAGCAATCGGAAATTTCAAGAGCATTTAGCCTTTAGCCCTTAATGAATTTCTACTTTGTACCTTTCGTGGCCACATAAAAATGCAATTACTGTTGCTGCTGAGTAATCGAATGTTTACTGTGTTTGCTGTACTTTGCTTCACTGTGCCATGTTTTCAAATTCGCATTGCAAAACGCAGCTGTCGCCGCAGGCGTGAGAAAAACTTGGCTTCAAGTGTACGTAGAGATGTGGCCAAGACAGAGGGACAGAGACGCACAGGGACAGGGCAAGTCTGTAATTAAATCCAGCTTCAATTTATGATGGGGGCAGAGCCGGAGCAGTGCCCGAGGAGGGAGAACGGAGACGGTCATGCCCCCAAATGGCAGCCGGCATAAAGAAATTACACAAAATCCATCAAGGCACGCAATGACATCAGAAGCGATGGACTCTGAGGAGGAGTCCAGGAGCTCTACCACATGACGAAGCATTTTCCACTAAGAGGAGGAGGGCTTGGAGTTGGTGTATGGAGGGGAATGGGTAAGGGTCAGGCGATAATTACCAAAGTCTCTGTGTGGGGGGGGGGGGGCAGAGGCATGCGTTTCCGGATGTCGTTTACCATTCCACTGCCGACAGCGTCATCTTCCCTCCTCCATCACCATCTCGTGTTTGGCTGTTAATTCGGTTTCATGTTTTCCATTTTGAGGCGCCATTTGCCTGCGGCAATAAAACTCAACAAGAACGACAGCGTTGAGGAGGAGGAGCACTTTGCCCAATACACAGTCCGGGAGCCACATCATCATCATCAGCAGCAGAAGCAGCAGCAGCAGTAGCATCTAGCACATCATCCTCTCCCCATCCATCCCATCACCATATGCCCTCGTCTGCCCTCATCTTTTGTGAGTTTTTGCTGTCAACGGCACTGACCTCCCGTCCATTGTGGGGCGGCCAACTTGTTGTGCGGGTCTTCGGATTGGGTTTCGCTCTTTAAACCCAGATGGGGATGGGGATTGGGATAGGTATGGGGGATGACTTACCCTACTACTAATATCTGTTTGGCCTCCAGGACCTCCAACTTTGCTTGTGCATTTCTCTATTTTCTAATTTGATTTCTCTCAGATTTCCCATCTCTCTTTTCAACCAAAAATGGAATTCCGTTCCTTTGATTGGTGTACAAAACTTTGGGGGTGAAAGTTTAGGTTTTCGTTTTGCGTATCTACCAGATGCACTTGTATCTGTATCTGCTGTAGTGGTAGTGGTGGTCTTTGAACCCAGAGCCCAGGGGGAGCACATCGATTTTCAATATGTTGGCTTAACTTGATTGATAACCACAGTCTCAGGGAGTGTATAATTACTTTTAATTGAAATAAGTTTTGGAATCATCATGTCCCAGTTTTTGTGGCTCTCAATCGATTGATAAAACTCAGATTTTCGACTGCCATGCAAGGCATTGTCTGTGCCTTGACAGGGAATGAGTAATTTTGCTCGTATCTCACCTGTGGCCCATTCGGCCAACACTTAATATCGCTGGACCCGTAGAATGTGGGGATAATGGGTGGGCGGAGATGGTTTGCTTGTGCTCTCATCCTTCTCCTCCTTCACCTCCTCGAACCACGCACAATGATAAAACTACGATGCTACTTCGCCTCCGACTCAGTCTCATCCTCAGCCTGAGCCTGCTCAAGGCTTCTGTCAGACATCAGGTGCAAAACAGTTTCTATTTTCACAACTTTTAGTATAATTAATTCAAATGCTTTCCATGAAAGAACACACAGGCAGGTCGGTGTGGAGGCAGTGGCAGTGGCAGGGGAAGTGGCAGGGGCAGTGGTTGTTAAAGGTGGGTGGAAGCAGCTGTGGCATTTATGTAAAGTAGCTCCCACCTTACCCGCTACTACTCCTACCTTTCTCTCTCGTATGTGTAGCAGAGTTAGTCTTTATTAACAGTTTATTTTGTATTTTTTTTTGTATTTTTTATTTTGTTGGTGCAGCCGATTAAGAGCACACAAAATGTTAACTGTAGCTAAATTTAAGGCGCTTCCAGGTAAAGTTTTCCTCCCCAAAAACCAGAATCTTGATGGAAGCTTACGCACGAAAGTTTCTAAGCCTGGCAGCATATCTGTATGCCATATCCGTTCGGCTGGAATGGCACACACTCAAATGGGCAGCAAACCAGCAGAAGGATTTCTGGGTCGAAGCTGTGGATTGCCTCGATGTCGGTGCCTATGGAAGATATTTGTCGAACAAATTAGACATGCAAAATTGTGACCAAACTCCCCAGATATGTAAATGTTGTTTTCGCTTAAAGAAAGGGGTTTTATTCGACATTGAAATTGAGATACATATGCGACTGCTTTTTTGTTCATTTATCCTGGCTTATTAACAGGATATGAACGAGTGCCAGAAGCCACAATTCCACAGCTACTCGTATGCCAAAGGTCGAGACCAGGCACTGCCCGCGTTGCGATTAGCAATTTGAGGCCTCGACTCTCGTTGCTCGGTTTTCATTAGTATGCATCGATAGTTGGTTCCCCTTTCTGCAGGCATCGACGAGCCCCAAAGTAATTGAAAGGGATATAAAAATTTAATTTACGAACTTTGCACGCGAATCGGATTTAACCGCACCCCCCTTCCCCGCCCCGCCGCGCCCTGCTCGAATTAAAGTTAAAGCCGGATAAAACATGTGTGCGTGCCACCACCAGGTGCCAAGAGACTGTTAAGTCGAAAAGAGAGTGAGTGGGAGAGAGCAGGAGAGCGAGTGAGCAGCAGGGATTGTAATGTATACACCTGTCGTAGATGGACTTGTGGGCTAAGTCCCTGGAGCTAGGAAAAGCCTTGCTCCCAGATGGTATTCCGGATATTTTGTGACCTGAATTTCCCATTTCCAAGTTGACAAAAATATCAACGAAAAGGGCAAGGTGGTTGGTTGGTGCCTAAGGGGGTGGGGGGGGGGGGGGTATGTACATATAGTAGAAGAAAGGTGTATAAGGGTGTAGGAAACTATAGTGTATACCATTTATGATTGATTGCAGTATGTGCCAGTGAATCACACGCTTTTAAATCAAGAACTTATGATATTCAAGCATCTTAAAGATGGAAGAAACTAATTAAAATTCGAAGACAGCAATAAGTTATCGATTTATCTTCAATGTTCCATTAAAATTTTCATCGTTATTTCATTTTTATTGCGAATGAATTAAACGGAAACGATGGCAATCTCCAATAATTTATCATCATGTGGCGATGCCTGCCAAATATCTTCATATCGGCTTTCAATGCTTATCAATGCTAAGAACAGTTTGATTGTCATGAAACGCACTGTAGCACATCCTGTCTTGTTATTCGTGCCAAATCGGATTCCAATCAATGTGGAATCTCTTGAACAAAACAATTAAACATTTTTTTCTCTTATCTTTTTTTATACCCGTACTCAAAAAGAGTTAAGGGGTATACTGTATTTGTGGTAAAAGTGGATGTGTGTAACGCAGAGAAGGAAAATTTTCCGACCCCATAAAGTATATATATTCTTGATCAGTATCAATAGCCGAGTCTCTGTCTGTCTGTCTGTCTGTCCGTCTGTCCGTCTGTCCGTCTTGTTTGACGCCTCGTTCTCAGAGACTATAAAAGCTAGAGTAACCAAATTTTGTTTCCAGACTCATGTGATATCACACTGAATCAAGTTTCTTTCCAAATTGTGCCACGCCCCCTCCGCCTTCACAAAGGACGAAAATCTGTGGCAGCCACAATTTTGAAGATACGATAAAACTAAAAACGCAGTATCGTAAGGAATGACCATATCTATCAGATTGCCAAATCTGGTACAGATCGGATCATTATTATGGCCAAAATGAAGAAATTAATTTTCAGTTGCTCCCCCACCTCCTCTGGCGTTACTGACGATATTCATTCTCTGTCTCGCTCGCACGCACTCTGCCCTGTGCAATGCGCGAGCAACCCCTAGCGGAGGAGATGTAGAATCTAAATGGTAGATGTAGAATATTTGTTCTAGATGTATTATATACATTTTACATGTAGATGTAGTTAATAAATGTAGCAAAAAAATGTAAAATTAAAATTTTTTTTTTAATTTTAATCATAAGCTCACAAATTTATATACTGACTGAGTACGGGTATAAAAGTAGAGTCGCGTCCAGAAGCGACTCACACGTTCCTTCTCGTTTTTTATTTGGGATAAGAACTTACTAAAGTGAACGTGAAAGCTTCTCGTACAACTCTTTACAGTCTCGCCACAGTCTATATGTCCCCCCTTACATCTTCCACTTTCTCTCCCTCTCCCTACCCCTCCCTCCCTCCCTCCCCTCTATCACTTTCCCACTGTGTTTCGATCTCTTTCTGTGCATCTGTTGGCAAGCAAATAACTGACTGGGGGCATCCTTGTCGTTGACAGGCCAACCATTTTGCGGGTGTCCATGTCACGGCAGCGCCAGCAACAGCTGAAAAATAAACGTTTCACAAAACACTCTTGCACACACACTCACACACAGCACACACAACACACACACGCACACGACACACACGTAAAAGCAAACACTTGAAAATGAAACCCCACTCGGGCAGAATTTTCAGTCCTTTCTCTACTTTTCCCTCTCTGCATGTGGTTTTTTTTGTTTTTTTGTTGTTTTTTTTTTGTATTTTCCAAAAGATTCTCAAGTTGCCACAATGGCGAATGCGAATGGCGAGATGATGATGATGGCGACACTGGCACAGACGGAAACACGTGCAAGCCCATAAATACAGGGGCCGGGAGAGAGAGAGAGAGAGAGAGCAGCAAAGCTGTACATAGGCGAGCGAACAGAAGAACAGAACAGGATAGGGGCTACAGGACAGGTGGATATGTGGATAGGTTGTGGATAGCGGTACATCGGGTGGCAAAGCAGGTGGCAAGTTCAGGTTTTGAGCTTTCTCGCTTTGCCAAATAAACGTGCGAAAAACGCAGCCGAAAACTCGTGGACTAAAGCAAAATGAAACAGCAAAGGGGAGGGAAACGACCAGGGGATACTGTTGAAAAGTTTAAAGAGAATCAAACATAAATACATATGTATGTATAAGTGTGTACATATATATGTATATTGGGATGACTATACAAGTTATGCATATCTAAGCGACTAAAAGATATGCAAGCATTTAAATCACTAACAAAACAAATATTTCGATGAATTTTATTTAAGTTTTTATTCTTATTAAATATAATTCATATGTATATAAATCTTAGGGGGCCATACAGCAGAAAACCTCGTGAAAATGTAATTAGTTAAAAATTAAAAAGAAAGTCTGCTACCAAGCGGAAAGCTGTCAGGAATTCAAATTGAATAAATCCACATTAAAACTTGTACCATAATCTTCATTATACATCTACTCAGACAGTAGTAAGGTATTTGCTTAGCATGTGTACAAATGTGACGGTAACCCGCAAATATCTTGGACTTGATGCACCTTTTCCGCTAACAACTCTGAGGTACCCTCTTCGGTTCTGTTCTGGTTATGAAAACAGTCGGCTGACTTGGTGGGTTGTGTTGCCAGCTGCCGTTGTTCTGCGCGGTCCAAACAACCGAACAACAACAACAACAGCGACCATTCCTACTCAACCACTCCCACATGAGGCATGAGGGGATTGAGGCATGAGGCAGCCACAAATCATTCGCAGAGGAAGAGCGGGCAGAGCGGACACAGCGGGGAGAAGTGTTTTGCGAAAGTGTGCCACAGATTGCAGAAACTCACGTGCATCCTGAGCAACTGCAGATGTATGTTCTGGTTGGTTCTTTTTGGCTCTGTTCGGTTCGGGTTGTTGTGCTTCATCCTTCCATCATACCATCCTACCATCCCTCCATCCTCCCATCCTCCCATCCTGATGATGCTTGAGCCTCATATTTTGCACTTTGACGGCTGCCAAGCCGCACACACACACTGACTGCCAAAAGTTAACCCCATCAAATGGATTACAGCCTGCAAAAAAAAGCACATGACTTTTTCGCAGGCCAAAATTGCATTTTGTTTGCTTACGTTGCCCCCCTGCGTTAATCCGGCAAAAGTCAAAGGATTTGTATGGCTTAAAAACGCACAAAAATGTGGGCCTGAAAGCCAAGCCAAGCGAGAGATTAAATTAAGGGATAAATATGCGTACGTTCGTAAATACAAACGCACATATAAATATATGTACATACATCTACGATAAGGAAAAACGTGAAAAAATACAAATAAAAGGAAGATCAAATTTGGCTGATTTTTGTATCGCCTGAAAATAAATAGCAGGAACAATTTTATTTTATTTCACATTCTGCTGCAGGTCTGCTGGAGTGAGGTGCACAAGCTTGACCCCAACACTGTGGTCATCTCCTTTTAAAAATTCTTGTATCATATATTTGTGTGTGTGGGAGTGTCATTACCTCTGCCAACGCGATAACCAACCTCATCAGTGGCGCCCCAGCGCCTTCGGCGATTTATTGTTTCACATTCTGTGGCCTCTCGAGACCATGACAGCGACCGACTCACCGACTCACTGACTCACTGACTCCCTGACTACACAGCCAACCCACTGACTGACTGTCTGTCTGACGGTACTTGATTGTAAGAGTGCGTGTTTTAACCTCCTCCTCCTCCCTCTCCTGGCTGTGTGTGGTGTGTTTCTGTCAGTTCATTTCCATCACACAATTTGCAGTTCTTCCATGTCACCAAGCACACAAACCAAAAATGCCCCCCCCCCCAAAAAAACAAAGAACTGCCAAAGAGGGGAAAAAGAGGGCACACTCACATCCAAATTCATAAAATGCCCAACAAAACTGAAGAAAAAAGAACCGAAAGAGAGCGAAAACCAAAGCGCATGCAACATTTTTCATCAAATAAATCAAACATGGAAATTTGATTGGTTTCTGCTTTCAGCAGCAGCCCGAGGCACTCGGAAAAACCAAAACAGATTCAGGAGCAAAAAGCGCACTTTCCCCCCAGCCGAAATTTTTCCTGCAGCTTCTCAGAAATGAGAAAGAGAGAGAAGAGATCCACTCTACAACTGAAAAAATGTGGATAATACAATTGGACCGACCAGAGGAGATATAAGCAGATATAGCAGACAGCAAATATAAATATGGAAAAAGATTTTTCAGCGCATTTATCAACATGGGAAAAAAATACGATGGGAACCAATGAAAATAAAATAAGAATTTATTTGGCAATTATTTTAAAATACGAGTACAAGTATGCGATATTCTAAAATGAAAGGGGTTTCCGTTAAGCTTGTGTGAATATCAATATTAACTTAAATTTCCCACTACATATTCTCCATTAAAACATAAAGCACTAAAGGGTGGGGGCTTTCGGGATGCACTCTATGCAGCAGCTGCCTTGGATTGAGACTCGTGCGTTCCTCTCGTACCTCTCTGCCACATGCCCAGATTTGACTCCTTTGTCTTCTGCCACTTTTTCCTGCCTCCCCGCATACGAAACGCAATTTATTATGCAAAACCAAAATATGTTTGCCCCAGCTTGTGTGTGTGTGCGTGTGGGGGGGGCTTTGGGGCTGCCAAGAGTGGAATATTTCAGTGTGGAAAATCTGTGCCGCACAAGCACGAGAAGCCGGAGCAGTCGTGTTTCGAGGAGAGCATCATCATCACAATGTTCCTCGACTTGGTGCGACTCGACTTGAGAGTGGCACTGACCAAAGTGACTCCGCCAAAGTCCATTGTTGCTACGGGTGTGCGAGTGGTCCGGATATTTGTAAAATAATGTCAAAAAAAATCCAATTTCCTTTTACCTTCCCGTTTGAATATTGCGCATACTTATAGATACGCGCAGCGCTTGGCTCCAACCTGAAGCTCAGGCCAGGAAGTGGTGCCTGCCGCGAGGCGTCCTTGGCAAGGCTATCGGGAATGCAGGATGCAGCATATAAGCAGCAGCAGCAGCACCACCAGCAGCAGCAGCAGTAGCAGCATGAGGTTAGCGAAGGCGTAGGAAAATGCAGAGGAGGTTCAAGTATACTACTGCTGCTCCTGCTGCTTCTGCTGCTGGAAGTGCACTTGACATTTTACTGGGATTTCGTGACGAAGGAGCACCGGAGTAGCAGTCGCGCTGTAACCGCAGCAGGGAATAAAGGGAAGGAGGGTTCAGTTGTCGCCTGACTGCACGTTTTCTGCTTGTTTAGTTAAGCGCCTTGGCGTACAAACTACGTGCATGCACTGGGAGAAATTTGCTCGTCTGCAATCAATTAGCAGCCACTCGTACGGGCATCTCCGTCTGGCCATCGCAGTTGCTCCTACTTCCTGCAACAATAATGGAGAGTGGCATTCGCTTCCCCGTTCGTCTCTCAAAACTTTAAGCACATTTGGAGGCCAGCCTGCCTTTCATACCCACAGGGTATCCCCTTGGTCGATCTATTTACCGCAAAACTATCGTATCGTATTTGTTTCCCATCATCATTTTGTGAGGGTTTTGCTTCCGCTGCAGTTTACCTTTTTGAGCGGCATATCCGCTTTCCTTTTTCCGCCACACTTCATCAAAATCATGAATATGATGAGGGGTGTGGGTAGCCGAAGGAAACAGGAAAATGCGAAGACGATGGTGGAAGAGTGCAGAGGGGAGAGTGGAGAGAGGGTGCGGTAGCATAAGATGAAGCTTGCACACGATTATTGTGTATTGTTATAATATAGTTCAGCTTCATTTCCTTTACCGTTTCGTTTCGTTTCCATTTTCATGGCATAGTGTACGAGTATATGTATGTCCGTGTGTATACTGATGGTACTCAGTCGCAGTCTGAGGCTTACACTCAAGTGCGTTTACCCGTAAGTATGCGAGTACTTTTGTTGTCCATGGCCACCTCCATCTCCATCCCCGGGCATGTACTTGCTCGTACTCGTACCCGTGCTTGCACTTAATTTCCCTCTGTTCACATCGTTGATTTTCCTCAGAGCCATCGAAGTGTTTGCCCTGCACTCCAATGCCCGAGACTGCCACCTGACCTTCGTTTGTGGAGAAGGAATGGGCGAAATGGGGCGGCAATAGACAGGAGTGGGCATAGGATTGGGGTATCTCTCCTACTGCCCATTTCCATTTTCATTTCCCTCTATTCATGGTATGGCTCAGGACTCATGGCTCAGGGCTCATGGCTCAGGGCTCATGGCTCATGGCTCTGTAAATTGTAATTTATTTCAATCTCATTTTAATAGATATTTATGCTTTGTTTTTACAGTCGTCGTGCGGCGCTTTTAATGCTTACATTTCCGACAATTCAATAAATTAAGTTTCGCCCTCTACTCATCGCACTACGCGTCTGTTTCCCAGTCTTCTCCCTGATGTCTCCATTTTTTTCTTTTCTTTTACACTCGATCTGTTGACAGTGGAAAATGGAAAATGGAATTGGCACACACACACACTCCAATACGCTTCAATACGCACGAAAATTAAATACTGTGAAAATGGGAGGCAGGTTACAGTTTGATTTTAGTACTTTCCGACAGCAAAAATAAATTTTGAAAAGTTGAATAAAAAACATTTGGGAAAGATCTTTACTTGGAGGTGACTAATGCTACTCGAGCACACATTTCATTTATACATTTCCCCGTCTAAAAAAGCGCCAGTGGGAACGATCGAATGAACCGTAATTCCATATCCCACATTCTACTTCGTTCGTTAGCAATGCCAAAATAAGTAGTTAAAGAGCTTAACAAACCAACGACGACTATTAGGTTACCCTGTGGGGTGTAGGGAGGGAAGTGAAGTAAACACAGAGACAGCAAAGTGCACAATTTTTTCCCGCGACTTACATTTAACAAGAAAATCACATTAACTGTTGTTGTCGTTTTTGTCGTTGGTGCAGTTTGTTATTTCTTTTTTCACGTGGAAACGTCGACAGCAGAATGGGTAAAATGCATAAATCATTTGGTAAACAGGTGCTACCAAAGAAAGCACCAAAGAACGGCAGCAAAGGCAACAATGGCGTCGCCTGTAATTTTTCCAGGTACCACGACACATACGAGCACACACACACATCGACAAACACATCGACAAACACTCACATATGTACATAGGTGGGTACTCTCAGCCAAGGATGCAGCCATAAACTGTGCAACTGCTGCCGTTGATGCTTCTGCATAAGTCTATCAATAAATAATACATTTTTACTTCATTGAATTTGCAAAAGCAATACGTTCTCGATAGACTCCCAAGCAGAACGCACACACACAGGCTACATGCCATGAGCCATGAGCCATAAGGCACGAGCCACCAGCTAGCAGCCATGTGCTTGATCCCAGCTTCTGTTGCTGGTTCCTCTGGTGCTCCTGCTGATCCATTTGCAGTTGCCATCGAACCATAAATGATGCAAATGGCCAAAATCCATCGAAACGGGCTGCAAAGAAAAATATACCTTTCAAAATAACACAACCTCCGCCCACCACCACCCAGGGACAGGCTTCCACTCGAGATGCGTTCTTCATTGTTGTTTGATGGAAATGGAAATGGAGCAGGGCACTTGGACTTTCCTGCTAAACTAATGCCGATTTATGCTACTTACACTCACATTGCAATGGTAAGCCCCACAGTAAAATGCACAAAAATTCCCAAGCTACTTTCTGTGCTGATTGCATTGTGGAAGCTTCGCAATGGAAACTCCAGCACTGCAAACGAAATGGGGGTTCGGGGCCTAGGCAAGGGCAGGGTGAAGGGCAAGGGCAAGGGAGGGAAGGGAGATTATAGCACTCGTTCTTTCTTGCGGGTGGAAATTTAATTTTTGGCAAATGAATATTTGCCAAGCGAGGAGACAAAGCCTCCGTGAAATGATACTGCAGGCGAAAGTCAGTGCCGTATTCCTGCATTCAGCAGTTGTTAAATTACATGGAAGTTTAGTTCTACTTGCCAAAGGCCAAGCGAGAAATACTCCACAAAATATGGAGATAAATCCATGGAAATTTTCTGCTCTCTGGTAATCTTATTTCCCAGAAAAAACCAGTAACTTTTGGGGTTATATTTGTCGTTTTATTGTATTTTTTTCGGGGCTAACTTTGGTGGAAATACTGCACAATTTTGTGGCTTCTGTTAATTTTGAGTTGGGGTCGGGAACATCGTTGTTAACAGCCGGGGCCATTGCTGTTTTTGTTCTCCATGCAGGGATATGGCCTGCAGACTCTGTTCGTTGATCCTGGTGTGGCATTACCAACAAGAGATGGGCCCGGCTTCGATGTACCGACCGAGAGTGGTGCTGAGGCAGTGGCGGCAAGCGATTGCCCAGGTGCACCTGTACCGGCTGCCTTTGTAGCAGTCTGTCCTGTTTGGTAGGACATCTGGCCGGTGCTGTAGACGTTGGCCACTCCGCCCGAGGGTCCGCTTATGCCCACGATGAGGATGCCGCCGCTGGGGCCAGACTGTGGCGGCTGCTGTCCCGTTGCATGCGACTTCTCAACGCAGGCGGGGTTGCACTGTTGCCCGGGCACTTCGGGTATGGCGCAAGCCTGGCTCGGGTGCGGTCCGATGTAGAACGGATTGAAGGGCTTGTCCTCCATGGTGTGGCGAACAGTTGACACGCAACACAATTTTGTACAAAAAAAACCCAAAAAACAACAAAAAAGCCGCACACAAAATTTGGAATTTTTGTATTTTACTGAACTGTTCAGTGTAAGGTTAGCCCCAAAACTGACCCACACAGCCGTCTCGACAGCTGACATCAACCAAAACGTATTCAGTAGCCTACTTTAACCGAAACTAGCTGAAGCAGCTTCATAAACTCGGTCCTGAATCGGTTCTAAGCATATGAATATACATATATGAATAGCGGCTGCTGGTTATGAATTGCTTCTGAATTGGCTGTAAATTGATTTTTGCAGCGGTGAGGAATCGCTTGAAAAATGATTATAAATCGACTATGAAGAGCTTTGGAGCTTCTCATAATTGTAATCGTTTCATAAGTGGAATAAATCACTTTGCAATTGACTATAAAATGTTTAATATTGGCCATTGAGATGGATGCTTAGCCGCTTAATAATGAATTCATTTAGCACCTTCCCCTAAGTGGCTGTGAATCGATGCCACAGTCCCACAGTCGAACTGCAATTAATTTCAAATTTAAGACAACAACTAAAACAAAAGTGTATCCTACTCGTACGCTCAGTGTATTGAAATAAAAGTAGGACCTGTGTTGTATGGTAAAGATTACAGCTAGGATTACGATACGAAAGCGGCTTGAACGAGAGCTTCACACACACACACACTCATAAGCACACACACACTAACGCACACTTATGTATATACCAATACCAATATGCAACGCTGCTGGCATTGAAATTTTCCTAAATTTTAAAGAAGAAAAAAAACAATAAAAATACAAGTTCTCGTACACATACATATGTATGTATGTATGTATGCTGATTGCCCAGTCGCTTATTGGTTTTGTTCTGTTTCTTGTCTTTGTTTACTCGCTTCCCGCAGATGCCGAGAGATTCGACGCGGCGCCTCAAGGCCGGCTAACGCTTAACCCCCCCACAACACGCCCCAAAACGCCTCCACCTCAACCTAACCCAGACAGCTGTAACCATGTGAATGGCCAGAATGCAATTAAAACTACTAAACAACTACCAGCCAGACCAGAGCCCAGTCCACAACTAGAGAGCAGAGCGTGAGCAGCACCACCGCAGCACAGCACCGACCAGCCAGATCCAAACAGAGAAAGAGGCAGCCACACACCCAACATCTCAACATGGCTGGGCCGCAGATACAGCACACCCAACGCCCCAACAGTGCCTACTACACAGGTCTGAATGGCAGCGGGGGTGGTGGGGGTGGTGGTGGAGGAGCCAGTGCCTCGGGTATGCCAAGCAGCGCCTCGCACACCGGACTGCACGCCCTGCGCCAGGTGACCAATGAAACGGAGCTCATCTACCGGGGCAGTCACAGCAATGGCACCGTCAACGAGCTGCCCTCAACAGCAGCACATCATCAGCTGCTCGCGGGCCGCATCACCCAGCAGCAACAGCAGCACCAACACCAGCAACAACAGCAACAACAGCAACAACAGCAACATCCGCATCATCATCAGCAGCAACATCATCAACAGCAACATCCGCATCACCAGCAGCAAGTCAGCAGCATAGCCGGCACCGGATCGAGTGCCACGGATGCCCTCATTGGCACCATTGCCACAAGTGCCGGTGGAGCAACAGGTGGCGGTGGAGTTGGAGGTGGAAGCAGCAGCAGCACAGCGATGACAGCACTCGGTCACCTGAAGAAGTCCAGCACACAGCGCAGCATCGAGATAATTGTGGATGCCACACAGTGTGGCAAGGAGGTGGGCGCAATAGCGACACCGCTGGATCCCGACGATGTGGAGCAGGGTGGCGGTGGCCAGGAGTCGTCCTCGTCAATGCGCAAATCGTCGCGACATCGCCATCGGCCGCTCCATCGACGCCTGATCAGCTATCTGCGCAACCTTTTCCAAGGGAGCACCACGCAAACTGGTAAGCAAGGAGCAAATGCCACAAGCCCAGAAACCCACCCAGTCTCATCTTTGTCTGTCTGTGGTTTCTTAGCCAGGAGGTTCACTCCTAGCTAGGGTCTACCACAGAAACACAGGCGAAGTTGGTAGCACCCATTATCTTTCTCTGATTAAACGGCAGCAGTTGATCAGTGATTCACTCAGCTGCAAAAAAGGGCTGTGACCACAAAGGCATTTATCCCCTGCCCTAATTTGTTTTATCCAGTTTATGCCCCCTGATATATCTGTTTATTTATCTCTTTATTTTATATTATATATTTTTTCTCTTTTTGATTTTTATTTTTTGGTGTAGCGATGGCAACTCTTGTGCTGGCCTGGCGCTGCCTCTCTAAGCGTAAGCGGCAAATGTCTCCTAACCCTTTAACCGCCCTTTTTGCGAGTTCGCATCCGCCCCTTTTGCGCCTCTCCACAACACCACGCCACGCCACGCAAGGCTTGAAACCGCTTGGTGCTGCTCTTTGCCACGACTAACCCCATGCCAGTTCATGCTAACCGCCGCTTTGAGTTTTTGGGCCATTTCATGGCCATGAACTACTATATGTATGTATATGCCAGCAGCGACACTTTGGTTTGGTGCCTGGTTGGGCGCGTAAAAACGCTCATAAAACGCGCGCTTGTGGTTTAGCGGCTGTTTTTGTCGCTTGCTTCAATTTATGCATGCGAAAATTTCAATTTTTGGTGTAGAAAATCAAGGCAGCATCAGCAGCCTTGAACGAGTCATTTATTAAATAGCCATTGGGGGAACACATATTTACTTAGAGGAAAATAATCGTTGCATCGTTATATTTTCAACATTTCCATCGCAGGTCATCCAAGAGGTGGATGTGGGTGTGCAACCTTTTCCCTGGTTGGGTTCTGCTATCAATTTAATTTGATTTTGTTTGAACTGAGGCACTTCGAAGGGCTTTCGCTTTAGCCTTTTATGTGTGCTCTGTGTCTTGCATGATTAATTATGGAAATTGATGAAGCTCCACCTGCTCCTGCTCCTGCCCCTGCCCATGCCCCTGCTCTGTTAGTGCCCAGATTGCATTGATTGTTTACGGCTCAACTATTTGAGTCTCCGTAACTCCACACCCACACCCACACTCTATCCGTTTTTAAGCATTAAGTTCATTCATGGCATCGTGTCCTTCATGCTGATTCTTTTGTCAGTTTGTTCATCTGCGTCTCGTTCTTGGCTTGAGTCTCAGTTTTTGTTTTTGTGTGTGTCTGTTCCGCTAGCTCCGTGCCGTGCCGTGCTATGCCGCATCCTTCCTCCTTGCCGGCATCCAGCCATCCCCCCTTTCAGCATTTTGCAAAATGATGAGCTCAACATAAAAGTTGCATGGGCCTATCCTGCAAATTGAATGCAAAAGGAAGCCAAAGGGGAAATCGATATGGAACACAATGCCGAGTATAATATTTGTTTGTCAGAGCTCCAAACTGAGCTCCTCCCCAATGTCGGTGTGGGCAGGTCTAGGGGTCAGGTGCAGGCGGCATGGCCATGGGAAACTGTTGACAATGACAGTTGGAGGGGGGCCGGGAAGTCTACATACAACAAGAGAATCGGGCAATGGAAATTGAAACTCTACTCTCTCTCCGGTGAAACGAGTGAGTGAGGCAAAACTTTTGCATTCCACTCTACCACACTTGACTCCAACTCTGGCCTGCTGCTTCCCCTCCCCACCCCTTCCCACCATCTGCTGAACAGTTCATCTCGTGGCAGATCGCGAGGAAATGCTCTTTTTTGGGCTCTCGAAATGAGCGACGGATTTGCAGCTTGGCCAGCGATGAGAAGCGGCGTAAAAGTTTTATTGAAAAAGTTTGATGAATGACAAGTTGGCTTCCTGCAAAAACCAGCCCCAAACCACCCCGCAACCTCCCCGAAACCATCATCCAACCAGCAGCAGCAGTGCCACTTCAATCCCACCCCATCCGACACTCCACCCAATTGACAAGTCGGCTGGGGCTTATGTTATCAAATGACACGCCATTTAAATTTTGTTTGAGGATTTCAACTTTAATTGAGTTTAAAACTCATTCAAAAATTGAATCTAAATACGGTTTTTTGTTTGTGGCTGATACTCGTATGCACAGTGGGGGGAAAATAGTTTGTGCAAAAATTAACTTTGGTCGAGCTAAGTGCTGTCCTGGGGACAGTATTTACGCAGCCCCAAAAGCCCTCTGTACTTGAATTAAATGATGTTCCAGCTTCGCTTCGTTCTCAGAAATGTTCCACAACTCATTTTCCTTCGATTCTCTTTAATATTATATTATTTTATGGGGTTGACTAATTGAATTATTTGACTTATTTATTCATTTTTGCACTCATCAGCATTTAGTTCCCCGCTTTGCAAACTCAAGAGATTCAATGTTCATGCTGCAGCCTTATTTAAATTCAATGTTCAATATTTTGCTACCATTTATCAGCGCTAATTCGCATGCTCTGCCACATTAATTGCTTTTCGAGTTCTCGCTTATTTATATGCTCAATTTAGAAATATTTCTAGCCATTTATCAACACCAATTCCTGCGCTTTGCAACACCAATTGATCTTAAGTTACTAGTTTTTCACAGTTTGATTTAGTTTCCTTTGCTGGTTTGCCACACTCCACAGTAGTAGAGGCCCAAAGTCAAGGACGACGAGCATACTCCGTCAGCCTTGGCCGCGACAGGCATTTCAATTAATTACCCAGAAGGGTGGTGGGGACCCTGGGGAACAGAACTGAACAGAACATCCCAGCTTTGGCTGGGGCGCAGGAAAGCTAAAAATATACAGACACAAACGAGGGAAGAGCAAAGTTGCAAACAAGCAAAGAATTTGCGGGAGGCAGGGAGCCAGAGACGAGAGTCTGCCACATAAATACCCTGCAAGTGATTGTGGAGCAGCCACCAGCCCTGGCTGGAGCGCATACCCTTGGAAAGCAATTAGTAGAGGGTATTCCGAATACAAAAAGAGAATAAAAACAAAAATAATGTACACATATATAAAATGAAAATAAATTGAAGCCGCTGCTCGTTTTGGCTTTGGTAATTGGCTTACTCTGTACTCCCTGTACTCTATGTATGTATTTATGTGTATATATGTACGAGTATATGTTTGTAAGACCTTCCCACCCAGCAGCTTACTACGCCCTCTCGCTCCATTGCTCCATCTCGCCCCTTCAATGTTTGCTCGCTGTTGTTTTTTTCCCCTTTCAGTGCCGTTGGCTGCACTTTATTGTCCTGTCCTTTGCCATTTCTGCTCTCTCTCTGTCTGCATCTCTGTCACCCTCCGCCCCCACTCTGGTTGCCTGCAGTATCTGTTCTTTAGGGCAACTCAATCAGCGTATTCATTTTCCTTTGGGCTGCTACTTCTTTGGGCCCTTCTTTGGAGCTGCGTCGTCCGTCGTCTTGCTTGGCCCGTTTCTGGGCCTTAATGCACTTCATAATTTCTTCATTATGCCACGCCCACACTTGGCTGGACGGACTTGAGAAGGTAATTGAATTCGTTGTCTGCATTTTGTGGTCGCTTCATTTTGTGCATTTGATGGGCTCCTTTTGCTCTTTGCCGGCTGCCCTTCGTCCATCCCTTTTGGTACGGCACTGGCTCGGGCCCCGGCACTGGCACTGGCACTGGCTCTGGCTTTAATTATAATTTCATTATTTGTTGTTTGTTCGCAGTCGCAGTCACTGGAGCCGCTGCTGCTGCTTATTGCACATAATTTTTAATGGCGACCGCGATGTTTTAAGTGCAGCAAGTCCTTTGAGACCTGCTTACCCATTGCCCCACAGACCATCATCTGTCCCTCTCCCTCACCCGTCCAGCCGGTCTTCTCCTGCGCTGCCGCTCTGCCACACTTTGTTTGACTGTCTCTTGTTACTCGCTTCTTGGCACACTTTCGCGCCTTTCACAGGCATTCAAGCGAAAGCAGCGACTCCGGGCACAACGATGTCAGGACACGAGGCACTGCGACAGTCTCCTCTGTGTGTTGCATACCCTGTAGTACATGCATTCAATCCCAATCCCCTTTCATGCTTGAAGATGACCCTTTGAAGCGAGCAGGCCCTCATGAGTAGGCAAGTAATTTTGTTTTTAGCGCAGCAAGCAGTGAATTTTCGCAAGCAGTGCACTTGCGCAAGCAGTCTTGCTCCGAAAGGGGCATCAATTTTTCGATTCTTGTTGGTGAAAAGTCTGCGGGTAAGCACATGCTTGTGCATATGCATTTAAGTGTCAGGGCCTGCCACATTTTAATTTATTTAAGCGCATTCGGTGCGGGCCGGCCGGTCCGGGTCGGGTTAAATGAGTTAAGTGCATTTGGGCTCTCACATTATCTTCCCTTCGCCAATCCTTCGCTGACGCAGACTGCTCTGCACTGCTTTGTCTTTTTATCTATACAAGTGCAGGAGCTGAAGCTGGGACCTTGCTCACTCGCATCGCTGCCACCAATTTGTTGGCCATTGTCTGAGGCAGCAACGGCAACGGCAGCTGAAATCCAACAATCGCGACCGCAAAAATGTGCAATAAAACAAAGCAAAGGCACAGGCACAGGCAGGGCACAACTGCAACCCCAGCAGCAGCAGCCGAAAAAGTTTTTTCATTAACCCCCTTAGCAGGGACCCCTCGCCCTCACTAGCCACATTTCAGTCGCGCTCAGACTTCCCCACCCCCACATACAGCTGCAGCAATGTGATGAGAAACATGGCACAAAGTTGCACTTCTTTCATTTTTCCTTGCACAAATGTTGCACACACACATGCCCCAGCCCCACATGGGCCCATGTGTGTGTGTGCGTGGCGTGTAGCCAAAGGAGGAAAAAATTATACGAAATTAAATGAGATAAGTGTCGGAGCATTGTCTGCATGGCAAACTTGCAGTCCAACTTTTTATTCTCATTTCTCTTCACTCTTCTATTTTTTCTTTTCTCCTTACCCCCGCTTCCACCCTTTCTTTTTCTTTTTATTTTTAATTTTTTGTTGCTTTCCATGTGTGTGGATAAATCTGTTTTAGCGGGATTTCAGCATCAGATTGAAGCGTGGCACAGCATAGTGAAGGCGATTGCTTGGCAGTTGGCTGAGGATAGGATTGGTGAGAAGAAGAGAGGAGGGGAGCGCAACAAAAAACATAATTCGTTATACAATAAACTATTTTGAAAGCTTAGTCCGCGATATTAAATCCTTATGGCATGTTGCATGGGATTAAAAGAAGGCTTTAAAGTGCTTGGTGAGGAGGAGGCACCGAAAACTGATTGAAAATAAATTATCTGAAATCCTTTTGTGGTGAACAAATTTTTAAATCCAACTAAATTTGAATGCATGCAAAATGATACAAAAATGGAGATAAAGCGAAGTACAAATTTGTGCAGTAAAAGAGAAAAACGAATTGAAAATACCTCAATTAAATCTGTTAAAATCAAACACAGAAAATTAAGATAAATCTAAGAAAAATGTGATGAGAGGAAACTTCATATAGAAAGATGGAAATCCTTTTGCATGTGAGAATTTCATTTATGCAAAAACTGTGCTTGAATAAATGAATATTATATTGGTTTGAAATAAATTGGGATACAACAAAGAAAAAAGTGACGGGAATGAGAAGTTGCTTGATTGGAAATTTACGGCCAAAGGAATATTAAATTTTAATTTAAGACCAGCCCGAATGCAACGGTTGCTGACTCAGCTTACAAATGGCTCTAAGATCCAATCTTTGGTGCTTTCTTTTCAATTTCGTGCAGGAAAAGTTTCTTTGGGGATAGATGCAGTGAATCAATATCCTTTAATGCCAGCCATAACCAGCATAAAGTTAGACTCTCGAGCAGCGTCAGTCTAGCATGCGATGTGTACTTAAACATATCGCTTTACTCGTGTTTGTGGGTTTGTCTGATCAAAAAGAGCTAGCAGATAAAAAAGTAAAGAAAAGCTGTTAAGGCAGCCAAATGCATTTGAAAATTCTTCCTTCATTCTCCCTGTATGCTTGTGTGTGTGTGCTTTATCCTGCGAATGCTTCGATTGAGTGAGCATCTTCAAAGGCATGTCAGCTACACCCACCCAATCCTGTCGTTCCCCCAAAAGCCTCCACTTGCACTTACAATATATATCTATTTTTTATTAATTTTCACTTTTATGGTAAACAAAAAGATTTGGGTTCAGTTTGGGGGTGGTAAAGCGAGGTAAACATTTGGAAAAACTGCAGTCACTGGCACTTATCGACATGCCGCACACTTGAAATTGAACGAAAGCAAATATTTTTACTGCCGCTGCTGTTGCTGGTGCTGCTGCTTCTGCAGTGGTTAAAACAACACAAACAAGAACCCAGTCCCACTCCCAGTTCCAGTCAGACCTAATAAAATCCAATGCCACTCTCCCACCCATCCCCCAAAAGGTGGGTTGTTGGAGGAGTCTGTTGCGGTTTTTCTTTCTGTGTGTGAGGTGCAGCATGCAAAAATATTTGCACTTGACTGGCGGCTGCTGATGGCGCTGCTGCTGCTGCTTTTGCAGCGGAAACGGAAACATGACACCTGCACAGCCACACACACACACACCCACATACACACAAATATATTCAGCAACAGAGAAGGAGAATGAGGGAGGGAGAGAGAGAGAGAGAGAGTGAGAGAGGTATGACGAAGAGCACTGCAGCCAACGTTGGGCAAACAAACACAAACCGAGCCGAGATAAACAGGAACTTATTATGCGAGCTCATGCAATGCGGGGTGAGGGTGGTGAGGCGGGGTCAGGGATAGCGAATTGAAGGCGGATTGGTGGAGGTAACGGTACAGGGGGGGGGGGGGGGGCTTTGGAATACCAATTGTAACTGCATCTGTGCGGTCGTGTGTTTTGTGCTTTATCTGAAATTATACTGGCAACAATGGCAATCCGAGAATGCCCTCTCTGGTGACTCTTCAGCCGAGAATGTCAGCCAATCACCCGCTGTTCACGCCCCACGCTCCACCACCCACTTCTCCTCTCACCGCAAAATGCCATTTCCCTGTCATCCTGTTGTTTATTGTTATGTTTGCCAATTGCCAGACCAGATCCGAACAGACCCCACACCACCCCCCCCCCCCCCCGGCAGCAGTAGCAAACTAAATGAGGCATGGACACAACTTCACACCTTAACCTCAGCAGGTGGCACACCTGCACCAGTACCAGCATCCCGCATCTGCTTCAGATTAAATCTACGGAAATATATGTGATAAATATGTACATAAATATACATATATGTACATGTGTATATATGTATGCATGTATATCTATAGAGAACTCTGAAAAGTGCATCTGCAATCAATCGAAATCTACAGTCTAGTATCAAATACATAAGTATGTAAAAATATACATATATGATCACTTCAGGAGGATTAACGCCATCAGCTACTCGTACATGACTGACTAGCCACCCATTTCCACTGCTTTCAGGCTCACCACACACCTCTGTGAAAGCAGTTTGGAAAAAAGTGATTGCCTGCAATTGGGGGCAGCTGGTGGATCCTTTTTTTATTTTTCACCAGCACCAGCAGCTGTCGCAGCACGAACACCAACAACTTTGTTTGTGTCCCAAATAATTTAGACATTTAGGGGAATATTTTGTTTGCTGTTGTCGCTGCACCTGCCAGAGGCATCAGCAGCAGGAGCTGATAATAAAGCGCCAAAAAACAATTGCGGCCAAGGGGGAGAGGCAGAAGATGAGCAAGTGAAATTGAAGGAAAAACTTTTGGTAAATTAAAGCCAAACAAAACCGAAAAAGGGTGCCAACTGCACATGAATATATATTAGAATTAATGCATTTCGTCAACATTTTGCTCACAATGTGAGCTACGAGTAGATGCAAAAGATGCCAGAGAGACATTAAACTGAGACCCGAACACGATATACAAACACACATAAGATAGAAGACAGCAGCACTGCGACTGAAGAATGCGAATGCGAATGCAAATCCACTCGAGTGTAAACAGAGAAAAATATGAAAATGGGAACAAAAATAAAATGGAAACCGTAAACAGACAAAGTGTGTGTCAAAGAGAAACATACAGACAGGGGGCAATGGAAAGCGGGAAAGAAAGCAAGCAAGAGAAAATAGACAGGTAAAAGGTAAAAGGTAAACGGTAAATTATCCTGAAAATAAAGGGCAGGACACGAAAGAGGACGAAATAAGGTTGATAAAAAGTTAGCTTAATAAAGTGGCGAGCATCAGGGAGAATGAAAAGAAAATAAATTAATTAACAGACCTATATAAAGTTTTTGCCTCATCATTCCAATCTTCATTACCACTTTCTTATAGTTTGACTTAATTATGTTCATTGTTGGTCAGATAATTTTAAAGATATAGCAATCTGGTAGATATGGTCATTTTCTACGATACTCTCTGAGATCTAGGCGCTTAACAAGACGGAGAGGCGGAAGTGGCTATTGATGCTGATCAAGAATATATCTACCTGCTTTATGGGGTCGGAAACATTTCCTTCTGTGCGTTACACACATCCACATCGACCACAAATCTAAAATATCCCTAAACTCTTCGCGTACCGGGTATAAAAGTAAATTTAAATGAGATGAAAGTTTGTCCGTTTTTGGTATTTCATTCTCCACTTTTGGCTCAAAATGAAAATGCATAGGCCAAGAGTGCATTTGTACGTATGTGTGTGTGTGTGTATGTGTGTTTGTGTGTGTGGCATAAGCCAGCAAGCAAATTAAAATGTAACGACAATTGCAGGCTGTCTACCCTCACATACCCAATTGTACCTCAAATTCTCTACTCACTTCCCCTGATCTTTCTCCCTCACGTACATCTGTATATATGCCTCTCTTCTCTGTATATCTCTCTTTCCAACTCTCTAATTCTCTCGTTCTCTCCCTATCTCTCCTACTGTTTCTCAGTGGCAGGCTGTGTTTTCCCGCTTGCCTTTTTGCTGTGATGCAATGGGCCTCCCTTCAGTCCATATTCTTCTTCTCCAACCCCACCTATCCACTCACTCTCACTCTCTCTCTCTCTCTTAGTCTTCCTGTGTGCTCTCGCATATTTTCATGCATTTTTGAGCAGCCATTTGTCAAGCGTGTGAGCCCCATGACGCTCACCAAAAAAAGCGGCACGGCTCTCTCTTGCCGGCTGCATTTCTCCGTCCGTGAATCTGTGTGATTATACTCACATATACATATATATGTATATGTAAGCGCTTCTAGGTGTGTGTGTGTGTATGAGTTAAGTGTGGGTGCGTGTGTGTGTGGGGGTACAACTTTTAATTAACTAAAATTGAGGCGCCTCAGCTACAAAGAACTTTTTTTCTCGCCTTTTGAAAGAAACCGACGCCAGCAAGGGCCCAAAAAGTAAAAGCCAAGCGCCATTTACCTTTTTGAGGATACCACCACCACCCGCAACCCCAACCCCACAACCACACCAGAGCCTACAGCCCTCCCTAACAGCCCCAACAGCTCCCTACAGCCCATCCTTAGCCACGAACCACAAAGCAGACTCGAACAAGAGGCACAAACTTTCGACAGGCAAAGTACTACAAAATACTTAAGGCAACTTGCAAGTCAATTCAACACACATCGAGCGGCTCGACAGATCAAAATCGCGTGTGTCGTTGCACGGGTTGGTGGGAGAGAGAGAGAGAGAGAAATGGGAGGGCTGGTGCGTGCGAGGGGAGTGTGGGTAGCGCATGGAGAAAGCCAACTTGACTAGAACATGCCCAAAAGGCGAATGACGAAAGTATATTTACTCTGTCCTCTTTATGTGGATTCGCCCTGGATCAGAAACATGATTCAGTGTGAAGTTAAATTTTAAAAATTTTAAATTGCTTAGAGTATCCGTTTGGAGTATCCTCAGAATACTTTCTTAAATAATCAGAAACTTGGGTAAGAGCTGAACAGGTTCTTGTCGAAACCCTTGTGGGCCCCGACGTATTTAAGCTACCACAGATTAGTATCTTTAGATTCGTTAAGGGGGAACAAATAGTATCCGATGCTCTTAATATCCATCTTGCTGGTATAAAGGATCGGCAAGAAGACTAGTAAAAAAGACAGGCCAACTTCTGAACCTCTTCCCGCCCCCTCTCTGTCAAAGGACTCTCTGACCAACTTCTCTCTTCATTTGTACTTATTTCGCAGATTCGGAATTGGAGGAATTCGAGACGCCAGCACGCTACAGACCAGACTCGCTGAGCGCTTTGAGTCGGGCGACCCGCTTCACGGAGGACGAGATCAAACGAATTTATCGCGGCTTTAAGGCTGAGTGCCCCACGGGCGTCGTCAAGGAGGACACCTTTAAAGTGATCTACTCGCAGTTTTTTCCACAGGGAGGTTCGTGCGGTACAGTATACTTTGTTTCGTTAATGTTTCTGACTTGAACTAGCAATGATTTGCATACATAGTACTAAAGCATGCTATTAATATATCCATATGAATGGCTCACTCAACCAGTTTTTGATGTTTGTTAGCATTCACATTCAGTAGCAAAACCAGCGCAGCCAATCATCCATAGTGTTAGAGTCTATTCTCTGTTCTATCTACATATGTTCTTTAATAAGTAGTTTAAATAGATTTGTTTCTTTGAATCTTATGTGAGAATGTGGTTGCCGCATCTTGGGTTCTTTGATGTGGGATTCATTTATTCCGTTGCCTAAATTCATTCTGGTACACCTTCTTCCTACTTCCGTTTCCTCTTCATCGTTCCAAGAGTGTTTCTTCTTACCATTCCATTTATGCCTTTGTGTAAACTTGACTTTGCTGTCACTCGCAAGATCATTCCATATGAATATCCATTTGAATTTTCCTGTTTCATTTTCCTGGCAAACGTTCCTTCGACTCCACTCCACACGTTCCAATTAAAGCAATGCATTCCATATGTTCCAATTTCAGTTATCGATGTGCACTGGCACTGCAGCTATCCTGCCCCTCCTGGCATTCCCCCATTCCATAGGTTTCACTTAGCCTTAATCGCTTGTGGGAATCATTGAACCGTTACGCACTTTGTTGGCAGAGGGGGCAGAACATTCGGCGGGGGCAGTGCATTCAAATAAAAATGATATTTGTGCTCCCTTTGCCTTAGTTATGATTAGAGCAAAAAGAGCTCCAAAACAAAGGCCAATTGACTGGAGACCCCCTCTCCCCATTTCCATTTCCATTCCCATTGCCACTCCAGACCTCCCCTGCTCCCTGTGTGTCCTGTCCCTATTCGAGATTCGAGCTTCGAGCTGGCCAAAAGTCAACTCAAGGCAAATGCCATTGATAAAAATGTATGGCCCTTGGGCAGCCGGCACTGACCCCAAAGAATTGCTGCAGATGATCATACAGAGAGTGATGATGATGATGATTCAGCTCTTAGTATGATGATGATGATGATGATGAGGAGAAGGAGAGGACGGAGAAGGATGCTGGTTATACGAGCATACAGAATGGCAAAGAGGCGACTCTTTGTTTGGACGGCTGCCCTGGCCTGGCCCTTGGCTTGAAAAATATGAAATGCAGAAAGCAAATTAGCAAAAAACGCATAAAAAGCAAAATCATGTTTCACAAGTCGCGGTCTGCTGCAGGACAGCAGGGCTAAAGGGAAAGGGGTGGAGCATGGAGGGGCAGCGCAGGAAGGGTAGGAAGGGGGAGGGCCAACCAAGCCACCCACTTGACCTCGTTTGCACAACAAGTGAAATTTTTTTCGTTTTTTTTTTCCTTCCCCTCATCACAATTTACATTTACAACTGCAAAGGCAACTGAGGATGAGACTGAGGAAAGAGTCGAAATTCTTTTGCCGGCCAGTAACTAACTGAATTGCTGATTCATTACATTAAGCGAGAAGCGAAGGGGAGGGAGTTCTGCAACAGTGCCAGGCACGGGAACTCTTGAATTAGCTGTGGCAGTCCGTGGGGAACGAGTAATTCGAGTATCAATCGAATTGACACAAGAGATCCATGCTGATAGTAAGAAGAAGCTAAAGATAAACTTTATTTGAAGTGCGGCACTTGCAAAAATAATATCAAATCGATACATTCTTAGAGCTGCATAAATTGCATTTTGACAGTGAAAATAAAAGGAAGATACTCGTCAACAGAATATCATCCAAAACTGTGACTCCTCATTAACGAGTACTTTAGAGAAGCAAACCTCTGGTTCAATACTTTAAAATGATTGAAGAAATAGAAAGAAACACGTTGATAACTGATAACTGACTTAATTCAAAGTCAATCTTTAACCTAATGCAAAGTAATTTATGCAAAGATTCCGATTGCACAAAATTCGTACTTCAAATGAAGCTGCCATATACGAGTACTTATGTCTGCAACGCTGTAACATTCTCACTGCATAGTATCCCTAGCAAAAGCTGGGGCTTCGGCTGTCGAGGCACTATCGGTCGGGATTCAATGGTTCCGTGCTCCTTCGGTAACTTGGGTGGGGGGGGTGGTTTCGTTTGACCGCGTCTCGACTCCTACTACATAAACTTAATATAGAATCCCTTGACTCTACAAGGAGCTAAACTCCTAAAACAACCAAATGCATAACGACACACTTTATACACAAACAAACCAGTAAGGAAGGAAAAGGGCTTTTGTCGATTCGCTCAGAAAGAGGGTATGCACGAGGCCTTGAGGTGGTATTCGACCCGCACTATTCTTTACCCACCCTTCCATGATTTCCGATATGCGATATTTTTCCGGAAATCCCTTCTGTGTTCACCCTATCCCATTATGTCCCCATGTCACCAGGAAATTAGTAGTTTAACCGTCCATATTCATTTCAATAAAATCTCAAGGTATATTTAGAAACTTATGCAAAGGCATACTGGCACAATATTCAAGCAAAACTAAAAATAATTATTTTCATCCTATACTAGCGAGATAATTTAATTTCTAACTTACATAATAGAAACGAGAAGGAACGTGAGTCGCTTCTAGTCGCGACTCTACTTTTATACCCGTACTCAGTCAGTATATAAATTTATGAGATTATGATTAAAATTAAAAAAAAAATTTTTTTTACATTTTACATTTTTTGCTACATTTGTTAACTACATCTACATGTAAAATGTAGATAATACATCACGAACAAATATTCTACATCTACCATTTAGATTCTACATCTCCTCCGCTAGGGGTTGCTCGCGCATTGCACAGGGCAGAGTGTGTGCGAGCGAGGCAGAGAATGAATAGCGTCAGCATCGCCAGAGGAGGTGGGGGAAGCAACTGAAAATTAATTTCTTTATTCTGGCTATAATAATGATCCGATCTAGTTCAGATTCGCCAATCTGATAGATATGGTCATTCTCTACGATACTGCGTTTTTAGTTTTATCGTATCTTCAAAATTGTGGATGCCACAGATTTTCGTCCTTTGTGAAGGCGGAAGGGGGCGGGGCAAAATTTTGAAATACACTTGTAACAGTGTGATATCACATGAGTCTGAAAACAAAATTTGGTTGCTCTAGCTTTTATAGTCTCTGAGATCCAGGCGCTCATCGGGACGGACAGACGGACAGACGGACAGTCGGACAGACGGACAGACGGACGGACAGACAGACATGGCTCTATCGACTCGGCTATTGATACTGATCAAGAATATATATACTTTATGGGGTCGGAAAATTTTCCTTCTCTGCGTTACACACATCCACTTTTACCACAAATACAGTATACCCCTTAACTCTTTTTGAGTACGGGTATAAAAATATGAGAAAATGGGACTTAAATAAAAGTATAAAAAGATATCATATGACAAATATAAAAATTATAGAAATATAAGAAAATCAAAAATATAAATATAACAGGGTATAAACGGGTCGGTATAAATAATTCATTCATTTATCCAAGAAAAATTTCAAATGAAAATTTTACTTTAAGCCGCAATCAAAATTCAATAAAAAATTTTGCTTGGTTGGCTAGTGCAAGTGCACGGCATTAGAAGAATGCAAAAAATTCGGAAAACAAACAGAAAATACAAAACAGAATTACCGACTAAACCTAACGGAAAGCTTTGATTAAAAGCTTTGCGCAGGCCTAGCGGCAGCCGAATATCGTACGCGCACGCCCGTTTGGCTTAAGAGAACAACCGCACAAAAGGGAAAGGGGAAATTGTTTTTTTTTTTTCTTTGCTCACTTACGGCTTACAGTGTTCCCTCGCTGAAAGGCGCCTTTCGCTGAGATTTTCGGTGGAAGCTGTGGAAAAATGTTACGGTGGGCCCCTTCTGGGTGGCTATTCAAAGGGGTGGGATATAATAATAACTTGTTTGTTTGTTTCTATATATATATATATTTTTTTTTTTTTAACCAAAGACAAAAAGAATTTTGAGGTACTTTTGAGGTAGTACTGTACTTAAGGTTAGAAAAAGTAAGGAAACGGTATAAGATCAAAAAACTAATTAGAAAAGAGGTAGAAACGAGAAGGAACGTGAGTCGCTTCTAGTCGCGACTCTACTTTTATACCCGTACTCAGTCAGTATATAAACTTATGAGCTTATAATTGAAATTTTAAAAAAATTTTAAAATTTTACATTTTACATTTTTTTGCTACATTTGTTAACTACATCTACATGTAAAATGTAGATAATACATATAGAACAAATATTCTACATCTACCATTTAGATTCTCCATCTCCTCCGCTAGGGGTTGCACGCGCATTGCACAGGGCAGAGTGTGTGCGAGCGAGACAGAGAATGAATATCGTCAGCAGCGCCAGAGGAGGTGGGGGAAGCAACTGAAAATTAATTTCTTCATTCTGGCCATAATAATGATCCGATCTGTACCAGATTTCGCAATCTGGTGGATATGGTCATTCTTAACGATACTGCGTTTTTAGTTTTATCGTATGTTTAAAATTGTGGATGCCACAGATTTTCGTCCTTTGTAGGGGCGGAAGGGGGCGGGCGAAATTTTGAAATACACTTGTAACAGTGTGATATCACATTAGTCTGGAAACAAAATTTCGTTGCTCTAGCTTTTATAGTCTCTGAGATCCAGGCGCTCATCGGGACGGACAGACAGACAGACGGACAGACGGACGGACAGACAGACATGGCTCTATCGACTCGGCTATTGATGCTGATCAAGAATATATATACTTTATGGGGTCGGAAAAATTTCCTTCTCTGCGTTACACACATCCACTTTTAGCACAAATACAGTATACCCCTTAACTCTTTTTGAGTACGGGTATAAAAAATACACTATGCTACACGGAATTTAATGCGGCATCAGCAGCGGCTCCATCTGCTTTAGGTGAGGGGGTTGTGGGCTACTTCCAGCAGCACGTGGCAGCACGAAAACGCGTGGTGGCTGCACAAAGGTTACGGCCGATGCAGGTTATGTATGTAACCTCGCATGGAAATTTCGACCTTTTCCAATCGGGGTTTGAACAGGGGAGGATCGTTGGTCTGGTCTTTTCCTTCGACGAGGTGTGAGGTGTGGCGGGAGGCGTGACTGCAGCGTGGCGGCAGCAAAGCCAAGGGAGTTTTCTCCGAAACTCTCGGCTATTGTTTGCTTGTTTTTAAGCTTCACTCACAGCACCGCACAGAACATAATTTAAACAATTATAAGTTTTCCCGTTTACTCCGGACAGTTATGTAACTGCACATTTTCAGACACGTGTTTAAAGGTATACGATTTTAACCCAACGTTTGCACTCTTGTACGGATCCAGCGATTAGCACAAGTAAAAGAGAACGACCTGGCCTTTTGATCGGTTTAAATACGATCTAAAGATCTAAATGCACTCTAAAGCTAAAGCTTCTCTTCGATGCTCTGTACTGCACTGTCTCAAGCTTAGCTCAGCTGTTCTAAGACCAGAGCTTGCACGCACCCACCCCAAACTATGCTACAAACATATTCTAGATTAATAGCGAAATCAAGGTTAATGCATGCGAAAAATTTGAGCAACATAGCAATAAGCTTTTGTATTTATTTTTTTGTTGCTGCTCAACGGCGACCGTTACAACGCACTGCACATTGCACAGTGGGCGGAAATGCTCTTTTGTTGCATTAGCCTCTAGAAAGTTGAAACTTGAATTAATTTTCTGACCGATGCGAACACGCCTTCTCCGCCTCCAACATTAAAAATGTTCACTAAACTAAAGTTTTTAATTTGTTAAGGTACAAATAGTTATAAATATTTATTAATTTAACTTAAAAAACTCGAATTTATCCGCAGGATAAAAATTTTAATTATTTTAATGTTTTTTTCAGAGGTAGTGCTCTTATTTTCACATAACTTAAATATCTAACATATGGTTTTAATAAACTTTGTCTTTCTGAAAAGCTTAAAAATTCAGCCGAAATTTGTTGTAGCTTTAGCCTACCGTCTGGGAAATATTATGAAATGATAATGACCATGATCGAATATCGACCTTGTCTGAATATATAAAATTATTTCGAAATTGCGGCAATATGCGCTTGAGTTGTTAGCTATATTTAAAAAACAATAACACACACTAAAACATAGACAATAAAAGCAACCCCGCGCAATCTTACTACATCAACTCCAACAAAGATAACTATTTTGAGGTCAAGTTAGAAATAAAACATCTGCCAAAAAAATCATTAAAAACATAACGGAACAAAACAGCATTTAACCAAATCATTCTAAACTATATTCTTAATACCTTGATGTAAGCTATCCGTATTAAATAATGGTGTTTGGTTGTTTAAAATAGTAATCGTTGACCTTCAAACGTTCACAATATTGATATAGCCAGAAACAATGCAACAAGCTCAAACAGCTGACTTTAAAGGGCTACCAAAAAGCCACGGATGGCCAAACAAATATTTTTTTTCACATTATTATGCAGGATGAAGATTTATTTAAAGGGAGTAATAATAAAATTATGATAATACTTCAACTCAACTTTGAGGTTGATGCCAAAAAAACGGCATTTCCGCCCAATGCGCATTGTTTATAATTTCGGAATGACTATTTTGAGATTGCTACAAATCGCTGAAACAAATTCATGCTCACCTCGCGAGTGCATGGCCAAAGGAAAACGAGTAGCATAAATCCTATTTATGCCACATTTTTTGCACTGCTCCAACCCCTCGACAGCATGCGGTGTAGAAGTAGAAAAGTTATTGCTACACATGTTTGGGACACTGAATTATTATAATAAACCTATTTTGGCTGCTCTGCCACAACAATGGGCGGGCAGAGCCAGCAATGTGGGGGCGAATCTGTGATGGCCCTAGAAGTGGGCCGCCGGGATGGAGATTGGTGGAGAGTGGGGAGTATCGACAGCCGGAAACAGAAATAAGAAATACCAAGTAAACACGAGACTAACGTCCCTTTTCCCCCTTCTCTGCACGTTCGCTGCTCTTCTTACTCTGGAAAAAACCCTCTTCATGGCCGCCAACCCCCTGCTGATTATTCTTATTCTTCATCATGTCTGCCCGTTATCTGATGAAAAATAAATAATGAAATCATTTTTTATTTTGATAAGCTTCTTTCTACCCGCCACCGCACCCCTCAAGCACACACACGCTGCCAGATCCTAATACGAGTTGGCAGCCCCAACGGGGGCAAAACAGAAGAAACAAAAAACAAGAACAAAAAAAAAAAGCATCATCAATGTTGGTGATTTATCACTTTTGGTCCCTGCTCCAGCTCCAGCTACAGCTTCAGCTTCATCCCTCTCCCCAGCGCTTTGTCGCTTTGTTTTTTGCCAGACTCGCGCTCCGCTACTTTTTGGCAAATTTCTGCGCAAATTTTATAACAATTTTTACATGGCACATTTGCAGTCATTTTTGATTTGTTCGCGAACGAGCGACGAGCGCCAGCGACCAAGAAGAAGGCAAAATGCGGGAGAACGGCGAAAGAATGATTTCCTTTTGGAGCGAGGCTGGGAGCAGATGCCATCTTTTGGCATTGAGCTTTGACCTTGCAGCCACTCCCGCTGGTTGGGAGTTTTGTGCGTGGTGTGGGCATAGCACTGTGCGTCATGCGTCATAAAAACACATTAGGCATCAAACGGCAACAATAAATTTTTACACTCCCCTGTGCTTGCTCGTATAGCACACAGCACAAGCACAGTACAGTACGTTTCGCGGCTTTAAGCAGTGGTTTGAAAGCAGTGAAAACCATTTCAAATGGGGATGAAAATTTAAGAGCATCGGGCATGAGATTTAGATGGGTGAAAGGGTCTAGAAAGGGTCTAGAAAGGGTCTACGGATTGGCATTATCAGTCAATCCTTCCGTTGGCTCAGATAATCATTTAATGCATTAATTACTTACTGAAGGGTGCCAACAAATAGATCCCGAATATCTGCAATAAAATAAATGTCAATCACCCGTTATTCATGCAGTTGGTCGTCGTTCAATGCATTGCATTCCAGTGAATACTTTCGGGACTCTCCCTTAAGAAGTTATCGAATTGCAGCGCTGAGTACACAGTAGCATTCGGATATGGGACTATCGGATATTCGTTTTATAGTCTCTCACTTTTAAAAAGCACTAAAAAGGGCATTTCTTGCTCTTGCCCTTTGTGCCCTGCTCGCCCCTCAATGACATTTGATGCGACTTTATGAACTGACGTCTTTGACCCGGCAAGGAGGTGTAAACATCGGAAGCACATAAACCGACAAAAACTTCAACATCAGCAGCTTCCAAAGCATCAAAAAAACAGCAAGAGTCATAAACATATACGCGAATCGTTAAATTACGGCACGAAAAGGCAGGAGAGAGCTGTGGAAATAAAATAATCAAAACATTATGTGATGCCCAGATAAAGGAAATTTTTCCAAAACTCTGCTTCCTAGTGGAGAGAGGAGAAGAGCGCTGGTGTGAGTGCAGTGCGCTAAGTGCTCTCGGCGAGGCAGAGGCAGAGACAGATAACAACGTCAGACAACGCTCTCCCAGTAGAAAAACTCGTTGAGCCCCCATAAGTAGGCAACACTTTTTGTCTGTGGCAGCACCCGCAAGGGGATTTGAAAATGTTCAAATGTTCACTAGAGCACAGCAGGGGCAGGGCCAGTGCCTGAGCTTATCAGCAGCCACAAGAGACACTCGCATAATTAGCTGCGAACTGTTTTCCCACCGCCCCAAGCCCCAAGCCTCAGCGCCAGCTTCCATTGAAACTTTTGGCCAAAAAATGTTGACTTTTCCTGTGATAAACAGGAACGATTCAACGAAAAACATGGAAAAACTTTTGTGCTTGACAAAACTGAAAGGAAAAGCGAAAAGTTTTTGTTGCCAAGACGCAGACGGAGAAGACGGAGAAGACGACCCACATAAAAGTTTCGACCCAAAACCCTGGACCCCATTCATATCTGTGTGCTGGCCCCAACTATCGAACTATTTATTCTAAGCTTCCTGTAGCTTGTGTGTATGGTGTGCATTTTATAGCTATAAAATATGTATGTGTATGTGTGTAGAGTTGATTTGATAATGTTACCAAAACAAATCAAGTTAAATGCTTCAGTTGAGACCTAGTTGGTCGCGCCAGCCAGCGAATGGAACTCTCACATTTAACGCTCTATTTTTCTTTTGCTTTTTATCAAACGAACCACAACAACATCCAATCTACGACGACATCCAACAACGAAACGACACTTAACAACAGCCAACCCAACCCTATACGCACATTATGTATTTAATACACTGGATCAGGATCGCAGCGGTATTGTCAGCTTTGAGGTGAGTTCTAGCTATAAATACTACTCGTATACGTACTCTCTGGGAAAACACACACACAGCTCTTGAGAAAAATGGGATGACAATAAATATGCAAAGGACAAAATCCTATTGTACAAATAATTCTTAAATTATAGATATTTCATATCAATAGCAGCAGCAACATGAATCCACAGACAAGCAAACCAACCAACCAACCAACCACCTAAACCTGATAATAACAATGGCCTCTAAGCCATATAAAATTCTCAAAGTAAGGGCAAGCGGGTAGGAGAGACACCAGAGAATGCAATGGGGAAACATTTGAGCAGCTCATTTCCGTCCCTTGTTCCTCGTGCCTCGTCTCTGGCTGCCGAGACACAATATCCTTGCGGTAGGTCTACAAGGAGTCAAACTAATGGACTTTCATGTGTTCCGGGGGCGAAATTGCGTTTTAGATTGGACTGAGGGGGCAGGGCAGAGCAGAGCAGAGCAGAGCAGAGTGAAGGAAATTGAGAAATTGTCTTAGAAATCAACTTTCGTACAAAACAAATTGTGGCACTTACTGCTCCAGAGCAGAAGCCGGAGCCCATTTCCAATTAAATCGAATCGAATTGAGTCGAACCAAAACAAAGCAAATATCATCCTAATGGCATTGTGCATGTGTGTGTGCTTGCAGCAGTACTACTTTATCTCATTGAGAGACACTGAAAGCTGCGCTTAATTTGTGTCTAACTACATAATTGAGCAGACACTGAGTCCGAGTCGGAGTCCAAGTCCGTGTCCTTGTCCGTGTCCGGGGGGTGCAGAGCCGACAGCTGGTAGTCATCACTGCAGTTTATCAGAATGCTGTTGCCCACTCGAATGTGGCATCGTTATCCATAATTAATCCTGCCACTCAATGGCAAGGCAAATGCGTACAATTCGAGTACTTCGAGATGAACAATTCAATTTAATTCACTCGGTGCTGCTCCCCCCGACCATGATGCGGCGCAAACAGAATACCTTGAGGTCACCACCACCACCCGAGCGGGGAGTGGGGACCAGCATCCTATCCCACCCCATCCCCTATCCGAAGAAGCAGAAGGAGAACTGGACTTAAGTACAATGAAATTACTTTAGACATTTTAAGTATAAAATATGGCTGACAGCTGAGTCGAGTCGAGTCGGAGTCTAAGTCCGAGTCGAGTTCGGTGTGGAGAGTCGGCTGGGCTGGGCTGGCGGAGTCGACTCGAAGCAAAAGTTGTGTGTGGCATCGTGAGTCGTCTCTAAATGAAGCTGATTTGGCTGCCACCCTGGATGGGCGCAGGAGGAGGAGGCGCCATGGAGTGGCGGAGTGGCGCCAAATGATGCTGCAAAATGCTGCAAAGAAAGCAACAGCCATGGCAACTTCTTCTCCTCGTCCCGGGTAATCGCATTTAGTTACGGTTTATTAGTGACAGCAGCAAAACGGCAGAGAACAAAAAGCCCCAACTGAAGTCCATTGCTCCCCCAGATACATAGATGTTTGAGCGCCCTATTAACTGCCGGATCATAAAAGTTGTAATAAGTACCACAGCACACACAGTGCCAGACTCCTCGAGATGGTGGAGACACACACAGCCGCCCAATCGCCCACTCTAAGTCATCAAAACGGAACCGAACCCCTCGGTGGCGCCTCCTTTGGTGCGGCGTTTCTGGTACATTTTCGGCTTCAGAAAAGTGTTGGAGTTATTGGGAAGGAGGGCAGCAGTTTTGGGTAGCTGTATAATTAGAAGTCTGGGGAGATGCATAACGAGAAGAAAATGAAGTTTACGCAGCAGTAAAACCAACTTAAGAATAGTTAAACGTTCAAGGAAGTAAAGGAAATAATTGGAATCGGGTTTGTGGAAAAGGAATGTGAAGTAAAAACAAGTTATTTTCCTCTAAATCAACGATAATAGAAAGAAAATGTATTTACATGCTTTTATTAATTATAATTACATAGAAGAAATAATTTTACCAATAGAAGTAGACAGAAAATGAAAAATTCAGTATCTATATATATAAAAATGAATCCCCATTTCCCTTGGTCACGGCATCACGCGAGAACGGCTGGACCGATTTCGCCAATTCCTTTTTTGTTGTGTTTGCTGTTGTCAGGAGAAGGGTTAAGGGTTTAGAATCCCCGAAATATTGGCTGCAAAAAACGTTCCCAACTGGTTATAGCTTTGACATAGAGACCTATCAGTAGAAAATCTAGCTTTGTATACGAAACACTTCGATCATATGATGGGTTTAAATAGTTTTCTTTGATTTACAAAGGTATGAGTGCAAATGCTAGCCGCACTGGAAATTGTAACCGTTTAAATTCGAATGGGAGGTCGCTCGATATCGAAGGAATACGTGGAATAAAAACGTGGAAGAAAGGGAATCCGTACAAGAGATAATAACACGAAGCATCCGTGTGCGCATCGGGAGACGGAGTGGGAGTCGATCAACTGCAGATGATGGAAACGGGAATGGAATACGAGTATTGGGTATTTTACACCCTCCAATTATTGCAAACAAAAATTTATACTGACCGTATTATTCGACTGACTTTTCAACCATGCAACCATAATATGCCACAGTGAAGCGGGGCCGGGTACAGCTAGTAGCAAATAAAAATAAAAAAATAGGAGAACATACAAATTTTTGAATCAGACGCAAGACGAATCTACATACATATATTTACACCGTGTTTTAATGGAACTTTATAATTTGAATATACATAAACCACATATTTGTATCTTTCCTTTCTTTCTTTATTCAATCGCAGTTCAAAAAGCTCGCCTTCAAAATGAATCATAAATAAAAGAAAACTTGAACACAAAACCAAAGTTAGTTGCCACCGAAAAATGTGACATATTTAATGGCAGCATCCGCTGCATTTTCCACAGCTTTTCTTTGCTCGGCAGTTTGCTGTTGGCAGTTTTTTCGTTCATTTTCTTCGTTCGTTTTCTTGCTGGCGGGCAACACTGCGGATGGCAGCAGCCAAAGCCAAAGCGAGAGGAAAACCTCGAACAAAAATATTGCGCCAAAATCAAAAATAAAGGGAAATGTCTCGAAATTGAAATCAGAGGAAAGAAAATTGCAGAGTGTGTGGAGGGGGCGAAGTGAGAGTTTATGGTCCACAGGGGACAGAGATATAGTTGCCACTAGATTCGCGTGTTTCTCTGCTGTCGCTTGTCATTGTCAACGTTTCTATTCCAGCAAAGACAAAGCAAACAAAAAATCGAATAAATTTCTGCAGATTGTGAGAGGGAGGGCCCTGTACTGCTCTTTCCCACTGTCTCTCCCACTCGATCGACCCATTGTTTGACTGTCGTCTGCCTCTGTACCCCCCCCCCCCACCCGTACCCGTACCCCCTAGGGCGCATGCAAATTGCAAATAATTTTTCTACACTTTATTCACTGTCTTGACTGCCCATGCAATGTCCGAACATGAACTCCACTTCCGGCTTTAAGCAGCCCCAGCAAGAGAGAGAGAGAGAGAGGGAGAGTAGCGAGCGGGAATGTGTTGGGGAGGTGGGGAGGAGGCTGCAGGGTGCGGGACTCTGGTGTTGGAGAAAGAACACAATGCCATTGAAACGATGAATTATGGCGATTTTAACGCTAACTTTGTCATGCAGGGGGGTTCCTGTAGCAGCGACTGGGAGGAGCTGCAGGAGCTGGATACCCACAGAAGACAGAAGACACACGACAAGTGTGTCCCGGCGCACCACAAAAAAAAGCGAGGCAGATAAACGCGAAACCCAAGTCAAACAATAGAACCAGACAGAGCTCCAGAAGGGACAAAACGAAGCAGAGAAATCCTTGCTAGCGAGGAGATCGTGACACGAACGAGAGTAAAAAGGCGCTGCACAGTCCACGTACTTCAAATAATGAGCACAATCACTTCCGCAGTCCATCACTGTGCGAGAGGGAGATCAGAATGTACAGTGGCACACACTCACACACACAAATAAGAAAGTCCCCGCCCCCTGCCCCATAGAGGCAGCTTATCTGTGTTAGCCTTTGGCTTTTTGCCTGCCGCGCCATTTTTCGCCGTTGAATAATGACCTCAAAATTGTAATGACTACAAGGCACGTACTCGATATAAAGCATGCCTCACGCGGCAGGGGTAGGCCAGGGCAGGCGAAAGGCAAACCCCTACCTAGTTTTATATGTGACGGTCTGGGACTAAGTAGACTTCCGCTTTTCAATTAAGTTTCACATATTGTTGCAAGGTGTTTCATGCGCGATTTGCATGACAGTCGCGTTTATTAAACTGCCAACAGGAGTATAGCACACACACACACACACACAGCACACATCAGAAGTAATAGCTAACAACAAGAACAATGAGAGTCGAGCCAACAAACACACACAGAGCTGTCATGGCCATATTGAAATTGTGGGCTGGGCCAATATGCCAAGATGGAAGGCAAAGTGTGTGCGACCTGTTTACGCTGGCAGAAAAGATAAATTGCTCAAGTGTGTGAGATAAAAGCAATTGAGAAGGCGTCATACCAGCGCACTATGGTCCAAACGACTACATTTTTGGAAACAACCCATTTTTCAAAAGTTAAAAAATAACCGTTCTTTTGATTACTTTGTATTAGAAAAAGAGTGACCATATAAGTTGCGTACCAGAAATTTCCATAGGTGGCGCCACGTTCGCGAAAACAGCGGTGCAACCCAGCTGTTGTTACTAAAGTGCACGGGCAGTGAAAAAAACCAATTTAATTACAGTTTTAAATCTCTTATAAATTGAAAATACGATCAAACTGATCAAATTTTTTTAGTGAATCTTGATCTGTCGGGTTTTTACTACGTGTTGTGTATTGTTTACTGTATCTAATAGTTTTGATTTCTTCGTAGTTATAGGTTAAAGTGAGTCCCTTTTTTGAGCCAATTTTTATTGAAAACTGATTTTTGAAAAGCTATAACAATTGAGTCCCACCGAGTCCCACCTTAAAATCTATTGTGTGTCGTAGATCAATAAATTCTTGTTAAAATGTATATAGTAAGAAATACCACATTTGACCACAAATCTTAAAATTTGCATTAGTAGATCATAACCTCAAAATCAACAATACAGAGTTGTTTGGCGTTCTATTTTGTTCTACAACATTTATTTTTATGCCCAGAGAAAGCTAAATTGATTCGCAAGGCTGTACGGAACCCAGTAGTAAAGCCGCCACTTTTCTGACCCAACGAGCACCATGGAAAAAGCGTTTTCCACCCTGACAAAGGCGTTTTTCTCTTTGCTGCAACAATTTACTATTGTTTTTGGTTAAATCAAAATTTGTGTTCTTTTTATGCGTGCCACGACTTTATAATTTTAGTAAAAATGAATTACATTAATTTCTTAATAAAAATGTTACAAATATTTGTTATTCCCTATAATTCATTATTTTTATACCCGTACTCAAATAGAGTTAGGGGTATACTGTATTTGTGCTAAAAGTGGATGTGTGTAACGCAGAGAAAGAAAATTTTCCGACCCCATAAAGTATATATATTCTTGATCAGTATCAATAGCCGAGTCGATAGAGCCATGTCTGTCTGTCCGTCCGTCCGTCCGTCTGTCCGTCTGTCCGTCTGTCCGTCCTGATGAGCGCCTCGTTCTCAGAGACTATAAAAGCTAGAGCAACGAAATTTTTTTTCCAGACTCATGTGATATCACACTGTTACAGGTGTATTTCAAAATTTCGCCCCGCCCTTTTCCGCCTTCACAAAGGACGAAAATCTGTGGCATCCACAATTTTGAAGATACGATAAAACTAAAAACGCAGTATCGTAGAGAATGACCATATCTATCAGATTGCCGAATCTGAACCAGATCGGATCATTATTATAGCCAAAATAAAGAAATTAATTTTCAGTTGCTTCCCCCACCTCCTCTGGCGCTGCTGACGCTATTCATTCTCTGTCTCGCTCGCACACACTCTGCCCTGTGCAATGCGCGAGCAACCCCTAGCGGAGGAGATGTAGAATCTAAATGGTAGATGTAGAATATTTGTTCTAGATGTATTATCTACATTTTACATGTAGATGTAGTTAACAAATGTAGCAAAAAAATTTAAAATATAAAATTAAAATTTTTTTTTTAATTTCAATCATAAGCTCATAAATTTATATACTGACTGAGTACGGGTATAAAAGTAGAGTCGCGACTAGAAGCGACTCACGTTCCTTCTCGTTTAATATGCATTATTAAAAAAAGGCGGTGCCACACCCATTTTTAGTAAATCCACTTCCTATTAATTATATATATTCAATTCAAAAAACCAAATAAGAAAATCTTGTTTCGTTAGAGAGTTATTAATTTATTCCAAAAAAGTGGTCGTTTGGACCATAGTGCAGCGGGGAGAAACTGAGTGAAAGCGAGAGGGAGGGAGAGAGAACAATAAAAAGGGGTGGTGGGGGAAAGCCAGAGGGCATACAGTACGGAATACAGAGCAGGAGTTGTGGCATCTACTCGTATGAATGCTGAAAGCAGTGAAGAATCATTACTTACGAGTACCTACCACCAAGAGGTGTCACATGAAAGTGCAAAATGGAAGATGCTGCTGGCTGGTGTACCAACACCACAATTTAAAAACAGGCAGTGAAATGCACTAAGGGTATTCTTCTATCTATTCTCTATATTTTCTGCCATTCTATCCCACTCAGCCCACTCAAGTACTAGCGAATCTGAATAAAATCGGAATCTGAATTACCATATTTCCATATTTTTAGTGGCCTTCAATTTCTGTTATGTTTTCACGGATAATGGAAATTTTAATTATTTTAAGAATATTTTAATGGCAAAGAATATTTAGAGTCCAGTCCACACTTTAGACGTACCTTTTATGAAAGAATAAAATACTTGAATAAAATATCCACTGTAATATTGAAAATAATAATTATCTCTTTAATTATTAGTTAATATATCTTACTAAATCTCAGCAATAATTTATTAAATTCCTCAGATTTAGGGGTTGTTCTTCTAACAATTTTGTCGCTTCCATTCCTCCGATTCCAGCACTCCACATTAAATACTCGCACAATGCCCAATCTCAAACTCATTGATGCTGGTCAAGCCGAGATAAATTCTCAAAATCCGCTTAATCACTCAACACCACTTCCACCGCACATTCCCTTCTCCCTCTCTTTAATTCTCCTCCTCCAGAATTTTCAATTTTTAAACTTTGTTGTGCCACTTTTATACACTCTGCCATTTGTCTACGTCGGAATGGTCGAAAGTTTCTTGCACTCCTACACTCTTACATCGTTTTTCGTTGAAACTCGTGCCAGCTTTTTTCTATTCCATTTTCAGTTTGATAAATTAGTTGGACGTCGCAATTGCCCAAATGGCCAGAACAAGACACAAATGATGCCTCTGGCTCCCAGTTCACGGCTCTAGCTATATGCTTCTGGCGCTTCTGGCTCGTTTTGCCAGTGGTCTCATGCCCTCATCTTATCTCCCATTCGGTATATGCAAACTCAAGAAGACTCAGTCCTATGTCAGCTGTGACTGTGGCTGTGGCCCTCCCGAAATATCTCAACACCTCCAGTGCACAGTACACAGTACGCAGGGAGGGAAGGGTGTCAGAGACTCCCCTAGTCGTAAAAGTTTCGCCCGTTCCACCGCAAGTTCTTATCTAGGTACATTTGTCATACAAAAGCATAGAAATAAATGTCTACTTCAGCAGCAGGAACAGCAGCAGCAAAAAAAATAGATGACAGGGGAATGGGGAATGGGGGGTTGGGTGGCTGGTGGGGAAATGAGACATGACAAGGCTGATATGGTAGACACTACGTGCCCATGGGCTGCGGTTTACGAGCAATTTCTTAAAACATATTTTCAATTTCTTTTATACCTGTAATTCTGTATGCCCCATTTCTCCATGTCTGCTTGTGCCCCGCCTCTTGGTTCTCTCTTTTCCAGTTGTATATTTAAGCGAGCTTTTCTTTTTTGTTGTTTCTGTTGTTGTCACAGGACTTTGTTCAAGGACTTTCGATACTGTCGCGCGGCTCTGTGGAGGAGAAACTACGCTGGACCTTCTCGCTGTACGACATCAATGGTGATGGCTTCATTACGAGGGAGGAAATGACTGACATTGTGACTGCCATATACGAGCTAATGGGCCGCCTGCCCGACGAGTGTCCCGAGGAGGAGAAGATCAAGGGCAAGGTGGAGCAAATATTTCAGGTGAGCATCCGCATCCGCATCCTTCCTCTGGCTCTTTCTCTGTCCCTCAAGCAAAATCTGAAACAATTCCCAGCCATTATTTATGCTAATTATACAATTTGAATTTGTGTCTGGACGAGTGCACGAACATGAAACTTATTTACTTTGCATTATGCAAATGCCGAAAATTGTCTATTTCAATTTGCTGGCCAGAGCCCTGAACTCCGAACTCAGAACACCCAGCCAGATTGAGCGAAGGTAGTGGGAGGGAGGGTGAGCGTGAGCGTAGAGCGACTTGGCTTGCCAGTCACGCATTGTCATTAGCGGTCGTGTTGCCCGTTGGGCTTAAGGATGGCATTCGAAATAAATTGAGCAGAGCAAATTCGCACGCGGCACTACTTGGTACTTGGAGAGAGCCAAATTGATGATGGAAATCAGTCACAGTCCATCAGCAAACTGTCATTGCGTAGTCCTAAGTGTACAGATATCTGTAGGCGATACTCACACTTGAAATCACTCACTTCTATTCCACAGAAAATGGATATCAATCGCGATGGTGTTGTGACGCTTGAGGAGTTCCTGGAGGCCTGTCGCAACGATGAGGCCATTTCCAGATCCATGTCCGTGTTTGATACATCTTTCTGACCATATCCGACCGACAAGGGCGATGAGTACACGGTGCGAAGGCCGCGACGCAGTCGCAGCCAGCAGCTGCAGCAGCAGCGACAGGAGCCAGAGAAACGTAAGTCAAACCACAAGACGAAGAACAAGCAACAGCAAAAACAACAACATAGCACTAGACACCAAGCGGCAGCCATAGGCTGTCACATCATTGACATGGACGGTGGCAGTGGCAGCAGCACCACAACCACAACAACGGCCAGCACAATGAACTGCAACATGCACCACCACCAGCAACAGCAGCAACATCACCAGCACCAGCACCAGCATCACCAGCACCACAACGAAGACGAAGATGAATACGATGATGAGGAGGATGACAAAAGCGACGACGATGCTGATGATGATGATGATGATGATGATGATGATGATGAAGACGGCATAAGTCGCACGGCCATTTGCCGGCACTGCCAACGTCCACAATGGGAAGTCCTGCAGCGTCCAATGCGCCAATGCCGATCGCATTCCAAGTCCACGTCCAAGTCGCGCAAGCGCAGCAAGAGCAGGAAGCGCCAGCAAAATCACCAGAGAACGAGGCAACAACAGCATCAGCGCCAGCAGCATCAACAGCCACGATGGCCCGAGCTGAACGTGGCCAACGAACAGGCCATTCGCTTTCGCTGCCCGCAGGTGGGGCCGCAGGTGGGTCGCGACCTGCACACACCGCAGCCCATGCACTTCCACCATCCGCAGTCGCAGCCACAGTCTCAGTTGCAGCTGCAGGTGCCGCAGCAGTTTGTCTCCAAAAAGACCAAAAGAAAATCCCGACAACGTCAGCAGCAGCAAATGGAAGGCACCGACTACAATCGAATTCCAGCCCGTGCCCAACCAAGATCGGCAGGAGTGGCAGAGGTAGCTCAGCTGCCTTTGCCCCCATTGAACGTGATTGTGGGTGGGCCGGAAGAGGGAGTGGCAGAGGGAGAGGAGCAACAGCTGCCGCACACGCCGGACTCACCATCGCTGGTGACTGTCAGCACTTGGTACACGGTGGCCAAGCAGGGTGTCTCCTGCTAATCTGTGTGCAGTGAGTATCCGTATCCTCGACGATCCCTGAGCCCCGAAAAGTATTCTAGACAAAGCCGGAATGCTTTGGCATTCGCTCTCTCTGTCTCATTTCTCAGTTAACCTTTTGAATCGGTCGAGTTGTTGTTGTTGTTCGTTTCTAGATATAAATAAATAAATAATATATACCAACAAAAACATACTCGTCAAATATACTTACAATATATGTACATATGTATGTACATACGTACGTACCATATATTTTATGCATACGAATGTATATTTGTGCGTATGTACATACATATGTATGTGTGTTTTTGTTTTTGTTTTAAGCTAAATGTTTATTTTTCTTTGTCGTTTTTTAATTGTATTTACATATACAAATATTTAATTGTTTTTGTTTTTGTAATTAGCTAAATTAAGTTTTCAGAGTTTTTTATTCTCTCTGTGTATGTATGTATGTATGTACATACATATGTACATTGATCGATGTTGCAAACTGTCAAATGTGTTATAGTCTTAAATATATATATATCCATGGAAATTATATATATAATATAAAGGTTGATGAATTGCATTACAGAAAAAAGCCCAAATAAATTTATTTAAAAATAAAAAATTAAATTTTAATTGTAAACTTTTTATTTGGTTACGTTTTGTTTTTTTTTTCTCTACACCAAATAATATTCTCATATACATTAATGTTGTTAGGTGTCCTAGAGTTACAAAATTGACGTTAGCTGTGATGGAAAAAAACAAAACCAAAACCAGAAGAAGAATATTAATATTTGTATGTAGTATGTATAATAATATAATATACAAAACTGTAAAGAAAAGTGGGTAAAACTCGAAGCAAGAGTTTTCATTGCTCAAGTACAACTATTATAAGCGTAAGCTGAATCAAACTTATATGGATGTGAGTTGTGAGTGTGGGTGCAGATGTGCGAGTGTGTGCGCGTAGTCAGAACCTGAGAACCAATCCTGACAAAAATCCATTCAACTTGGAGAATACCTCATATACATATGTATGTATGTAGTTGGTGCTCTTTCCTGCTGTCGAAATGCAACAATTTTCACGCTTCAAAGAAGAAATTCCACGAATAAAAGTGATGTGATATTCTTTAATTATATTTCAGCAGGACTATGCACACTATTCAATGTCAAATGGATATTAATCGAAAAACCCACACACGATAACAAAAAAACAGTGTACAGAATTGTGAAAAAGTGTGTGGTAATATTATTATTGCTTATTGAATGAAACGAGTATGCAGATTAAATGAACAGAACAGAGGAGGACACTTTCAGCAAATAAAATGTCGGTTCGGGTCGTCGTTTGACAGCAGAGCAGAAAAAAATCGCTGTTATTGAAATGCAAATTAAATAGAATTTCGCTCAACTCGAAACAGGAAGAGATACATTCTCGCATATGTGTGGATACTCGTAAAATGATTAAAATTATGTGAATCGAAACTCTTTGGGTAAAAATAATATGTGTTGCATATGCATAGGTAGACCTGCCGTTGCTCGTATTTTAGCCAACTTTCTTCTTCTGTATTGGGCAAGTTTAATTGGATGCGGCGCCTGTCATCACATTATACTACTACTACACTCTATGTGTATTATTAACGAATTTTGTATGTATGTATGTATGTGCATATGTGTGTGTGTTTCTGTGTGTGTGTGCCAACTCTTTTCGAGGAGCAAGTTTGCTAAGCGTTAACTTTTTTTTTGTTGCTAACTGTTATTGCTTGACATGCTTTTGGTTGTTGTTGTTTTCATTATGCCACATTGGACACAACAAGGAAACACACACACACACACACACGGACACACGCATATACACACCACACACACAGATACAGATACAGACAAGCAGAGACAAAACAAACAAGGATACAAACGCATGGGAATTGAAATTTGTGTATGGCAATTAAAATATCTGCTTTATTTCTCTCTCTCTCTCTCTTTCTTTCTCTTTCTCTTCCTCTCTTACTGCTTATTGCTGCTGGCCCTGTACACACTCACGCACTCATATGTACACTCATACTCAACCACACATACGCATATAAGCAGAAATTTGCATAAAAACAAAATGAAATGCGCAACGAGAAAGTGCAACGCGATTCTGACAAATAGAAAGACAGAAAACTACAACAACAACAACAAAAAAAACAGAAAAAAAGGAATATATCCAAATAGCTTACTACCCAATGTCCATAAATATGCAATTATGGTCTAGAGTGTGGATGTGTTTATGCAGCTGCAACTATAACTGCAACTGCAACATCGCCGTTCCAGTCAGAACAAGAACAACAACCACAACAACAGCTATGAACAAACTCCATTGGCTGCATAATTAGCACGGTGGCATTTAATGGGTTAGCCGCCCCCTCACCCAAACTCGTAACCATCATGCAATCAGTGGCTGCTGCTGCTGCTGCTGCTTCGCCTGCTTGACCATCTGATGGCCCCAGGCACAAGCAGTTTCATTCAACTTTTGAAGAAAAGGCAAGGCAAATATTTTAACCCATGTTCAGCATGTAAGTACTCCCCCACCCCCCACCCATTCCTAAGAAATTTCCCATTGAAAATTTACCCATGTACATGTCTATGGCATACCAAACGAAAGCTTTATACAATGAAAACTAAAACTACAACCCTACTCTTAATGATTAAAAAAAGAAGGAAGTATATTGAAAAAATTGAATGACAGATAAACTATATTTATACGAAGGAGAAAACAAAACAACAAAATTAAACAGGAACTAGCAAAGAGAAATATATAAATGAATTTCGACATAATAGAAACTTAATTGAAACCATTTTGACTTTCTACTTAAAATACAATACGTACGAGTATATAAAAAGAAAAAGATCAATGTGTAGATAAATAAATGTGAACTTTGTGCTGTCTAAATCAAAATAACGATAACAAAAAAACCCATAGAGGGGGGGACACAGCAGACACAGTGTTCCCTCGAGCATATTGTTGAATTTATTCCATTTGGTTTGTCTTTGCATAGTGGGTATGTATTTCCATTACCAAATTAGAGGGATCAGATTAGGGGATGGATGGCGGTGATGAATGAATGAATAATGTCTTCTAGCCTGTCAGTGTATATGTGCATATATATGTATATACTAAAAGAATACATATATATATTTGTGTGCGTATATCTTGTGTATAAACAGACTGGATGTGAGAGAGAGAGTAGTGGAAGCTGAAAGCAAATCAAATAAAAACAAATCTTTGAATCAGAAATTGGACCACAACAGCGATGTATAGCAACAATGCAGCAGTGCATAAGGCAAACAGCAACTAAAACTACAACCAAAAAGGAGTAGCATACATATGTATGTATGTATGTTTGTAGCGTAGACATGTATACATACATATGTACAATACGAACGAGTATTTATCAATTGAATTGGTGTGCAAGTGTAATTTTTTGTAGCTAGATTTAAGTAACACACACACACACACACACACACACACAAGAGCAACAGCAAACAAACGAAATAGAATAAAACTATTAGAAATAGAAATGGAAAAGTATTTAAAATTAATTCTAAATGTACATACGAGTATATAGTATATAGTATATGTACCATAAAGTGTGGAAGTGGAAAGGGTTTTTCATTTGCTTGCAGTTCGCAGTTAAACCTACTAAGAAATCCTTCTCTATATTAAATCTAAACTCAAAGTAATTGTTGCATTTTAAACCCCCTATATTTACAATACATATAGCTGTGTACTTAGCTGTAGTCTTCCAGGAGTAAACTTAACAGCAACTTAAACTGAAACAGAAACAGAAACGGAAACTGATACAGAAACAGACATAGACCGGAACCGGAACAGACACCAATAAACTCTATTCCATGTAGATGAAAAACCTGTAGCAAAATTGTACCTTAGCTGAAACACCTCGAAAGCTTTCCAAACTAAAACTTAACCTAAATTAAACTAAGACCTTAACAAATGAAAAACCAACCGGAATGCAAATTGTAAAACAATAAAACTTGTCCAAAATAAAACAATTACAAAATAGCGAAAGCTCTTTAGCAATAAATGTTGCTGTCGAAATCAAAGCGTTCAATATCATAATGGGCTATATGTATGTACTGTGCTGTACTGTACATACATATGTATGTTTGTCCGAAAAATTATATTATTTTTAGATAAATGTTATCAATGGAGTCTTAAGCAAACCTTTAGCAACCTGTAATAGCAAACTCAACCCAATCCCAACCCAAACCGAAATTCGAATCCCGGTCTCTCACTGAAAAAACACTCCCATGGTTATTCAATGTAATGTCCTTCAACCATTGGTTTCCTACTACATATGTACATACATATATGTAAGCTAATAGCGGGATCCGATCTGATCTGATCCCCGCCATCCACGACAATATAGAACCCGATAAATGAAACCTATACGCAAAACGATACTCACCCACGTACCCACGTACCCAGTAACCACGTTCAAAATCCGTACCCACCCCAGAACGAAGCCCCGTTTAAACCCAACCCGATTTTGATCTTGAGATTTTGTGATCTTGAGACTCATGCCCACAATTCTCAGTTGATGGCAAAATCAGTCTCTCTCTCAACACAGTTCTCTCTCTTTTTCACTCTCTCTCCCTATATCTCTCTATATATTTAGCTCTCAATCCTTTTCTGTGTTAGTCTATGCGTGAACTAGCAATAAAATCTTAAATTCAAAATCTATTTCAAAACAAAAATTGTGTCAAATTTTCAACAACAACTTAAAAAATGAAAATAAAATAATGGCAAACAAAAGAAGAAATAAATTAAAACTAATGAGAGAAACAATTGGAGGATTGCCAACCAAGTTGCAAGTATTTTCCAGGCCTAAGCCTTAAAAATGTAAGTAACCCAAGAAACTTGAATTAAATGAATCGTAAAAGAGATAGAATGAAATATGTAAACGTTATTGTATAGAGAAAGCTCCTTGGAGGCGCGTGTGTCTTTTTTCCTAATTTATAAGCTGTTAAAATCAAATTTTACTAAACCAAAAATTAAGTATTGAACAAAGCCAAGAAAGTCATTTAAATGGAAAATAAACGAAAACGTAGAGGAAAAAAATATATGTATGTGTGTACCAAATACAAATACAAACAACAACAAAAAACCAAAAAAAAACCAAAAAATCTCGTTTTAGAGAAAATACTTGAATTTTCAGTTGTTGCTGTAAAAACTGTTTTATGTATGTACATTTACATCTACATTTACATATATGTGTATGTGTGTATGTTTATTGTATTAGAGAAACAAAAACAGAGAAAGTACATGTCATACAATAGCATAGGCCTAAGAAAAAAATTTAAAATTAGCGATAAACGAACATTTCAACCCCACAGCTCTGACTTGTCCAAGAGTGGGGGCCAGAATGCTGCTCAGCTCCAGAAGCTATGGACAGACAGCGAGACCAAGACCAAGACCGACACCGAACCGATACCGAGGGCAGTGCGAGGAGAGAAGTATATCAAAATCCGAATTGTTATCAAACGAGCAACAGCAAGAGCAAAACGTTTTTAGCAAACGAGAGTCAAACCAAAATGAGAATTTAAAGTTTTAACAATTGATCGGTGCAAGAGTCTTCGTTCGCTTCCCCAAAGTAATCTTCAAAGAACCGAACCAGTGGAAGCCGATGTTAGAGTCAGGCCAGAGAGACTTTCACTGAGTTTGGCCTAGAGCGAAACGATAAAATTGCGTTAAAAATAAAAACACGTTATAAACACAATTACAAATTGAAAATTGAAAATTGATAATTACGAGTATATACACATACATATATACCCAACATATGTATAAGTTGTAAACATAGCTGATCTTTTTGGTGTAAATTTTAAATGAGAAAACCAAACAAAACGAACAAACAAAAAACTTTCCATGCAATAAAAACCAACAAACTAAATGTTTCAAAACTAAAAAAAAAACCAAAACCAAAGAAAAATTGTTTAAATGCAAACTGCATGAACCAAAAAATACTACGGACAAAACTTAATTATATGAAAAAAAAATATTTTTTTTTGTGAAGTTAAAATATGTATAAAGAAAATAAAAACCAAAAGAACTATACAAAAAACTGGAATTATATTTATTGCGTGCTGAGAGGGAAATCTTCGCGGGATATGATTGTCTCGCGATTATAGCAATAATAAATTACCTATTATGTTTTTGTTTTCAATCTGATAAGTGGAAAAGTAGCCTCCATTGAGGGCGCATAAGCAGCGCTCCATCGAGAGAGCCACTGCAGCCACCACATTGAATGCATTAATGATTACCTCACGGACTGGCGCACCCTACACTGCGCCACGGCCACCGACTCCACCACCACCACGATGTTTATGCTCCATAATGCGCCTATGATTACTGCCAATGAGGCTGTTATTACAGGGCTGCGGACATGGCAAAGGGATTTGCCGAATTTTGCGATTTCAGAGTGGCATTCAGAGTGCAGCAGAGCGGTAAATGGATTGCATGAGCATATTTTGTTGGCTGATCACTCTCAAACGAGCTGTGGACGGGGGCTTGTGGGCGTTGTGGGCGTAGATCAAGACCTAAATGGGGCCTAGGCTGTCGACAGGGCCAAGTCCCTTGACCAGCCACGTCCTGCAATTATAATGCGGTTACGTTCAAAGCACGCACACAGGCAGCGTCAGAGTCTACAGAGAAAGAGAGAGAGTGTAGGAAAAAGGGCCGACAAGGAAACTCACTTAATTGTTACACAAAAAAAGGACGAAGGCGAAGGCAGGGCCAGAGCACGCACATGAGACGAAGAAGCAGGAGGAACCACAGAAGGAGGCACGGGCACAGGCACAGCCACACGGGTAATCTTTAATTAAATCACGTTGTATCGGAAATGAAGTTATTGACAGGCATAAGTGCCTGCTGGAACAGGTCTGCTGCCAATGGCCAGACGCATGCCATGGGTGAGGTCCTTCCCTGTGTGTCCTGTGTGCGGCGAGGTCTAATTGCCAAACATGTGTTTCGCTTTCATGTTCCATTAAAGAGTTACTTTACCTCTTGCCTCACTCATCACCCAATCGCACCACTCAAAATTTCATTATTTTTATTCTTTATTCAATGCCAAGCAGTGGACACAATCCAGCAATCCAGATGGCCACACAGAATGTCCGCAAATGCCGTCTGGCCAGCCGCACCCGTACATGCGCTCAGGTGACACCACCGAAAGCCCGACGGGGCAAGAGAGGGAAGGCAGGCAGGCAGTCTGGCAGTCTGGAGGCGAGAGCCTAGAGCCTGGAAGCTGCTGCTCCCACAGCCTTTGCCTTGGAATCGTGACAGCGACAGAATGTCGGTCAACAGCGCGTCCCGTCTCTTGTGCCGAATGATGAGTGAAGTGTCTGGATGGGATATCCAGAAAAAGCATCGAACTTTCTTGCGTTGAGCGGTATACCCAGTTCTTGCTCCACAAAGTCATCTATGTATGAAAGAGCTTAGACATTCATTCAGTTCTGATTTGATCTGGTTTGCAGCGATTAAGAGCTAGTTTCCAAGCCCGTTTTACAACACCAGCAAGCGCTCAAGTTCTCTGCAGCAAAGATTACAAAATAGTTAGCACAACATCAGCATTAAATTCAGTGAAGACTTATCCCAGTCTCACTTCGCTCTTCGCTTTTGGCTCTTGGCTCCTCTCTCCCTCTTTCATGGGCATTCTTGACAGTTATCGATTGTCCGGGATTGCCCTAGACCAGTTTTCGAGTTGAGTTAACAGTAAAACCATTTATGCCTTTGTTATGTCGTCAGCTGCTGCCTCTGCTGCCTCTACTGCCGCCCACAATCCGTTTTTGGGGCCAAACTGCGCATAAATATTTACGGGATTATCCCAACTGTTGGCGCAGACATTGACAACGATTAAAGTGAATGGCTGGTATAGCAAGTTGAATGTTGCCAGCAGGCATAGCCAATCGAAGCAAGCCAAAGAGAGCCAGAGCCATGGACCATGGACCATGGACCATGGACCATAGTCCCAGGTGCCCAGGACTCCAGCGTGTTGGCCGATGGCAATTCGAAAGCGTTCAATTACTTGTAAGTACTCTCCGCATACCTCAAGGCGTAAAGTTAGCCATAAAACGATTGCACTAGCCAATAATGAAAATGCTGACTGGGGAAGGGAGCAGAGCACATGCCATAGGGCTTGGATGGTACACGCAGAGATACTCATATTCCATTCTCCTATCCCGATTCTCTCTCTCTCTCTCATCATTATTTCCACCTTGTCGTGCATATTTATTCACAAACGAGAGCAACCCATAATCGCATTCAGTGACCATTGCCCGGGAAAGATTTTCCGAAAGTTTTTATGTCTTTATATGTTGGCAGGAAATCAGAGTCCGCAGACAGATGAGAATATCTCTATCTGTCTCCCCTTTTCTGGGGGGGCATTAACAATGCTCTATTCCGTCGAGCTGTTGTAATAAATACTGACATTATGGGAGGCCAGCACACGCACACACAGGCGACAACAGGAAGAGGAACACGAACTATGGTCAGGGCCATAAACCGAAGCACATTAATGCCACAAAATTTCGACATAAATGTGACACAAATGTCACACACACTTATTGATTTAAGCTCCATTCGCATTCGCATCCACATCCCCATCCCCATCACCCTTCGCTACTGCAGCTGAGGCATCTGACAAGAGTCAAAGGACGATAGACAGTCGTGGTGGGGGCAGGGCGGGCGGGCAAGGCGTTGAAGTTGAGCAAACCACTTACATCTCAAGTCAACTTAAGGCCAAAGTCAAAGCCAAAATTGAAAGGCCGTAACCGAAAACCGAAAAACCAAAACTGTAATCAAACACTTTCCGTCCTGTAGGGTGGAGGGAACGCAGAAGGAGCTCAATAGGAAGAGGAAGGGAATGGCAATGGGTATGGTATGGGATGGGATAAGATGGGACAGACCACAAACACATTGTCCAAGGTGGGCCCATGTATCCGAGTGTATCCCGTATATGTGTGTGTGAGTGTGTGGCGAGATTGCAATTTACACGGTCCTTTGTGTGGGAAAATTCTTTGAGAACGGAATCTCTTAACCTGCAAATTGGAAATGGCAAATCGGAATCAGAATCGGAATTAGAATCTCAATCCGAATTGATTTCAAAGACACCCACGAAATTGACTAGATTTCTTCCTGTCGAATTTCCACACTTGGGACATCAAAGTAAACATAAACTTGGGGCCTTTAAGCGCTTAAGAATTTGAATAACACATTCAAATCTAAATTTAATATTATATACGAGATTAGCAAGTATTCTGGCGCTCAGCAAAAACGAATGGAAACTATTGAAGCTTACCTCTTGGCATGTGCTTGAATATTTTATGCAAACATTTTGACATTACCCTTGTTCTCCTAAGAGGTTATTGTTGGTTTTGCCTTTGCCTTTTTTGTTCTCCTTCCATTTTACCTTTTATTTCGCTCCCTCATGAATAAAGTCGCTGGCCCTTGGGGTCCCTATGCAACCCACAAATGGGTCTGGCAGTATTTTTTCTTGCTTTTTTTTTGTGTGCTCCTTTTCCTCTTAGCTTAAGCGGAAACTTTCTTTTCTGCACTCCTTTTTTTGCTTTTTATACTTTCTGTTTTAATCACTTAATAAAAAGCGCGCTAAACATCATCAACAGCAAATTCCTTTCGGTCTTTCTCCTTGGCATTCTCCGGTCTTTTGTTTATCCCTGTCGACAGTGCCCAATGTAGTGGTGAGTGGGTAGAAGAGTGGGAAGGAGTGTGGAGAGTGGAGGCAGTGGTGCAGAAGCAGTAAAAGATGGCAACGCTCACCAACAATTAAGTTTCATTTGTAGTAAACTTTTGGATTACGAAAATATGTTAAGACTTTTGTTAAACTTGTCCGGTTGCACGAAAGTTTCTATACACACCATCCCCCATCCTTCTTCCGTGCCCCACAGACACACCCTTCCCCAGTACCCTTATCCGAGCAGCTAATTTGTTAGCTTTGCAGTTGCAGCTCTCCTCGGCTCTCGCGCCTCGCTCTGCTTTTTGGGTCTGCCCTTAATAAAGTTTTACATATGAATTAAGTGGAGAACATACACACACACACACATACACGACACATACACAGTCAGAAGCATACTGGCTGAGCATTGTGGGAACGGTGGGGGGACCCTTTACTTGCCTTTTTGCATAACTTTTCAATTGAATTTCAAGTTGGTCTATTGTCGCGTGGCATTGTCTGCTGCCACCTCCATAACAACACCCACACCCACTTCATATCTGTGACCGATATAATTTGACCCATCGCCCTTGACCTTTACCATATCCCATTTCTGATTTTTGCTGCTCCTTTCGTCTTTAAACTGGTTTTGTTTTACTTTTCCCCTCAACTTTTTATGATTATTAAAATTCCAGTGCGTTTGTGTGTTTTGTGTTGGGGACTAAACTCTTTAGCTACTCTCTGCTGACTTTGTATTTTTATTGCCCGAAACGAAAATTCCATAGAGTTCCACAGAGGGAGGAAAATACGCAGAGGGAGAATATAAAGGAAGGGACAGGGGAAAAACGAATCTGTTTGTTTCCAAACTTGATATTTATTGCAAATTAGATTATGTGGCAGGGCAATGACTTAATTCATTCGCATTCACATTCGAATGCAAACTCGAGAGTGCTTATGTACAGTGCTTCAATGAACGGGGGTCAATGTACCCAGCAGTCGAACAAAAGGATATAAAATCCACAGATTCCGGTTTGATTGGGTTTGTCTGCCCAGACTATTTTAGCCGTTGCGAATTCCCATTTATTGAATGGTTACGAATGGGCCAACGATACACTGATAGAAAAAAGGAATAGTAAAATTAACTAAAATCATATTTGAATTTAAAATGCGATTTTTAAATACAAACATAATAAATTTAAATAGAATTCACTTTGATTCAAATATATATATACTAAAATGGATTTTTTAATACGTTCATATTAAATCTTAATACAAAACACTTTAAAATAAATATAATATATTAAATTCTTATTAATATTGAATATTATTATGACTTAATTTGAACATTTTTATTTTGAAATCAATTGGAAAAACTATTTTTTTTTTAAATATCCCATATTAAATGAAATTAAATATTTTTTGTATTTCTTTTAACTATCTTTATATTGCTTTTTTACGTCCCCTGAATTCCCAACCAGTTCAAGCAGCTGCCGCTTTGAATACAAATGTCAGGAGCAGTGAACCTGACTTTGCGCAGGTTGAAATTATTTATAGTTGAAAACTTTAACCAATTCATGCCATGAAGACATGAAATGTGGTCCGCTTAGGGAAAATACTAACTAATAAATTTAAACATGAAACATATTCAATTTAAATGTAAGATATTTTTAAATTAAATATGCAACATATTAAATTTAAATATAAAACATATTAAATTTATATATGAAACATATATAAATAATCTTTCCAGAATAGAAAAGTTCTTCACAACCAGACATAAGATACTTGAGTTATGTGAAAAAAAGAAGCGATTCCTCTGAAAAAAGCTTTAAAAAATAGCAGACTTCAAAAATTCTTCAACAAAAGTTCTGCCATAGAAAAAAAAACATAATTCTTTAAACAAATTTAAAGCCCCATATCTATCAGAAAAAGTCGGTTTGTATCCTTGAGGAAAAAAAGGTTCGATTTTGTCGTGTAGTGTAATAAAGGAAAATATGGCTATAAGAACCAAAAATATATGAAACATATGTATATAAATTATATATAAAATACATTAATTTTAAATATTTTTATATATATATCAAAATTTAAGTGGAAATAAAGGAAAATATGGCTATAAGAACCAAAAAATATATGAAACATATGTATATAAATTATATATAAAATACATTAATTTTAAATATTTTTATATTTATATCAAAATTTAAGTGAAAAATATTTAATATTAATACAACTACTCTTGGATGAATGTCAATGACTGAAATATTAAAATATTAAATATTAAAATATATCTATATACAATATATCTATTGTTGTATGTACATTCATATTCTATTAAAATTAGCAAAAGCTAATTTTTGTTTGGTTCTTATAGCCACCTCTAGGATACAAATAGAACTTTTCTATTCTGGAAAGATGATTTAAGCAGCTAGAAATAAAGCCCAAGCATTTTATGATTTCAGCTTACCGTCTGGGAAATATAAAGCATTCAAATGAAAAAGTTATGATTTGATTTTTGGGCAGTATATTTTACGAAATTTTAACTTCAAAAAGTCAGGAAAAGTCGAAAAAATGTATCCTTTGTTATTTATTTTTGTGTATATGTGCATTATTTAGGCGTCGTTTAAGGTATTGGTCAATAAAATCTATGGAGAAACTTTGGAGCTAAAAATCGTTAACCAAACCTAAAAAAGGAAAAATTTGCAAAAAATACCTTTTGAAGGTTCGGGCCCAATTGTCGGAATGCGATCAGGTACCAAAAAATACAAGTCCTTTTCGTTTGCTTTGTTTTCAAGTGGCAGTTGGGCTCGCAACTTTAAAAAAGGTATTTTTTGCTCTGGTTCTTCACTAACAGACGTAAGATACTTGAATTATGTGAAAAAACGCGTCCTCTGAAAAAAGCTTTAAAAAAATACCAGACTTCAAAAATTCTTTAAAAAAATTCTGACATAGAAAAAAAAATTCATCAAACCATTTCTGAGCCCCAAATCTGTAAGAAAAATTTGTTTTTGTTCCTTGAGGAAAAATCGTGCCGGATAGTGTAATTAGTCGGTTGGATTTTATAATATTTTATCTAAATATTTAAATTTTTCCCCTACATTTGTGTCTCTTTCTTTCCTTTCACACCAACACGCCGTTCTAACTCAATCTCCAACGCCTGAGGACACAAACTGCACGAGGAGTAAGCGCGTGGAAAGGGGACCACAATGATCGGATCTTCAAAATTGTGAATGCCATAGATTTTCGACTTTTGTAAGGGCGGCAGGGGGTATGACATAACTTTGAAGCAAATTTGATTCAGTGTTTTTTTACAAGAATTTAAAAATTTGGCTGGCCCAGCTCTTAATTTAATTCGAAAGTACGAATACTTATTTATGTTCCTACAAAGTACCTTAATACTAGATCTTATTCATTTAATTCTTATATGACATGATACAATTTGAAATGATCTCCCCGCCATCGCTAACGGAACTTCCTCTCTTCTTTAATCTTCTTTATATATTTTATTTTAATTTTTCTATTATTAAATTTTTAAAATTTTTAAATTTCCACAAGCGTATTAAATAAGACATGCATATGACAGTATTGTATACACCACGAAAATTCTTACTGACACCAAAAAGGTAAAACGGTGAATCACAGGTTCTAGTTACAAAGTCACCAATGCATTAAAATGATCGGCTCTAATTTCTGGACAGTTTTAATTTGTTGGGATTCTTGTTTCCTAACTTCGACTGTACCTATCATCCGGCCCCACAATCTTTCCCATATTTCAGAGAACCAAAAAGGCATTCCATATCGGCTAATTGGGCAGACTACCCTATCAACAATGGTCAACAGGTGCAGCAGTACAGTTGGGGGCCATCAAAAGCAATGGACCCATGAAAAATTTCTCTCCTCTCTCTCTATCGGTCCCCTGCTCTTTACCTTACTTTTCTCGCTCTACTTATCCTTCTGCGTCGCTTTGGTTGCACGAACATCTTTGTCAGCTACAAAATTGAAATACCAAAATGCCAAATTGCAGAAAATGATTAAGCTTAATAACCAGAGGAGAGCGTGAGATAGTCGTGAGATTCGGACCCCGTAGCCCTGTCATCATTATGACAACGGAGGCTGAGTTCCGCTTGAGGGCGAGTTCCGTTGAAGCGTTGGGACTGGGATTGGGGTTGGGGTTTTCCGGCGTTGGGGCTGAGAAATTCAATTCTGATTGCAATTGTTCTGCAAATGAATTGCGGGTGCTGCTTCTGCCTGCCCCAAGCTATCGAAATCTCAATGTCGATGTCGATGCCATTTGTTGCCAGGTAATGTAGCCACTGACTGCCATATACGCCTTTCCCTCGGACACTGCGGAACTCCACTGAGAGCATAATTTGTGTAAAAGGCCGAAGAGAATTAAATGCACAATCGCCATGAAATTTGAAGTGAACAACATCAGAGAGAGAGAGAGATATGCACATGTAGTATGTGGGGGGTCCTTGAATGTTCAATCGGAACAGGAACTGTCACGCATTGTTATCTTGTTCCTTAATTGTCGCCGGGGGTCCGGGCCAGAGGTCAGGCAGTCGTGCCATGTCATTTGCCAGCTGCACCTCTAATTACGCTCCAGTATACTCTTCGAAGCTCGAGCCACAAGTAAACGATGGCCATACTTTCCGAGAATGAATGAGTGTCGTGTCCCAATGAGGAGTCCCATGTATGTCCATACACTATGTGGCGCCTTGCATAATTTATGCGCATATGTTATTTGCTGGAGCCGCACATAACTCATCCAAAAATATGCAATCAAAACCATTAAGGCCGCATAATAGGCCCCAAGCCATTAGATATGGACAATGCTGAGGCTGGATGGAACGATAGACGAAAAAAGAAAACAAAAAATAATTGTAAATAAAGAAAAAGTTACCAAAAAGATGTATGGAAAAATTAAGAGTTTCTCACGTATACATGGAACAGATGGTGCAAATTAAAATAGTAATTTTCAACGCGCACATCTGGATACTAAATAGAGTACAAAGGTAGTACTGCAAATTACAGAAACTGCAGTGCAAGATATTCAAATAGTATGAGGAAAATAATTGCAGATAGACAGATGGATATGATGATAGACATGTATGCACAAGTATGTACATATATACATACATACATACATACATACATTTGTAGAAGGAGCTTGATCAGGGCACACACATAAAAAAATAATATACGATAGAAAATAAAATAGTAAATTAACTACATGTATGTATATCCGACTAGTACTTGTATTTTGGCTGCAAACATTTTTGAAATTTTGTATTTTTATTTTGTATAGCTCTTTTCAGATTAGAACAATTTTAATAAAAATTTAAGTTATCCGGGACTTAAAATTTTGTTTACGCTTTTCTTTGTATTTTGATGGTACCAATGCTGCTCGTAAAAACACAAAAATGCAGATCCCAGTCTATATTGTACACAATGAGGATCTTCATTTAGCCAAAGAAAGTGAAACATCCATCATGGAAATTAAAGATGAAAACATAAAGTTTTTTCTAACTTTTAGCTGAATAAAGGCTCTTAAATTTGATGGGACCCTACGAATACTCCCGTCTCTAACAAGAGCCTGACATAGTAGTAGTACCCGTAAATACATGTCGCATTTTATCAGGCTTATATTTATATTCCAATAAATGTCCATGCATTGCATAAAGCCCCCCAACGGAGAGATGAGTGGGGCTGCCACGGCTGCGGCTTAGCCACCAAACCGAAAATAAAACCAAATGCAGAACACAGCATCAGTTTTAATGGTTGTGGGTGGGTGCTTTGCATTTTGACGATTCCCATAAACATTTGCAGTTTCCGAATTCGTTTCCACTCTTAATTCTGCTCGTTTATGACGCTTCTGTCAGAGATAATGGATCGCATGGCTAATAGATTAGTTGTCTGCTCAAGTATTCGCATGAAACCATGCTTAAGTGCTGTGAGAACATAAAAGAATGCAGCTGGTAATTTGGCTGGCGATTTTCAGGAGAATAATACTGCAGTAAAGAACTTGCTGTGTTTTGTAAAGAAAATAAATAGAATTAAAAGGTTTGCGGTACCGCGCACAATTAAGCACCTGATAGAAATGTAAAGGATATATGTAAAATGAGATGCACCCGTAGATAATGAAAATTTGAATTGAAATCGGACTAGAATGAAAGCTAAAAATAATAATATTAGAAATGTAATTCCATTTTATTATATTATTTATTATATTATTATATTATATTATATTATATTATATTATATTATATTATATTATATTATATTATATTATATTATATTATATTATATTATATTATATTATATTATATTATATTATATTATATTATATTATATTATATTATATTATATTATATTATATTATATTATATTATATTATATTATATTATATTATATTATATTATATTATATTATATTATATTATATTATATTATATTATATTATATTATATTATATTATATTATATTATATTATATTATATTATATTATATTATATTATATTATATTATATTATATTATATTATATTATATTATATTATATTATATTATATTATATTATATTATATTATATTATATTATATTATATTATATTATATTATATTATATTATATTATATTATATTATATTATATTATATTATATTATATTATATTATATTATATTATATTATATTATATTATATTATATTATATTATATTATATTATATTATATTATATTATATTATATTATATTATATTATATTATATTATATTATATTATATTATATTATATTATATTATATTATATTATATTATATTATATTATATTATATTATATTATATTATATTATATTATATTATATTATATTATATTATATTATATTATATTATATTATATTATATTATATTATATTATATTATATTATATTATATTATATTATATTATATTATATTATATTATATTATATTATATTATATTATATTATATTATATTATATTATATTATATTATATTATATTATATTATATTATATTATATTATATTATATTATATTATATTATATTATATTATATTATATTATATTATATTATATTATATTATATTATATTATATTATATTATATTATATTATATTATATTATATTATATTATATTATATTATATTATATTATATTATATTATATTATATTATATTATATTATATTATATTATATTATATTATATTATATTATATTATATTATATTATATTATATTATATTATATTATATTATATTATATTATATTATATTATATTATATTATATTATATATTAAATCGTACAAGTATGCATGTACATATGTGTGTACATTATCGGCACCTCCTCTTGTCCTTACCACGCATACGCACACACACACAATTCTTCGCTGTGTGCTTTGCATTGAATTAAGCAAGAAAGAGTAAAGATTGCGTCAGACAATTTTCCACTAAGTCTGCTAGATTTTCCCCTTAATTCCTACAAATAAAAATTGGCCAATTCTTGTCAGATTAACTTTCAAGCTTAAGTCTAAGCTGCAGTCCAAGTTCCATTGGTGAAGGCTTGAGTATACATGTATATATGCATATATGGAGATTAATTGTATACCAAATAAATTAAGTGCCATCAAACGATCAAAAGATCTTTTAATAGCACAAAAGTCATTCTGAATGGAAAGAAGCTGTCTTCATCTTCCTACCTTCCTACCTGTACCTACAAATGTGTGCTAATATAATTAAAAACATGTACAAATTCCAAAAGAAAAAGGCTAATTTAAGTGTGTGCGAAGAGAACACAAGAATGTACTGCGACTCTGTCTAATATGGAAGCATGCTTCAAATTGTGGGCCAAATTAAGAGAGTGGCAGCCATCATTGAAGGACTTGCCACTAAGCCAAAACCCAACCCGACTGCGGTTAAACGGGGCGTGTAGGCAACCTGAAGTAAAGAGCACAGCCTTCGGGTTGGTTCCTTTTTCGATCTACGCAAACTGGGTCCACGGTGCTGGGACTGGGGCTGCTACTTTCTTTCTCCCTTTATCCGCTTTCTTTTTCAGAATTGTGTTCCGCCAAAGGGAGCCGGCCCGTGGCCTGGTGGGAGGGGGCTTAAAAGCAAAGTTATGTCAGGCTCCAGCTCCGAGCTCAAATGCATTGTATCAATTAGGCTCCCACATGTAGACAGTAAAAAGTCAACGACTAACGCAAATGGTCAACAAGAAGCAGCTAAGAGAACAGGGACAGGGGAGAGACGGCAGAGCTTAGGCCTAAGCCTCGATAGGATTACAAACACTCGCCATTCAGCCCCTGCCCTAGCCCCAGCTCCATCCTACACGTCAGGCCCAAGTCCTAGTCCAGGACATTCGATGCAATTGAATTGAAATCCAAATCTGAGCGCACACAAGCCAAGTTAAAAGCGGCCCGAGGATGAGGGTCTACTGTCAAGAAATTTATTTGCCAGACCCCAAAATAAATACATATCTACGGGTGTGTATTTATATTATATATATGTACCGACCGAGTGTGCATATGTATGTAGAGGGAATATTTTGCTCGGTCGCAATCAGCAAATGGCAGCGCCAGGCCAGCAAGGCATTGAAAACGATAATTTAGTGCCGAGCCCCCGAAAAAAGGAGCCGGACAAACAAAGCCCCCGGGAGAGAGGCGGCTGCCGAAGGCAAAAGGAATCACGAGCCAGCCTCGAGCCCATATTCCTGTCTCTAAATTTCTCTCGCCTCGCACAGCCCATCGATGCCATCGATAAATAAATGAACACTGCGGCTGCGGTTGGCAAAAGGAAAACAAACAAAAACAAAAACCTTCAAAGTGAACCTTAAATATAGCCGAAACAGGGAAGAAGTACTCGGAATGGAGTGTGAAATGCTGAAGATGCAAATCGGTGCGAATTATTTGTTTGGTCTGGGCCTAAACCAATCACACAACGATTTGCATTTCTTTTGTCGTCAAGGCCCGTTAATTAACCACTTTAACTTTTTGGCCAGAAACAAACAGATATCAAATAGACTTCCTTTTTATTGGGGACAACCTTCCAATGAGAATCCACAATTGAAGGGAAGAAGGAGTAGCAGACACTCCGTTAAATTGCTAGGGGCAGGGGGCATTTATCTTTATTAATATATTACATTTAAAATATTTAAAAAACATATAATAATAATATTATGATATATTTTGAGTTTGGCCAACGTTGATGGAACTCGTTTGGTTCAGCGTCAAAGACCATGGACTCCTCATGCCTAAAGGAACTCATGGCACCCAGGTGAAGAACTTCAAAAAAATTTTAAGCGAGAAGGAACGTGAGTCGCTTCTAGTCGCGACTCTACTTTTATACCCGTACTCAGTCAGTATATAAATTTGTGAGCTTATGATTGAAATTTAAACGAAAATTTTTAAATTTTACATTTTTTTGCTACATTTGTTAACTACATCTAAAATGTAGATTATACATGTAGAACAGATATTCTACATCTACCATTTAGATTCTATATCTCCTCCACTAGGGGTTGCTCGCGCATTGCACAGCGCAGAGTTTGTGCGAGCGAGAAAGAGAATAAGTAGCGTCAGCAACGCCAGAGGAGGTGGGGGAAGCAACTGAAAATTAATTTCTTCATTTTGGCCATAATAATGATCCGATCTGTACCAGATTTGGCAGATAGATATGGTCATTCCTTACGATACTGCGTTTTTAGTTTTATCGTATCTTCAAAATTTTGGCTGCCACAGATTTTCGTCCTTTGTGAAGGTGGAGGGGGCGTGGCACAATTTGGAAAAAAAAACTTGATTCAGTGTGATATCACATGAGTTTGGAAACAAAATTTGGTTTCTCTAGCTATTATAGTCTCTGAGAACGAGGCGTCAAACAAGACGGACAGACGGGCGGACGGACGGACAGACAGACATGGCTCTATCGACTCGGCTATTGATACTGATCAAGAATATATGTATATACTTTATGGGGTCGGAAAATTTTCCTTCTCTGCGTTACACACATCCACTTTTACCACAAATACAGTTTACCCCTTAACTCTTTTTGAGTACGAGTATAAAAAAAGAAACAAAGCCACCCTCCCATTCCTTTCAAGTGGCAGAGACAGTTAAACATCCCTAGTATTGTACAATATATTGTGGTATATTAACTAAAGGAAAAGGATTACAATTTAAGAGAAACGAGCGCTTACAATCAAAAACTGATTATTTTTAAAATCACTGGAATTAAAATTTCAAGTATAGTAAGGAGCCGAGCGAATAATGAATGAAATATTAGATGTTCGGGAGAAACCTTTCTCAAGGGAAAGTATTTCGAAAAAGGAGTGTCCCACCCATTCCTCATATTATCGAACATTTAAGCCAAATGATGAAATTCGAATTAGTATTCAAGATTAGGAATTGTATGTACTTCCTCACGAGAGTTATCTCAATTTTCAAGGAGCTGTCAACAGAATAGCACCCGATGGTAGCAGCACCACTGATAATATTGATGTTACTTTTCAAAGCAAATATGTGCCTCCATTTTTGGATGAAATCAAATATGAAATAAATGGTTGGTAAAGGTGCCACACTAAAAAATGTTCCTTCACTCAATAAACAGGAAAGCCGGACACTTTAAGATGCTGGATGGAGTGATAAAACTGAATTAACTACAAAATCGCATTTTCATTTTTCTGAACCCCAAAAAAATTTACTCGGTTTTGCTGAGGACTATAGGAACGTTTTATTTAATTGTAAGCATGAGTTCGGTCTGCACGACGTGTATGTGAAAAATAATAAGCACCATACATATCAATTAGGCATGACAAAGATTGACTGGGAAATTCCTCATGTAACCCCCAGTGATGTTGCAAAATTTAAAATAAAATATATTATAAAGAGAGGTAAATCTACCGCTATACTTCCGTAGTTGGGATACGTACATCTACATAAACCCAAAACTGGTTCAGGGTACTCAACATGTTTGGAACATCAAGCTGGCCTCCAACCGACAGCGACCTAGGTTTGCGATTGTGGCCTCTGCATTGAATGGAAAATTAATTAAAAATAATTAATCAAACTTAAAAGTTAACTTGAACTCGGAAGGGTATCCATACGATGATTTAAATATGAACTTTGATCGGGCTAAAAATGCGCACCTTTACGAGTTGTATGAAAGATCTCAACAGAGTTACTGTAGGCGCACGACAAGAGAGCTTAAAAGTGGAGCCCCTTATGTTGTAATTGATCTTTCATATCAAAATTATTTCGTTAAATCTGGTCCCATTGATGTGAAAATACACAACTATACTGTGTCCTCATTCGCGACTGTTTAGTTGGGTATAACCCTTTAAGTGGATTAGTTCAAAGAATGTTGTTAGACAACATTATCATACAAAATGCCGAAGGAAATAGTTGCATTCGGTATGTAGCAATATAATGTAGCAATATAATAGTAGCACTGTAACTATGCAGGGAAATAGCATTTAAGTAATATGTAGCGCGCGTTGGCATCTCCCGCTAATCGATATAAGCAGTGGAGATACCCATATTATATAAGACAATACATCGTGGAAGAACTATCGAGGAGTCAAGTGGCGGAGCGGGAGATCGAGGCCGGCACTTTTTGAGAGAACGAGCATCGATAGAAGTGTTGAGCGGAATAAAAACAGACAACGATTAAATCGGGCGAATTGTTCCGTAGCCTATAATTAACCGCCCGGCTGTGTTTCATTTTAATAATAAGGCCTCCTACAAATTCAGAAGTGGGATCAAAACCAAAGACGCCACAAGAAAAAAGTCCACAAATTTTTTTCCACCCTTAAACGACGCCGGCTACAAGCAAAACGGGAAAAATCAGAGTGTAAATGTCGGATTTGGTTGGAGCAGAACAATACTCAGCGGCACAACTGCGGGAGTGGCTTGAGTTCCTTAAATTGCCAAAGAACGGGACCAAAGCCGCCATGGTAGCCCGATTAAATAAAGTCCCAGTTGAAACACGTGGACAGGGGCCGCCAGCAGCAGACATGTGCGAGAGTGAGACGGAAGACGAGTTGTTCCAGAACAATCCAGATTCGACAAGAGACGACGTCAGACGGTACTATAACGGAGAAGAAAAAGGAGAGACCGATAATGCAGAGTCGGCCATCGCATCGCCGGCAAACAACAACACTCTAGAAGCACAAAAGGGACTACGAAACGCCACGGATCGAGCAGGCGACATCGAGGTCTTGAAACTACAAATCGAGTTGCTGAAGCTACAAAAGGGAGGAGAGAGAGAGAACACAGTGGAGGTGCAGCAACGGCTGTCAACAATGAGTCTAGCCTTGCGCTGCTTAATGTTGCGAAAGACATGTTGCCAAACTACCACGGCAACACCGCTGGCAACAATACTGACGTCACGGCTTGGATCGCGCAGTTTAGAGCGACGGCAAAGATAAACAAACTGTCGTATGAGAATTTGCTGATGCTGCTGATGTCGAAGCTGAAAGACAATGCCCTAATTTGGCTGCATTCTCAGGTTCAGCACATGTCCATGCCCATGGATCAGCTATTAAACATAATGGAGAATACATTTCAACACAAGGAAAGCAAACTGTCACTCCGTCGCAAGTTCGAGTCACGGCTGTGGATGCGCGACGAGGAGTTCTGCAGCTATTACAACGACAAGATGGTGCTAGCGTCCCGCATAGCCATTGACGCCGAAGAGCTAATCGACGGCGTCGTTGAAGGTATTCCGGACGAGACGCTGCGACGTCAAGCCCACATGCAGTGTTTCGTCGCGCCATACCAGCTGCTAAGGGCCTTCGAGAAAGTCATGTTGCCGAAGAAGTACGCGTCACCAGGAGCAAGGAGCAACACGGGAGAATCTTCGACACCGGTCCGATGCTACAACTGCAACTCGTTGGGCCACATGGCAGGGGATTGCCGAAAGACCAAGCGCGAAAGGGGAGCATGCTACGGATGCGGTAGCACGAACCACCAGGTAGCACATTGCGGTGAGCGTAAAGATAAGGTACATAACGAATACATACGTAAATTTAACATATTCATTAAGGATTTTAGTAACATATGTTTGTCCCTAGATTGCCTCATCGACTCAGGGAGCCCAATAAGTTTTATGAAGATCTCGTGCCTCTCAAAGGAACACAATATTAATCAAATAGAATTAAGTTCATATCACAGCCAAGAAACGGAAAATAATGTGACAAAAGTACAAGAAGGAAAGTTAAGTTTATGTAATTTTGAATATGGCAATGAAATGAAGAAGCCTACATATGTTTGTTAATAAAAATACAAGCCATACATACTTTGGACTAAACAACAGTAGACTTCGCGTTTTCGGAAAAGTTTCCGGTTTTGTAATTTTTAACCAAAAACAAATCAACGTTGAACTTCTAGTAGTGGCAAACGAGTCGATGGGCCATGAGGCTGTACTAGGTAGAGATTTTATGAGATTATGTAAATTTAAAATTGTAAGTGACATTTGCAAAGAAGAATAAAGTGAAGAAAAAAATTAGTGCTTAGGAAAGAATGTGTGTGAAATACAGAATGAGTGTGAAAGAAAAAATGAGTGTTTAGAAGAAGATGAGTGTAAAGTAGAGAATGAGTGTGCAGGAGAGGCAGAAGGTGAAGCAGAAGACAAGTATTTAGGAGAAAATGAATGTGAAGTAGAAAATGAGTGTTTCGAAGGGAATGATGGGGCAGAAGATGGTATTGTGGAATTCAATGACACATGCGAGAATATCCGGATCAACTTTTGCGATCTGCCGAATGAATATCCCACTGTAAATGATGAGGGTGAACTGAAAGTAGGAGCAGACTGTAACCAGGAACTCGTAGAAAGGCTAACAAACACGTTCAGAGCGTAATATGTGGACCCAAACAGACCAAATTACCCGGAAACAAAGTGGGAGATGAAATTAAGTTTTGAACACGAAAAATCGTTCCATTGCCCGCCCAGAAGACTGTCGTATAGCGAGAAGGCGCAGGTACAAAAGATGTTAGACGAGTACACAGACAAAGGCTACATCAGAGCGAGCGAGTCGGAGTATGTGTCACCAATTGTACTAATAAACGAGAAGGAACGTGAGTCGCTTCTAGTCGCGACTCTACTTTTATACCCGTACTCAGTCAGTATATAAATTTATGAGATTATGATTAAAATTAAAAAAAAATTTTTTTTACATTTTACATTTTTTGCTACATTTGTTAACTACATCTACATGTAAAATGTAGATAATACATCACGAACAAATATTCTACATCTACCATTTAGATTCTACATCTCCTCCGCTAGGGGTTGCTCGCGCATTGCACAGGGCAGAGTGTGTGCGAGCGAGGCAGAGAATGAATAGCGTCAGCATCGCCAAAGGAGGTGGGGGAAGCAACTGAAAATTAATTTCTTTATTCTGGCTATAATAATGATCCGATCTAGTTCAGATTCGCCAATCTGATAGATATGGTCATTCTCTACGATACTGCGTTTTTAGTTTTATCGTATCTTCAAAATTGTGGATGCCACAGATTTTCGTCCTTTGTGAAGGCGGAAGGGGGCGGGGCAAAATTTTGAAATACACTTGTACAGTGTGATATCACATGAGTCTGGAAACAAAATTTGGTTGCTCTAGCTTTTATAGTCTCTGAGATCCAGGCGCTCATCGGGACGGACAGACGGACAGTCGGACAGACGGACAGACGGACGGACAGACAGACATGGCTCTATCGACTCGGCTATTGATACTGATCAAGAATATATATACTTTATGGGGTCGGAAAATTTTCCTTCTCTGCGTTACACACATCCACTTTTACCACAAATACAGTATACCCCTTAACTCTTTTGAGTACGGGTATAAAAGAAATCAGGAGAGTTAAGGTTATGCGTCGATTATCGCACACTCAATAAGGGAATGATAAAAGATAACTACCCGACACCATTGATAGACGATCTGTTGGATAAACTGTCAGAAAAAAGGTGGTTAACTAAATTAGACTTGAAGAATGGATATTTCCACGTTTTCATGCACAACGAGTCAGTTAAATATACCTCTTTCACGACCCCGATGGGACAATACGAGTGGTTAAGGATGCCGTTCGGACTACGCAATGCGTCAGCGGTGTTTCAAAGGTTCACTAACAAGATTTTTGCTGACATGGTAAAGGAAGACAAAGTGATAATATACATGGACGACATTATGATAGCAACGATAGATAGTGACAGTCACATGGAAATTTTACAGGAAGTGATGCAACGGTTGGTAGCAAACAAACTTGAACTAAGGTTAGATAAATGCGAATTTCTATAGTCAGAAGTCAAGTACCTGGGTTACTCTATTTCGGGTAACGGGATTAAACCAGACTCTAGAGGATTACAGGCAGTGAAAGAGTTGCCAGTTCCAATGAAAACGAATGAAGTGCAGAGTTTTTTAGGTCTATGTTCTTACTTCAGACGGTTTGTGAAGGATTTTTCGACAAAAGCTAAGCCTCTCTATGATCTCGTCAAAAAAGACAGAAAATCTGAGTTCGGGACCACAAAGTTAGAGTGTTTCGAGCAGCTGAAGAGTAACTTGTTGGAAGCGCCAATATTGGCACTATATAATCCCAAAGATTCAACAGAGTTACATTGTGACGCGAGTGCTTTAGGGTTCGGAGCGATACTAATGCAGAAGAAGAGTGATGACAAGATGCACCCAGTGTTCTATTTCTCTAAAAGAACAACAGTTACTGAAGGAAAATACCACAGCTTTGAGCTTGAGACACTAGCGATAATTTACGCCCTACAACGGTTCAGAATATATGTCCAAGGCATACCATTTAAGATAGTAACGGACTGTAATGCGTTAACCATGACACTGAACAAGAAAGAACTGAATCCACGTATCGCCCGCTGGGCGTTAGAGCTACAGAATTTTGACTACAAGTTAGAACACAGAGCTGGAAGTAGAATGCAACACGTGGATGCCCTTAGTAGAGTCACACAGATACTGACAATAGACACGAACACCTTTGAAGAAAATCTAATAATATGCCAAAACAGAGACGACAAATTGTTAAGATTAAAAGAGACATTGCAGAAGTCGGAACAAAAACATTACGAAATGAGAAATGGAATAGTATACAGAAAGAAGGATAAGGATACACTTCTATTCTGTGTACCCGAGGAGATGGAAAGCCATGTACTATATAAATACCACGATGAGATAGGGCATATTGGGATAGACAAAATGACCGACGCTATATTAAAGAGTTACTGGTTCTCAAGCGTTAGGGAGAAATCCAAAAAGCACATAGAGAACTGTCTCAAGTGTTTAGCGTATTCGGCGAAGCACGGAAAAGAGGAAGGATTTTTACACAAGGTACCAAAAGGATCGGTACCTCTCGATGTGGTACATATCGACCATTTTGGTCCAGTTGACAAAAGCAGGGCGAACAAGCATATATTAGTGGTTATAGACGCGTTCACTAAATTCGTAAGGCTTTATACAACGAAAACAACTAACTCAAGGGAATCAGTAAATGCAATGAACGATTATTTTCGAGCTTACAGCAGGCCTAGATGCATCGTGTCAGTCAGAGGAAGCTGTTTCACGTCGAAAGAGTTCGGCGATTTTTTGGAACAGAACGACGTTAAGCATATAAAGATAGCTACAGGATCACCACAAGCCAACGGACAGGTAGAGAGAGTTAAAAGAAGCTTAGGACCCATGATACAGTCGCGATCAAACACTCTCCGAGTCAAGACGTGCCTAAATTCTACGTGGAAGCTACGCTTAAACTATCAAAAACAGTTACTCGATTTGCGAAAAGAAAAGAAAACAAAACAAAAACATTGCGGTTGTTGCTGATAAGCACCAAAAAAGTGTTGTTGTCAACATGAGCGACGACGAAGACGACACATCGGTTTGGAGCTGGCAAAGAATTAAACCTAAGCCAACGGGAATCAAGAGACCAAACCAAGTTTCTCCGATTCTACTAAAGAAAAAACTTGCCCTGGACACTGCTCCCAGCACTAGCTCCAATCAATTTGCTATCTTAGCCGAACGCTCGCCAATTGAAAAAGGTAATGATGCAGACGAAAACGAAGCAATGGACATGATAACTGAAGACAACACTGATGAACCTGCCAAGCCGCCACCAATCTTCTTATCGGATGTTAGTGATATAAGTAGCATGCTAGCCTACCTCGAAACCAAAATTAAAAAAGAAAATTTCCTTTATAAATCTCAACGAGACGGCCAAGTGAGAGTTATGGTTAAGTCTATTGATGAATACAGGTCCCTCGTTAAAACTCTTGCTAGTGATTTTGTCAAGTTTCATACATACCAGCTTAAACATGAGAGAGCATTTAGGGTCGTGATAAAGAATTTGCACTTCTCAACTGATATTAATGTAATTAAACGAGACGTTGAGTCCAAAGGTCATTCTGTTAGGAGCATAAATAACATTAAAAGCCGTGGAACCAAAGAGCCATTAAATCTGTTCTTCCTTGATATTGAGCCCAACAAAAATAACAAAGATATATACGAAGTTAAGCACATTGGTAACGCAATTGTTAAAATAGAGCCCCCTCATAAAGCAAAAGACATTGTTCAGTGTCACCGTTGTCAGGAATTCGGGCACACAAAATCCTATTGTTCCAAAACTCATAGGTGCGTTAAATGCTCTCGTAAGCATGCCAGCAACCTATGTCCAAAAGATAAAGAACAACCAGCAAAATGTGCGAATTGCAACGAAGCTCACGCTGCCAGCTACAAAGGGTGTAGAGTCTATAAGGAGCTCATATCAAAACAATTAGCTACTGGTCGCAAACAGATGCACAACAAAGACCATAATAAAAATGATTCTGCAAGATTTCAATCACCTATTCTGCCTGATAAGCCGACCCAACAATCAAAAGATTATCAATCATACGCTCAAGTTGCTGCAGGAAATGGTAATTCGAATACTTCTCTAGAAAGAATAGAACATCTTTTAGAAAAACAATTTGAACTCACCAATAACTTACTTAACATGATAATGTTACTGGTCAATAAATTATGCAAATAAGCCTAAACGTAGGAATATGGAACGCCAATGGGCTTTCCAACCATGTTAATGAGATATCTTTATTTTTAAAAACAAATGCAATCGACATCATGCTTGTTTCAGAAACACACTTCACCAGTAAATCTTTTTTTAGAGTAGTCGGATATGACACAATAAGAGCTGATCATCCGTCTGATAGAGCCCATGGAGGCGCAGCGATTCTTGTTAAGAAGGGTCTGAAATTTAAAATCATGGACAGTACCAGAGAAAATGCTATACAGGCTGCCACAATTGAGATTAAATGCATACACGCAGATGTCTCAATCACAGCAATATATCTCCCACCCAGATTTACAATAAAAGAGCTCGACTTTAAGGACTTTTTTCAAGGACTGGGAACAAAGTTTATTGTTGGAGGCGACTTCAATGCCAAACACCCATGGTGGGGCTCCAGACTTACTAACCCAAAGGGTTCCGAATTATATAAATGCATACGAAATAATAATATAACAACTCTCTCAACTGGTAAGCCTACATACTGGCCTACAGATAGTCGAAAAACCCCAGACTTGATTGACTTCGTGGCATTCTCTGGTATCCCACAATCACACATGCGTTTAATGGAAAGTTTCGATCTTAACTCAGATCACTCTCCGATAATAGCGACCTATAGCACAATAGCTCATATGCTAGACAAGCCCTATAAAGTCATCTCTGCTTCCACAGACATTAACGCGTTTAAAAGCTACCTAGACGAAGCCATACGTCTAGATATTTCGTTAAAAACAGTAGAGGAAATAGACTATGCTGTGGAGATTTTCACAAATACAATTCACAAAGCGAGCTACATAAATACGAATAACACCCACAGAAACCAACAACCAAACCAATTGTACCTTTCTACCGAAATTCGAGAAAAAATTCAACTTAAAAGAGACCTGAGAAAACGCTGGCAAGAAACCCACTATCCTGCTGACAAAAGATCATACAACAAAGCTGCATCTGAGCTTAAACAACTGCTGTCAAACTTACGAAATGAATCTCTAGCTGCATATCTGAGAAATTTAGACCCTAATTCTTGCAACAAAGAATACAACCTGTGGAGAGCAACTAAATATCTAAAGAGACCAGCAAAAAGAAACATAACCATCCGCAAAAGCAATGGAACTTGGTGTAGATCTGATGATGAACAAGCTGAAGCATTTGCACAACACCTGCATGCTGTGTTCCAGCCCAACGATATTAACAATGCTATAACAGAGGCTGAAGTAGAAAACTTTCTTGGGTCACCCTGTCAAATGAGCTTGCCTATTAAAAGTATTCACTTTGACGAAGTCGTGACCGAAATTAAATGCTTAAACAATAAAAAGTCAACAGGCCCGGATAAGATAGACGGCATCACTCTTAAAACTCTACCACCAAAATGCATACGATTTCTCACACTAGTATTTAACGCTATTCTCAGGCTAGACCACTTCCCAAGTCAATGGAAATGTGCAGAAATCATTATGATCCTTAAGCCAAACAAGACAGAAACTGAACTATCATCTTACCGTCCCATTAGTCTGTTGACAATATTCTCGAAAGTATTTGAAAAAATACTACTGAAGAGGATGTTGCCAATTTTGGACGAACTTGCCATCATTCCTGAATACCAATTCGGATTCAGAAGAGGCCACGGGACCACTGAGCAATGTCACAGGGTTTTCAATGAAATAGTATCCGCACTTGAGAACAAAAAATACTGTACTGCTACTTTTCTTGATGTTCAACAAGCGTTTGATCGTGTTTGGCATAACGGATTACTCGATAAGATAAAGAAATGGCTACCTGCTCCATACTATTTATTACTGAGATCCTATTTGTCTAAGAGATGCTTTTATGTGCAGCAGAGAAATTATACGTCAACACCACTTCTCATAAACGCAGGAGTTCCTCAAGGGAGTGTATTGGGACCAGTCCTTTACACTCTATATACGGCAGATATGCCAGTAACAAACAACTGCACCGTTGCAACATATGCTGACGATACAGCCATTCTGGCAACAAGCTCATCTAGAGATGAAGCATCTCATCTCTTGCAAAGTGAGCTCAGTCTGATTGAAGCCTGGTTTCTTCGCTGGAAAATTAAAATCAACTCCCTGAAGTCTGTCCAAATAACTTTCGCACTAAGACCAGGAAACTGCCCAAATGTCACTCTTAACGGATCAGCAATTCCACAAGATACCTGTGTGAAGTATCTTGGCATGCACCTCGACCGCAGATTAACATGGAAACCCCACATAAAAGCGAAATGTCAACAACTCAGACTGAAAACACTGAAAATGTCCTGGTTGCTAAGTCGAAAATCAGCAGCCACTTTGGAAAACAAAGTTCTCCTCTACAAAGCCATTTTGAAGCCTGTTTGGACCTACGCAATCCAGCTCTGGGGAACAGCCAGCAATTCAAATATTGAAATACTCCAGCGCTATCAATCAAAAACATTGCGACAAATTGTTAACGCTCCATTTTATGTTACCAATGCAAATATTCATAAGAATCTAAATATTCCAACAATAAAAGAAGAGATAAAGAAATATAGTAAGAAATATACAGACAGACTTCACAATCATGAAAATAATTTAGCCCTAGGTCTCGTAGACAATAGCCTAACAGTAAGAAGACTCAAAAGATTTCACATTCTTGATCTCCCTGATAGGTAAACCTAAGTAAACTCGAAGTTATATTTAATAGCAGGTTTCACTGGAAATCTGCTATCCCTGTTATGTAAATATAAGTCATAAAATTTACCTATTGTCACAAGACAGATTGTAAATAAATAAATTTAAAAAAAAAGGACCCATGATAGCAAAGCTCGTCGATCTGGAAAAAGGTCTACACTGGGACAAAGTAGTAGTAACAGTTGAACACGTGATTAACAACACAGTTCAAAGGACAGTTAACGAACACCCGAGTGGTATGTTATTCGGGGTCAGGCAGAGAGATATAGTGTCAGATCTACTAAGCGACAGTTTAAAAGAGCTAACCGAGAAACGAGTAACAAGGGACTTAGAAAAGATTTAGAAGATGTAGATGTAGAAGGATTTCAGCAGTCAAGGATCCCGTACAAAGGAGTTTGGGCGGTAGCAAATATGAAGCCATGGTTAGGAAAACGCAAAGAGGCAAATGTAACAGGGAAAAATGATGAGCAAAATGTTGGTAACACATAAACTAAGGATATTAAAATTAAAATATGCCCACCTGTAAAGAAACAAATATAATTGTCAGGAGTTCAGGAGCACTCCGGTCAGGATGGCCGAATTGTAGCAATATAATGTAGCAATATAATAGTAGCACTGTAACTATGCAGGGAAATAGCATTTAAGTAATATGTAGCGCGCGTTGGCATCTCCCGCTAATCGATATAAGCAGTGGAGATACCCATATTATATAAGAGAATACATCGTGGAAGAACTATCGAGGAGTCAAGTGGCGGAGCGGGAGATCGAGGCCGGCACTTTTTGAGAGAACGAGCATCGATAGAAGTGTTGAGCGGAATAAAAACAGACAACGATTAAATCGGGCGAATTGTTCCGTAGCCTATAATTAACCGCCCGGCTGTGTTTCATTTTAATAATAAGGCCTCCTACAGGTATTACAATGATGGAAATAACAACTTCAAACAAACAAGAACAAAAAATAAAATATAATATTTCGAATAATGAGAAAAATTAATCAGATAAACAAAGTGGAATTATAAGCCAAATCAATAATTTCATTCCACAAAAAAAGAACATTTAAAATAACCCATTGATTCAAGGAATATATTCATGGATAAGGGAGAACATGATGTCAACAGAACGCTCTACGCCATATCACATTATGTAAATGGTCTGTTGAGCTACTGAGCTTTTTCAGTAGCGTTGTTTTGCGAGGTTACTAAAAGACGATGATTATTTAGTAATATATATTAACAGTTTATTGTAGTGTAGTAGATTAGAAGGGATAGTTAGCTGGAAGACGGGGTCAGATTGAAGACGCGGGGGTCGGTTCAAGACGGTGTCGGATTGAATAGCTCGATTCCAAGACGATGTGCAGGAAGTGATTGCAAGATCAAGACTAAGAGAGGGCAGGTGGACCGAATTGACCGTGCCCTAATGCAAGCGAGAGAGAGAACGAAAGAAGCGAAAGAAGCTCGGGCTGCTGCTTAGCCGAGTACGAGCGATTGATAGACAGAGAGAGAGTGGTCGCGAAGGCGAAAGAAAGAAAGGTGCGAGATGAAGAAGCGAGAGAACGCCTGCATAGGCATGCTGCGGTGCGGGAGCATGAATGTTTACATATGTTTGTAGGTAGATGACAGTTTAATACAGTTTAAGACAGTTTAATAAAACAACGAACAATAATAAGGATTTACTCTACTGCTGCACCACTTTCTAGAATCTATGTATGTATTTGGCTGCGTAACCAAACATGGTCTAATAGCTCTTTTGGATTTGGAGAGGACACGTGTGCCTGATTTTTCTATATCGAGATCATCGAGATATAAAACTAATGACATCCTACCTAGTGCATAAGGAAAACCTGTTGAGAGTGTCCAAATAAACACTTTATACCTACAACACGCATATATGTATGCATGTACATGTACATATGTATGTACCGTTCAGTCCAAGATTTATGCATTAATTAATATTACATCATATACACATATCAAATAAACAAAGTCAACTCATGTAACGGGAGACATCATAACATACGACCAGGCATTATAGCTGAGTCAACAGCGAGTTCTGCTTACGATGCGATCGCTCGTCAGAGTTCAACAACACTGGTGCAACTGCTGACTATCACAATTGCCCAATAACACAATAATATAATATTAAATCCAAATTAATTCAATATTATTTCCAATTCTATTTTACCTTATGCTTAAGAGAATCAGCACTTTCTGTACCTTGTTTTACCTATAAATAGAGTTTAAGTTTGTTGAATAAAATCAGTATCAGAAACAGTACCATCATTGCCTGTTCACTCGTCTACTCTACAAAGGCAATCAACAGAGGCTGTCGCTGTGTCTTCAGGCCCTCATCTGCTCATCGTAGGAATCCCTCTCCGCAGTCCAACTGGTTTAAGTTCTAGTTGCGACGACAAAACTGTAAACGGTTTATGTACCGTATGCAAACCAACTCACACACAAAAACACATACTAACATGTACGTTAGTTTCGTTCTTCTTGTGGCGGGCTTTTCTCTTGCCAACTAAAAGATCCTCGCTCGACACTGCTTACCTGCAAGAGAAACGAGTCGGGCCTTTGGCCATTTCAGCTTGCTAAATTAATAACTTCCGAACGGATCAAGATAACTTCATGAAATAAATTGCGTTTAAAAGAAAAAACTTTCAGAATTTAGTCTTCAAAAGTACATGGTGCTGCAATATCTAGAAACTTTACAATAAATAGCCAAAATTGAACTTTGTTACCAGTGCATATTTTCCTATGCAAAATGATAAATTCCAAGTTTTTCGGATCGATTTCCGATGGATCGTTAGGAATATCCAATAATCTTAACATTTCTGAAGAATAAATACTTTCTAATTCTTTTTTGGATTTCACATGTCTAATAGATGAAATAAATGGATCTCAAGAGGCTGCCAACATGTTCAAAAGATCCTGATTTTGCCTTGTTCGTGATATTTTACAAGTATTCGTGTACCTGAATTTCTCTGACATCTCTCCAATTGGAAGGCTCTGATGTTCTATTAAAATTTAACCGTGTGCCAAAATGTTATGAAGCGTTGGAGTAAGTTTCTTTTCTGGATACTTTTCAAATAACAACTCTGCAGTCTTCTTCTTGCAGTTTATAATTTTTTAAATTACAGCCAATCTTTGGATAATGCCTTCATCCACTCCAGTTATTTTTGCTGGAATTTTTAAAGTCCTTCTGTGTTTTTTTGCAAAAAGAGCATGTCAAGGTCGATTTTGTATTTGTTAGTTCGTTTAGAACTTTTCCATCGATCATAGTAAGGGCATATTCATAGTTAACAGTAATAGTTGGACCATCCTTGAATTCCAATAATCCTGGCTTTATATTTTTAATCTGATTCTTAATATCAGTCACTGTGGACTTTATCAATTCAGAAGATTCCTTGGCGTATTTAAACAATATAGGGCGGCAATAGTGAGCAGACGAAGGTCGGGGATTTTCCAATGTTCTGAAGTATCCGATTTTAGCCTCAGGGGGACAAGAGAAGCCATAAACATGTTGGCATCTGTAATGGATTTATCTTCCGTTTCTATTATTTGCTTATATGCACTTTGTCCTGAAGATCCATCACATCCCCACTTGCTGATCAATGTGAGATTTAGCGGAATATTCTCAATCTGACGGTGAGGTAAACTTTCAATGAGCCTTTTCGCAGTGTGGTCCACCAGGTCTTGAAGTTTTACTTCCGCTGATACCTCCGTCACATGTGGAGTCGGTCCTGCCTTCTTTTTAGCTCCTCCAATTTGTTTATATCCTGGCAGAACGTTGACATTATGCTGTTTCAAGGAATGTCGCAATATTGAATATTTGTCCTTAGACATTCCCAAATCCATAAACAATGCCAAAGCCTCTTCAACGGTGTACGGCCTTGGTTGTGAATTTGGCGGCGTGACGATGCTCTTGTTTATCCTTTCAAGTCTAACCAGGCTTGCCTTCGAAACAGGCTTTATGATATGTGACCTCTTGTTTTCCTTGTCATTCGTATATTTGATTGACAGCGCCTCCGATAAGTGATCCGTAGCTATATGACATGTTGCATCTGAAAGTTTTCTCTTTCTTGTATAAGCTGAACACTCTTCCAGGGTTTTAATTGGTCTTCCTGAGCATCGTCCTGTGGACGTGGAGGGTCCATCATCTAGCATCTGCTTTCCAACCAACCAGGTTGCCTTTTTGGTTTTGAACAATGTAGTATTACGATGTGAGATCTTCCATTTAGCGTCAATTCTAGCATATACAAGATTAATATTATGTATTATACTTGTATGCTTCTCTGGGTTGCCCGATACTACATTTAATTCAACGAGAACAGCTTCCTTAAATTCGTTGAAGTTGTTTAAAGTTCTAAATATCTCAAACAATTGTATATTTTCCATCGCCATTTTCACTGTTTATACACAACTTAATGGTTTAGAAGTCAAAATAGAACATATGCATATACCACCCTTAGGCCAAATAAAAAGCAGGTTAAAAAACTTGGTCAAATTCAGGTCAATTATAACGGCCAACCTTCATATGCAATGCTAAAGTTAAAAAGACTTACCTGCATAATTTAGGTAGCGAAAACTTAAAAATGGTTAAATTATTGAGTGTACCTAAGTATATAGTTTCATTATTTCCCGAAATATTTTGTATACGGCCTCTTTGCATATTTCTTTACCTAAATCAAAGGTCCATACGTGCAGTCTTGGGTTTTTGGCTTCTACATCGATAACAGTGACGCTACCTCGCACGAAAAACGTCAAAATTTGGATTTTGTATGGGAATTTGAGCTGCGACAGCCCATTTTTGGCCTTTTTTCGTGCGAGGTAGCGTCACCAATTTCGCCGAAACGCGGCAACGGATCAAAGATACATCCCCTAGGGGGAAGGCTCTCTTTTGGCAGTCCTACGCTAATGCCATCCGGGAAAATATTAATCTTAGCTACATTACACTGCGCTACACCCCGGAGTTTGTGGATGAATTTGAATTGATCAAACGGGCTCTTCGAGGCAAAACTTCTATACGTAGTGTATAAGTTCAAATAAACTGTCTGATATTGTGCCACACTGCAACAGCCTAGAGAGCGTCACCTTTCAGGTTAAAGCAGGAGTCACCGCCGATCACCGCTGGCACCACTGTCAAAACTGCCAAAACTTCACGACTTGAACATTCGGGGAAAGCTTGAAAGCGGTTCGTTGACGCAACTGTTTGAGGGACTGCGAAAGTGGCGAACCTGCAATTCCAAATATCTAACATTAACAATTGAGGACTCTAAGCTCAACTTGGAGGAGACATCGCTGTTGGCAGGTGTCAGGTGGTTGAATGAGCTACGATGTGGATTCGCGGATTCGCGAAGTACTGAACCGTTGAAGCAAGCCGCACATCTTTTTAAACTATATGTATATAACAAGGCTGTAAAAGCTGAGTAAAGTAACTGAAATTCGCAATATTATAAGTGGGTTCAACGTCTCTCTTTCCCTTGTCAATGGCACCGAAATCATGTTTGAGCATACTTCGGGCAGACTTGCACTTCGAATACCGACAACTGAGCAGCCGAATATGTGCCAGTTGTTAATAGAATTGGAAGGGCTCCAGACCAGCAGCGACTCCCTGCCATCATTCTTCAATGGATTGGCCTCTGCGAATTCGCCGACGCTTCAAGAATCGATATTGGATTGAATATATACAGTGGATAACATAAATATTCGGCAGAGTCGCTCGGAAAAAGCCTTTGCTGTGTGATCTGTGTGACTGTGTGGCTGTGTGGCTGTGTACCCTTCCTTTTTTATGGTACGCCGAATGGTTTGCACTGAAATAGTCTTTCCGTGGTCGGCAAATAGTTCAGTTGTCAATTCCGGAGCACTAAGTCGAGGATTAATCTTGACTTTCTTAATAATTTCGGCCTCTTCGCGCTTAGTCAATTTTTTAGGTCGTCCGTTTAGCTTAATTGACTCTACTCTTCCCTCATTTTTGAATCTTCGGACGATGTCACCGACTGTATTTGGCTTAATTTCCAGGATCTGGGCAATTTCCTTGTATGTCTTGTCCTCTAAATGCCACTGGAGCACAAGTTTTCGCTGCTCCAAGGACGAATGTGGAAGAGTGGGAAGACTAGGCTAAAATTGGCCATTACTAAACGGAAAAAATTATAAAAAAAATGCCAAAACATCTAAGGGATACCATACAACATAATGGGTATCATACAAAATTTTAGAGTACGTTTGTTTTCTAGATAAAATAGGTATTTTGTAGGTTAATAAGATAAAACCGAATATTAAAGTAATGCAAAATTTTGATGTTTTTTTGTTTATGAATTTTTTTACTTTTAATTTAAAATAAAATCCTTATTATATATACCTCTATGAAAAGATAATATTACAAGCTTCAATATACCGTTTTTAAATTTTTGTTTTTTGTAAGTTTTATTCAATTTATTCGCGTTTGAAGTTGAAAAAAAAAAAACCGAATATTTATGTTATCCACTGTATTTGCCCGGAGGAGATCAGGGAGATTGCCTGAATTGTATCCTTGAAGAAAGCTGTGATGTGTTATGATACCCTTGCAAATTGTAGAACTTTTGTGAAGGTTCAAGAACCTCACTGAACTGCGAATTGCATCGCCACCATAAACGCTTTCCCTTAAGCATCTTTTCAGAGCATTATCCAGAGAAGGTCTATGTGGACTGCAACATTTCAATCTGGCAAGTAGGGTTTTTGGTGACTTTGAGACTGCTGCACTGGCCAAATTACACTCAATAAGAGTCCTGAGCTGCGCAGAGCATTGAGCAGTTTATTCAACTTTACCGCCTCGAATACCTTATAATATTTTTTCATAAAGGACTCAATCGAATATCGGAGGGAGTTTTAAGACTGCTACGCATGTGCCAAGCCCAAGTCAATATCCAGTGCCAGATTTTCCAAATCGATTTTAGGAGGAAAGAAAAAGCACTACGGATAATTGTTAAAAATGATGAAAGCATTTTTGAGAATTTAGCTCCTGCGGCCGGTTTAGAAAACATGCAGTACCTGAAGATCCAGGGGATGACACGGACCGGGTCGCTAAACCACTTTCTCGCAGAAATTCAAACACTGAGAGAACTAGGATGTGATCTAACCGATACGAAGGATATAGAGCTATTGGCCCGATTGCAGGAACGATCACCTTTCATAATTATGGCTCTCTGGTCCGTCATATGCACCAACTTGCGGCAAAGGACAAGGAGAATCGATGCTCCATCGACGACAATGAGGGTATACAAATTTTGGCACAGCTAAAAAATCTCGAAGAATTATCTGTGTATCATTCGAATAGTATTCTGGATGGTCTTCTCCGGGCCCTACAAACATTACCAAAGCTTAAGAAATTGTATATACCAAATTAGCAGATCGATTCGGAGAGTTTTTAGTAAGTTTGAAAATTAAATTCGATAAATATCCCTACTTAAGTCATTGAAAAGCCTACAGATAGTCGTCACAAGCCCAACTAAGGACATATTCCAGCTCGCTAAGCTTTCGGAACTGAATTATTTAAGCATTTGGCTCATGGGAAGGATTTCATGCGAATGTTTACAGATATTCGAAGCATGCAGAATTCTGAATGTCTGTTGCTTTTACGGATTTGACACAATAGTTCCCGATTTTATAACAGAAGTCTACACCATTCCAAGGTTAGAGAACCCGCAGTGCAATATCCGCTACAGCTCAAACTAGCTCCTGTTTCTAGCTATCCAGAGTTTTTAGTAAGTTTGAAAATTAAATTTTAAATTAATTGACATTAGTCAATTTGAATACATATGGGCATTTCTCTGAAGTCTAACGGGACAGTCGTACGCATTGCAAGTGGTAGAAAGCTTAAACAAAGACGGATTTTCAAAATATGTTAACCTTTATGACACACCTCTTGATTAGCCCTATAAGTGGTGCTAAAGTCGATTTTTGGCCACATTCGTTTTCGATATTTTGTAAAAAGACCGAGCCATTCGCACGGGACAAATATGGAAGTGCTTTTCGCGGCGATCAATTTAAACTCATATTTCAGCGAAAGTTGAGGCACTATTTTCATGCAAATTTCTATACATTTTGTGCATTGATGTCTCTTTGAAATGGTAATAGGTAAAGGCAAATATGATTCGTAGTTTTCTTAAAATTGAATTAAGACCATATTCGCACGGGACAAAAATTCCTAGGTTCATAACAGTTAAAAAGATACCGTTAGCAGTGGTTGAAGCATTTTTCTCGTATTTTTTTAAGATAGTCTAATACGTTAGAAAGATTATGGGGAACAACTTTTCTCAAGAATGTACTTTTTTATATGAGATAATTGTAATAGAAAATATGGCTAAGCCCAAACAAAAAATGCCAAAAAATAATGAAAAAGTGAATTTTTGCTTATTTAAATAGGTTTTTACATCAGAGTTGTCGTTCATTAAATTTAGACTATAATATCGCATCAGAATCATATGGAAATGTGTTTTTATAGATATTCAATTTTTTGGTCTCGGTGGACCTCGTCTATCGTTTTTATTACAGCTCTTAGACATTGATGAAGCATACTTGAAGGTGTGCTTCTCCCACGGCACAAGAAGTCATTATAATCATAATAAATTTTAGAGACGATAAAGTTCCAGTAATAAAATAAGTTTTTTTTTCGGACTATCAAAACAAATATTTTGCATTTTTTCCCACCATAAAAAAGTGTATACATAAATAGTATATCATAGAATTAAACCTGAATCTTTGGTTCGTTTTTCCCTCTACGCGCAAATTTTCAAGCAGTGCACTACCGGGAAAAAGTCCAAAATTTTGGCATTTATTCTAAAAATGAAGCTAGACGTCTACAAATTAGCACGAATGCTTGTTAGACTTAACTAGAATTTCGAAAATAAAATGTATTCTTTTGGACCAGGCCTTTGATAGTATAATTATTGATTAAAAACATCTCAATTCAACCTTGGTGATTGGTTGTGCTGAGCAAAAGTAGTATTCTACAGAAAACACGTAACTTTGTTAATATAGAGCTAAAAATACAACACATAACTATCTAAAAACATGTATTAACAATAAAACTACATACCTTGACCTGCTTTTTCCATATTTACACTTTTACCTAATATTTAGAATGGAGCTGACATTCAGCTGACTTTGAAAGCGAGCAAAAAATCAGTGGTGTTTCGTAAAAATGTTCTAAAATAAGTTTCTTTCCATCTTGTTATTAAGGAATCCAAAAATTAAAAAATCATTCAAATATTTAACACAAAAAATATTACATTAATGCCAAAATTTTGGAACTTTTCCCCATAGTGCATTGTAGCGCTGCAAGCAGTTCATCGACTACGTCTGAAGGGTTAAACCGTTTTTCCTTCAAAGCTAAGTGAACAAATGAATGAAGCCAAAAATACACTCCCCGCCTCTTATATAGGACACCCCATTCAGTAATTTTTCTGCTCACCCACAGGTCACAAGCCAAGCACGTAACAGACTTAAGCTATCTTTTAATTGATAGCCCACTAAATTAATATAATTTGACCAAAAGAAGGATTCAATTATAATGCTTTGAGTATTTATCACATTAAATTAACGAAAAGACGTTGAAATTCGGGGCCATAATTTTACGATTCGATTGGGACAGGAAACCAGCTGAGATCCGATTCATGGGCACAATTAGCACTGCATTTTTGGGTAAAGGCATGAATACGTTCGCCCACGAAACAGTTTGCAGACCAGGACCAACCTGCATTAATAGCCGAGTCCCATCTCTCTCTCTCTCTCTTTCTCTCTGCTTATTTTCCCCTCTCTCTCTCTCTCTCTCTCTCTCTGACTCGTTCTTTCATAAAGTTGGCCTAAAAATTGAGGTATTTTTTATGGCATTACAAGGGGGTAACATAAACCCGGAAACGTTGTCAGCCAAAGGACAGACCAGGGTAGGACAGCAGAGGACATGACAGGACAGGGTAGGACAGAAAAGGGCGTGACAGGACTAAGACGTAAACTAAAATGTAAATGAAATTGTCGTCTATGCCACCCCACCCCACTCCACCTCACCACACCCCATCCTATGTAGGGTTAAATGGGTGCGGATTTGCCAGCGTCTGCCGACTTCGTCCTTGTCATCCTGGCGTTAACAAAGAAAATGTCACGGAAATAACTGGGGGATTAGATTGATGAGTTTCCCAGCTAAGCCAACTGGCTTGCTCCTTTGCCAAAAATTGTTCACTGCCTGCCTGACCTGTCATAAGCCAGTAGGCCTCCAAGGATGCGCCTACTCACATGTTTTCCGCACTCGCTGAGCGCCCCGACGAGGCGAGAGCTTGGCCAGGATCCAGGAGGCAGCATCCAAGAGCCAGCAGCAGCCTTAGTTTTGATTATATGCCAAAATAAGTTTATTGCGGCTCCGCCATATTCCATGTGTGTTATCTGTGCCTGGGTCTGACAACTGTAATTAATTTAATTAGAGCTACACCCCCCACCGTCTCGCTGGAGGAGTAATCTTCAAGAGAAATTCATTTGCCAAGCGGAAATGTTGACAGGACGCAACAAGAAACGAAACTATAGCAAGGTCGCTGCCGGCTGTTCATCAGACGAGCAATAACATTCATATCTGTGTGCACATACAGCTGATGGACTACTCGGTTACCCTTTGCAAGGGCCATGGATTAAAGATGTTCTATTTTAATCCGAAAATCAGCAAGTTCGTTTGCTGCCTTCCTGTTCCATATTCGGTAATATTCCCAACACTTTTTCATGTATCGTTGAGGCTGATTGTTTGCCCTGGAAATAGTTATTTAGAGGTGGATAGAAAAATTAAAAATATAGGTAGGTATATATTAACAAAAAGTCTTTTGAGTGTCTTGCAACACCATGTTGCACCATGTTAAATGTTTGCAAAAACAATTGTAATGCCAAAGAGATAATAAATGTAAGTTTTGAGCCCTTTGAGGGTAATATTCCAGTGTTAATACTATATGAGTGATATGAATAAACAAGAAATCATTAAAGTAATCAATTAAGGGCCACAAATTAGGCACTCGTAATACCCTCGAATATCTAAGTACATTACACCTTTGCATACATATCGCAATGCCCAAGGAGGACGAACAACAGACACAAAAAAATAACAACAAAAAAGGCGGGAAAGAAAAAATAATGTCCAACATTATCGTTGACATTTATTAGCCTCAACTAAGTGAAATTGTTTGCTTTTGCCCTTCTCCATGCTGTTGCCTCTTTTTGTTTTTGCTTTTCGTATATGGCAACACCCTTCCGTACGTATACCATATGAAATATTCATATGTGTGTGTGTGAGTGTGTTCGTGTGCGATGGTGTTGTAGGTGTGCCTGGGATTTGTCACGTTTTTTGGTGGGGTAGAAAGAGAGAGTGAGAAGTCGGCAGAGATATTGTTTTGGTTATTCCACTAGCCTCGCAGGGCCCAATCCCCCACCCCTCCCCTTCCAATCTTCGCATTTTATTTGTCGCCAAAAGTTTGCGTGTTTATGGTATTAAATAATTTCAATAATATTCACACATACACACACCTCGGACACATACACATACACGCAGGCATAAATGAATTTAACGGAAAAGTACTTTAAGGATATTGCTGTGGGGTTTTTGGTAGCTATGATTTAATTCGAGGAATAAGCTTTGGCATTGACTTTGATCTCAAGTGGATGTGGTTGGGTGTTCCACGTGGCCAAGGTAAGCTATTATTATGGGAGTGCTTGTAATTGAAATCGAATATAATTTGATTACCTATATAACTTAGCTGAAGACATTTCATTTGCAATTAAATTACCAAAACATATCGATGTAATCAAAATATAATTAATAATGAAAAATCCCTCCACGCCATTTATTTAATTTAATTCCAATTTGTTTTTGGTGGATCTCGCCAGCTGCCCTTCAGCTTTCTTCCAGGAGCACTTCACTTCACAGCCCATAAAAATCCGACTTCCCTCTGTTCGGACCATATCTTTCGCCAGCCATCGGCCTTGCGGAGTTCATTTTCAAGGAAACTCTCTGCTCTGGTCTGCTCTGCTTCGACTTCCTCTGAAAGTTGACTAGCTGAAAGTTGATTTAAGGCGTTTCTTTATCGGATGGAATCCACTTGACGCCATTTGTGAATATGCCCCTGACCCTGCCCACGCTCAATCCAAATGTCTGTGCCAACTTGTGTCTCTGTGAGAGTCGTCTATCTTTCTCTCTCTCTCTCTCCCTCTCTCTGTCTATATTTGTATATATCCTTGTCTGTATCTGTACTTCTCCGTTTCTCGCGCTTGGGCTGACGCCTGCAAGTTCCTATGAAGTAGTTTTTTGTTGCACATCCGTCGCCAAACGATGCTGCTGTAGCTACAGTGCATCTCGCAAGTGAGTGGCGGGGGGTGGGATATATGTATGAATTAATAAATCATATTAAAAAGGATCACATACTCATTTTCAATGCACTTTCAAGCCAGTGAAATCAAACTCCAACTATCTAAAAAATAAATAATAATAATACCAAGTCGGAGAATATTTTCCACCTGCTTTATAATTGTGAAACGCACTTATTGCATAGCTATCGCGAATTCGTTATGGGCAACTTTTTGGGCAAAGCCTTTGAGGCTTCAAAAACAGTTGACAGTTGACGGCTTCCAACACACCTCACTTCACTTCGAAGCGTACTCTGACTCCTGCTCCTGCTTCCTGCTCAAACACCTCACCATCAGCTTTAAACTTCTGCACGCAGAATTAAATGGAAAAGTGCAATTGTATCTTTAGCTCGAAATAGTTTAACTCCTTTACCTGTGGCTATGGCGTTGCCTGTGGCTGTGGCCTAACTTGTATCCGCACCTTTACTCGTATCCAGGCACAGGTAAAGCCAGGAAACATCGACAACGCGGATAGATCCTTTGGGTGGAACATTTATGTACCTCAACTGATACACTTTGTAAGCACCCAATCTATGTATAGACTTGTGAAATCCTTGACCCTCACGGTTATTAAGCTCTATAAGCATAGCCCCCACCCCTACTGTTCGTCCTTGTTCCTTGTTTTGTTTTTGTTTTTGTGAATTTTCAGAATTTTATCTGCGTTAGTTTAACTTGCTGTTATTCTGGCTAAAGTTTTAATGATATAATTTGCCAAACAGCAAAGACTCGACCCCAGATGCCCGAATCTATCCCCACGCCTCACTTGCGGAAAGTATTTGGTACGAAATGTGGAAAAATGTATGAAAATAGCTGCAAGTATTTTGTGTGTACGGTGTGTGTGTGTACGGTGTGTGTGGGTGGATGTCAGTGTTTTTGGGTCTCGCTCTAGGGAGAAATGAATTCCGTCGAATTTTCAGCATTTTCCCTTCGCCCAGTACTTGCCCGGCCACCTTTGTCATAGCCTTCTAATGAAAACTTTCAGCAAAACGTTCAAGTGTGTTCATCCTGGAAATACCCTGTGATTTTTGGGTGTGAGTTTATAGCTCACAAATCACTTGTAAGTTACAACGGGTAAGCAAGCCACTTGTTTTCTTTATTCTAAATGTAAAGTAACGATGGCACCATAACTATATTAGTTGGATTAGAAGGCACTAGCTGCAACTTACAGCTGCACTCAATATGAACTAACTCTTACGATTTGGTCAGATGTCGAGACGGCTCAATGATTACTCAAAATATCTAAATGCAAAGGGTTAATTCAGACTCGAACAGGTACGAGTATTTGCTGGGTAGATCACAGCGCAATATAATATGTATGTATTTTGTGTTTAAGGTATTAATCGTTCGTTCACCCCACAAAGCCAATTCACTCTATTTATTATTTTATCGGAACGAAACGTTTCGCCGGCGGAGGAATGACAGCTGTGTGCGTGAACTTTTCCATGTCCATCTCCGGATTGGGGCTCATTCAGCGCCAATTCCCCAACTACAGTTTAGTGCATTAAAGCGTCACCGGCTTAAAGTCTAAAAAGAATTATCGGCTTTTCGGGTTTCCTATTCCCAACTGTTGGCCGTCGGGAATTGGTGCCATCATGCTGAGAAATACATCGATGGGTTTCTCTGGGTTAATTATGGTAGCATTCGGGGCCCCTGAATATGTACCGTCAGTCTACTATGCACGGCCTAATTTATAGAAGCCTTGAGCTGTGGCTTTCCGCCATAACTTTATTTCAAAAGAATTCCTGCAGAGAGATATGCAAAGTTTTACTGGAACCGCGACACTCATACAGTACCGTAAGGGCTTCTAGCAATAAGTAACTGAAATATTTTGAATATACTCGTACATATGTAAATTTCTTTTACACAATATATTATTCAACACTTGGGAGAATTCTTCCACTAGACTTCCACTCTGTACTGTACTTTGATAAACCTTCTCACCCCCACCCACACGCCCATATTCTGGGGCATCTGACAACACACACACACACACACCTTGTCACTATTTTTATGCAACGCACTGTACAAACATACATATTTACATATGTATCGCCACGACTAAAGGTTAAATGTGCGCCCAGGATGGAGAAAAGGCGAATCCAAGCTGAAACTACTAACAAATGTCTGACTAAACAGGCCGCGAATTTGCTGCTGCATAATTTTTAGACCTTGCCCCCACACATACAGATACATATCCAGATTCAGATCCAGATATTCACACACACACATGGACCCATACATAGGCAGAATAAAACAGGACACCCAGCAATAGGAAAGGGAAAAGGGGAAAATGTAAAATGTACTTGGCAAAATACGCGAAATTACGCAAATAAAATTTACATAAGCAAATTGCATAAAATCATCATACAGAGCAGGACCCCAAATACACACCCACACACACACACACACACACACACATACGCCCTTACATGTTTGTGTGAGAGTACACAATATAATTATGTTGATTCATTTATGTTTAATTAACTGCGCACCGCGTATTTTATAGATATAAATGAAACATTCAGTTGAATGCCAGCGCCAATTCGGGACAGCAAATTGGATTTTCAATTGGAATCGAAATTGCAATTTCAAAAAGAAATAGAAATAGAAAAAATAAAAAAATATAAAAAATTTTTTTCCTGCCACACACTGATTGATGTTTAAACGCAGAATGACGATGATGATGGGGATGGGGATGAGCCGGAGGCTGTGACTGTGACTGTGATTGGGACTGCGGCTGGGGGGTGTGACTGGGCAAGCTGTGGCCACCCACTTAATGGCCAGAGAAAGTGTCAAACAGAGTGGCCATAGATGAGAAGAGAGTGAGTGCCGGAATGAGTAATGTCTTGGGGGAAATGGATCAAATAAATGGCAAGCAACCAGAGATATTTCCCTAATCCCAGTGATAGTCAATAAGGGCGCTCTTCAACACAATTATTAATTCAAATTTCGATAACACATCAAGTGCGTTACATACTCGCAGTGTATAAGATGACTAGTAGCATCAGAGATATGTACCGAAATATTCCAATCCCCCCCGCCGGTATAGAGAATCGCAGTAAAGCGTGGAGTCAGCTCTGAAGCTGTGGTTGAGTCGGTGCTCTTACTTCCAGCCACTGCTGCTGTTCGAATATGTTTGAATATCTTCGATTGGCGAGAGCTGATTCTTCGTTTGAATATTTTTGGGCCTCTCACTTGTCTTCCCTACCTCTAAGAAGTCTTTAAATATGCCAAAGCAAAGTGCCAGTTACCCAAGAACCGAATTGAATCTATCAACCTTCGCCACTTTTGCTTTTAGTTAATAGATCCATTATTGCTTTGAAGATGATTACTTTTTACACTTTTACTCGCTTGAACAGTTTAGCATTGACTAAGAGTTTACCATCTTACAGACAATCAAATTGAATGACTAAGGGTATCGATGCTTTCCATTTATCGTTCAGTTGCATTTCCAAGCTAAGGATGGAAATGCTTTCAATTTAATAGCTTGCTGTATCCTGTACGTGAATATATAATAACATTGATAGGAACAATTTAATGGTCAAGCTTCTTCTCTAGGCAGTCGCCTCCATTTCCATTTTCCAGCTGTCAACGTTTGTGGGTGTGCGTAAGGTCATGACACACATTTGACATAGAGGAGCGACCTGTCTACTTGATCGAGCCCCTGTCCCTGTCCCAGGCCCAGTCCCAGGCGCCCACCTCCAAGGAGGGTCCAGTGTCCATTCCATGGCCTTTGTTGTTTTGGTTTTGGGCTTGATTAGGCTCCAACTTATGTATGTATTTCTGTGTGTGTGTGTGTGTGTGTAGGTGTCCTTGCGGCTGGTCCGGACTTGGACCGCAGCCAAGTCAAGTCAAGTCAAGCAAAAGAGCGCGACCATAAAAGTGCATCGGAAATGGCATCAGAAATAAAAACGACCAGATAAAACAATACATAAATGTGCGAGTGTGTCCCAGCAGAATGATGATAATTTTTAGCAATAATTTGTGGCCCCAGGCCAAGCAGTGAGTGAATATTAGCCAATTAATTATTAGCTGTAACCAATATACCTGGGATGCATACACAGCATAGCCAGAAAACATATAAAAAACCATAGAAAACAAATTAAAGAGGGAACAAATGTATGTACATTATTATAAGTACAATATTCATTTGAAATTGGCTCTGCTATACTCGAAATCAATTGGAATTTTTCGAAGAATAAAAGCAAAGGAGCGAGGGGGAATACTTAATAATATCCGAGAGCAAGTGACTATAATTACTATTGTAAAACTGATAAAACAAATTCAACCAGGAGGATCTATGTATGTATGATAATATTATTAAGGTGAGTACATGAAAAAGGACCAGCAGCAGAAGCTTCAAAAGACCCAGGAGCAGCTGAAGAAGCAGCAACACCCGAAAATACAACGAAAATAATGATTAAAAAACAATAAAAAATAAAGTGGCAACAGAAAATACGAATGGGATAAAAACAAAAGCGAAAGTTAGAAAGTCCGTCGCGCATCCGTCGCATCTCTGCGACCCATCACCTCCAGGGACCAACCCATCCTCTCCTCTGAGACTCAGACCATCCTCTATGCCCCCCTTTACCCTTCACTGTGTACCTCTTTCTGGGCTACCCCTAAGCCCCATTCCCTGGGACACGCTCTTGGAGGGAAATAAATGGCGACGGGCGCTTTTAATGACGCAGCAGCAAACACTCGGAAGGCGTCGACCCACTTGGCTCAGCAGGGAATTTCGGTCAGAGGATGTACAAACATACATACATACATATGTATGTATGAGTGTATGTGAGGGTGTGTTTGTGTGTGTGCTGAGCAGCTGTTAAATATTTGCCTAGATCTTTTTGTTTTTGGCTTTGGCAAGGCATTTGGAATGGAATGTATTAATAATTGTCAAATGTTTAATTAGCCAAACGAACGAACATAACCCGTTCGTGGAGGCCAGGCGAAATGAAGGAATAGACAATGCACACACACACACACACCCACACATACATGCATATGTATGCACACACATTTAAAAATACTTACACAAAGACAGCGGAACATTTTACCGGCGCCAAAAATATGCGTGAAAAGCTTCAGTCGAGCAACATTTCCCATCCCTGCCACCCCACGCCACGCCACCCACCCAACCATCACCTACCTCACTGTCTTCCCTCATTACGTCCCATCCAACACCCACCACTTCGCTCCCTTTCCACTTCTACACAGCTGCTCTAGGCACTGCGTTAAACAAAAGGAAATATTCTGCGCCTGGGAATTTTCCTCTGAACGCGAGAGAGAGATAGTGAGAGTTGAAGAGAGAATTGCCCTCAGACTGGGAGTTCGGTTAAGTTGCATGCGATAAATGTGTCGCCCTAATCGCAGATCCAGAGAGAAGATAAAGATATTAAATAAATTGGGCTTAATAAAATTGTATTATAAAATGGTGAAATATAATATAATATAATATAAAGAATTATTATTAGGGCAACAAAAACAGTGAAATATGCAAAAAAAAACATGAGGAGATATTTGTCTTAAGTTTAAAAAGATTTTCTTTTGTTGAGAAGAAAATCAATTAAATTGATTATTATTATATTATTTGGAAATGAAAAAAGTGGGTAATCCACAGCTAAACAAGATTAAACTAATTAAATAATTCAAATTTTGGTACCACTATTTTATTGCATGCGATAAATGTGTCCCACTGCGCTGAGGCGGGAGAGTTCAAACATTTGGGATACAAGAAGAAAAAATCGGCAGAAAAATTACCAAAAATTGAATTCTTCGAACACAAATCCACATTCATTTGCATTCACTGGGTATTTATGGTTTTAGCATCATCTACCTGTTCGGGGCAACCTTTGAGACTTGAGACCGATGCAGTTTATCATGATTCTAGTCCATAATGCAATTATGGAAATTTTATTTATGCTCATACGTTAGTTATATACTACATATGTATGTACGTACATTTGTTGGATACATTTTGAAACGATCCAAAGATGTGCAACAAGAATGTTAAAGTGAATAGTTCGAAAATAGTTAATTTAAGTGCATAATTTTATGTGTTCCCCTATTTGGGGAGCTAATTAAGCAGCATTAGTCAGTGCTAGTACAGTGCGTTTTATTGATATAAGAACATGATCTGCACTATTGGAATATTAAGTGGATGATTCTTTGAGTGTGCATTGACTTAATAGTAACATTCGATCCCAGTCACACAGCTATGAAACGTACTGTAAGTGTATATGTGCACAATGTGTGCTCGTGTTTCACATCATTTAAATCGCATTAAAATGAAATTAAATATTCATTCAGAGATTTAACTGAAAAACGAGAAGGAACGTGAGTCGCTTCTAGTCGCGACTCTACTTTTATACCCGTACTCAGTCAGTATATAAACTTGTGAGCTTATAATTGAAATTTTAAAAAAATTTAAAAATTTTACATTTTACATTTTTTTGCTACATTTGTTAACTACATCTACATGTAAAATTTAGATAATACCTGGTCGAAATAAATATTGGGACACTCACTTATCATAGTTATTTTTGTAAATTATTAAAAACTGGTAAGCATTGGTAAAGACACAAAAATTTGTTTGAATGTGCTTGCATATCATAAACTTAACAGCAAGTGAAAAGTTTAAGTTTTTTATTCGTTGACTTTTTCCCAAACAGTGTTGTGAAATGTGTTTTTTATTGGTATTGGTACATTATTATTGGTACACCATCAAGAAAGTTGTGGTAATTGACTGTTTATTTAAGTTTTTCGTAAATAAAGGTGAGTATTTGATTCTTATTATCTGTGTACAAGTAAATTGAAGTAACTAAGACTAAATAAATGTCAATTTAATACAGTGCGACACGTAAAACAGTAAAAATGGCGAATGGAGTTAAGTTGTCGAAGAATATGCAAAATATTATCCTTAATCTGCGCAAGGAAGGCAAAAGCATTCGCAAAATAGACAATATAGCTAAAATTAGCAAGAATACTGCTCAAAAATTTTTTAAAAACCCGGAAGCATATAATAAAACAATAAAAAGGGGCCGACCTTGCACAGTGTCTGACCGAACAAAACGACAAATAAAGAAATTAGCTGTAAATACAGCGACTAGTTCACGGGATATAAAGGCTAAACTGTCTCTTAAGATCAGTCTCCGTCGTATTCAGCAAATACTAAGTTCTGATAATAACATTAAATATGAAAAAATGGTACGCAACCCTATGCTTCTGCCAAGGCATAAAACAGCTCGTTTGCTATTTGCAGAAAAGTACAAATTTTGGACAAATGAATGGGAAAACGTTATCTTCAGTGAGAAAAAAAGTTCAACTTGGATGGTCCTGACGGAAAAATGATGTACTGGAGAGATACACGCCGTGAACGCAAGTCCTGCTATGCTCGCAATTTCGGGGGTGGCTCGCTTATGGTATGGGCTGCATTTGGACACCACGGGAGACCCCTGTATGTTTCGTATCATCACGAATGAATTCTCAGATGTACATAAGCCTTAATTACGACGTATTAATACCTTTTAGCGAAACATACTGGGAGGAAAAGTTGATTTTTCAGCAGGATACCGCTGCAATCCACGTGTCAAAAGCGACAAAGCAGTTCTTTGCGGACCGAAAAATTGATCTTTTGGGGTGGCCTGCGTGTAGTCCCGATTTAAACCCAATCGAGAATGTTTGGGGAATACTCTCGAGCAATGTTTATAGCAATGGTCGACAATTTGAAAATTTGGCCGAGCTTAAAAAGGCAATTATCGAAGAATGGGCCAAAATAGACAAGAAAACACTTCAAAATTTGGTAATTTCAATGCCTAAACGCTTGGCTGAAGTAATTTCAAAGCATGGAGGCAATACCCACTATTAAGTAAGAAAATACATTTTTACCTCTAATTACAAAATTTTAATAAATTATTTTCATTTCAGTGTACCAATATTTATTTCTAAGGGGGCAAACATAAAGATATACATTTTTTCTGAAAGGACCAGTAATTTAAAAAAAATTGATCTTATTTCAATTCATGTGTTCCTCATACTTACAAATAAAATTTAAAAAAAGAAAAAAAAGAATTTACGATTTTATTTAAAACGAGAAGGAACGTGAGTCGCTTCTAGTCGTGACTCTACTTTTATACCCGTACTCAGTCAAAATATAAATTTGTAGGTTAGGTTAGGTTAGGTTAACCCGGACGGCCCTCACGGGGCCTCTCATAGGCCAATATGGCCCTTAGTTATCCGGATGGGTGTGTATGGACCTTCATGAGTTGTTCACGCGGTTTCGAAGTCCGTGAGGATCGAGGAGATTTTCGCGAAGGAAAGAAGTTCCCTTGGCGTCCTCTTGGAGGCATCCTCTAGCGATGCCAGCACCGGGGCGCCTAGGTATCTTCGCCTAGCCCGTGAAAGAGCCGGGCAGATGCAGATGAGATGCTCCAGGGTTTCGATAGCCCCGGGTTCATCGCATTTCCTGCAGCTGCCACTGTTGGTGATGCCCAGCTTGACAGCATGTGCCGCAGCCAGACAGTGACCTGTGAGTATTCCCACTAGCATTCTGCAATCCTTCCGTGGTAGGTGCAGTAGGTAGTGGCTGAGTTTCCCATTGTGCTCCCTGCACATGGTCTTTGTGGTTCTGCAGGTGGTGGTGTTGCTCCACCTGTTCCTTACTTTAGTGTTGGCCTTTTTCTCTAGATCGCTTTGGAGCGTTCTAAGGGAGACCGGTACGTTCTCAGTTCTGTCATTTCCCAGCCCGACGCCGTCCTTAGCCAGAACGTCAGCGATCTCGTTACCATCGATGCCTTGGTGGCTGGGAACCCAGTAGATCCGCACTGACTTAGTCGTGCTTAGGATTTCTAGTGCCTCCCTGCTTGCCAAGACATTTTTGGAACCGACCGCCGACGACTGCATGGATCTTATCGCCGCCTGGCTGTCCACGAACAGGTTGATCACGTCGTGTGGGCGATCCGTAGACTGAGCAGCCTCCGCTGCTTTCCGTATCGCGAAAACTTCCGCCTGGAATATGCTGCATTGGTCCGGTAGCTTATAGGACAGCCTTATTTCAGGGTCTGTACAGTATATGCCCGCTCCTACTCCTCCTTCCATCTTGGAGCCGTCTGTGTAAATGTTGAGGTGCTGAGTCTGGTCCCGACCCTTTTTCCAGTCGTCGGGTCCCATAAATGATGTTGTTTTGACATTCAGGCAAGTTCTGGGGATCATGTAGTCAGTTGTACTGATCATGTCTCGACCAATTGAACTGTGCCCGAATCCGTGCAGCGACATGTTTCCTGATGCGACTAGGCGTTGTGCTGCCTTTCCTGCAATCAGTTGCGCGTGGATGTCCAGGGGGTCAATTCCGAGCAATGTTTCGAGAGCTTTTGTTGGGGTTGATCTCAGCGCCCCTGTAATGCAAAGCATTGCCTGCCGCTGAGTTCTTTCCATAAGCTTGTTGTATGTCTTTTTTTCCGTAGCCTGCCACCACACTAAGACTCCATACAGCAGAGTCGGTCGCACCACCGAGATGTAGATCCAGTGCATTAGAGCAGGTGACAGGCCCCATGTGCTGCTAAGCATCTTCTTGGATGCGTATAGCGCAATGGTAGCCTTTTTCACCCTTTCCAATACATTGGGTCTCCATGCCAGCTTGCTGTCCAATACTATGCCGAGGTATTTGACTTGTGTTTTTGGTGTCAGTCTGGTTCTGTCAATTTTCGGGGGATCCATATCGGCACCTTATATCTCTTGGTAAAGAGGATGAGGTCCGTCTTGTCCGCGTTGATACTGAGTCCTACTTTTTCCGCCCACTCACATATCTCCCTGAGTGTTGATTCCATTATAGAGCTAAGGGTCGATGGACATACTCCCGTAATAATTATGCTTATGTCGTCCGCATAAGCCGTTATTTTTGGGGCTCTCCTCTCGAATCTCTTTATTAGGTCGTCAACCACCAGATTCCATAGGAGGGGCGACAGGACCCCACCCTGAGGTGTTCCTCTGTGCGCCCCTTTCACCATGGAAGCGGTGCCCCACTCTGAATACACCCGTCTGCAACTTAGCAGGTTCTTAATCCAGAGGTTGATTGCGGGATGTGTGTTGGTCGCTTCTAGGCGATCCATAATCGCGTTCGTATTCACGTTGTTGAATGCTCCGGATATGTCTACGAACACTCCTAGTGCATACTTTTTATTATGAAGGGCTCTCTCGATGGTGGCTACTAGCGAATGCAGTGCCGTCTCTACCGATTTCCCTTTCGTGTAGGCGTGCTGTTTGGTTGACATCTGTCCCCCTACATCATTCCTGATGTGTGAATCCAGCAGCTTTTCTAGAGTTTTGAGTAGAAAGGAGGTGAGGCTTATCGGTCTATAATCCTTGGGGCTCATATGGCTGCACTTTCCTGCCTTTGGTAGGAAGACAATCCTCGAGGTTCTCCATTGGATAGGGATATAGCCTGTGCTCAGGCACGCTGAGTATATTGCAGAGAGCCATGGGGTGATCACGTCTTTGGTCACCTGTAGCATGGCTGGAAATATACCGTCTAGTCCAGGTGCTTTTATACCCACAAAGGAGTCTATAGCCCAGTGGATTCTCTTAGACGATATGAGGTCTGTTGGGGGAGTTGTTCCTCGGTTGCTAGGTCCTGATGCTTTGTAGCATCGGCAACCTTGGTGCAGCCTGGGAAGTGAGCTTCCATTAGTGCTGTTAGGGCTTCCTCACTGCCCTCAGTCCACTGTCCATCGCTTCGCTTCAGCTGACTTTGTATGGTAGGTTGCTTCGATAGCAACTTCCGAAGTCTAGCCGTTTCTGGGACTTTCTCGATATTGGAGCAGAAGTTCCTCCACGAGTTTCTTTGTGCCTTGCGTATTTCCTTCTTGTACTCCCTGAGCAGGGTTTTATATTCCTCATTGATTATCTCATCGTTCGCCAGTTTGGCTATTTTGAAGAAGTCTTTGAGGTTTTTCCTTTGAAGCGATAGGTCCCGGTTCCACCAAAGTGGTTTGGTCCTCTTCTTCGTTCTCGAGGGTGGGCATGATGCGTGGTACGCATCCAGTAGTTCCTTGGATAGTGTCTCTAGGGACGTCTCTATGTCTTCCGGAGATTTCACTGTGCCCGGCCGAGTCGCGAGCTTCGAGGTAACTGTCTTTTTAAACTTTTCCCAGTTTGTGTTCCGGGGGTTTCTATAGACAGTTATCTTCGGAGAGTGTTTAAATTCGCACTTGAACTGAATGTACTTGTGGTCTGAGAAGGATGGTCTTTCAAGGACTCTCCATTCAGAAACCAAAGTACTCTTTCCCGTTACGAGTGTTAGATCTAGCACGTTGGATGAGGTGGGACCTACGTAGGTATATTCCTCCCCCACGTTTGCTACATCTAGGTTAGTTGAAAGTATAAAGTCTAGAAGTGACTCACCTCTGTCGTTGATATCGGGGCTTCCCCACACACTGTGGTGGGCATTTGCGTCCGTACCAACTAGAAGTTGTTGGTCCTTCGGATTGGCTTCCGCCACCAGACTCCTTAGTTCTTCCGGAGGAGCTGACTTATCGTGTGCCATATAGCAGGAAGCTACCAGCGGGCGCTTGTCCTCGCTTTCGAGCATCACCGCAGTCAGGTCGTCAGTGCTGTAATGAGAGATAAGGTAAGCATGGATGTCCTTCCGTACGAGTACGGCGGTTCTGGTCCTGCTTACCGATGGTGAGTAAAAACAGTTATAGTTGGAGGACTTCAGTCCGGCCACAGAATTGCCAGAGGCAATCCATGGCTCCTGGACCAAAGCTATGTCGACGGGTCCTTGCTCCAAGGCTATAAGGAGCTCCGCCGACGCGAGTTGGCTTTTATGTAGGTTGAGCTGCAGCACCCTCACTGTCATGAGTAGTGCGCTCAACCTCCCTCGACGGGTTGACTATGACAGTCAGGTCACCGTCCTCCTCCTCTTCCTCCGAGTCGTCCAACGCAAGACCCTGGGCGGCCTCCAGGATGGTATCCAGACCTAGGTCCTTCTCCACCTCGCCTGCCTGCAGGGTGTGCGCATCCTTGTCCCCTGGGTGGCGTTTTTTGAGACGTAGGTAGACACTGCCTACGCCCCACGCCATCTTCCCAAATCTCGGGTAGAGGATGTCCGCCGCCTCCTTGTTGATCTGCAGGATCATGTGCTGGCCCCCCTCATTGGGTAATGGGCTACCAGCGTGGATGATCCTCCAGTCCGCCGTGGGCACGTCCGCGTTTTGACGCTGAAGAAGCTTAAGTGCTCGGTCACCCTGGACTGCAATGGGGAAGAGCACCTTCGCCTTCGGGACGGACGGGATCATCTCCCTGTCCACCACCTCCAGCTTGGCCCCCTCCCACATCGCTTCCAATTTGGGTACCGCCTGCACCAACCACTTCCTCGTCGGGTCGTCATTGCACTTCAGGATCTTTACCCCGTTCAACCATCCCGCACCGTCAAAGGTGGGCATGGGAGCGTCCGGCTCGTCCTCCATTCGCTCAAAGAGGGATTCGACGAGCTTGGCGTGGACCTGCTTCCACTGCTCAGCCGTCATCTTTCCATTCTCCTCGCTGCGATCGATCAGGGCCACAATGAGGTGTCTCTTGGACACGTCACTCATCCTGGCCTTCTGTTTTGGCTTGTTCGCTTTGGGTTGGGTGATGACCACCTTGGGCCCGCGTTGCCGCTTGCTCGCCGGAGTGTCCTTGGCACTCTCGATCGAGCGTTGCCTTTTGGTGGCCATCATCTCCTCAACCTTATTGGCGAATTCGCCCTTCGTCGCCTGCATCTGAGGCAGCTGCGAGTAGTGAAGACGTCCCTCCTCTACCTTTTGCTCAGCCCAGGCCAGTTTGCTCTTCTCCTCCTGGGAGATGCCAACCTTGCCTTGGAGCCGGTTCTTGATTTTGAGGGCCGCCTTGTATTGGGACTTCGCCTTCATTCCCTCCCTGGAACGCTTCGGCCCTTCCCTACGCAGAGCTGGTACCTGGTTCCGGCGAGCGAAGTAGGCTATCCTCTTCGGTTTTGCTGACGCTGAGAACGCTCTCCAGGTCCGAGTCTGTCTCGACAACAGCACCTGTGCGTCTCAGCGTGCACTGAGGCGTTTTTGTGGCAGTAGCTTTAAAACTGGTAGGGCCTGCTCCCGCCATACCAGAGTTGTGACCGCTGGCGACACGCAGAGAGGATTGCTCCTCTCCGTGCCCGCCGGTGGTAGCAGTCACGCTTTCCACCGACGTTCGGACTGACATCCCAGTCCCGGTTTGATCCTTACTCCGCTCCATTGTGGCCCGAAGGTCCATAAAGTTGATATTTTTCGGGGGAACCACCCCCTGCGTTTTATGCCTACCCGCCAGGCACCTCCAGCCATGGTCATGGTTCAGTTCCCCCAATGTTATATCGGGAAGACCTGGACCTGACCTTAGCTGGACACTGCATTACCCCGGACAGAGCTGGCGGCAATGCATTACCCGATTCGGGATAATGCAGTGCCCATTGCCCAGCCGGCGCCCTCGGGGAGGGTTCAGCTGGAGGATTTTTGCCGGCCATAAATTTGAAAGCTTATGATTAAAATTTAAAAAAAAAATTTGAAATTTTACATTTTTTTTTTTTTGCTACATTTGTTAACTACATCTACATCTAAAATGTAGATATCCATCGCCATTTAGATTCTACGTCTCCTCCGCTAGGGGGGAATGCTCGCGCATTGCACAGGGCAGAGAGTGTGCGAGCGAGAAAGAGAATGAATATCGTCAGCAGCGCCAGAAGAGGTGGGGGAAGCAACTGAAAATTAATTTCTTCATTCTGGCCATAATAATGATCCGATCTGTACCAGATTTAGCAATCATTCTTTACGATACTGCGTTTTTAGTTTTATCGTATCTTTAAAATTGTGGATGACACAGATTTTCATCTTTTGTGGGGGCGGAAGGGGGCGGGGCGAAATTTTGAAATACACTTGTAACAGTGTGATATCACATGAGTCTGGAAATAAAATTTGGTTGCTCTAGCTTTTATAGTTTCTGAGATCCAGGCGCTCATCGGGACGGACAGACGGACATACGGACAGTCGGACAGACGGACAGACGGACGGACAGACAGACATGGCTCTATCGACTCGGCTATTGATGCTGATCAAGAATATATATACTTTATGGGGTCGGAAAAATTTCCTTCTCTGCGTTACACACATCCACTTTTACCACAAATACAGTATACCCCTTAACTCTTTTTGAGTACGGGTATAACAAGAAATGCGAGAAGAGGAAACTGCAGAGCAGTGGGCGGGCCAAGGAAAGACGAAAAGACGGATGTGGGGGGAAAAAAGAGCAGAAGAATCGACAACAGCAACAACAGCAATAATAAGAATAATAATAATATTGACAACACTGACAGCATAACGGACACGATTTCAGTTAAATGACAGATACAAAAAATAAATAAATGAACAAAATTATGACAGCGAAAGAGTAAAGAACGTGGTGGAGAGGGACGGGGAGAGGGAGTTGGAGAGAAAACGAAAGCGACTCTGACTGACAGCTGCGTGAAACAAAATGGCGACCAGGGGACTCTTAGCTACACAAATTATTCAGTGGAAAACAGACTTTTCTTATACTTATTATGAAGATGCTCAAAAGAGAGAGAGACAGAGATAGAGAGGGAGAGAGAAACCACCTATCAGAAAGCCATTAAAGCCAAGCCACAGCCCCAGTCCCAGTCCCCGTTTTCGCTTAACAAACTTCTGCTTTAATCTGGTTTTAATGTTGAACATTTGCCATGTAAAGTGCATAATAAAATTGTAAAAAATTTAATTATGCGCAATTAATGCGCATTAAATGCATTTAACACAGCAGCCGATTGATCCCGACAGAGTGTGGGGGTATGTGGGCTGTCGGGTGCCAGGGTCCGGAGACCGTGGTCCGTTGTCCGTGGTCCGGGGCCATGTTCTTGGGCGTGTCTATTGATGTCAGCTAATTGACTGCCATCAGGCGGCATGGCCATCAAGCAGATGGCCCGGTCAGAGGCAACCAAATACGGAATGTGCTCGGTCAACTGCAAATTAAAATTCCCAGTTGGAGCACAGCAGCAGTCGATGGAAGCGGAAAAACGTTGATTACATGCATGGCAGGGATAATCCAAGGCAAATGACCGCACACAAGAGCAGAGCAGTGCAGAGAAATTGAATAAAATAGAGGGTTGTCTTTGAAAAATAGCTGCTGTCCCTTCAGCAAGGAGTCTGATAAAAATAGAACTCCACATATTTGATTCTATTAAGTCAATTAAATAAATAAATACATACCTTAATATGTATGTATTCACTTTTTTGTAATGTACGTACGGAATGTACACGGAAAGAATAATTTAACGTAAGCTTAAATTGTCATATAAAACAAACTACAGAATAATTTTACAAAAAATGAAAGTATGTTGCACAATAACTTGAAAGAAATTTGTAAAAATTCAAACTGAATTCTGCTGAAAACTGTCGAGTTTCTTCTCATCCAGGAATGGCCAATTTCTGGTGGGACGCGCAGGCTGCATTGGAATGCAGTGCTGAAGTTCGACCCACGTACAGGCACAGGCTGAGGTACGGGTACGGGTACAGACTCAAGGCCAGTTCCTAAATTCCAGGGGAGGAATATTCTGGCGGAGGAGCTGGACATTTGATGCCATGCCATGCCCATGCAAACGCTCGCAAAGGCTTGACCAGGATCAGAAACCGTATGAGCCGTGCATCGAGAATGCCAAAGCTTCTTGTGCCCAAAACCGAATAGACCAAAACATAAAATTCTCATACGCCAGTGGAATGCCAGTGCCTGTTGTCAGTGGATGATAGTGGAACATCCTGACGGAGTGGACCTTTTGACTCTCTTTTTCTAGTTTTAAGGCTTCAATTTATGGCTAGCCCTCGCTCTCGGCCCTGCTTGATGGCGAATATTATTCTACTTTATGTCAACTCTTTTCCATTCGCCTTCTTTCATTCCCGTTCATTCGTTCCATTGCCATCAAATGCAAATGTTTGTGGCAGAGTCCTGCCCCCTGCCCCCTGCCCTGCCCCGATCTCCCCTTCCCGTTTACTTCTTTTTACTTTTATTCTCTAACCCACTGCAATGCATTTTGCATACCGACCAATGCGGTTGGATTTTTATGGGGGGATGTGTGTTGACTATTTATGGCCCCAACTATGTTCACCTGCCCTGGTCTGCCGGCAGCTTGGACACAGGGCAACGTTTTTATTTGAAACCTTTTCAAAAATATATAATGAAATTCTTTTCATCGCGAGTCATCGCAATATTTAATACTCTGACATGCATAGATGATATAGAACTACATATGTCCTGGATGCTGGGGTGCATTGCAGATTTAATGACCATTTAACTCCGCCAACTGTTCACCATGACCACCAGGGTAAGTCTGCTGCATCTAAACATCTACTATATCCTGTCGCATAATCATTGTCTTGTCTTAAATATACATAATTTGTGAATATTGGCAGATGCCTAAGCAGTGGTAAACGATGTCACAATTCATTCGTAGTATCTGGTAGATCCCCTGAAGAATGCTGATTTGGTGTCTCCACTAGAAGATCTTTCAAATACGAGAGGTTGGGTTTATCTGTGTGTCCTCAGATTACAGCAGAGCCTCCCCTGACAACACCTAAGAGAACTTTCTCCAACCCTGAACTGTGCTTAAGTTAGTATCAAGCAACTGCATCAAGCGAATACATCATTCAACATTCAAGACTTTCTCATTGCACAAACAGATTTCGAATGCATTTCACAGTAAAGAGTTCACAGTTTGAGTTAAGAGTATTTCCGGCCTCCCATGCCACAAACTAGTGGAACTTTCGAGCCGAAACTTTACCCATTGCACACAGAAGAACACACACACACCCACACACAAACATGTCAGGGGTGGTATGTATGAGAGGGGGGGGCTATGAATGATGTTTGACCCCCATAAAACTTTGATCGGGAACGTACATAAGTGAGAGAGAGAAACAGCTAAAGCCAAAACAATGGCATAAGTCATTTTTAATTGCCTTTTATCGAGCGCTATGAATGGGGGATATTTCTTTGGTAATTGGAAAATATTTTGCTGCCATTGTGACTCCTGGTTCTCCTCCACTCTTGCCATCCATTACCCTACATAGACACAGACCCCACCACTCCACTCCACTCCACTCTGCTTACTCTTTGTTCCTTTCCTTTTCCTATCCTGCTGGTTCCACGCTCAAATTATTAGTGTCATTTGTTTTTTGGGCTCAGAAAAATGACAAGCGCCACCGCATAACTGACATGACAGGACGGGACAGGACTGCCTACTCCTCACTCCCCGTCTCAATTTCCCACAGCCCCCTGCGACCGCTCCGCACTTTCCGCTCATTAGCGTGGCAGCCATAACAAGTAGCCGACCCGTTGGCTGGACGCTTGGCCATTGACCAATCGGCTAACTTATGCAAGTTACTTACCTGAGCCCCCACTGATCCCCCATGACCCCCGCTCTGATTTATGGCCCCAGCTATTAATCAAAGCCAGCAGCAGGCAAAGGCCCAGTCAGAGACCGAGGCACTGGACCAGGACCAGGACCAGCACCAGGACCGGTGGCCGCGGCGACTGGACCTCAGTTTTAAAGCACGGGTTTGATTGCCACTTGGCCTGGATGCGGCATGCGGGCTGCGGGCTGTGGGCTGCGTGCTGCGGTATGGATGATGGGGCTAAAATTTATGCTAACTGCTACGACTGCGGCCTGAACATTCAATTTTTGAAATTGCCTGCGTAAATTTGTTGAGATTGTAGGTGGCTGAAATATGACTTTGGTTATGTGGGATGCCAACCACATGGTTCCGATCTCGTCGCGGAAAAGTGGAGTCGGTCCGACTCTGGTCGATAATTATTACTGCCACGCAAAAAAGTGAACGAAGAGCACCAAGGAGAATGTTTCCCTGTCCCTGTCCATGGGGAAGGTGCGGTCTGTGTCTGAGCAGCGCTTTTAAGGGGGGGAAATTGTCTGCCACAAGCCCCTACTTTTTTCATTCCGCTGCATTTGCTTGCTGGCATATTGACGGGCCACATGTTTTTGCCCGATTCCTGGTTAGCAAACCGAAACCCTTCCTTGCCACAGCCGCACAGTGTCTCAGGTTGCGAGATAAAAGTTGAAATTTTCATTTAATAATTAAAAGCTTAACTTCAACAAAAAACGAGAAGGAACGTGAGTCGCTTTTAGTCGCGACTCTACTTTTATACCCGTACTCAGTCAATATATAATTTTGTGAGCTTATAATTAAAATTTAAAAAAAATTTTTAATTTTTCATTTTACATTTTTTTGCTACATCAGCTAACTACATCTACATCTAAAATGTAGATTATACATGTAGAACAGCTATTCTACATCTTCTATTTAGATTCTACATCTCCTCCGCTAGGGGTTGCTCGCGCATTGCACAGGGCAGAGTGTGTGCGAGCGAGACAGAGAATGAATATCGTCAGCAACGCCAGAGGAGGTGGGGGAAGCAACTGAAAATTAATTTCTTCATTCTGGCCATAATAATGATCCGATCTGTACCAGATTTGGCAATCTGATAGATATGGTCATTCTCTACGATACTGCGTTTTTAGTTTTATCGTATCTTCAAAATTGTGGATGCCACAGATTTTCGTTCTTTGTGAAGGCGGAAGGGGCGGGGCGAAATTTTGAAATACACTTGTAGCAGTGTGATATCACATGAGTCTCGAAACAAAATTTGGTTGCTCTAACTCTTATAGTCGCTGAGATCTAGGCGCTCATCAAGACGGACAGACGGACGGACGGACAGACGGACGGACAGACAGACATGGCTCTATCGACTCGGCTATTGATACTGATCAAGAATATATATACTTTATGGGCTCGGAAAATTTTCCTTCTCTGCGTTACACACATCCACTTTTACCACAAATACAGTATACCCCTTAACTCTTTTTGAGTACGGGTATAAAAATGCATTTACCTATGACGGGATAGCTGGACACACTGCTGAAAAGACTTATAGCGAAAGATCCAGCGATAGCCTTGCTAAATCACACGTGTGGCCTCGGATATTTCGTTATACTTGTACTGGATGTATTTTGTTTTATTATCATTTTATATATTAATCTATGTACCTTTACCTTAACTATGATTATAAACAGTCACTGTGTTTGAACTCCAACGAGTGCGCTCTTCAAATTCGTGTAGCTTGAGAGAGAGCACCAAAGCTAATATGAGCTTATATGTGTGGCCTCTGTTAAGTAATCACAGATGTCAGAACGCCAATTTCAATGGGAATCGAACCAAAAAAAAAAAACCGAAATAGAAATTTTACAATTTTAATCATTTCGATCAAGTTAAGACACGTGCGCGGAAATTCAAAATTTGATTTTGCAGAAAGTAAACCCCTGTGTTACATAAAAAACGTATTTAAACTAAACTTCAATAACTTTGAAGTATTATGGATATCGTTTCTACAACCAACTATTTGTAGATTGTTTTCTGTCGTCCAAAAATCTAAAATAAACAAAATTGTCTTTTGTTAGTGTTTTTTTCGATTTCCATTTCTGAATTCTATTAAGCTTTTAGTTTTGTTCCCCACCGATCTCCGGGTTCATCTTTGTGTTGATCACAGATGCATATCTTAAGACCAAAATAAGACTAGAATTATCTGCCTTTTGCCGCATTTTCGTAACCAAATATGTTGATCGGAGTGCAACAGGTATTTGTGCCTGCTATTTGTGTTTTTTTCGTAGTAATTGCTCTTTTATGTGTTTGCTATTGTTTACTTGTGTTTTAAATATCAAATTTATATAACGTTACGTTTTTTTTTTCATTTAAACTTCAGACCTTCTTATAGGATTAAGAAAATAATGATGTGAAAAGAAAACTTAACGATAATAGTCTGTCTTTGATGTATTTGAAAAAATATACATTTTCCCAAAATGATACCATTTTCTTGTATTTTAATAACGTGTGCTGAAAATTATAGCCCTGTATGTAAATTATAACTATTTTTGTCGTCTTCTTCCATACAAGTCCGCCCACTGTGCACTGTCCACTGTATCCTGCATTTGCATATGTTCCTCATGCGTGAGATGGTTGCTGGTAAGGAAGAGGCGGACGAGGACGCAGTTGTGCGAAAAGTGCAATTTGTTTGTCTTGCACTTGCGACTGTCGGAGCAACTGTCGGGACATTGTCGCATTGATGAAGCACTGCTCGCAGAATGGAAGGGTAAAGGCTCATACGGAAAGGGCATAGCATAGGCAAAGAATAGGGTTGGGGCGGGGGCTGAGGCTGGATGTGGCATGGAATGGAAAGGATTTGAGTGTAAGCCCTGTCAAAGGATATCACATCAATCACGCAGCGCCATATGTCGCCTTGCCACTTGCCAACTCGCAAAGAGCAAAAAGCAAACCCTAAAATGCCAAATGAAATTCATTTCGGGTAATACTAGTACACTTTCACCACAGAAACCAACCAATTTTTTGGGTCCGATCATCGATCGATAGGCGGACAAATCGATCCAAGTTTTCATTAGCGATTTCCCGGCAAACACTGTAAAACGGGAAGCAATCCAATTATTTGGTACCTATGCTTCGCATCTATTTATTGGTTGGCTATCCGGCTGCACATATGCGTGACTGGGGGGGAGGCGGAGGCACGTACTTACTTGGATGGTTTACCAGACAAACTAGACGGAACATAAATCTTCCTGCCTCTGACGACGTTTGACAGCGGCACTCATATGTCACCCTACCCACAGTTGCTGATGTCGTTGCTATTCTTGTTGCTGCTGGGGGCTTGTTTCGTATTTTATGTTTAACATTTTAACATTTTACAGCAACGAACGGCAGAACGGCATAGCAGCAGAAGAACAGTTTGACAGTTTTTGTTATTTATTATGGATAGCATAGAAAACAATTTTTGAGCACGTAAAAAGAATATGTTTATGGTTTAAGCGGGCAGCATGGGGCAAACAAGGTGGAACACAGAAGGTGGCATCCCGTTCATACTCGTAAAAAAATAATGCTCAAATTGCCCCCGGCAAAAGTTATACTATTCCATATCCATCCATACAGTCTTTGTTCTCAGATCTTTAATCTTTGCTCTTTGCAGTGGAAAAATCAACTCCTAAGGAAGCTTTAAACCTATGTATACTCATATTTCCCTCAATTGATGGATGGATGGAAAGACCCTCTAGTAATTTAAGTACTTAAATGTTTGCTTAAATTTATTGGCTTGAGATGTCAAAAAAAAAGATAATAAAATAAAAAATACTTGACGCAATTTAATGTCCAAATCGTTAGGCAGCAATTAAAATGCTAGCATGCGGGAAAATGGGGATGGGGCAAAATTGCAGTCATCCGAGTGCTTAACTCAACGCATTTCGATGCAGGATGAAAGCGAGAGAGAGAAAGAGCACTTAGTTAACGGACACGACCCACAGCAGCGGCAACGGCAACGGCAACAATAACAATTAGGCCATGTAATTACAGTCGAACAAGTGGGGGGACATAGAGCATCGCCAGTGGCAGCGGCAGCGGAAGCAGGCAGTAAAAGCAGGAAAGAAAACTCCATAAGAGCAGGATACAAACGAAACAAGGATCATTACAGATAAGGCAGATACTTCGACCCTGGGCTACCCACTGATTAATAAAATAATTAAAGTGCAACATCTGAACAATAATTTTATTTTTACTTACTCAAGCATCCCTTCCGATTGGGATACAGTTCAGTAATTAATCTGTATATTTTACCACCGATGTATTCTCTTTAGTCCAGTGGAAGTCAAAGGCTCTACAAGCATACAATATACCCCGGCTGCATTCCACGGATGTGAGGTATGCTACTGCGAAAAACATAAACACACAACACAAAGTGGGGATATCCAGAGACATGTCCAGTGCATTTGCATTTAAATTGTGGGGGAAGCAGCAGCAGTAGCAACAGCAACAGTAGCAACAGCATCAGCAGAAAGAATCTGGGGTCAGGGAGTTGATTGAAGGAGCCAGTCTGGGGGCATTAGGGCCACGGCTGCGACGTCCACTTACGCAGACATACATACTCGTACAACCATTCATACTCGTACATATGCCAGCGACGACAGCAAAATGCAATACAATAAACATGAAATGCATTTCAGCCGTTGTGTTGGGTGTTCTTTGGGGTGTGTGCGTAAGTGCGTGATTGCAAAACCTGCCCCATGCCCCTCTACGCCACCTCCCCCCTGTCACCACACTAGCCCATGGAACAAAATGCCCAATTTGGTCAACGTCCGCATGCCATACGCTCATGCCCTCACACTCGAATGCCTAAAATGTCTCCCATTTACCCATGCACACACACACACACACACACACGGGGCACGCATTCGCATTTGCAATTTAAACTTGAATACGCATAAATTAGTACTCCAGCAGCAGCAGCAGCAGCAGGAGGAACAGCAGGAGGAACAGCAACAGCAGCGGCAGCAGCAACAACAATGGCAGCCATGATGACAGTGCCCGGACAGGACATAGACGGTACTGACAGTGCAGTGGGAAAGTGCGATAAGGGACAGCAGAGAGCAGAAAGCACAGAGAAGTGAGCAAAAGGTTAAGGGTGGAGAGGCAGCAGACAGCATAACGGCAGGACAGCTGAAATCAGCGGGCTGAGATGCTGCAGATGCTGCTGAAGCCACACAAATGGCAGTAACAGATATGGCCATAGCGGAGAATTACTCGTATCCATAAATGTCTAACTATTGGGTTGGAGAATCCCTAACCACTGGCAGGAAATCCCACAGCTGACAAGAAATTCCAACTGATTTTAGCCCAAATATCAAACAAAAGGAGAGTCCACAATGGTTGCCGCACAGGTGAACCAATCCGCGTTCGGGCCAAATCAATCCTTGCTATTGTGGCCTCAGATCCTAAGGCAAACAAAGAGATGCCTAATGAGGCGCAACCAAAGTACCTGCACATCCATCTGGCTCAGGGCTCAGCAAGAGGAATTATAGACCCATTCAATGCGAGTGATTCTCCAAAAATCGATCGATTCCTTCGCTTATAGGCACAAATTTGCATATCCGAAAGGAACACCAGTGGAACAGCGCCCTACTTGTGGGAATCTTCTAAGCAACCTGCTGAGATTTAATTTGTTCTCTTTTCGCTTGTATCTTAATTTCTGCTCTATAACTATTCCAATCGCAGTTGACTGTACTAGTACGATCAGCTTAAAGTTGAGCACTTGAGGACTCAACTCAGTGAAAAGCAAACGAACGAAGAATCCGCCAGTCGAAAGCATTTTACCGACATATTCAGACGCTCAGACGCAAGGTCAGCCCTCAGCTGCAGGCCCACAGGCGGGCGGGAGTGCAGCGCAGGCATATCCTGGAAGAGGAGCTGGACAGAGTCCCATGGCAATGGGGGAATTTCGGCAATATGGTTCTCCCATTGCCTGTCCCTTGCCGAATAATTACTTTGGACAGCAACCAGCGCTGGACCAAGGTCAGAAAGCAGGTCCTTTGGTGAAAACAATGGACTTGAAATGGGCATGGAACTAGTTCGATAGAATCGGTGGATTGTCCGTTGTCCGATGTCCGATGTCCGAGTGTATGTCTGTCCCAATGGAGGCTTCTGGCAGATGCCCGAAGATGTGTCCACTGGCGTGAATCGATTTGCATTCTCTTTTCCCTTTTCGGAACGAGGACATATGTTATCCTCAAGTGATATTCCATATGTGGAGTTTCCTTTGTGTGCTGTGCCCCGTAAATATGGCAATGCAATTGGAGCAGCTGAGCTCGATTCGATGGCAATCGATTCAATGCGAAACTCGAGCGGAGTCATATTTCTGCAATTCTCATTTTGTTGACATCGGACCTGCGGCCTGTCATTTCTCAGTCTTAATTGATTTGCGTGGCCCAGAGAGAGAGAGACCCAGAGACACGCACAGAGAAGGTTTCGCAAATATTTTGCTATAATTAAACTGTTGCCCTGCCCCGATGCAGCTCCTCTTCCAGAGTCCTTACGCTGGCAGATGCATCTCATGGACAGGCCATGGCAGCAGAGGCAACAGGGGCAGCAGTTAATGGCCCTGGCCACAAACATTTGTCCAGACTGCTGCCCGCTTTACACCTGACTGGCCTCTGATGGCCAGGGGTGGGGGGGGATGGCACATCCTGCCATGGAGGAAGGGTTTGGCGTGCTGACAGTTTGTTTCCTTTACGGATCGGAGAGCAGGACTCCGGGGTCTGCCAGCTGGCGGAGAGAGCAATTTCAGGCCAAGTAAAAACTTGATTAATGTTCGCTATTCAATTTTATCTTTCCAAATACCCTCGATCAGTGGGCTGACTACCGCTGGGTATATTCGTTGCTGTTTCAGCTGTTTCATGCTCTGCTAGGGACAGGGAAGTGTACCCAAAGAGCTTTCTTGCCTCTTTTTCTGGGTCTGCCATCTAACTTCAATCTCTAGCAAAATGCTTGCGGAGTATCCCACAAGTCAATGCCAATTGGCTGACAGTGGGACATGCTCGTAGTTGTCAGATGTTTTTGCAATTAAGCCAAAAGTATTTAGCAATTTCAACTATCGGAGCGGAGTGGAGGGTCGACGGAGGGAGAGACTGATGAGTGCGACGAGTCGAAAGGAAATGCCCAAACGCAAAAGGCGTTCAAGTTGAAACACTCACACACACACACACACACACACACACACATATATGTATATACCCACCCATAAATCGACCTTGGGGCATTGTATTCTCCCCTTGTCCGATGTGCGATGTCCGTTCGTACCGCTCACATTGTCAAAAATGTGTTGAAAATGTGTTACAACAAAACAGCGACGACTGACAGCCGTAACGAGCGTTAGACCTGCCATCATCTCGCAGCCATTTTATAACTGACAAATATGCCCGCCGGAGTGGGCGCTGTGCAAGAGATTCTCACATTTCGCACGAGTATCATAAATCCACGAGTCGCCCGGAATCGGTTGCGGATGGGGGTAGGGACAGACGGGCACAGAACGATTTACGGTCAGTTATCAGGCAGGAACTACAGCCCCATACACTTCTATACTATAAATGTATGTAAATATATACATATACATATATGTATGTATGCAGGTACAGTGAAGGTTTTATATGCCGAACGAATGTTCATCTTGGGAGAACTGGCGATGGGCTGGCAGTAAACAGAGATATGTAGCTGTCCCACCCAGACAGCATTCACTGTCTGCATGTTTGAATGTAAATTCATATCGATATAAAAGCAGTTAAAATTTCCGTCTTTTCATTATCGCTTCGAATTCGATTGTTTTCGGCTTTTGGACGTTTGATATGCAAAAATTGTGCTATATTTTTATTTCTTTTGTTGGTACTATTTATTCTACGTAAATATTGGCTTCTGAAATGTATTCCATTGGCTATTTTTGTATGGATCATGCCCATATTGAAGTTTATCTGCTTACATGCAATCGAATCATTTCCGGTTTAATTGGGCCTTAATCTCTGGATATTTCAGACAAATTGACGTGTTCTGCTTGAGGTAAAGGAATAAGCAACAGTCTATAGTATAAATTTCAATTGTTTTATCTATGCTGAAAATAAAGATTTTTATTATTAGTTGCAACTTGCAAGGGTTCTCCTTTGGCAAGATTTTTATTTTTATCAAAATTTAATTATAACAAATGTTTTGCATATTTTCCTTAATTTTGTTTGGTTGTCAAATAAGTGAAGTAAATTTTCCGCTTGTCTGTGGTTTGGCTTTTTTTAAAGTGCTCGTATTTTCGGTCGGACTTTTTCGGCTCATTTCTTATTATATTCCGCCTGCAATTTCACTGATTAATTGCTGGGGGTAGCTTTACATCCTCCAACTGTTGTGCTGTTCCTCTTGCTGCCTGTCTCCGCAGTTTCTGTTTCTGTTGCTGTCGCTGCTTCTCCTGCTTTTCCTTTTTATTCTCTTTTTTATATTTTTTTGTTATTTTATGCATTGCCAGACAAACGTTCTCTGAAAAAACTGAGGGTATATCAGGCCTAGGGGCATCGAAAAATGTCAGATCTAAAACCAGCAATAACTTTAGATCTTCAGAGATGATTTTTAATTGCTTCGATATCCTAGGATTTCCCTTACCCAAATATCGACTATTGGGAAAGTCTTGGGAAAGTTACAAAACACCCACGAATAAAATAAGAGAAATAGAATAAAATAACCGTAGAATAAAATGAATTTTATTTTAGAGGAAATAATCTTATTTTAGCTTATTTGTTGGGTTGCAACAGAATGACGTTAAACATACAGTTACAGTTATCTAGCCATGGCCAAGGTCATTTTCACTGATTCACGTGCCCTCCCCCAACGTTACATGTATCTGTCGCCTCCCAGCTGTACAGTCGACCTTGGGCTTACATATTTCGTTTTCGTCTTCCTCTGGCTGCACATCAGACATATAGGGACACAGGTGTAGTCATGTGCTCTCCCGATCTGGACCCCCATCATCGGGAGACAAAGGTAGATACCGTTACAGGTGCGTTCATCTCTGTGTTGGTATGTTCGGCAGGGTAACATTGAATCGAAGCGCTGGAGGCTAAGCGAATTCCACTCTCTGCTGGGGCTCCAGTGGCTTTCCCTGTTTCGACTCTGCTGTTGCTGTTTATTTTTGGGGGCTGGGTTTGGTTTTGACCATCCTTGCGGTTGGCTCCTACAACGCTCCAACGACTCCTCCAAACTGCGACAGCAACAGCTCATCCGTTCTTATGCCCAGTGTACTGGTATGCAGAGTGCAGAGGGTATGCGGAATTCGTGCGAATGTTGGTAACAGTCCAAAGGAAACTCTTTCGCACCATGCTATGTATGACATTAGTTTAAAGATATTCTTCAAATATTCGGCAAAGCAATAAACATACATATATATTTTTTATATTTACCTCAACATATTGACATAATTATCCCAATCTTCTGCTCGTATTTAGCAGCGGGTATCCCATAGTCGGGGGCATTGAGCATAGCTGGCTCATGGCTGGTTATTTATGTATTTCATTTATTTAATTCAAACGTCTGACTGAGTTGTGCGCTCTCTGTTGGCTTCAGTCCCTACTGCTTGTGCTGCTGATGGTGATGGTTGGGTCTGTCCCTGTCCCTGTCCCTGTTCTTGTCCCTGTCCCTGTCCCGGGCCCTGTCCGGCGTTCGTTGTTTAGTTTGGTCGGCATTTGCATTTGGTGTGTGTGTGTGTGTTTGTGTGTCCTTCCTCTGCACGGCTCTGGCTCTGTTCTGGCTCTGCTCTGGCTTCTGTTTGCTTCGGTGTTTTTCTTCATTAAATGCGTTTGAATTAATTTATAATTTGCTGACGCTTATTTATGCCTTATTTTTCGCAGTTTCTGTTCTGTGCCTCTGCCTCGGTCTCGTCTCGTTTTCTGCGCTCTTGGCCATTTTCACGCCTCGCGCGTAGCTGTAATTAATTGTCTTCGAATTTTCAACGAGTCAGCTTCAATTTTTTATTTTTTTGTATTTTATATTTTTCATCTTAATTTATCTGGCTGTTTCGTTGCTGTTTCTGCCATGGGGTCGTAATCGTAATCGCTTTTTGCCCCGATGGCCACAACGAATCTCTGAATCTCAATCTGGAATGATGATTATTACGATGATGACGTTGTTGTTGTTGTTCTTGTTTTTTCTCTTAGAAGTTGATGTATGGGTGGGAGGTGACCCTCTCAATGTCAGTCCCAGCCTGCCATTTGGTTTTGGTCAATTGCCCAACCAATTATGCCACTTCTTAGCAGCACAGTACAGGGTACAGTCTATGGCACAGGAAATGTTAAATTTTGCAGTAAAATTAATATCATATTTCTCTTAGACTTCCAGCTACACTTTTAAACATTATAAATGGATTCCATATAAAATGTAGTGTAAAATAACCCACAGAGTACCGACATTTTTGACACCCTGCAGTGTCAGTTAAAGCAGTTTCAGCAGCGTCCGAAATTCCCTAACAATTTATACGCCAAAAGTAAACTGTAAGTACATAAATCAGTTTATAATAAATAGCAACGCAAATAGGAGGAGAACTGAAAGTAAATATTGACATTTCCATTCACATCGATCACATAAAGAAGCGGAGGGGAAGGAACCGAATTTATTTTTTTTTTTTTTCTTTTTGCTGGCAGATGAAAATATTGTTTTTTGGTCTAATGTGATGCAATCGATTGTGGCTGGGGGGCAGGCGCAGTGGGGTGGGCAATCTGTCAATATTTGATGAAGATATTATATATTATGATTCGTTGAATACTCGTAGTAGTAGTAGTATAGTAGTGTCCCTGCACTAAACAATTTCACGTCTGATTGAAGCCAAATGAAGATGAAATCATGCGAAGGCTCATGTTCAGTTCAACCACTAACCATACAGTATATACAGTAGGCACATATATTATTCGGACACTCTTGTCACTCTACTTTAAGCACCTATAACTTGGCGTACGGTTAAGATAAACAGAAAAAGTTAATTTTATATCAAAGATCAACATTTCTACTACCCATTCCCAAATAAATATTTAAATTTTCTACTATGGTTTTCTTATAAAAATTAACTAAAGCAAAAAAGTCACTTTTTTACGCACATAAATTATTCGGACAGTCGTTAGGTTTTTCAAGTAATATTTGAATATTAAAGCTAAAAAATAAAATATAATTTTTTTTTGCCACATTCATTCTTTATGATGTCTATAAGTCCTCGGCACACCTTTTCCCCAAAGGTATTAGTGCCCTCTGCCACTAACCATACAGTATATAGATGTGCCAGTTCATACAAAGAATGTGTTACAGAAAAATTTGCAGGTCCAGGTCCCCCGCTCTCATTGACTGTGCTCTCGGGGACCTGAGAGAGTAAGACTATGCTCTCAGGGGACCTGAGAGAGTAAGAGAGAGCACGGCCATGGTGCAATGCCAGTCGTTTGTCAAACGGCATCGAAAGAGGTTGCGTAGCGCACGATTTTTTGTATGTCTTCTTCTTCCTGAAAAATAAAATTCTTTTTATTACTATAAATATTTTTTAAAATTTGTTTGTATTTTCTTAAACATTTTTCAGAATTATGAATTAAATGTCAGTATTTGATTTTCATTATTTCGATTTATTATTATTTATGTTTATTTATTAGAGAAAAAATGTTCTCGACTGCCAGCGGAGAGAAGTAAAACACTTTTCTGTCTTCTTCTTCCTCACAAGTAAAATTCTTTCTATTACTATAAATATTTTTTTAAATTTTTTTTAATTTTTTTAACATTTTTCTGAACTACGAATTAAATGTCAGTATTTGTTTTTCATTATTTTGATTTATTATTATTCATTTTTATTTATTTATTAGCGAAAAAAGGTTCTCGCCTGTCAGCGGAGAAGTAAAACACTTGCTATCTCTTTCTAGCGCTTGTTTGTCTCTGAGTGGCGAGATATTAGGGTTGAAAATATTTATGGTCCATTTTGCAGCTATTTTCCTCTCCAGGTCCAAAGGTCTTTGGCTCGGGGACCGGGACCTGGGCAATTCGACATGTATGTGTGTGTGTACACAGACACGACAAAATTTTGCCAATGTTTACGTTTCGAAAACTCGGTTTTGATTTTTTAGTTTCCTGGTTACGTGTGTGAATTGAATTGCACACATTTGAATTTGCACATTTATTTACATATATGTACATATCCCTATTTTATATTTGTTTTGGTTTTTACGATCCATATACAGTTGTGTTCAATGAAATAGTAGTGCCGCACCTCACTACTTTCAAAACGCTTTTTGAGATATTTCTAGTCTTCCAAATTGAACTAGTGATACCTTTACGGAAAGCCTGGAATGTAAGCAATAATAACTGAAAGAACCCCCCTTACATTTTCATTCCATCTTCTTGTTTTTCACGACTTTAGACAACTACCCATGATTTTTTCTGTTCAATGAAATAGTAGTGCTGGACTAAATAAATTATTTTAAATGAAAAAACAAAGCAATTCATTTAATGTGGGTACCATCCCTAAGCTCAATTCAGATATTGAATAATTTTATGAAAGAAAGATTTGGAAATAGCGGTAATTTTGATTTTTGAGCTTTGGGGAAATCACTGCTCGGTCCAGAAGAGGAGGCCTAAGAGTTAGACTTATAACTTAAGGCAGGAGTTATAATGGAATTGAAAACTAAGTTTAGTGCACTCTCACTATTGTATTTAACCCAATTAACCATAAGAAGTAGACACTACATCGATTTTGTATACAAAAAACTTCTCTTTTGGTGGATGGTCGGCGATGGTCGAAGGCAAGACCATAATTTCAACATCATCAAAAATTATGAAAAAAATGTTGTATCGCTCTGCCAGTTATGTGACAGTTTTAAGGCGATTGATTACACATTATTTCAATGAAAAAAGTCCCAGAAAGCTATGCGTTTTGTCATAAAGCACATAGGTGCAGAACTCAAGCCTCATAGGGCTCATGCTGGGCATACTGGGCATGCCCCATGCTATTTTCCCCAAAGCTCAAAAATCAAAATTACCGCTATTTCCAAATCTTTCTTTCATAAAATTATTCAATATCTGAATTGAGCTTAGGGATGGTACCCACATTAAATGAATTGCTTTGTTTTTTCATTTAAAATAATTTATTTAGTCCAGCACTACTATTTCATTGAACAGAAAAAATCATGGGTAGTTGTCTAAAGTCGTGAAAAACAAGAAGATGGAATGAAAATGTAAGGGGGGTTCTTTCAGTGATTATTGCTTACATTCCAGGCTTTCCGTAAAGGTATCACTAGTTCAATTTGGAAGACTAGAAATATCTCAAAAAGCGGTTTGAAAGTAGTGAGGTGCGGCACTACTATTTCATTGAACACAACTGTATATGGATCGTAAAAACCAAAACAAATATAAAATAGGGATATGTACATATATGTAAATAAATGTGCAAATTCAAATGTGTGCAATTCAATTCACACACGTAACCAGGAAACTAAAAAATCAAAACCGAGTTTTCGAAACGTAAACATTGGCAAAATTTTGTCGTGTCTGTGTACACACACACATACATGTCGAATTGCCCAGGTCCCGGTCCCCGAGCCAAAGACCTTTGGACCTGGAGAGGAAAATAGCTGCAAAATGGACCATAAATATTTTCAACCCTAATATCTCGCCACTCAGAGACAAACAAGCGCTAGAAAGAGATAGCAAGCGTTTTACTTCTCCGCTGACAGGCGAGAACATTTTTTCGCTAATAAATAAATAAAAATGAATAATAATAAATCAAAATAATGAAAAACAAATACTGACATTTAATTCGTAGTTCAGCAAAATGTTTAAAAAAATTTTAAAAAATTTAAAAAAATATTTATAGTAATAGAAAGAATTTTACTTGTGAGGAAGAAGAAGACAGAAAAGTGTTTTACTTCTCCCCGCTGGCAGTCGAGAACATTTTTTCTCTAATAAATAAACATAAATAATAATAAATCGAAATAATGAAAATCAAATACTGACATTTAATTCATAATTCTGAAAAATGTTTAAGAAAATACAAACAAATTTTAAAAAAATATTTATAGTAATAAAAAGAATTTTATTTTTCAGGAAGAAGAAGACATAAAAAAAATCGTGCGCTACGCAACCTCTTTCGATGCCGTTTGACAAACGACTGGCATTGCACCATGGCCGTGCTCTCTCTCACTCTCTCAGGTCCCCTGAGAGCATAGTCTTACTCTCTCAGGTCCCCGAGAGCACAGGCAATGAGAGCGGGGGACCTGGACCTGCAAATTTGTCTGTAACACATTCATTGTATGAACTGGCACATCTATATACTGTATGGTTAGTGGTTCAACTTATCTCAGCACTCGGCCTCAGAAATTCTCAGTTCTCAGTTCTTAAGTCTCGATTTTGTAGTACTTTTGGGGGGGCAATCGAATGGATTGAATATGTTCTGCAAACTTGGTCCTGGTCTGGGTAGCTGACTTGGCAATTGACAGCTGACAGCACGCTTTCTGCCTCACCCTTTCCCTATCCTATTCTACCCTTTCCTTTACCTTTACCTTTGCATTTGCCTTTGCTACTCCCTTCCATTGTCTATATGGATTTGGAGTGAGCGCACGTGTTAAGTGGCAATCAATTGACAAATTCTGTCTTGTAATTGCCACACTTTTGCTTCTCGATTGACGGCGGCGTTCTTGGTTCCATTTCCCTCACCTCACCTCACCTCGCACCCTTGCAAGTGTGTATCCTTGTATCCTTCTGCTACTCGTACATTTATCTATCTATCTCTGTGCTCTTTTTACCCCTTCGCTTTGGCTTCAATCATAAGCAGAAATCTTTGCTACTTAAAGATGGGACACAAAAAACTGTTGGCGAAAGGATGGGGAATAACTGGTGTGGAAAAATCAACATTTTTTCAAGGCTGCAAAAAGAGAAAGGAAAAACAGAGCCAGAACACCAACGAGAGCAAGAGCACAAGTTTTAAAGGCAACCACAGGACAAAATTCATTGAAAACTAAGTGAGTTCCTCGACTGGGAACAGCTTGAAAGTTAATTTCCAATATTTAATTTATGCTGCCCAAATATCCATTATGCACATCAAAAAGATGTGAGTTATGCATTTTTCAGAATAGCAAAGTTCTTTACAACCAGACGTAATGTTCTTAAGTTATGTGAAAAAACAAAGCGCTATTAAAAAATAAAAAAATAAAAATTTTTTAAAATTCTTTAAAAAAAATGTATGCAATCGAAAAACAATTTCTAGGCCCCAAATCTTTCAGAAAAATTTGGTTTTGTTCCTTGAGGAAAAATCGTGTCGGGCAGTGTTATCAAACGTTCTTCAGCAAACACCCCGAATAACAAGTAATTAATAAACTAATACCAAACACGGAATCCTACTTCAAAGGCCAAAAGAATATTCAATTAAATTCAGTCCAGGGGTTGATAAAGATGCCTTCGAGATGAATGGTGAATGTTGTGTGTGTGTGTGTGTGCGATTGATTGGGTGATTGGTGCAAACATACAACACAACATAAAGGGAGAGGCAGAAATATTCGTACATATTAAATGAAATCAAATATTCAAATATGCTGTGCTATTTCCTTCATCAGTGCCCCTAGACCACCTCTCGACTAGCACCCACCCACCCAGCAAGTGTTCAACCGCAACTAAGATGCCACTTGGCTCTCTCAACCGGCTTTCATTTCTATCATCCCAGGAGGGACATTCCCTTCCAGTCCATACTTGCATATATGTACATATATACATATGTGAGTAAGTACGAGTATATGTACCTTGGATTGTGTTGGATTCTGTTAATCCAATCCTATTGCGGTTGCTTTGTAGTGCGTGTCTGCGTGTGTGTGTTCCTGGCAAAGCATGTGTTGATTTTTAGCAAGAAACAACAAACAAACAAAAAACCAAAGCCACACATAGCCTCTCCTCCAATCCGGACCGACATGCGTCTGCAGCTCCTTTTGCTAATGAAATAGTCCCCGCTGTCTGTGCGTGTGTTTGTTTTTGTAGACATCACAAAGAAAAACGCCACCAAAAAAGGGTTTGCCTGCCTGCTTCTTCATCTTGTGGTGGCTCTTCTTCTACTCGCTTTCGTGGAGCCGCATTAAAATTCAAAATACGTTCGCCAAAAGGCAAAAGCCAATTTCAACCTTCGCTGCCTGACAAAATTCATTTGGCAATCGACAGTGGCTGGCGCGGCAGCAGGTCCAGTTGCAGGACAACCCGGAGCTTCCTGGATTTCTCGGTGCCAACGGCGACGGAGGAGGTGCCTCATGCATAGGCAACAAGCGCGCCACGCCACGCCGCAGCTTCCTTTTTATTCAGAGCCCTCTCCACAGCCTTAGTTTTTGTCTTTGCTGCTGCTGGCTGTCCTTTCGATTCGTTTGCAGTTCACCAAATTGTTTGGTTCGTTTAGGTTTTCCTTCTCTCTCCCTGTATGCGTAATACGTATGTATGCGTGGGTGTACTACACTCGTATGTATAACCGTGCGTGGGATGGGTGTGGGTGTGTGCGTTCTGCGTTGTGCGTTGGTTAGTCAGCTGACAGCTGTAAGCTAAAAATTGCACGCACCAGCAACAGCACCAAGTGTGTAGCACCCAAATGACAGGGAGTTTCAGTTGGTGTGGCACCAAAAATATATTTGGTCCCGTTTGGTCCCGATCACCTGAATTCATATTTCTTCATCTTTCTCCCACATTCAACATCCCAATCCGTTTTTGACCCTCAATGGCATTCCCTCTTTCTATCTCCTATGGCCTTTAAAGCCAGACACACTCTTTCACACTGTAGCAGGGTATCTGCAAGTCCTTTCTCCAACCACATAACGCATTGTCTGCCTGTGCTTGTGTGCGTCTTATCTGACATTTACGCACTGCAAAAAAGAAAAAAGAAAAAATAAATAAAACAACAACAAAAAATGGACGAATAAAAAAGTTGGCTATGCTTCATGAAGTTTTGCCATCAATATTCTGCTTTCTCCTCTACCCCGTCTCCGTCCCTGTCCCTGTCCCTGCCACAACCCGCGGCATACATTTGTGCGTTGATTGTGTGGGTCGCGCTCATGTCCAGCATGTGTGAGTGTATCTGTGTGTGCGTCGCTATGTGTGTGTGTGTGTATGAACACGCTGTGGCGATAAATTTTGTCATGCTGCGTTAGTGAAGCCCTTGAACCCTATAAAAATTTATAAATGTTAGTAAACTGCTAAAGGTCAACAAGCAGACCTAAACATTCACCGGGAACTACTAAATGGGGGAGTTGAAGCGAAAACCTCTAACTAAATAGTCTGATGATGGTCAGTCGTCCTCGCACCACCAAATCGAAATGGCTTTGTTTTTCTCGACTGCTCATAAAGCCATAAATAGGGAATCCATCATAAAAACTGAATTGTTTCAAATATATGGATATTATGTAGGATTACTTCAATCTCTTGTCATCGCTTTTAAAATTCCACATTCAACACCACTTAAATGCAAGAATGTAAAATAAGCAAGAATATGAGACCGTTTTTGGCTTTGTAAGATCAAAAACTGTATAAATTGGCAAGGGACCTCATCCACTTCATCTCATTTACGTTAGACGGAACGAAAATCGAGCAATTTCTATGCAAAAGTGACCAGAGGATATTCAATTTCCAAGTGGACTGCAAGTCCCCCCTCCATCTGCCTGTTCCACTTTGAACCCTTTGCCAGGACTAAGCCAATTAGGAGCTATTTCAAAAACTATAAATATGGAAATACTCACTTTGGAATACCGCAATGGATAGAAAAAAGATCCAAACGACGACGGAAAAACAGTTGGGAAAGCCATGGTGCATATTTGGACTAGAAGATACCCTTGATATCTAGCTCGGATAGCCTACGCCAATCCATATTAATTTAGGTATGAGTGTTTCCATCCAATCCATAGATCTGTGGTCGGCACGCACACACTAACATGTTTTACAGTGCGTTTGCGTGCGTAACAAGCAGGCAAATCGGAAAATTGTTTTGGTAAAAACCACTGTAATACACGTGTAGATGAGCGGCAGTCCAGCAGCCGCGCCTTTTCCTGAGCACAATTGATAGGTCCATGCCGAGCCCTGCAATAGATATATGTAAGCAAACTATATATATTGTAATTATTCGATACCATAGGTATCTCAATACGTAAGAGTATGATCTGCCTGCGTATTCTTACGAGTGTAGCCACCGAATTATTTGCGTACGCTTATAAAACACATGAATATCTCACTGCAAATCCCTTTAAATGATGGCATTTCATAATTCATTCGGAATTATCCACACTCTAAAACAGTTTTCTTTCTTTCTTCACCTGCATTAAGCGTTAATTATATTATTATCTTAGTCTGTAACTAGCAGTTAATTGTTAATAAAATAAATAAATTAAAATTTATTTTTAAAAATTAATATTTTTATTATTTCAGCGTAGAGCGGTTACTTTTATAACTACTAACTCAATATACCCTTGCATTCTGCAAGTAAAGGGTATGAAACGGATGTAAGCCCAGCAAGGAGACGAGACAGAAACGGGGATAAAAGGACACGGCGCAGCTGCCGCATCACGTCACTCGAATGCGCAAATACAAAGAATCGCACACGGGGCGAGGTCGGGCTTGGGCTTGGGCTTGGGCCTGGGCCTGGGTCTGGGCTCGGGTTGGCTCAGTGTGGCGTGGCATGGCTTGGCTTGACTTGACTTGGCTTGGCTTCGCGTGGACCATCAAGACTGATGGCTATGAGGACGAATGAGCTGGGACTGCGGATGAGCTTCAGAGAACTCGCACTGGTAGACACAAACACAGACAATGGTAAGCATTGTCGCGTCGCTGTCCTTGACTGAATATCCTCTTTAACTCTAAGCGGGCAGCCAAGCCCCAACAGCTGTTTACGCTTTGCTCTGGCTATGTCATGTGTTTTCGAGTTACTTTAAGGACTGTTTGAATTTTTTGTGATTACTCCTGCAAAGAATCAAACAATTGCCTATAAATCTAAAAAATATTAAAGTTCATTTTTCACTAAAAAAAAATTCGATAAAAACTAGTTAAAGTTTAGATGTCTTAGCAATAATAATAATAATAATAATAATTCTTGATATTGCTTTAAGCTATTATTGTTTCCCACAAATGTGTTTCCAATTTGTCTTCAATTATGATTCCAAAATATAAACAAATTCCGTTATTATTATTTGGGTGTATATTGGACATGATTCGGATCTATTTATCCTGACCACAAATTAAAAATCACTGAAGAACAGTGTGGTTGTTAAGTAATATTTTTCAATCCAAACTAAAAACAATAATTTATATTTTTTAGCTTTAATTATATGTAATTCCTAGCAGCTCCAAGATTTAATTAAAAAATTCGCCAATTGATTAAATTTGTTGCTTTAAAAAAACTATTCAAAATCTTCACAAAATGGTTAAATGACTCATGCAATTATATCACAATTTTCTCAGATCAGATTATCATTTTGAATGCCATTTTCCACATTTTTTTTATTTCCCCATCGAAACTTGTAATTTTCTTGAGTGTTTACAGGTTCTTGGGGTAAATTTTTTTCGCATAAACCTACTCCTTTGGCACTGGAGCGAGAGCCCCGAACAATATCCTTTACATGCTGTTTTTGTGCCAAACTGTCAGAGAGGCCTTCGGTCAGTGGGGAGGACTGGACCTCGCATGTTGGCTGCCCCACCTCCACGTTCCACGTCCCAACTCTCTCTCTCTAACTCTGAGGAGGGCTTTGCTTATTACAAATGGTCGGACAGCTCTCCACTTCTCCTCTTCCTGTTCCGTCTACGACAGCTCTGCTCCCTGCAATTTCTGTGCGCTTTATTTGTGTTCTGTTTCACATCGTTAAAGATGTGAAACCGCCTGCAAAAGCTCACTCAAGTGAAAAATTTGAAAACGTCCAGTAAAGTGAAATGAAATGCGAGAAAGTGCAAAAAAAAAAACATACACACACACACAGTGGCAAAGACAAGGCCAATGAGCATAGTGGGGCTGGACCAGAAAGAGAGAATGAATCTGAGTCGACGGAGTGGCAGAGCCGCATAAACGAAGCGGCGGAAGCTCACGTACGGCATATTAAATAAATTGGCGGGACTATGTGATGCGGTAAGACGGCAGGCAGTCCATCGTGCTCCCCATCCCTCCCTGCATCTCTCTCTCTTTCTTTAGCTCTGCCTGCGGCTGGACATTGCCCAAGCAGCCCACGCCCCTGACCCGCCCCGCTCCACTTCCGTTAAAGTTCACTGAAGCGGAGTGATTAGGCCAAGCCGGAGTCATTAGAGTCCGGCCGGCCCCCAGTTGATCGCTTGAACTTGTTACGAGAGCGAGAGGCTTAAGCCAGCTGAGCCGCAGCTCAAAATTAACCGAACTTCCCATCAAATTAACGTTATCGAATGTTTTTCCGCTTGCTCTTGCTCTTGCTTGGCTCTTACGACTCCAAGTCGCCACTTAACAAAGGGACATCACAAAGGAGAAGAGAAGATCTCGAGAACTTGGTAACCAGAAGCTGCTGCAGGTAAGGCTTTACGCTCCATTATTAACCAGGTAGAGAAATTCAATTAAGAGCAGCTCAATTTAGTTCTCAAAGATTTTATTGTTGCTTTTATGCAGAGAAGAAACTGGTAGTAGTGTGAGAACACAAACATAATTTGTTAGATAATTATGTGGAAGACTGCTTAAACTTTCCCTTCAATCCATGTATAAACTTTGGCATTTATAAGCAATACACATGAAAAGCTACATATGTATGTATGTATGTACATATGTACATATGACGAGTATTTATGTAGTTTATGTGGGCTGTCTGCATTGCATTTGCCCTAAATTGCCCATTGTACGTACTACAATTGTCCTACATTTGTATATATAGTACATACATACATGTTGACGATATGCCAGCGATTTAAATATCTGATCATATGGAAATGAGTGCTGCAATCGAGAACGCTCCACCGATTTGTTCTGAATTTCAGCTTACTTACATATGTACATACATACATACATATGTACCTTCTCCAGTGCTAATTATTTATATTCAAGTTTAGTTTTTAATATTTTTTATTTTTCTCGCGCCCTTTGCATTCTAAGCACCCGTTCTTCCAGTTAATCTTTTCCTTGTGCTTTTCCTAGTGGGTCTTAAAATATATACATACATACATAGGGACATAAAAATGTACAGTGTACATATGCCTGTGCTTGTGCCGTACTTTTGCATCATCATTTGTTTGGGTCTGATTTAATACTAGCAATGACACAATGTTGACGCCGGACGAGGACAGGCAATTTAACTACGATGGAGACGGTGACGGAGGCGAAGCTGTCGCCACTGCAATCCGCGTCAAGGACATGGGCATGACAGCCGGATAGACCGCCCCTCACCCCCTCTGTCGGTCTGTGTCCCATTTGGCATGGGTGGGGGCTTTTGTCTTTGCCATCATTATCAACACCCCCACCACCTGCCATCTTTATATCTTTCTCCAGCTGCCTACCCATCAGCTGCCTGCTGCTGAGCTGTTTCTGTCCGTTCTTGTTCTTGTTCTTGTTCCTGCTGTCTTCTGCTAGTTGTTGTTCTGCTGCCGACTTTGCTTTGCTTTTCGCCTTCGTTTCCACTCAGTTCAAGTGTTTTGATATTATGCTTTATGCCCTAGAGATGGAAGCGGGCACTAGCACTGGCATGGCTCTAACGGCACGGTCCAGTATGGACCACAAAACCCCATTGTATAAGAAAAACCTTTGGATTCTCGCTCACCTTTTATATAACGTTGCAGATTTTAATACAACTATTTGGCTAGAAACAGAGGAAACGCCCCATCCTCCATAAATTATGGCATATATTCATGATTAGAAGGCTAAAAATATATCATTTTTTTATCTCAAAATCATATGCGAGGGTAACCCAACACATGTACCCAGCCACTCATTGGAACCATCGATCGTAGTCGTTTTGGTTCGCAGATATTCAATCCAAACTTTAATGTGTTCGATGTGACACGAGTAAAAAGCCCTGCGCATATCCACTGCAAAGAACAGTCATATTTTTGTTTAGCCCATGGTTAGGCCATAACAATACCCTGTATAAATGTGATCTTCCAACTGGAAACTAATCCGGCTTACTGATGTAAGCTATTTTTAGTCACTGTTCATTTTCCCAGCTGCTGCTGGAGACCATTATACCCGAAAGCTACCCTTGGGTGGGACAAACGTTTCTTGCCACGTCTTCATCATTAACATCCGCGCGGCATCCATGACAGTTGGCGTCCTTTTTAAAAATTAACACAAACGCCAGAACCACGCACCCCGCATAGCACCGCCCCGTCTCGCCAGACCCAGCAAGGGCGCCCCGATTCGGACAAGGCAAGGCTAAGCAGCAGCGCCGGCCCAAGACAACGAAACGAATAAAAATAAAAACAGAGGAAAATGAAAAGAAATGTCACTTATCACTGTATTAAATTGTATGCTAAATAACATGGAATGACCTGAATTAAGACGAAGAGCGGAGTGGAGAAGACAAACTTTATTTCTATTATGGGATACATTATTAGGCCAATTCGCTCATCATTGGTACGCTAAAAATTGAATTTAGAAATAATTTTGCAGAACAAAAGAGATCACATTCAAAGCGAGCGCTTTTACAAATTTTGATATGATTCTACATTTTAGAAGAAATTCGAAAATTATACTTACTTGTGATCTTTATTTCAGAACGATCCAAAATATGCAAAATTATTCTGAGCTGAAGCCAATAAAATATTACTTACGTACATAGTACTACATACATATGTACATATAAACCTAGAAATAACTTTAAAAATGGGATTTTTTGGGATGCGGTTTACCCTTGAAAATTAACAATCACTGACTGAGGGTTCATACCGAATTTCTTTTACAAGCATAAAGGTTTATCACTTTAAATTTTAAGGCTCAAAACAATTATAAAATCTAGCAATTTGAATAGCTGAACTGTGAATTCAATAGCATGCCTGCGATCTAAACAATTTTACTTCAGGAATGGAGTATAATTAATTTAGCGTAATCTTAATTAAAATACATATGTATGTATATACAAATATACCAATCATACCATACCATTGAATTTTTGTTATTATTTGTGGCCATATTAATAAAAATATTGCCTCAAATGTTTTTAAACCAAGCCACTTTAATTCGGTAGTAAAGGGTTAATAAGCACTGCTTTAGATCTGTAACTCAAAATTTCTTGCATAAAGTCAGCCATGAAGCAGGCAAAGGCAAATGTCAAATGAGTTGGGAAATTTTCCTGTGGTTTTGCTCAGTTTTAATCTTACTTTCGAACTGTTCACATCATTCGGCTGAACAAAATTTTGTGCAAAAAAGCAAAAACCAAAAATTAAACCAAAAAAAAAATTTTATTTAAAATATTTTTTGTAACGAAATTCTAGAAACAAATTTCGTGCGGCAACAAAATGGCAAATTTCTCATTCTGGAACGGACAACCTGTGAACGCACCTCTGTACCCTCAAGTGGGAGACGTGATGCAGCCGAATGCATCTTGCTACAGCGGCGGACAGTGGCCCACTAATGGCCACTCCCAAGGGGCTCCCATTCAGGCCCCGCCTGCCGTCCCGGCTCAGACCCAGGCCCCGAATCATGGTAGTTCCATGAACCTTTGCCGAGGAGGAGGCATGCAGCCACAGCAGCAGCAGTATCCTGGTATGGGAGGAGCTTCAATGGCGGGGCAGAATTCCATGCCCATGCAGAATATGATGGGCATGGGAGACTACAGCTCCATGAGCTCCCCTCTCACCTGTCCGGTGCCGAACACCTTCTTTGCCCAGAGCCAGGCCCAGAACTCGTACGAGCCATGCATCGAGAACGGAGAGGCCTTCTGTGCCTACAACGGCATGGATATGGGCATGAGCTACGGTGGTGGCATGCAGGGACAGGGCGGCGGCAAAGGTGGCTTTTGGTAGACGCCCCCCAATGAGGATGCTGCACGATAGCAGTACCACCAAATTGCAAAGCGAATCAAATAAAAAGCTATAACAAGTATCAATCAATTAATACGCTTTGTGTTTTCAATAAACGATTCAAACGGGGGAATGGGAAAGGGAATGGCAACTGGGGAGCGGAAAACATTTCCTCTCAGCCATGTTCGCTTGATTCATATAATATAATACTCGTATACAATTAATATGTAATTTTTTTGATGTTTGTATAAAGTTATATTGTTTGTTAATCAGGTAAATTAAGGTCCGACCATAGTAATCTTCACCACTCAATAGACTGAAAAGAGCGTGTGGACAGATGGCTTGAGGCAACTGCACCTATCAAAATAATGCCATGGAAATTAATTGAATAAATCTTATGAATCGTAGAAAATAATAAAAGTAATAAAAGTAAATTCTAAGTTAAGATGTCTGGAGATGACTGTAATGGATGATTGATGTCCAATAAGATTGCTACTTATGTACATAGGTAAACGCAAACTATTCATTGAGAACAGCTCGTTTTTGGAGTACCCTAATTAGCATACATCCTCTCCAAGCTTAAACACGAAACAGCCAACAAAGGTTGAATTAAATAAGGTAGCCGTCTCGTATACGTTTCAAATTCATTCATATGATATCTCCAGAAGATTTTTCAATCAGTTCTAGTACACTTTTCGTTGCCAGCAGCAGCCACGGCCACTGCACGTGTCAACAGGTAGGGGACGGAGCCCTGAGTTGGCAAATTCTCATCGACTAGACACGCTTGACTAGACCTCACCTCCCCCGTCATAATTATAACTTAGAATGGACAGCGGTTAGAACCCGTTTAGACAGATAAATTACCAGTGCTGGCGGGGCCCACACGCAACCTCAGACAGAGTGTTATAAAAGGAGACGAAGCTATCGCATTCGATCAGAGATCAGAAATAGTCGCTAACCGGTAAACAGCATGGATCGCTGGCAAAATCGCGTGGCCGTCGTAACGGGTGCCAGTTCGGGCATTGGATCGGCCATTGCTGTGGACATGGTCAAGGTGGGACTCACGGTCGTTGGACTGGCGCGTCGCGTGGAGCGCGTCAAGGAGCTGCAGCAGCGCCTGCCAGCCGGCCGCAGGGACAAACTGGTAGCCCTGTACTGCGATGTGGGCAGCGAGAGTTCGGTGACGGAGGCCTTCGACTGGATAATCCAGAAGTTCGGAGCCATCGATATACTCGTGAACAATGCCGGCACTCTGCAGTCGGGCCAGTTGGTGGACATGAATCCGGCGCTTATGCAGCAGGTTATCCAGACGAATATCATGGGCGTTATCCTCTGCACACAGCGCGCTGTCCGCTCAATGCGAGAGCGCAAATTCGATGGCCATGTGCTGATCATCAACAGCATCTTGGGGCACAAGACAATGACCGCCAAGGAGGACGTCGTGCCCGATGTGAATGTCTATCCGCCCAGCAAGCATGCGGTGACTGCCCTGACAGAGGGCTATCGCCAGGAGTTCCTGGCTCTGGGAACACGTATAAAAATTACTGTGGGTCCTCCTCCTCACCCATTGCCATCTCTAAACTTACTAAATTTTTTTTTCCTCTCTTCTTCCTATAGAGCATCAGTCCTGGTGTGGTGGATACGGAAATTCTACCGGATAGCATAAGGGATGCCATCAGCGGACGCATGCTTCATTCAGCGGACATTGCCCAGGCGGTCCTCTATGCCGTTGCCACGCCCCCACATGTCCAAGTACACGAGATAATTATTAAACCCTTGGGCGAGACACTCTAGAATCTTAATTCCTAACTATTTTCTCTAATTTTTTTTTGCAATTTTTGTTTGATAGATTTTAAGACATTTTTGTGTGTTATTTTGAGCTAATCTGATCCCTTCTCTGCAGAATAAAAAATGTTTTTCTAGCACAAAAATAAGATGGGATTTAATCGGAGCTTAAACAAAAAATACTATTAGATAAAACCGAATCCGATTTTTTGAATACCCTTTCGGTTCCCGTATGGGGGAAACTTAAGTTTCGGTAACATATTCTGCTTCAACTGTCTTATTCTCGATGAGCATAGCATCAGAGTTGATCTTTAAAATTATTCCCATGCTTTGAAGATTTCTGGGAACGATCTGTCTAGGAAGGTATCAGCCTTGGTTTTCACAGCTATTCATTTTATTTTGTAGAGTGTCATTCATTTGTTTATTTTGTGAGTTACTTTATTTCTGATAAAAATCAGCAAACTAGTATACCTGAACCATCTGAACTCATACAAATGAAATGGAGGTTTCGATAGCACTCAAACGATCCAATTGTAAATACTGCCGTTTTGTCTTCTCTCCCTCACATTTTTCAAAGCATGCAAAACGCATCTGTTCTGTTTTGTTTTACATTTTATTTTTATTCCCCAACATTTGAACAGCACCGTAAAATTGAATGACTAAATCATCGATCGTTTACCCACGGCGAAGGCTATCTAAAATGTTGCCCTTGACCTAGATAGGCTAAAAATATATTATAATGTCACTAATATAGGAATATTATCCGGTATAAACGAAATTTTATTGGAAACAACTTTTTTGCTGATAAAAATTGGCAAGGGAGGATTTTTTCTTGTATTTTGTATTTTTTTAAGTATATTTTCCTTCTGCCAAGGTTTTCTCATAAGAAAATTGTATTTTATTATATTTTTTTTGGTTGCGGTCATCTTTTGATTGAAATCAATTGGAGCTGCAGCCCGAAGTTCATCGAGGGAAAAGTGTAGATGTAGCTTTAATAGACATGACCAAGGATGCACATACATACATACATACATACATACATATGTACATAGGTTGCTAGTGCGGATGTGCCTTTGTCCTTGGAGCTGTGTCTTGTCTTTGTTTTGTCTTGTTCTGCTCCTGCTACTGCTTGCTTCTGTTCTTTCACATTTGTCTAACAAATTGAGTTTCCGGACGGACGGACACGGACTCGGGGAAAAAGCAGCTCAAATAAAATCAAATGTGGTGGCCAGGAGCCAGGAGCTTCAGCATCAGCTTCAGCTTCAAAGAATGGCAGCATAGAAGGACAGCAGAACAGCAGGACACACTAATGATTTGGTTTTCTTGTGCTTGGACTGTATAAAGTTATTGCCAGCAGCTCTTCCCCCAAATGCACATGACACTCTTTGACCACACAGAGAGAATTTCATTTATCTATTCTCAAGCCACCCACCCAACCACCAGCAACCCGCTCGCCCGCTCGTTCGCCTTTTCTGTGCAAAAATTTCAATTGTTTGTTCGCTTCTTGTCCGAGAGAGCCATTTGCCCAGTTGGACAACAAAAATTGTCAATTAAAGCCATTAAGGCCAACGGCAATTAGTTGGCTGACCATTTTGTGGAAACTCATTCCGGATGCCCGACCCGACCGTATTTGTATTCTATGAGTATTTTCGTTTTTACTTCACTTAAAGCCAAAAACTATCTAAATGGCATCTGGCAAGATCTTTTAGGTAGGGACACACACATTTCTATCCTCCTAAAAAATAAATAAACGAAAGAAAAGGCATCAGGTGTAGAGTAGGGGAAGCCGAGTATGGCTTTGGTCTAGAGAGTTCAGCTTAAAAAACTTCTACACATACAGAGAACCAATCAATTTGCGTACGCTTACTCATGTTATTTGCAACAATATTTTGGAATTTTTTCTACTAATGATTGACAGGGACGTTCCAAGAATATGGTGCTATTAAAAATAAATGTCTGTTCCGTGCGAAGGCTGTTGGTCTCATATTTGGGTGCCTGAACATGCACAGACTGTCCGTAGGATTCAGAGGAAGGCATAAGAGATATCCAGAATAAGGTCCACCACGAAGACAGTGAAATACGACTGGCGATGCTCGTACGTTTAATTTGCCAGAAAGACCAGTTAAATCAAGCAAACCCGTTGCAGGCGTGGTAGATACTCCTACGTTACCATACCGAAAAGTTCTACACTGAAATCCAAAAGATCAAAAAACTTTGGAGGTATTCGCAGAAGACTACTGCCTGGATAGGAAAGCATATAGTACATCCCACGCAGCATTCTTCTATGAGCTAAAGTTTGACAAAACTAAATATATAAATTTCCCAAGCTCTGATATGTACATACAATACATATGTAAGTATGTGCATGAATCTGCTCTGTTTACTCCTTATTTTATTACAATTGGTTGCCAAGTTTAGAGATTCGCCTATCCCTACTATGAACTCAGCTCATCCCTTGCCCCTTTTTTTAGTTTGTGCATTCTTTTTATCATGAATGCATTTTTAACTTTTGGTTTTGGTTTTCTTTCGCCATTTTAGATTGATTAATTTCTATATTGTATTCTTTTTTCGCATCTTTCTCTTACTTTATGTGTTTCCGCTTGTTTGCTTTGTCTTTCTTTATTTGTCTATTCGGCTCCACATCAGAAAGTTGTTTTGACGGCATCCACAAGGCCGCTGGCTGTCAAAAGTTGTACACTCAATTCCCACTTCCCACTGCCCTCCCCACTCGTAGAGATTCCATTTGCACATCCCATCTAATGCCAATTCCAATTAGACTGTCATTATACAAATGAAACTGGCTATGCAAAAACTTGTTCGTGTGCGTCAAAATCTGAATGAAGCTGAAATTAGAATATTGCTATAATAGGCTGTGCTATTCTCGCCTATATGCTGTTTATTAGCCGCAAATTGTTGATTAATTTGTTAACAAATTAATTGAATAATAGGCATAGCATCAGTTCTTGGGGGCTGCTCATCATACATACCTAGAGCAGGATGCTCCATTAATAATTCATGCATATTGCCCTTCACTAGTTCCAGTATTTTTCCGGTTTTTATGGATATTTATTATTTATTTTTCTGTCTCCTTACTGTTTCTCTGCTGCTGCGGAAAATTAATGCAAATTCAATTAGTTCGATTCATTTCCAAGAGAGAAGCCATCCGAGTTCTGTGGAATACCTAATTACTATTAATATTAGATTTGTGTCTGACAGCGCGGGCGGTGAACGAAAAAGAATCTCAATTACATTGCATAAAATTTGATTTGCTGTAACATTTATATTTTTTTTTGCATTTTTTATAAATTTTTCTGCAGCGGTCTGTGTGCGCATAAATTATTTTCCAATTAAATTCATTGTCAATCAAAATCAAAACAAGAAAAAAACTCAAGTTAATTTCCATATAATATTTAAATCAAATTAAATACACACACAATCAAAAAATTAAAGTAAGGGACAACAAACAAAATATGAATAAAATAAAATAAATCTTACATAAACTAAATCAAGGAGTCACCAATGAAGCATAAGAAAATCAAAGAAAAATTAAGTTTTTCGATGAACCTAAAACGGAATACTATAAGTAAATATTTTAGAGATTTATGTAAAATACAAGAAAATGAAAATCTGTTTTAAAAAAACAAATAGGGTTAATCTTTTGTGCTGAGGCATCGGGCTTCCCATGGCCTTCGATTTGGTCACAATACTTTCAAGATCTGCTTATTAGAGGCAAAATTTCAAAGGTGTTTTTATAGACTGTATTCACTGAAACTAGGTCGCAGCTTCCGTCTGTATGTACACATGTATATTTAATTGTAAAAGAATCAATCGAAATCTAGAGAAAAATCTCATAAGATGATGGTATAAGGATACATGCAACCCTTGAGGCAGTGCCAGCTGCTACTGCAGCAGCTAAGCCACGTGCAAAAGGAAGGCAGGCCAAGCAGGACAGGCAGGCACATCAAAATCAAAAAGGGAATCAAAATCAATGTCAATATTTTGTGAGCCAAATCGAGGCTGGCACAGAAAAGGCGCTAAGTCAGTATGGGCCCTGCTGGGTCTGGGTCTGGCAATAAGCGAAATGAGCACGTGCAAAGGGGACGAGAACGGAGAACTTGGCAAACTGTCGCCTGGCTCAAAGGATGCGGGCTGAAACAATAAGTATCAAACGAGTGGCGCAAGCTGACAGAAGGCAGCGGCTGAGGTAGACTGGCGTCATCATTTATCACGCGCGCACTCCCAAACCCACGCACACACACACAAAAACAGAGAAAGGTCAAGCAAAGTGTTATCCTTGGAGCTATCAAGGCTGCCGGTGAGGAAGAGAGCCAGCTGTTAGCCTCACAGCGGGAGAGAGAGGCAGTGACGGCAGATGTGCGGAGGCGTGAGTGTAAAAGGGAATATGGGAAACGTTTGGAAAAATCACTATCGAAATGAAAATATTATTGATTTGTGAAATATGTATGTACATCCATACATTGTACATACATATGTATTATTTTTCTGGGGTTGTGGCTCCCTCCTCTAAGAAGCGACTTATCATTAATAAAAGTCCCGAAAATCAAGTGTACAATTGAGGGCTGACCTTCCCATCCCAAAGTCTCATCAGCTAATCCACAGTTTCTATAAAGTTTCTCTTCGATTTTTGATCAATGGAGTAAAACTAGCTATTATATATCTGGTTTATACATGATTAAAGAGTCAAAACGAGAAGGAACGTGAGTCGCTTCTAGTCGCGACTCTACTTTTATACCCGTACTCAGTCAGTATATAAATTTGTGGACTTATGATTGAAATTTAAATAGAAATTTAAAAATTTTACATTTAACATTTTTTGCTACATTTGTTAACTACATCTACATCTAAAGTGTAGATTATACATGTAAAGTAGATATTCTACATCTACCATTTAGATTCTACATCTCCTCCGCTAGGGGCAGAGTGTGTGCGAGCGAGAAAAAGAATGAATATCGTCAGCATCGCCAGAGGAGGTGGGGAAAGCAACTGAAAATTAGTTTCTTTATACACTTGTAGCAGTGTGAGTCACATGAGTCTCGAATCAAAATTTGGTTGATCAATCTCAAATAGTCTCTGGGATCTAGGCGCTCATCAAGACAGACAGACGGACGGACGGACGAACAGACGGAAGGACAGACATACATGGCTATATCGACTCGTCTATTGATGCTGATCAAGAATATATGTATACTTTATGGGGTCGGAAACGTTTCCTTCTCTGCGTTACACACAGAGTACGGGTATAAAAATGTGCATGTGGGAAAAGCCCATTGTTTTGATAAATTTTTTAACCAAAAAAATTTAATTTGATAGTTTCACATTTTTAAAATACATTTTTGATGGCTTTTTCATGAATTAAAATTGGAAAATTTTTAATTAAATATAGAATATTGAATTAGTTTTACTCAAATGTGGAAAAATATCCTTTATAACCAGCTCAATATTAGATCCCATTTAAAAAAATATGATAGTTTTCAAGAAAAGTATTTAAAGTCCCGGAGCTAAAGTATGTGTTCACAACTTATTGAAAAAAATAGACTTTTGATTAACTTATTGGTCAAAAGCCCTATAGTATTAAAGAGGAATATTAAAATAATTCTTCAATATACAAAATATTTTGTTTGAATAAATTCGAAAAATACATGAGGTGATTTTCCCACGCTTAAATCAAATGACGAACAACTGTTTTAAGTTTTAAGTGTCCTGAAAACGCTGGACCCATCAGTAAACACTCGTAGACGATGTTGTATTGAAAATGTTCTTCAGTTACAGAAAGGTGTAACACCCTTTTCCCCGACTTTCCATGGATATGCATAGTAAAGAAAAGCCATTGTGGGATTTATTTTAATTTTTTTGTGTTTTTGGAAAATTTTATTTAAAATTTTGTATATTTTTTTATTTGCATTATTCTTAACGCAGATTTGATGCCTTGTTGTTTGTTTAACGAATTTACACAATTTTCCGCTTTGTTCACGTTGCATGTTTACTCGTGGATAGCTCAAGACTCGTGCTGGATGTGGTATGCTCTTGGAGGTCGAATGCCATTCAATTTTTTTAAATAATTAGCTTGCACAGTAATTTTATCTCGCTTTTGCTTTTTCATATATATATATATATAATAATGTTACATAATATATTTCATATAATTAATTATTTTTGTATTTATACATAAAAATAGTTTCTGTAGCACAAATCTTGTTTTTGTTTTTTGTTTTGTTTTTTTGTGGTTGCTTCTGACGACACACGGCAAAGAGCGAGATGCACAGAGAAACAAAAGAGAAAAGATGCGACAAAAGACTTGGTAATTTTTCTTTGTATTTGGCAAAGAATAAAACGAAACTTGTGCCAAACAGAATAACAATAAACTTGGAAAGTGAAGAGCGGGTAAGCTCGGTTCGGACCACATCTCTAGGCATCTCGCTCTGTTAACTTGATATTATCTTGATGGAGATTTGGACTTGATTTGAACACAGATTTGAAACGGAAAATGAATGAAGAAACAAACCCTATCGATTCAGAGTCGCTTAACATTTTCGCGACAATTTTCTTGCGATCGCTTAAAATTCTTCAGTAAAAAATATTTTAAGTGTCTGTCTCTTTGCCTTTCCTGACGGATTCGGGTTTGAATCTAAATTAAAATCAATGGGTTTAGGTCTAAAATTAATTACAGAGGAGAAAAACGAAACTAGTGAAGGGCATATAGGCAGGTATCATTTACATACAGGCCAGAGGGGTGTTCCAGTTTCTTATCGATTTGTATAAATATGTGTTTGTTTGTATAAACTTTTTGCTTACGACGCTTAGGAAAGAAAATTACATTCAATTTTTTGTTTTTGTATAAATAATGTTAAAAACCATTTTTCTTTTTTCTTTTGATTACGGATTTATGGTTTTACGAAAGGAAACTAATACAATTACAGTGTCTGTATGGTGTGTATAGGCGAGTGTGTGTAAGTGTAATTAATTAATATAATTAAAAAATACATACAAGCTATCGAGCTACAGTTAGGCGCGTGTGTGTGTCTCTGTGTGTGTATCTGTGTAGGCCCCTACTATCACGATTTCTCTGGGGGCTCTTGCACTTTTAGAATCTCTCATTGTTCCACACTCTTTCCCTTCGTTTTGTTAATTACATTTTACAGCATTTAAATAAGTTATTATACAAACGTGTGTGGACCCGCGAAAAAAAAACATGTTACTTATTTGATTTGTAATATTACTCGTATTCCTCCATAACATCATCATCTGCTCCCCGCCCTGGACTCGTTAACACATACGCTGGCCCAAATCGATACGCGAGCAAACGGGAATCAATATGCCTCGCAGACAGTATTTCTTAAAATATATAGCATACATTTTTTTCGCTAATCCGAACCATTAAGTGCCAAATATTTTCCGTATTGTATATATCTCTCTCTCTCTAATTTTTGTTTCATTTCCTATCGAACGTGTTTTGAGTATGAGTCGCAGGAGACTCGTAAAAATAAAACCCATTTTAGAGTGCCTGATGGAAAGCCGGGATATTGGTCATGAAACTCATCAAATGAGTTTCTCATTTAAGGAGTTTAATGGTGTCTCATTTTTAAACACGGTTTTGAGTGGGTTTGATCATTTGATGAGAATGGAAGGGAGACTTGGGGGACTGTCGCTTCACTCGAAATGATTTTCGTTTTCTCATTTGTTAAAAAAATTTTCAGATTTCAGCGATGTAAGCTTTTAATCAAACATTTTCATCACTGGCTAATAAAACAATATAATTAATTTCAATCAGTTTCCGCATTTCAATTATACGATTACGATTATTTGGGACTTGTTAAAATCTGAATTGAAACAAAACCGAAATGAAATGAAAACATGCATGAACTCTTATCATTTCTAAGGTATAAAACACAATGATCAAAACCCCCCTTTGCACAACCATTTGGCCATTGAATGATCCAAGCAGCTGTTGTCCCCTTCTTTTGCTCTCCAGCAAATGTTTCTCCCTCATTTTACGAGCCTCTCTGCATTCCACTTTTTGCTTAAAGATGTCTTATAATGTTTTTCTGGTTCTGTTGTTGTTGTTGGTGCTGCCGCTGAAGAAGCTGATGCTGTGGGCAGGTGTTGTGGCTCAACACTCACTCTGTGACATATCAATCTCCTTCTTGACGCTGCGTGACAGCCGATCCAACTCGGCGGCCGCATCTGAACGGACGGCCAACTTCTCGGGGGTCATGAGACTGTCGGTGCCATTGGTGGTGCGCGTTGTGCCTGTGGGTGTGCCGGCGCCCGGTGGCCCAGCACCGCCAGCCGGGCTGCCCGACTTTTTGTGTAGCAGTGAGTTGAAGAAGTTGGCCAGAACACCCTCGCCACCAGGCGTGGCTGGCGTCAGCTTGGGATCAATCTGCAAAACAACAAAAAACGCGATTAGAAAATGATTTCTTTTTTAATTTTAAAGATTTTAAAGAACCTTCTTGGGTGAGCTCTGGCCGGTGCTGCCCGGTGTGCGTGCCACACTCTTATTGCCGCCCACACCACCGCCGCCCTGCGAACGCAGCGGTGATTCCCCGCGATCCTGTCCAGCCTGCTTGAGTATCTCCTGTTGGCGGGCCAGAAAGGTCTGCTCGTCCTCCGTTTGCACTTCAACCTCGCGATTGGACACCGCCTTAAGAAACATAACAATAATAATAGCAATTTCAATAATTAAAGGGGGGGTAAATGGAACAAATACTCTGATCGCTATCTCCGATTGCTTTATTCTTTTTTTCATGATGAATTTTCTACATTAAAAATCACAGCCAACGAATAATTTCCAAATGAGCTTCAAACTTGAATATTCACAGACTTAGTCTTATGTTTCTGGGGTCATGTTTCTTGGGTGACTTGATATGCGCTGTGAGCAAAGCAACCGATCGAAATGGGGGCAAAGGGGACAGTCTACAAACCTTTCGTGTGGGCGGCGCCTTGATGACATCTGTGTAGGGACTCTCGGCCTTGATACCATGCATATTCTCATACAAAATACTAATCTTCTTTAGGCTATCCCAGCCAGCCGGACTGCAACAAAAAACAGCACATAAATGGTTAGAAATAAGTTTAGGATTCGGGTAGAATATGTGCATATGTATAACGAGAACCACACTCACATGAGTACCGCATCCTTTTCAACGACTAGCGCTGGCGTACGGAATGGTAGGCCATAAATTCGATGCGTTAGATATTTGTAGAGGAGATCACAGTTTTTATCTTCTTTGACGCTCGTATAGAAGAGCGAGGCGCCGGTTCGTAGGCAAAAGTTGCGTATCCATTGCTGGATAAAATCAAAATGCTCATCCCGATACTCATACTCCTTCTCCAATGTGGTCATGTAGTCCGTCTACAAAAATTACCATTCAGATTATCATTTAGAGGCTACCACAGACTGGTCTTTCTCTCCCTGTCTCTCTATCTCTATTTACCTTTGTGACCACAACGACTATATCGAGACCCAGATTTGTAATTAGTGCGTCCTCTGTCAGCGGCAACAGATCATCCTCATCGATCGAATTGTTGCGCATGGTCCGTTTGACGGGTGAGCCTGGATCCAGATCATCGCCGACCTCGCAATAGCTCTGCCACGTCGTTGCTAGTCGCTGGCGTGCTGTCTCCTTATCTTTGGCCTCCAGTGGCAGGCTCTCGATATGCTGGCCGAGGACTTTGATCCAATGATTGAGCTGCTCCAGCCAGCCCCATGGCTGGGTCATCGACACTGTGAGTATGACGAGTGTGTGTGCATAGTTCGTTTCGTTGAGCGCGAAGTGCAGCAGATTTGTGTGTCCTGGATCACCGTCCAGGACCCAAACACCCAAGCGCGTCATGTCTGCAAAATAGAATAATTATAAGGTAATAAATTAATTCCTTATACTTTGGGCAGACATGCTACAAACCGTCTCTGTACTCGTCTTTGACATCAATATAGGCATACTCCAGGCCGGAACCCTTTTTGGGATCCTCCACACCCTGAAGTTTGGCAATGAGAGTCGTCTTGCCGGTGGCATTATCGCCTAATACTAGTACAGATTTATTTGATGGAAGTTTTGTGCTGCCCTGTGTTTGTACTTCATTCAATATTGCCGACCTGCAAAGATACAGAAAAGAAAATAAATTAAAAAGGGCAAATAAATGGCACTGGCTGCTCGATTGCACATAAATGATTCAAGAAGCAACAGAATCAATGGCTAGACGACGCTACTTAATGCATATAAATTGTCTTAGCATTAATATTACATCTCTTAAAGCCATAAACTAATTATTTCTATTTATTTTATTTCTAATGACCAAGAATTCATACACATTCCTACGGACTGCTTCAATCGAACAATACCAGAACTGGGCTTAAACTTTTCACTGCCTGAGAGTGGGGCTAGAGGGGCACACGAACATGGTAGGTAGGAAATACGAGCGCACACTCGCAAATTCAGGTCAGTTCCATCATTCATCAACATTTTCCCTTCTTTTTGCAAAGCACTCCACCATCCGCCATCAAGTTAATTGGTTTCCCTCGAACCATATTCAAATCTACATTTTTACATTTACTGCCACTACCTCATTTTCCCACCACCCACACCCTCCATCGTGCTCCATTCAGTTACTTGGTTGTTGGAGCGCTTGAGGGAGAGCGGGTGGTGTCGTCAATATTTGATATGGTTCTGCATGCGATTTTTCAAATGTCGCAGCATTTGCCTGCAATTCAATTAAAGCAATTAAATATTTTTCAATTGACGTGAAATACTTGTGTTTGTGCCATCCTTTCGACTGACAGCCGCAACTGGACTGCCTGCCTGGACATGCAAATTGACCTCGGTCGGCAGGACCGGGCCCTGGCTCTGGCTCTCGGCTCTGACTGTGGGCTATATGTGCCCTGTGGGCCTGCTCGACTAGTGGCCGACAGCCAACTGGCAGGAATATTGATTGCAAGCTCCCGCTTTTCCAGCTCTTTTCAATTGTATTTTTGGTTTTTTCTTCATTTGCCTACGACACAGTGGTGCAAGTTTTATTATAAAATAATTTTTGCTTCTTGCTGCACTTTTGTAAATTTATTGAAATTTTTTTATTAAATTTGTTGATTTTTAAACCGTCTGGCAGCTGCTTGAATTATTAAATGATGAAATCAAAATTAAAATTACAAATCAAAATTGAAATTTGTTTCTTTTCCTTCTCAGTTCACGATCTTTTTTTTTTAGATTTTTTTTTAGAATTTAAACATTCTTAAACAGTTCTTAATATCAATCCGTTTAAATGTTTTTTTTTATTTTATTTTATTTTGTTCTAGTGGTTCTATCCATTTTCCATCCGATAAGTGAGTTTGAGTTTTCTCCTTATTTTCATGAACTTTCTTCTTGTTTTTATTCACAAGAAATGCCCGCTTTAATATATGTATTTAGCAGTCACTCGTCCTACTGTGCCTCCACTGATGGTAATAGTAAACGAAACTTTTAACGTTCCAACATTTGGTGGCGGGTGGCCCGGTGGCTCGCTTCACACTTGACAGTCATGCCGACCCGGGTTCGGGTTCGGGTCGGGTAAAGGGAGCGGCGGGGGGAGTGGGAGCGGCATGGGGCCCCGGTTGGCATGGTGCACGAAAGGGCCCAAACGAAAAATACATTTTCCAGGCATTTATCGCCGTTTTGAGTACACTTAAGGCTGTTGGCCGTAACAGTTGAGAGCGCGTGTGCTGTCCAGCTGCTGAGGATTCCCATTGAATAGTTGCAAGGAGTAGCAGGAAGCAGGCAGAAGCTCCAAGATGAGTTTGCTGTTAAAGCGACGCTCCCGCAGCGAAACGCGTCCCAAAGATGTTCTAGATAAGTCCAATCAGCAATCACAGCCGCCACAGCAAAAGCACCAGGAGAAGCCCGAGCTGCAGGAGAGACCACAACAGATACGTGGCAAGCCGCATTCCAGTGAACAGAGTCTCAACAGATTGGGAATGTCCCATCAACAACAATTCACCAGCTATTCGATGACGGGCGGCATGGGCAGACGCAAAACCTCTGCGGAGCTGATCAGCGAGGCGAAACTTTTTCTTAGCGAAACGGTTGCAGGTGTCGGCGGCGGTGCTGCTGGTGGTGCAGCCATGCAAATGATGGCCACTGGCGGTGCACGTCTGGTCAGCACTCGACGTCCGATCACACCGCGTGAACCCGGTCGAGTGCTGTATGGCAAGGTGGCCCTAGCCGGTCGTCCGCCCAGCGCATTTTCGTAAGTGCCAAGCGGTTCGCCGCGTATCCTTCGAGGGTGATTATTCCACTCTTGGGTTGTCCATTGCAGCATGCGGTATCTACAGAACGAGAAGCCAGCGCCACGACAACTTCCCGCACTCTCTGGCACGGGGCCGACTACACCCATGCCCGCACGGAACGGTGCGCTGCTCGGGCAGTCCACCACAGAGACGCTGATTGAGCTGCTGAAGCAGCACAGCGGCCTAAAAGAGTGCACCAACGAGACAGTGCAGCACATAAATGCAGTAAGTGGCAGGAGATCTCCATTTATCCTTATCCTTCATCTCTGCTTTAGATCTTGCAGGAGCTGTACACACGCGTGAGAAAGCAGGAGCGCAACTTCAAGCGTGGCTTCATTCTGGGCGGTCTCTATGGCCTCGTGGAGTGTACCTCGCCGCGTGTTCTCCTGGCTGTGGCTCGAGTGGTGCTAGCTGTGAGTAATCCTTCATCCTGGTCATCCGTTTTGCTCTCTAAAATCATTTCTCTGCACTCTCCAGCTTCGTGTGACGGGCAGTAATTTAACGGGCGCCTGCAAACTCATCTTCAAGGTGGCCCGGCACGAGCAAAATGATGGCCTGTTCCATGACCACGATGTGCTGGAACTGCTGATTGACGGCCTGGGCCGCGCCTCGCCCCTCGACGAGCCCGAGGCGTGCATCTATGCTTATGGCTGCATACGTTTTCTCACCGCTAGCAGTGCCCAGGACCGGGATGATGCCCTGAATCGCAATTGGATTGGTCTGGGCGAGGCCATTAAGGCCCCCCTTCCTGCTCCCGTTTCTGCTACGCTCTCTGCTGTGCCTGCGGCAGTGCTGTGTCCGCGCAAATTGACGGGACAGCAGACATTGGTGTCACGTCTCGCCCGCCATGGCGCCGTGGAGCTGATGATCCTTCATCTGCAGATGCTCAATGAGGCGGGGGCCACCAAACGTTTGACCGGACCACCGCTGCATACGCTCTACCAGCTGTCGGCGGCCATGCGTGCCCTGGCGGATGTCTCACAGCAGCAGCAACGGCTTCAGCTGCAGCTACAGCTGGCGTGTCCGCATCTGATTCGGGCTGCAGAGGTGTCCATGGGGGAGCTGGAGGTTCAGGCCAATGTTGTGCGCACTCTGAGGTCCGTTGCGAATGATTAATGATGAACTGGACATGAGGATTAATCTCTATCTTCCTTATTTTGCAGTGTGCTCTCTGAGGACTCTGACTGCTGTGAGACGTTGCACAATTATGCAGCCAGAATCGGCCTGCTGTTGGGTCCCTCCTGCTCGAGTTCGGGCGCGAGTGAACGACTTCTGGCCGTCCTTAGTCGCCTGGGCTATATGCTGGGCAATATTCTGGCCAAGCACGAGTCCGCCAGAATCCAGGTGCGCATCTACAATCAATACAAGACAACATTTAATAATGGATTCCTTTCGTTCCTTTGCAGTACTTTCACAACGATGTGGCCATGGAGTATCTGTTGAATGTGCTGGAGCAGCTGGGCGAACGGTCGCCAAGCAGTGTGACCCTGCTGGATGCCCAGATCAAGCTGATTCGTGTGGTGGCCAATATGAGCGTTAATCCCGAGGTGGGCTCCGGCCTTGGCAATGTCCGGTGCTTGGGTTCGGTGCTGCTGAAGCTGCTCAGCCACACAAGCGCCTCGTTGGCTAAGAAGAAGGTGAGTCATCATCTGTTCCTTCGGTTCCTCGCTTATGCTCCCGTTCTTTGTAGTCTTCGGAGCTGCAGGAGCTCCTGCATGCCACACTGGGTGCTCTGCACAATTTGTGCTTCTATCAGGATAAACAGACGGCAGACAGCATTGCCGTTCCGGCCACGGCCGCTGCTGGTTCCCTGCAGAGTCTCATCGATGAGCTGTCCGCGTCGCTGGCCGAGGTGTTGGCTAACTGCCAGACGGCTGCCACCAAGGTGGAACTGACCCGGGTGCTGGGGAATCTCACGCGTAACGAGCGCGCCCGACGCTGCTTCTGTGCAGCCGGCGGACTGCCGCTGATGGTACAGCAGCTGACCAGGCAGGCGGCCGGGCAGGACTACGAGCTGCGCACCTGCGCTATCGGAGTTCTGGTCAATCTGCTAGGCGATGGTGAGCAACGGGCTCCCTTCCTGCAGCTGCGCGGCGCCGAACTGTTGTCGCTGCTGCTGCGTGGATCGCTGGAGCAGGAGGACTGGTTCCTGGCCAACATCGTGTGCCAGGCCCTGTGGAATCTCCTCATCGACGGGCAGTGCGCGGCCACTCTGTGTCGAAGCGGCAGCATTCTGGACGACGTGAGCGACCTGCTGGCCGACTATCTCGACGAAGATCGCCTCAATGCCGTCGATGCCGATGGCGATGAGGAGCAGGCCGGGGAGGATGAGCATGAGCTGGAGACGGAAAAGGAGACAGATGACGATGACGGAGATCACGACGCCCTGTGGGAGGACTTTGCTCTGGTGGCCACCGATCTGCTAGAGCGTATCCAAAACAACTTCGATAGGCAGCATCCGCAAACGGTACTGCGCACCGATAACGATGACGATGGCGATGTATTCATCGAGGAAATGTAGTTCCCGCCCGCTCAGCATCATAGTCTCTGGCATTTCTATGTGCTTGCATCCCTTATCCATCATTTTATTTGATAGCAACATAATCCCAAGCCAATAAGACATATTAAAAAGAGAAAAAAACACTAGGCTACAAAAGTTGATTAATTAGTAATAGAAAATACATAAATATGTAATCGAAATTGAACTATAAACCATTTAAAGGGAAAAAGTCGAAAAATATCGTTTTATCCACAAATGCATCTCAAAAGTGATCGAAAACTATCGATTTGAAGGCGAAAACGTTATCAGTGATTTTTTTCATAATTTAATATATAAATTATGGAAACTGTGGGTGTCAATGAGCAGCAATTCTCAGACAAAATCCCTATCAGAGTACCTTTCCAAGTCTCTCTTAAAACTTATAAAAAGGAAATCCCCTGCAGTTGGATCATTCTAATGGTAGATATGGTAAGTATGTACATATGTATAGCCCAATTTGATTAAATTCTGCTTTAAAAGCTTTCTATTAAAAAAACATGTTCTACGATCTGTTTGTTTATTTGAAAACTTTATGTTTTTTGGCACCCATCTATGCGGTTTGAAAAATATTGATCTGTTCAAAATTTCAAAGATTTACTCTGAATAGGAACAGCCTTGGACTATACATGTTGGTCGGGCAATATCCCATGCAAACCCTCTCAACAATAAACAAGAAATTCCCATTCTCCGGGGTGTTCCATTTTTTGTGACGACCAGTGTAACCTAAAGCCCCAGACAACGGACACACATACACCCAGCCATATTTGAGCGATGACAGCATCATCGCACACAAACGTACACATATAGCCATGGCTTCAGGCCAAGTTTGTCCGAATTCCAATTGGAATAAGTATTGATAGGAAACACGCACTAAGCTGAGCTTCACTGCCTCTGCATGTGTGTGTGTGTGTTTGTGTGCAAAACACAAAAGAAAAAACAACAATAAATTGATAAAGCGAAAAATGTAAGCGCGGCCAGCGTCGCTGCCGCTGCCTAAGTGAATCATCCCCACATTGTTGCTCTCTTTTGCTGTGTCCGTCTCTGTCAACCTATGGGCTGCCTGTAGCTCTCTCTCTCTCTCTATTTCGCCCTCTGCCATTTATTTGACGCATTTTATTTAATAATTATTGCGCTTAAATATATGCCAACAGCAAAAAATTATTGGGAAAAACGTTGCCAACCCACGTTTGAGGTTAACTAGAAAAAGGTAGTAGACAGAGAGAGACAGAGAGAGAGAGACTAAAAAATAGCCAAGAAAGGAAGAACAACGAAAGAGGGAAATGACACATGCATAGGCAATCAGCTGGTCGGCCACTCACTCACTCAAGTGCGACAGAGCAAGAGCGGGCGGGGTGGGGGTGGTGTGAGGTGGGGTGGTCTAAGGCGGCTGGCCTGGTGGGTGTGCCGGCAAGGGATAGTTAACAGTTAGCACAAATCTACTGCAAACGTCAGCTAAATAAAGTTGACAGGGCGCTCGCTCACAGCGAGAGAGGGACAACCGCGAGAGAGCGGGTTTAAAGTTTATATTTTAATGCACTCACCACAGATTCTCCTTTTCCGCGGCGGCATCCTTCTTTTTTGTTGTAAAGGATGATGTCAGCGCATTGCTCCCCGTTTGTGTTCCGCTTTCCAAAGCCATTCTTGTTGTTGCTGTGGGTGTTGCTGGTGCGCTCACTTCCTGGTCCGATCTCAATTCCAATTTCAATTCGAATTCCAAATGAGATGCAACTGCTGCGGAGAAATGAAACAGTTGGCAAACAAAACACAAACGGCAAGGGGGTTTTTGGGCGGGGGTCGGATTGCAGATTGCAAGGTGTCACTGTGCAGTCGACGTCGCTGTCAGCGTCAACGAATGATTATGTCTATTTAAATATTTCATTTGTTTATGCACCGCCTGGGCACTGCGGTCCGTCCGTCCGTCTGCATGTCTCTTCACTTCTTTCCTCACTTTTGTGTGTTACGACGCACAGCTGCTGCTACTTCTGCCGTGGCTGCTGCTGCCAACCAATTTGCAAATTTGTCTGTTTCTCTTTTGGGGCAATTTTTTTGTACGTACGCAGCGCTTCCTTGGCAGTTCAGTTTCTCTGCTTGGCGTACTCTCCACAAACTCTCCCAGCTGCACTGGCACTTTTCTGTCGTTGCGGGCTGAATCTTGGTTATTGTTTGGTTCAAAAAAAATAACAAAAATATGTACAGAAGTGGGCGATTTAAGTGAATTTCTTCGCTATGATATTGTACGACGAACGAGGCACAGTGTGTACACATACAGTAGAGCAAGTGTTGTTCTACACATTTATATTATTTATTTCAGGGCAATCGAGTACGGCAACGCTTTTTTCAGGGCAGTATTCCACGGCAATCGAGTACGGTAGCGCAGTCGAAAGTTGCCACCTTTACAGAAATTCGCGTTCACACAAGAAATTTAACAAATAAGCAATTAAACTGTCGCTGCACGCAAGACTTCAAACAATAGAAAACAATGAAATATATTAGCTTATGTCTGGCTGTGATATTCCTCTTCAGTTGCAGCTTTCTCTTTGGCAGGATCCATGGTGAGTCCTCTGCCCAGTTTGTGCTCTGTTCAAGTCTTTTGTCATCTGCTTATGTGTGTGTGTGTGTGTTGCAAGACCTTTGTTTAGGTGTGTGTGCTCGGTTTCTGCTGGAATTTCACTTTTTTGTTTTCTGCCTTTGCAGGTCTTCTGCGCCGCTGCTACCAGTGCCGCTCTCGCGGCGATCTGGGAAGCTGCAAAGATCCCTTCAATTTCAATGCCACCGACGTGGACCACGAACCCGGCCTGGCCGCCATACCTTGCGCCAGCGGCTGGTGTGGCAAGGTGATTGAGGGCGGCGGCACCTACGCCATCGACGACTACGACCTTGCCATCCAGCGCATGTGCGTCCAGCGCGGCCCCGACGACAACATGGACCGCTGCGCGGACACCATATACAACTACAAGAAGGTCTACATGTGCTTCTGCCAGGGTGATCTCTGCAACAAGGGGCACAGCCGGACTCAGCCTATCGGGCGACTAGTGCTTCTCTTCCCCCTTTTGGCAGTCCTTCTGCCTGCCTCTCGTCTAATCTAAAGCAACGATTAGCCTTTAGTCTATAGAAATATTCTTATTTTTGTACTATATTATGAAATGAAAAAAACTCACGTTATCTTGGTTTACTTTGGAATTTTTTTGGTATCTTAAAACTCTCCACATCATCATATACAAATCTTTTTGGGTTTTACTGATTTTTCCAGGCTTATTATTATGTGTTAATTGTGCTTTTTGATTAAATTAAAAATTTTGCGCCCATAGGCCGTGTGTGGGAGCTGCCAGATCAGCGAAAGTCGGGGACCAGGGCTGCACTACACATAAATTATAAGCAAATTAATTTCATCGATACTTTCATTAATGTCATCGATAACTTTTATAGTTTCATTGATCTGTCTGAGCAGTGTAACCGTACAGAATGCAGTGTACAACTCTGGTCACACCACTGGCCGCTAGAAGAATACATATATGACATTTGTTTGCTAGCAAACAGTTTTTGGATCTGAGTACTAGGCTTAAACATGCCTTTATATAGCTTAAGCAATGATTATATTCCAAAAAAACGGATGAAAGGTACATACCAGCTGGGCAAAATCTTAATTTGAACTAGAAATTCCCAAGAGACAAACAAAAACAAAAAAATCTGATTCTGCAAAGCGGAAACTGCGGGCAGAGAATAGCCTTTAACCTATACTATAGGTCCTATAGATATGTACATACATAGTCCATTATAAACTCCAAGAGCCTCAAGCTATCGGTCGTTATGTGGGTCAGCCACAAACACCCATTTGAATGACGCATTAAATGTGTTTCCACAGATTTCCCCATTAAATGTAGCAACAAAGAAACTCCATTGGTTTTTTATCATCGAAAACAATTCTCCGAACCGCCTGTTCATACAGTATTTTTTTATTGAAATCACTTGCTCTCGCGTATGCACATGCATGCACATACATTTCTTCTTTAGGTATGTGTGAAACTGTAGCTTGAAATAAACATTTAAAATAAAAAAAATATATAAAAAAATAAAAAATAAAACATATTCTGGTGTAAGCAAGCGGCCGCCACAGACGCCGCCCACTGCCATTCAACACTAAACAAAAACAGCAAACGCAACGCAACACAACGCAGATGCACAAACGAAAGAGAGCCAGGCCAAAGGGGAGGATCGGATCTATCTCGGGATCTGGGCGTTGCGGGCGGACAAAGCTTGGTTTTTCACATTTTTAGTTTTAAAAACTAGTTGGTGGTGAGGGGGAAAAAAAAAGTTAAGAATATTTGAAGACATTAGAAAGTTAAACGGTCTGGGCACCGCCTGCCTTTTTGGTAGTGCTGCTGGTGCTGGCGGCTGTGCTGCTGCCGCTGCTGCTCACTGACAGCATAGTCTCACGCATCTCGCGACAGCAAGGGGGGCAGCGTTTCTTTTGGGACTGCGCCAGCAGCCGGCTCTTTGTGGGCTGATGACAGTCTTTGTGATACGCCCCATCACACTGCTCGCAAACGCCATCGTCTTTGCCTGCTGAATAGATCAAATATACGCTTAAGAAGAGGTTCTCCTTGCAATCGATGTTTAGATACTCACCCACGAGACGCTTGCACTGACGGCAATGCTGGCATTCTCCGCGACACTTTCGGCACTTGGCAGCGGCAACGGCAGCAGCAGCGGCAGCATCCTCACCCTCAACAACAACAGTCTGCGCCGACTCGACAGCAGCCTTGTCTGGAGTTTTGCTCTTGCGAACATCGGCCTTCTTGGCCTGCAGTCGCTTCTCCTTGGGCGAGAGCAGGAACTCCGGTTTGTTCTTAACCTTCTTTTGGCGCCCCATCGGAGTGTCCAGTGTGGCATTCATTTGCTGGCCATAGTGAAAGTCAACGCCGCTGGCATTCTGGACATTGCGACGCTTGCGCTTCGAGTGACGCTGACTGAGTTTCGTAATCACCTCGGGCGTGTACAGGCCAAAGATACGCAGGAATGTTTCCTGGCCGTACTCGACGGGCATGACGCGTGTCTCGCGCGGCTCGTCGCGCCACTGGGCCGCCGAGGCGGAAAGACGCTGCTGCTCCTGCTGCAACTCCTGAGTGGTGGAGTCATCCGATGAAGCTGATGGCGAGCCTCCAGCCCCCGGCCCCTCTGGCTGTGCCTCTGGTGATGATTTGCGTAGGGTTTTGCGTATCTTGGACGTTTTGTTTGCCCCAGCGGCCCCTCCAGGGCCCTGCCGCTTCGGCAATGGTGGTGATGGCAGCGGCGGTGGCGTTGGCGGTGTCTTGTCTGGTTTCTCAGCGATTGATAATGATGATGCATTGTTTTGTACAGCTTTGGCAACGTTGGTTATCTGCGTAACCTTCCCCGCCCTTCGCTTTGTATCAGTCTCTAGGGTCGTTAGCTCCACGTGGTCCTCGTAGCAAAGGCGTGGCATTTGCTTGGTCTTCCTGGACCGCTTCAACACCTGGCGCAGGTTGCCGCGGCTCGCCTCCACCTGCTCAAAGTCAAGCTCAGACTGCGCTGGATCCTGAACCGCAGCCTGATGCTGAACCTTAGCATGTGGAAACTCAATCGTAATGGGCGCCAAGGGTGGCGGTGAGGTACTCGATATGCGCTTCTGCTGATGCATGCCAAAAATTTCTGGATGCTTTCTTGGTATCAAAAGCGAACGCTGCTGCGACTTCTGCGTAGTGGTGGCCATGAGCAGCGGCGGGGGCTGGCTCTCGCCCTGCTCCACTGTCCTGATCACAGTGTCCGGTAGAGATCGCAGTAAAGACGCTGGTACTGCCAGTTGCGACTGTGTCGGAGTCTCCTGTGACGATTCCAGCGTCGCTGCCTGCTCAGCGTCACCATTTTCCAACTCGATTTGTATGGTCGTATCAGTCGGACCCAACATAAGGGCAATATTATCATCCAGGTCGCTCAGATTCATGGGTGGGTCCTCGCCCTCCTGCGACAGGAGAAAATGCTTGCGGATGAGCGTCTCCTCGGTATCGCGAGTACCCACATTTTTGGGAATGATCTTATAGTCTTCGGCCGCAATTAAAGGCACTAACAGCGTGGAGACGTATGCATTGGCCTCCTTAAGATCGGTTTTAATGTCGATCGCCTCCAGTTTCTTGAGGAAACTAAGGACATTCTCATCGAGGCGCAGCATTAGGTACTGGCACTCGGCATTGATCTCATACATCTCCTCCTCCAGTTCATCCAAGATGCGACGCATAGCCACGGGATCCTGTTATGCAAGCAGCAAGAGAGACAGAGACATGAGAGGCCATAATTAAAATACAAAAAACTCAATTAAAAACCAGGTTAACAGGTGAGGGAGAGAGGGGTGCGCACAGGCGAGGGGCAATGTGCGGCAAAGTGTTAATTTTAATATCTTTTTGTTTTTTGTTTTTGGACAATTTTGCAATTGTTGCCAGCCCTGGTCGTGCTGCACTGCTTTGGGTGGTGCCTCCACGCCACTGCTGTGCTGCACACGAAACTCTGACCAACTTACCGCATCCTCCTGCTGCGAGAACACCTCCGAGACCAACTAAAAGCCAAGGAAAAATGTGAAAATTGTATTAACAATCGATGTATCCCTCGCACGCGCTGCCTGCCGCAGTGGCTGCTGCTCCAACAACACTACTCACCGAATGCACCTTGATAAAATCACGCAGTGCCCGCTGGCAATAAATAATATCATGCTTGATATCTAGTGGCGGCTGGTACCCCTTATCCATGTAGTACAGAAACTGGGCCATTTCCTTGGCGGTCAAGTCGCCATTTTTGTTGTCCTGGTTTTCCATGACTTTTAGTGGCCGAACCGAAGAATATCGCGAAACGAAAAACGACAAACGACGGACAACTGCACTGCCTACTCTCGAATCAAATCCGATTCACTTGTGGGATTTCATTGGGGGTTTGAAGAACACTTAAACAATAACCAGATGATTGGATTGGGTCGACGCGTGATGGTTAAACGGCGGGTTGGTGGATCTGGATCTGGCTACTCAACAGTCCGGACGGGATTCCGAAATCCCTACCTCTCGAGTTCTACCTTGGTCGCAGCAACAGCCAAAAACGGAGAAAGACGGATTCGCTTCTTTTTTATTTTGTGGGTTTGAAGCAGTGTTGACAATTTAGCCATTTTCCCACTAGATCTATCGTTTTAAAATTGTCGAATGCGGGATATATTGTAAAATAGCGGCTTGCGGGAATTATAGCTATTTTCCAAGATATATTGGCGTAATTTTATCTTTTCCAAAACATGTGGCAACTGCATGTATTTATATTCTTAACAATGCTACTCTTAAATACTTTTTAGTAGTTATTTTTAGCATTCGAATGGCAAAACAAACATCGATAGGCCAACAGAGCATTCAATTTCATCGTTTTTAACTATGAAATCAATTGAATGGGTTTTTATACCATCATTAACGAGGTATATCACCAAATGTCACCATTACTAGGGCGACTGAGGTGGTGCCCATATTATAAACAACCATTAAATTTTCTGGCTATTTATACTCCTTTAAGGAAGAGTTTAGCTAGTTTATGACTCGAAGAGTTGGCAGCACTGGCCTGAAGGAGGTACAATCAACTTCTATAACGCGTTGCACCTATCGATTCCCAATTATATGATCCATCTGTAAATTTCAGCGCGGATCTTTTGAATGTATTCAATTTCGTATAGATATCTATCCCTGAACATCGGGGATTTTTAATATCTAACTAATGGAATGTTCAACACATATATTATACGCCCATAAATATATTTTCTTGGTAGTTTTTATATAATTTTTTTGTAATTTATTTAACATTAACACGCGCTCAATGGGAGTTTATTGACTCCCGGAACTGGTCAGAACTTCATCATAATTGAATTTACATATATAACAAAATTTAATATTAATATACATACATATATCGAATACTGTAATTATTTATTTTTGTGTCTATCAATCACGTTTAAGTTTGCTTGAAAAAAGTGCCATATATTTTGCTAGCAGCCGAGGCCGAGTGTGACCATTTGTACATGCTCTACGGTTACACTTCCCAATCAGTTTAAGGTAAACAAAGTTAATTAAATACCCTCCGGCTGAGGTCGCTCTTCCTCAGGCATATCCTAGGCACCCCATTAAAATAAAAAAATAATTCGCAAGTGAATGTGTTTGGCTATTAGCGATATATGCGACTACCGTGAAGATAATATGTTTTGAAGAGCATAGACATGGACTAAAATAATTTAATAGACTATTATATTTATACAATTTGGGATTAGCAGCTGTGGCAGAAAAGGTACAATCAAAATGGTTTTTATATTCATTAATATAAAAAATTATAATTTCTATATAATTGTCCTTCATATAGGCCTTAATTAAATTATATTTGTCTTCATTATTTAATTGTTAAGACCAGCTGGCCGAGAAAAATACCATCGGCTGCTTTTCTAGTAGGGTCTTCGGAATTTAATTTTTTTAAATTGAGTAGTTTTCGGAGTGGAGCCGCTAGCAAACACTTTGTTTTGTGCTCGAAGATATTTCTTATCGGTTTCATACGAATATCATTCCTGATTTTGGTAGCTACATTTTTTCTGGTCTGAGTACTAGGCTTAAATCGTGATTCACTGCGGCCAAAATCATCGCATCGGTCATTGCACATCTCTAGTTTCGGATTCCAAAGCCAAACATTTTCATCAGGGTGACCGTTTACGGTATCTTATATACTTTACGGGATATTTTGACGTCGAAATCGAGTTCAAAGTATAATTACGGTATATCGGTATATAAAAGTATATTTAATCAAGTTCCAATATATTTTTGAGAGTAAATTAAAGTACTTTTCAAAATGACCGCCAAACTCCATTAGCGATACCGACATTTTTCGCTCTCAAATCGTGGTGGGTTTTCAAAATGTTCTCTCTTTTTCGAGGTGAAGAGAGCAAATTTCGTGGTGAAGAGAGCCCCTCTTTTTCGTGGTGTGACCAACATGTATTTAACGAGAACGCGTAAGCAACAATGAATCTACTTCATCGTGAGAATTAATATGATTTTAAAAATTATCAATGGATATTTTTGTGGTACTCAGCGGACTTGTGAAGAAAAATATTCGGCAATATTTTGTTTTTTCATGGTCGCGCGAACATTTTTTGGACTTTACCCAGAAAACCACCCCAAATGTTTACAGCAAATTTCGAACGATTTGATTGGTTTGATTGGCAAACAGTTACTTTTGTAATACCGAAAAGTATTTTTTGGGTAAAAAAGATAATATTTATTATTGTATATCAAATACATACATGTAAATCGTAAGCCAGTAGCTTAAAATAATATTAAAAATAAACTAACAGTAAATTAGTAATAGTAATAATAAATAAATAAGTCAGGATCAGTCAGGTTCTCCGAATCTCTTCAGCTTGTAGCTGGTGACGTGCTCCAGGCAGAACGGTATCATCTAGGGCCAATTTTCGACGCACGGACACGGTTGATCTCTCAATTAATTGGCTTGGTATGAAATGAAAATAGTTCCCTTTTACCAATAAATACTGAAACTGTACAAAGATTTCCATTATTTTTCATTGGTTGGTGCTGGTTTTGGGACTTTCTGCTCTTTTGGGTATTTAAATTCAAGATGTTGCTGGAGGAACTAAAATGTTGATAGGACATTTTATGTGCTCGGCCACGCTGGTAGAAATCTTTGTTTTATCGAGGAGACTGGGTAAACGGCGAGTCTGATACAAATTATTATCGTCGATATTTAAAAATATTATTAAAAAATACGGACTTATTTGAAATGAAGATATATGGCTATATAAATCTACGCCCGTTGGCCTATTCAACAATAATACATACATACATATTTTGATTTGTACCAAAAAAATAGTATTTCGTTACAAAAGTAACGGTTGCTACGCGTTTTCAACCAATCAAATCGATCGAAATTTGCTTTAAAATTTTTGGGTGGTTTTCCAAAATATGTGTCCCGTTAGATACATTGATTCATATGGGAAAATTTTCGGCAACATGGGAAATGAGTTAGCAGCATTGTTCTGCAACTTTGCACGGAATACGCAACAAGGCTGCTACCCTTTGAGAAAGGATATTATAGAATTAAGATATTGTTTGTAATTTCAGGCTTCAATTAATGCAGAAACTAATCAGTCTCTGTTTTAAGGATATGAACGAAATTTCGAAGCATATGGGCACCAATAATAGATATCGGGACCGGGATAAATATATATATAAAACACCAATTTTATGCATTATATGATAAACAACATGTCAATCTAATACAAATTCATTATTAATGTTTTAAAGCAGCTTGGAACAACAAACTTAACATCAATGGAAGGAAGTAAGGTATGCAAATGTCCATAAGCTTGCAGAAACTTGGTTGACCAGCAACAATGACCAAGTGTGACCGGAGTTCACACTTTCGTTTAATGCTTTGGCCGTTTTTGTTTGCACCTTATTATGTAAACAATCCAATGAAAAGGAGTTCTGAAAACTAGCTAATGTTGTACAAAATTTATTGATGAATCGGATAAAATTATTTGTTTGGGGCTGAGAGCAATAACATGCTAGTAATATTAAGCCGAATATCAAAATCATGGAATATCAACGCATCTTGTCGTGTCCGTCAGTATATTAAAAGTATATTTTAAAACTGATAAGGTAATTTTCGGTATATTTCTGATGGTTGTTTGGTATATTTTTTCGATAAATTCGCGGTCACAATGATTTTCATTTCATTTTTCATTTTCACATTAACAAAATAAATAAGCGGCTAATTCGCGCATAATTACAGTCGCTTAGAGTTGCTTGCATTGCACACACACATTACATCCAGCTAGCCAAAGGAAATAGAGCAAATTCCGTAGTTACCAAATTCAAAACAAGTGCAATCTTTAAAAGTTCAAGAAAAAGAGTGAAAGAGGACAAAAAAAAAACTATGTGTAAGTAAAGTAGGACGCATCGGCGGGGGGAAGACGATGTCCCCCTGCGCATGCCCCCGTCTGGCGTAGTGGTACGGACTACGGACTACAAAGAATGAGAAGTACAAAGAGAACAGCAGCCAAAATAATGGTTAAGCAGGAAGGAAATTATTTCTGCTGCACTTTCGGCATTCTTTGGTTGTTGTTGTTGTTGGACCGCTTTCTGCGGGGGTGACAACCCATTTACAAGTGTGCGAGCGTGTGTCTCTTGCCTCTGTGTATATGTGTATGAGCGAGACGCAATTTTGCTGACGCCCCAGCAACAGCAGCCACAACAAAAATTGTCCAGACGAAAGTAAAATTTCACCCAAATTTGTGTTTGTTTTGTGGCTCACACTCACGCATAATACTGGACAAACAAGTTTTTTTTTTATTGTTAACCGTTGTTTTTTGTTTTTTATTGGTTTGTTTAGACTTTTTGCGCCGGCTTTCCGCGAAAGTTTTTAAAACGGCATTTTGGCCTGTTGGCCAGCCTTCTCTTCGTCTCGCCTCCCTCTCTCGCTCATAACTCCACACCCGCTATGCATATATGTATGTATGTACATATGATGGTATATTTACGGGCAAATGTGTGCGAGTCCCGTTAAACTGGTTTAATTGCATCGTCCTCTCATTCTCACGCACATACGGTCTTCCTTCAGAGAGAGAAGACCAATTCCGAAAGGGTCATAACTGTGCCAATATAAATTATTCCAGGTTTAGTTACGCTCAGATTTCTTTACGATTTCTGCTTACTCGTCAAGTTTTGCGTTATCAGCATCTGGTGGCCAGGCCCTGGCGACACACCCACACATACATGCATGCATGAAATAAACAATTAACAAAAGCTGGTCCGCAATATCTACAATAAATGGCAAAGCAGCAGAAATCCAAAGTGCATAAGCATTCACATACACATGGACACAAAGACGCACATACACGCATGCAAAGCGAGCGGGTGAGAAAGAGAGGGACAGACAGAGCGACATTTGCAGTTAATGCTAATGGCCCGGTCTGGTCCCGCCGCAGCTGTTGTCGCTTTTCAATTTCTCCTTTTTGTGCAAGTAATTTTTCAGCTTACCTCGGCCTTTATCAACAATCCGTGAACAAGGCCCGCACTGGCAGCTCTCAACCTTGCAATAACATTGGATAACTCTCGAGAGGAAATATGCCTAAGAAGATACCGCTATTAATGGGGGGGTCCATTCTCAGATTTCCATTGCGTCATAATCCCCACACAACAGCCCTCAAAAAATGAAGTATTTTCTTATCAAAAATCTGTTAGTGTAGTGTCATGTTTCTATGATTTTGATTTGTTGTTTTATTTGATTTTATAGCTAAATGTTCCACAATTTTTTGTTTTGTAAAGTTCGCACCCAAAATTTTCTCGTTTTTGGTTCGATCTTCGTTAACCCAGTTTCTCGGTGGGCATTCAATCGTGTGGGCAAATCTCTGCACTGTTTAGCCAGCTATCAAGAAAACCCCCTCAATATCAAGATTCAGACGCAGATGTGGCATCAGGGAGAGTGCCACAGTCGCAGCCAGAGCCAGAGCCAGAGCCAGGACCCACAACATTCAGTACGACAAACCCACTCAAAATCGGGCGAACGTTGCCATTCCAATTTACTTGCAGCTGACAAGAATAGCTCGGGAGGCGGTGGCCCTGGTGGAAATGGCAACAATAACAGCGCCTCAAAGAACTCCATCCATGGATCGGAGAACGAGAGCGGCAACAGCAGTGCCGTCACCAGCGAACTGCTCGGCAAGTGGCGGAAAAACTTCTACAGCCAGCCGAAGAACTTGCTCGCCCAGAACGTTTGCTCCCGTGTCGATCCGTTCGATGTGTGCCTCTCTCGCAAGGTGCTGGAGGCCACGAACCATGTGTTCAACTTTAAGGTGGAAACGGAGGGCAAGCCGGTGACCAATCAAAGGAGCAGCGGCCGTTGCTGGCTTTTTGCGGCCCTCAACTGCATACGCCTGCCCTTCATGAAGAACTACAATCTGGATGAGTTTGAGTTCTCGCAGGCGTTCCTCTTCTACTGGGACAAGATCGAGCGCTGCAACTATTTTCTCAACAACGTTGTGAAGACGGCGCGACGGGGCGAGAAGGTTGATGGCCGGTTGGTGTCGTTCCTGTTGCTGGACCCCACCTCCGATGGCGGTCAGTGGGATATGCTGGTCAATCTGATAACCAAACACGGTCTCATGCCAAAGAAATGCTTTCCCGAGAGCTTTAGCTGCGAGTCCAGCATACGAATGAATGCCATTTTGAAAAGCAAGGTATGCAAAAGCTCCTCCCACCTCAGTCACTTGCTAATCTTTAATTCCTTTACGCGCATTTAGCTTCGGGAGTATGCCCGCCATTTGCGTGTGCTTATGGAACAGCAGCCCACAGAAGAGGAGATCACAGCCAAGATCCAGGAGCAAATGTCTGAGATCTACAAGGTGGTAGGCATCTGCCTGGGCATACCCGCCGAGACCTTCATCTGGGAGTATTACGATAAGAGCAAGAACTACCAATCGGTTGGCCCCATCAGCTCGGTGGAGTTCTACGAGCGCTATGTGAAGCCGCACTTTAATGTGGAGGACAAGGTGTGCCTGGTGACCGATCCCCGGCCATCTAGTAGTTACGATCAGGCCTACACTGTCGACTGTCTGGGCAATGTAGTTGGCGGCCGTCCCGTTCTGTACAACAATCAATCTGTTGAGCTTCTGCTGGCCGTTGTCACCAAATCGCTGAAGGCCGGCGAGGCTGTCTGGTTTGGCTGTGAGGTTAGCAAGCGTTTTGCCTCCAAGCAGGGCATCGAGGATATGTCAGTGTAAGTTGGAGCTCCTCAGAACCGTTTACCCGATGGCGTTTTCTATTCTGAATTTGTTTTTGTTGTTGTTTGTCTGCAGCCATGATTTCAAGCTGGTCTTTGACATCGATATACAAACGACCTTCTCGAAGGCAGATCGTCTCATCTATGGCGAATCGGCCATGACCCATGCCATGGTCTTCACCGCCGTCTCTGTGGATGTAAGTACATCTATTTCGAAATATCTTTAAGCTTTTAAAATTCCTTGTGCTTTGTAGAAGAATGGCGTGGCTCAGAAGTTGCGCGTGGAGAACTCTTGGGGCGAGGATCGTGGCGAGAAGGGCTATCTGGTGATGTGCGCCGATTGGTTCAGAGAGTTTGGCTTCGAGGTTGTTGTCGACAAGAAGTATGTGCCCGAAGATGTGCTGCGCGTTTTCGATATGGATCCCATTGTTCTGCCCGCCTGGGATCCCATGGGCACGCTGGCGCAGTGAGCAACAGGCACCAGGCATCAGCAGTGAGCCCAGCCGTCATTATATAAATACTACCTATATATATACACAAAGCTTTACAACATCAATGGCATCAGCAGCAGCATCGAGATGGTGTGGCATGCAAGCAACTTAAGCATAATTTTTGGTTCGGATCCGCCCCCAAACAAATCTGCTTTCAAAATCCTCTGTTTTCTGATATTAGGGCACCCACAAAACGGAACACAGTAATATTTGATTGAACCACACAAACACACATTTATATATGATATATAATTATGCACTTATCCATCGCCCCATTTGGGGGGCGTTCAACTTTCAGTTTAAGCATAAATTTTTGTGTTTAGCCTAAGTAAAAAAAACGTCCTTTTTCCTGTGTCTGTCGTACATAAAATTCGTGTCGTCTTTCTTTTTGATTATTTGCGAACAACCGGGCCGGCTGAAAATAATAATACAAAAAAAAAACAAAACAAAAAAAACTAAAAGAGAAAGTGAATGATGTAAATGCATTTTTTTACGTATATACAATTACACATTAAATAATAATAATAATAAAAAGAACTATTGAATATACATATTAAATTTGGCCTAAAAGCTTGGAATAAAAACCAACCGTTACTGCTCCCGCTCCTGTTCCTGCCTCTAGTGCTCCCCTAATGGTAAATGGTAAATGTTAATGGGTAGTAACGCTTATTACGATTGGAGTACTGTGCAGAGTATTTTTTATGTTTGGCTTAAGGATCTATTGACTTTCTATTGCTGTTGTTGCTGGGGGCTGCTGCTGCTTAAGCCGCTGATTCCGCTGCTCGTACTCGTATCGTAGACGCAGCCAAATGCCCTGGCACATTCGCACCAGCCGCAGATCCTTCTCTTGATGGACACGAGCAAACTGATACTGATCCCGGATCAGATGCTTGGCCGCACGCAAATGACCGCGCTGTATCAGCGAAATACTGTAGTAGAGCTTGCAGCGGGCCTGTAGAAAGGGATCACCCAGCCGTAGGCCAATCTTGAGCTGCTGCAGCGAGATCTTGCCAGCCGTTTCCGCCTGTGTATATGGAGAGAATTTCAGTGCGTGTACCCATACCCAGACGTTTGTTTATGCTCCACTTACGCATCGTCCGAATTGCTCGCCCAGGGCTGAGAAGCCACCGCCGAGTGTGGATAGCCAGGACATTAGATTCTCCACCTCGATGTGCTCCCAGATGGTGTGGGCCAGTATATCGGCAAACTTGTAATCGATGGTGTCCCGTTCCGGTGGCTCAAATTCCAACCAAATCAATTGCACGCTATGGTGGTTCCGCAGCCTTAGTGCCAGAACGCGCTGCTGCAGAAACTCCCTCAGATAATAGTTGCCCTTTATGGCGTTCACCTGCAACCGCAGGCGACGAACTACCTTTTTTTCCAGATGCGCGGGGTCTGCCGACGACGCCGCATCTTCAATTGTTGTAGTAGCTGCATCCAGGGCCAGTGGAGGGCGTTTGTAGTAGTGACGCCGTTTCCAATAGTCGCACACGCATAGCGTTAGTGTTCCCGACATTATTTTTTTCGTTGTCAAGGTCTGGGTGTCCTGGTCTGGGTGTCCTGCTCCAAAAAAGCCTTTTTGACTTTCGGCAACAGGCTGTTTCGCAGTGTGACCGCGAATTTATCGACAAAATATACCGTCTGACCCTAAAAGATATACCAAAATATACCCTATCATTTTCATAATATACCATAAACAGAAAAAAAAGACTTAGCCCACCTCTTTTTAAATAGTGAAGAGCTTTTAATTCAGCTGGGGATATTATTTTTTATGTTTCTGTATTCTTCTTGTAGTATATTCTTCTTCTTATCTGCACTTACAAAACAAATATTACCTAGATACCTAATATACTTATTTAAGCTATGTTCCACACCCTCACGGAATAAATAGCAAATTCGTGGTAGGAATTTTCCGCGGTGCTGGAAAATATTTTAAAATAAGGCTTACACAAAATAAAAGCATAAAACCTAAGCGGTATCGATGACAGAACATAGCCAGATAACTTTATGGTCAAAAAATAATAAGTTTTTCCAATTTCAAAACCTAACAGCCGAAATATTTACAGATACGAGTGTCAGATAAAGCATTGAGTTCAATATCAAACTAGTTCAAAATTAAAAAAAAAATAATCAAACGTGCATGCGATAGCTTTTGCATTAGCAGAAAAACTTGAAATTAGTTTGAAAATGCACGAAATCCTTACCAAATATCAGAATACCCTTTTGTGGATTGGCCTATTATGCCTCTATTACATTGTGTACAGAAATCAGCACATCAATGTCTACAAGCGTTTCCTTGTCTATGCGGCGGACATGATATTTACTCTATGCTTAATGGCCAACAAGCTGGATTGGACGGTGCTGTACTCCCTGCTTCTGCTAATGATGTCGCACTGGACGCACTGTCTCGCTCGGCAGCAGGTGAAGCCCTTAGATGTTAAGTATGTGTCCTTCCGGGCTCTCGTTGTGCTGGTAGCCTTGGATGCGTTGCTGATGTTGTCTCACGGAAACGTGCTGGACGATGGCAGCCTCAACGTTCGCTTGACAGTGGAGCAAGGCCTATTAATGCTCAATGCCTTGCATACCAAGCGAATTTGGGAGGTTTCAAGTGCCCAGCAAGGGGAGTGCGAATACTGCATTCGGACAATTCCCCAAACCATGATTTTTTTTGAGGCAATCGAACTCGTCGGTGCCATGTACTTTTTTTGAGTTACTGGCCGACTGTGGGCCTGGCCAACCTGCTGTATCGTATCAAAAGTTTCTCGGTTGCCATGGTCTGGGTTGGACGTCGCAAACCCGCTCGGTACACCATTGAAACGGTATGCAAAAAGTTGGAAGGCCACCAGATAAACGGCCTTTTTTGTATCATCTGCCCGGAGACCATAAAGCGCACGGATCAGTGTGGCTGGGTTCGACTGCCCTGTGGACACTCATATCACGCGTGCTGCATCAAGGTGTGGTTTTATTTTCAGATCTTCTGTCCATTCTGCGGCTTCAATGTGCTCTCGGAACCGAAGCCACCTGAAGCTCGAGTGCTGCAACAGAATTAAAATTATTAGCGGCCAATTCCCCCTCGGTACGAACTATTCTAAAGGTAATGTCCACAAACATTAGCCTCTGCAATGACCACATTATCCCCTTCCAATAGCCGCAAATTCTTCGACTCATTAGGTACATACCTTTTATATTCAAAGGTTTCACAGCAAAATACATCCCAATGGTGAGCAAGAGAAAGATTATCTTAATTATCAAAATTATTTGATGTGAAAGCATTCAACATTATTTTCTTATTTTTTAAAATATTATATTAAGCCTTTTTCGATCCTCCAGTTAATCCTTTTGGATTGGCTTTCAATTTTGTACGCGCCACATATCAAGCTCTCGCAGTTGATATTTAAACTTTTATCGACTGTTACATACCACAATGTGGAACCCATTTTGTGGCGGCATTTCAAATCAACGACAGGCAGTCGTTGGATGTTTTTAAAAAAAACATACAAAAATATTTTTGAGATGCAACGATTTTTGTAGCCAAAAATGGAAAACAAGCATAGGGTATTTCCAGCAGATATTAATCGTAATAAAAATAATAATATTACATTTTATTACAGCGCTTTTCTATAAACTTAAATAGTTCCTATGCCTTTCACGCAAGCAATCAAAATTTTAGTTTTGGAGGCCACACAATGGAATTGATGCTGCAACTATCGCTATAAGGCTATACAAATACATACATATATGATTTATTTCAAGAACATTTTTAATGATTAACACCATGGAATATATTTAAAGTAAATAGTCGATTCCATAGCATAATTCCCATAGAGTCATTAAGTTCTTGTGGCACTCCGCTTTTCTAATCATATCTTTTTGTATACTTCCAATTAATAGCTCTACCAATTCCAATGGGTACACGGACTACCACTGCTCAGCCAGAGTACTCGATTGGGTTGGGTGCACTTTATCCGCAGCTCCTAATGATCTTTGACTGGTCCTGATCATTCCTGATCCTCGTACCATCCTGGAATGCATCGAACTGCTCTGCATAGTTGCAGGATTCTTCTTCGATTTGATTCATTCTATAAAAGACCGCGGGTCATTGAATAAATCGCACAAAGTTAGCAATATATGTCCAAATTGAGTTTCATTTTCTGTTTAACTGCGGCCATTGTATGCCATTTCTTTTGCCCCATAATATGTAAGTACCATATGGAAATGACTCAATTTCCCTTTGGTGCAACTGCATCTTCTGTGGGCCGAACCGGGCCAGGCATCAACATGGCCATTATCATTATCAAACAAATGTTGCTGCCGCTCCCAGGGCACCCATCTCATGTCCGCTCTCTCAATTTCTCTTTGCCAACAAATCTTTTAACAGTTGGCAATAATTGTGCAGCAGTGGCAACATTGTCCCCATCTGCCTCGTCCCCGTCCCTGTTGGCATCACCATCCCCACCATCGTGGGGCTGCTTTGTCATTCCCATCCCTTCCCTGCCAGCAGCCTCAGCCTCAGCTTCAGTCTCAGCCTCCTCAGCATAATATGTTTTGCTGCTATTTTTGGCATTTGCCTTTTATTGTGGCTGCCAGTGTTGTCATCGATAGCATTAATTTCGGTAAGTGCGCCCAGCTACGCTACGCGATAGAGAGGGAGGGAGCCAGCCTCCTGCTACTGCCACTGCCACTGCTGCACATTTCAACACGATTTTTATGGCACGACATATCCGATCCGAGGCAAACCATTTTTCTGAATTATGCGCTCAATTTCCGTTGAATCGACAGGCAAAGAGATTCCGATCCCCCCCTCCTATACCCAATTGCTGTCTGGATCTTTCCGCTGCTATTGTGTAATATTAATTGCATTTTGCACTGAATGAAGAGTGTCCCTTATTCAAATGCAATTTTTATTTCATAATTTTCACGGCCCATAAAATGGTAGCAACAATGTTGGCTGTCCAGCCCACGGGTAGTCCCATTCCGAGGCCAGGCCAGGCCAGGGCAGGCGAGGCGAGGCGAGGCGAGCACGTGCGCCATCTGTGCGGCGATGAAGTGGAGAGTGACACAGGCAGAGGCAGGGTTTGAGGATAGAGGAGAGATTTGTTTGTGGGCGTGTCAGCAATATGTCAAATATGCCCCTCGACACAGTCAAGTCGCGCATGCGCGTCTCCACAGAAAGGGTTTTCCGTTCCGTTGCCGTTGCCGTTCGTCATTCTTTTTTTCTCAATTTTTTGGGGTTGGTCAGGCCGCCGTTTGCCACTTGAGTCGCGTGTTGGCGTCTGTGAGGAAAGATCCATATCCAGGCATAAATAACAGTAAAAAAACACAAGATCAGATCAGGAAACAGCCGGGGTAGTCGACTAGCTGATGCCCTGAAGGACATGCCCTATGTTCAGGGGAAATCATTTGCAATAGCAAAGGCATATTTTGGGGACAAGTAAATAAGGGTGTTCAAGAAGAGCGTAGGAGGGATATGTTTCAAAAAATCGATTTGTCATCTCTTTGGGTATTTTTCATGTACATATATATGTAAGTCGGAACATAGAAAAGATAAGCTGTAACCATTTAGAAACTGTAGAAATGTATCTAATTTAAGGGTACCACAGACCGAATTCCAACTGAGTTGGAACCGATAGAGTTTGCAGGTGAAGTCGATTGGACATAATAGTCACTGGTTAATGTACAGAAGAATTAATGCCAATGGAAAAATGCACATAATCGGATGTGCCACAGATTGTAAGTTCTACCTGTGGCACCCACGATAGAAACGATCGATCTGCAAGAATTTTGGCTTTCATTTTCATTTATTTATTTATTCATTTATAATTTATTAACTATTCATTTGTCATCATCTTTTCGTCGAGCATTTTTGAGGGCTAGTTTCCTGTGAAATAACTTCACTGTCCTGAAGCAATACGTTGATAGCCTTCTTTCTAGTTAAATAAATTGAGAATACGACTGTATCCCAATATTTGTATTATAAAATGGTTTCGGAGAGTTCATTTAGAAATAAAAGTATGGCTGTGATAATCTATTTAATTTCCAATGATCAGCCACTACCGAACAAATATTGTGGAAGTGAAATTTAGAGGCTTACTAGTATTAACACATTCAATATAAATTTACAAATCACTAGAAAAGCGAACATATAGGCTCTCTGATCCTTCTATCTGCTAATACCCCTTGCATGCTCCCTATGCTGCTTGTCTCTCAATCTTTGAATAAATGCACAATACATACACTAATTTGTACATATAATTTTTAATTATACTGCCTTGTTCCTTTGCCTTTTTCTGCCAGTCCTATGTATCCACCTTTAGATAGAGAATTGCATACCCTAAACAGTGGGTTACGCTGTTGTCTCCAATGCATAAACAAAGACTCAAGTGTCGGGTAGAAACAACAAACCGAAAATAAGATGAACGAACGAACAAACGAAATGCGAAAAGCGGAAAAACGAAGACAACAACACAACAGCATAAACACGGTTTCACTTTCAAAGCGATTAGCCACGGATGCGCCCCCGCCCCCGCCCCCAGCCACTGGAATCTCAGCAACAAACACTCAGGAGATGATAAGAATAACAGTTTCGTTTTCCACTTGAGAGAGAGAGAGAGAGAGAGAGAGACACGGACACGGACACGGACCTTCAAGCCATTTGACACCATGCAAGATGCGAGATCGAAACACCAGAGATCGACAGGGCGACAGGGCGCACACCTACAACAACAAATACTGGGATGGCATGGGATGGGATTGGATGTGAAGTGGACCTACCACATCGTAAGGGATGACAATAAATATTCAAAAATATTCATTTTACAGTGGCATCCAAATCATCTTTCCAAATGATTTTTCATTCCACTCTCAAGTGGCTCCCTCCTCTGACACACCAATTGATTATCACCATATAATGATAGGGCGGTGGTGACCCACACACACACACACACACACACAAACACCCACACATGTTCCTGCCTGTTTGCCGCCTTAGTGCTGTCTATAAGTTGGAGCCAAATACTGGCCGGACTTCAGCATGATGATAGAAACACGGCAAGTGCCCCAAAGATATGTATATATGTACAATGTACATATTCCATATCATATACGAGTATGTACATACATACGTCATACGAGTGTGCCGATTATGACTTATCAGCAACAAAAGTGTTTATGGCGATAAAATTAAACGACGATTCCCATTCCATGTCAATGTTGATCCTCCGCCCCGCCCCACCTTTTCGTGAAATTCCATGGGTTCGTTCGAGTTTTGTGTTTCCCGGAGTCTCTTACAATGAATGTAATGTGTTGTGTTGGAGTTTGGACCGGACACAACCTCTGGTATTAGTCAGTCAAAGAACCTAACACTTTCATTTCCCTCATTTCAGGCTGCGCAATATTCGACTCTGAATCACTTTAAGGCCAGTGAAGTTATTCGATTTGCGGTTAGTCAGTTGGGTTAGTAATATCCGTTTCACGATCTTATATTGTACATACATATATATGTATGTATGCATGTATGTATGAGTGGAGAATGGAATGCCTTTGAAAGATTCATTTTGTAATCAGCAAAACACTTTATAAATTGGGAAAAAATCCCTTAATTTCCGACTGTTTTAACTTAATAGATATTACGGGTACGGACGGATTAAGCAATAGGCAAAATAGGAAATTGCCTGATTACGGAAGTGTTTGATAAATATTCATTTTATTCAATCAGATCTACAAAGAAACGAAAAAAGGGTTCTGCTATCAAAAAATATATCCATTAATCCATGTAGATACATACATATGTATGTATGTATGGATTAAGTATGTATTTACAATAATGCCAATATTATAGAGTATAAATAATAGGGAGCAGAAAAGAGAGGGAATAGAAAATATTTAGATTCTAAGAGACACACAAATCAAATGAAATAAACTTAATAAGAAATTAATTTTCGGCAATTAATGGCATGGAGCAAGAGTATTTCCGCATATTCAAAGACACAATTTATGAAGAAAAAATACCTAAAAGTAGTTACAGCAACAGTCAGTTTGATCACGTAACAGAAAGAGAATGAAAGTCCTTCCAAAGGGTCAATGAAACTATAAACAAAAATTCAGGTGCTAGCTGCCCTTATCTCTTGCTTAAACTTTAAACACGCATTACAATAAGAATTCTACCATACGAGTACTACATATGTGTGCCCATATGTAAACGAATATTATCAACGAATTTCTTTCCCCCTCTTCTGCCTGAAATTCCCGAAAAAAAATACATTGCCTCCTCGACTAAATGCCCCTCTTTACCTCTGCCCATTCCATACTCTTCCACTGTCCTCCACCAGCCACAGCCCCTGCCATCATGCACGATGCAACATCTACCCCTTGCCGCAGCACACCCTTCAATCAGTCGGCGACACATCTGTTTGTTCTTGATCGTTGTTTTTGTAGAAATTTTATGCAAGTGTTGAGAAATTTATGTTCTACTTGGTCGCTGCTCTAAGTCGAATTGCATGCCAATTTGTTCTTATTTATGAGAGGACCACAGCCAGAGGGAGGTGGAAGCGGGATGGGGGCAGATAACTGTACAAGAAGATATTGCGTTATTAAATTTTAGACATCCACAAAGCACTTTGATGCTGCCTGCGACCAGAGAGTACGACCAGAGAAACAATTTCCTCTGAGGAACAATTTTAGACCATTTCCTTCTGTTTTTCGGTTCAGTTTCCTCCCGATTAGGTGTGTGTGTGAATCTTTGGTCAAAGTTCAATATGCCAAATAATCAATCTCCCTGCGCCGATCTCTCTCTCTCTCGGGCGTGTCAAAATTCTCCTGTGACTAATGATTGTCGGACTTTTGATGGCTTGTCACACAGTTTTTGAAAAATTCATTTCACTTCTGATTTCTGATTTTCGGAGCGTGTGAAATTGAGATTGAAGTGACGTCTCCTCGCGTCTTTTTTTGTGTCGGTAGAGGTGGTGGTTGAGGTGGAGGTGTAGGTGTAGGAGAAGGAGGTGCAGGTTAAACGTCACCCAAGGCGACGTTACTAATGATAACGAGACCATGTGTCGCATGCCTCACTGATCGTTCCATCCGATTACTCCCCCGATGTACATTTGTATGAACATATATGTACTCGTATATGTATTTTTTCTACATGTATTCCTGAAGCTACTACGAGGTCCCAACGTCGATTTTTTTAGCATAAAGTCTAAAAATATAGATACCGACTTGAAAATTTGCACATTTGGTAATATTGGTATTAATATTAAAAAGACAAATTTTCGGACAAATGGCACCACGCCCACCCCGCCCATATACATATGACCCAAAATAGTTTTAACGACCTAGCCTGATAGTCGGTATCCCAGAGAGTGTATTTTTAACCGAAAATAACAAAGTTTTTGTTTTCTTAAAGATAATTCAATTATATAATTAGAAACAGAGACTTTTGGGCAGAAAAAAATCATTTTCGCAAAAGGCTATGCTTCAAACAAAGATTTTCGTTTATGAAATTCACCACTTTTCCAATCGATAAATCAACCAGAACTCTGTGGAAAATATGTTTTCAATTAAATTTTCATTTTTAAAGTAATCAGTTTCAACATTATTAAGTAAAGGTTAAGAAAAATTTCACTTTGCATGCTTTTTGATTGCCTTGTTGAAATTTGTCCTTTACATGACTAAAAAATGCATTACTTCTGTTTTGTAATTGGAATATGTTTTACCCGGTTATTGTTAATTTTTCCCAATATAAAATTCATTACTTTATCGGCGCTGCGATCGTTATTGCAGGGTTCCACGGCAAATATCATGTATGATGGAAAACTAATTTTTTTTCAAATCGTGATATAATTATTTCTCACATTTTAGGGTTGTCATCGATCAGCTGACTTTGTAACGTCGCCAAAAGTTCACGCGAAAAGTGTTTGTGCACAAGGCTCAAATCAAAGGTTTCCTAATTTTAGGGGTATCTACTTTCAGAATATAAAATTATTTTTCAAAAATCGTTTCATTCATTTTGTATACCCGTAGTCAAAAAGAGTTAAGGGGTATATTGTATTTGTGGAAAAAGTGGATGTGTGTAACGCAGAGAAGGAAAATTTTCCGACCCCATAAAGTATATATATTCTTGATCAGTATCAATAGCCGAGTCAATAGAGCCATGTCTGTCTGTCCGTCCGTCTGTCCGTCTGTCCGTCCGTCCGTCCGTCTGTCCGTCTTGTTTGACGCCTCGTTCTCAGAGACTATCAAAGCTAGAGCAACCAAATTTTGTTTCCAGACTCATGTGATATTACACTGTTACAAGTGTATCTCAAAATTTCGCACCACCACCTCCCGCACCAACAGAAAACGAAAATCTGTGGCAGCCACAATTTTGAAGCTACAAAAAAACTAAAAACGCAGTATCGTAGAGAATGACCATATCTATCAGATCTGAATTAGATCGGATCATTATTATAGCCAGAATGAAGAAATTATTTTCAGTTGCTTCCCCCACCTCCTCTGGCGTTGATGACGATATTCATTCTCTTTCTCGCTCGCACACACTCTGCCCTGTGCAATGCGCGAGCAACCCCTAGCGGAGGAGATGTAGAATCTAAATGGTAGATGTAGAATATCAGTTCTACATGTATAATTTATATTTTAGATGTAGATGTAGTTAACAAATGTAGCAAAAAATGTAAAATGTAAAATTTTAAAATTTATTTTTAAATTTCAATCATAAGCTCACAAATTTATATACTGACTGAGTACGGGTATAAAAGTAGAGTCGCGACTAGAAGCGACTCACGTTCCTTCTCGTTTTATGTATTATTTTATGCTAAACAATTTGGGACCATTGTGGAATGGAGTAACAGGGGTACATATGTACATATACATATATGTATGAATGTATGTATGCATGTTGCATGCATGTTTTGGTATAATTTTGTATTTTATGTAATTTTTTGATATGTTTATACCTTTAGGAATTAAATTTGAATACTAATAATCTCAAATTATAAAAAAAGCTTTTTATTTGGCATAGCCATTTTCTAACGTTTTTGGTTGGTGTTTACACCCAAAAGCTGGAAAAATACCAATTAATTTGCTTTCATTTTTTTTATGTAAGATAGTTTCTGCTTTTTCTACTGCGAATCAAATCCAAATCAAGATATCTGAGTAGCGGATTGTTATTTATTTATGATTAATTTATGATTTATTAATGATTACATTCATTGATTTTAGTCAGCATTTAATAAAAGCTGAGGCATATTCTTGGTTGGATCATCTCATTAGTAATTAAAAAATGTACCAAAAGTTGCACTAAGAAATACATTCCAAAGAACACTTAAATCTGGCTTTAATTTCCCTATTCTAAATTAGCTAACGAATAATGAAGCAGAAAAAAACTATACATACATACATACGTATTTATAAGGCAATAAAAGGAGCAAAAAATTAAATCTGAGACATCAGAAAAATATTCACACAATTACTTACATATAAGACTTAATAAGAGTATACATATGTACATACATACATACATATGTATATAGCATTCAAACAGAAGTATAATTAATTCCACTATTAATTAATTATTCAAATAATTCGATAAAAACTTTGCAATGAAAGAATGGGACACAGAATACCATTATATGTACTTACATATGTATGTATGTATGTAGATACTTCGAAATGCCATTCATCGGTAGGGAGTAATGAAAATGCCAAGCAATTGTTCATCAAATGAATGTATGTAGTTTCATACAGCTAAAAAGATATTTAAATATGCATGTACATATGTGCATATGTATACATAGGTGTACATTCCTAGTACTCAGTGTAGGGGGACTTCATTTGTTGGCCAATTCGATTTAAATGGAATAAATGTACATATGTAAATCGACATCGAACGCTGGCGATATGTAGTACGAGTACAATTTTTGTTTGCCCCGAAGATGCGCCTCGTCAATCAGCGGGCCAGCCAAGAAGGAAAACTTATCAGGATGGGTAAACGCATTTCGAAGGGTCGACGGACCCAGCAACGATAACAATGGGGGATGTGGTGGAGTGAAATTTGGAAATCGGAACGATGCAGATGCGGTTTATGGGCTGTCTTTCTCTCGCCCTCTCCCATTCTCTAGCTTTCTCTGTTTTCTTTCTCTGTCTTTAGAGGCATCTCCACCCCATCTACTCCGCATTTCCACCTCTTTTTCAGCCTCTTTTCTTTAATGTTCCACTACCTCCTTCTCCTCTGTGATCTTCACTTCCGCCATTGTTTTTCAACCTTTTTGATAGCATTCGGCTCATCATCCACATCTTTATCAGCCAGTCGCTTCCCCACTCTAAAGGTATTTCCCCCCACCCCTATCACTTCCACTCCCACTCCCACTCCAACTCCTCTTTCTTTTCCACCTTATTATGCTTCTTTCTTTACTCCATTTTTTCTTCTTCTGTGGCCTCTCCATCTTTCTTTCCACTTCTCCTACTATCTCTTCTTTTATCCCCCTCCACTTTCTCCACCATCATTCTCCTCCAATCTCAGTCTCTTTCTTCTTCTTTCCATCCTCTTCATTAGTCTATCTCTTTCTATCCCTCTCTCTGCCTCCACTTTTTAGGTCCCCTTTTCCCCCCACCTCTTTGCCACCTTTTCCACCTTTGTTACCTCTTTTGCCGACCAACCCCTTGATCGAGCGATGCTCTTTCGTTGGTTTATCTCAATTAAGGCAACGGCACTTTTTGTTTGGAAAGAGATGCCCAGACACATACACAGCGTACGTAAGAAAGAGAGAGATTGCTGGTAAGAGCAATGAGAAGGCATAAACAAAATGGTAAATGGAAAATCGTGTGTGTTTCCTCGCCGCATTTTCCAATTACCGATCGACTACGGGCCCCCGCCGGCCATTTTGAAATTAAAGAAAATTAAAATCTCGTTTCTTGTTTTTTGTTTTCGTTAATTTATGATTTTTGTTGCTGCTGAAACTGTTTCAGTTTTATATTTAGAGAGAGGAGGATACGTTTTTCTTGTATGTACATAGAATAGAATGCCATAGGAATAATCAGAGCGAAAACGATTCTACAATTAATATGTTAGGAAAAAAAAAATATATAGATTACATTTAAAACATTAATCGTATGATAGAATTACATTTTACAAACTAAAATTATGCATTTTTTTGTTTAGATTTTTTTTTTTTGGCGTTTTCTCTTACACAAATGTCACACAAATATTTTTATATTTTTTTGTTTTATTTAAGAACTAGGCAAAAAAAAAATCAATCAATAATTTTAGATAATACTTCTTGCATTTATTTGGTTTTATTGCTGCTGCTAATACTTTTTTCGATCTGCGATCTGTCCGATCTAGCGGTGTGCGGATCTAGCGGGGCACCAGATCTATGTAGCTATTGGGTCGCATCATCTGATGATGGGCCGCCGATCCGTAGAAGGTCTGGTAGCTGGCCGTCATCCCGTAGGCGGCTGCCGCATGTCGCGACACCTTCAGCTTGTCGTACGTATAGGGTCCATGGCCATGCCCATGGGCGTGATTGTGGGCGTGGCCATGGTGATAGTGGGCGGCAGCAGCAGCGGCCGCGTTATGATGATAAATTGCCCCAAAGTTGCTCTGGTCCTGGGAATAGGGCTGAGCGATGCTGGAGTAAATATTAGCCGCCGCTGCCGCCATCACCTGGGGAGTGGCCCCAGCTCCAGGTCCAGCTTCTGATCCTGTTGCTCCTGCCACAGTTGCTCCGCCTGCTGCTGGTGCTACTCCAGTGGCCGCCGCTGTGCTGCTGGCGGGGATTACAGCTGGCGGGGAGGCTGAGCTGGTAGAATGTGGCGTCAGTGGATGGGTCTGGTAGGCATGGTGATAGCTGCCATATTGATTGTGGCTCTGATGATGCAACGTGGCATGTTGCTGCTGCTGCTGGTGTTGTTGCTGCTGCTGCTGCAGGTGATGTTGCTGTTGCTGCTGCAGCTGCTCCATTTGAAAGGACAACAGATCCGGGGAGTTTCCTGAAGCGGAGCTGCTCGAGGGCGTGGCTGGCAGTTGCATGCCACTCTGCTGTTGCTGCTGTTGCTGCTGCTGCTGTTGAGGATCCACGCTCAGCTCTGTACAACTCAGGCTGAAATTGTTGCTGTTTGTTCTTTCCTTGCCACTCAATTGCTGCTGTTGTTGCAGTTGTTGCTGCTGCTGTTGTTGTTGTTGCTGCTGTCTGCTGCTGCTGCTGCTGCTGTTGTTTCATGCGAGCCTGACTCTCATGGCTCATTGTGCTGCCGCTCGTTCTGCAAAGATTGCAACAGAAATTTAGGAAAATCATTGATTAAAACGATAATTATTATCATTTAATTTGATCATTTTTCCACTACAGATTACACAATCTTTAAAATAAAATAAAGCACTACGAGTATGTAGCCTAAAAGTTGTAAATAATTTCCTTCAAAATAGTTTTGCCAAAAGTGTCTTTAGATTTGCTAAAAATGCATCCTTTGCATTGAAATATTCAGAGATGTTCAAAGCAGGGCTTCCACATGTTAACATCTTAACAAGCTGTTACGGCTCGGTGTAACTGCTTGCCGTTACTGTTCAGTGTAACCTCTCGCTGTTAACATGATGTTACCGATCAGTTTACCCGCTCGCTGTGTTCGTTTGATGTTACGACTCTCCAAAAGCTCTGGCAGAGCGGTCTGGTCTCCACACGACTCTACAAACGGCTCTCATACCGTTTAGAATGTAAGCTAGAATTATTTACGCACCAAACACTTAATGTTAAGGAAAATATACAGTGAACATTTATAACGATTATATTCAAATGTACATATGTATTCATACCCTTTTTTTCGTTCTCTGCGTGTTCATCTTTTTTTTATATCTACAATTCTCCCACAATCATTTGTCCTACGAGTCGGTGTTCAAAAATTTCGGATATATCAACATCTGCTAAGATCTGAACGCTAATTTAAATAAAATTCTGATAAATACTTTTTGATAAGCGTTTGAGTTGAAACAGAATCCGAATACCAATACAAGAATTATGTGAACCAAAAATTTGGAGCACAAATTTTGAGAAATGCTGAGAATTTTTTTTTTTTTATAAACATTAGGGCATAAACAAAAGAAATTGCAGACCCCTGATTTGTTTAGAATATGTTGGGCTTCCCAGTTCCCCGTTCTCGACAAATATGAAAAGCCCTCGGAAAAGAGAAAGAAATTGTTTATGCCGTCGTCCCATCTGTCAGTCGATCCCATCAGCATCATCAACATCATCAGCATCCTCGAGACATCACTGGCTGCTGCTGTTCTATTCTGTTCTACATTTTGAAGTTCTTTTGTTTTTGAGTTATTGTTTCCCTTTTTTTATTTTAGATATTTTGTTTGCTGCGACGCTTTGGTGATTCCGGGAATGTCTTTGGCCGCCGTCGACGGAATGTCTAGTTCCACTTGGGACTGGCATGGGATTAGACTGCTACTGGGGCTACAGCTGCAACCCACAGAAGTGGGTCAATTTCCTAACAAATTTTCTCGCTTTGGGACTGGCATTCACAAAGTTCAATAGAAATCCAATTGGTTTCATTTTTAATGTGTCTAACAAATTAAATTAATAATTAAATTGTGATTGCTTTTAAATATCATTTTAATAAAAGGTTGGTCAGAACCCTTTTTGGAATCAGAACAAATATACGAAATGAGGCAAAACCTTTGCAGATACTACGTACATGCATATGTACATACTACATATGTATATATAAATAAAGATACTTACACATCGTTGGTGCCATCGTCTCGAAAGCCTTTGGCGAAGGGATTGCTGGAAATCTTCAGCTGTGTCACCTGCAATACGGAAAGAATGTTTGGTATTTATATTGTGTGTTTGGGTGTTTGGTTGGAGTGTATGGTCGGAATGCTTGAGGATGGGGGAACAGAAGCTGCAGCGAAAACAAATAAATTAGATTCCCAACAAATTAGAGAAAAATGTTTACAACTGGAATTCGCATTGGGAAATACGAGCGGAATACACAGAAAATGATTTGCAATAAATTTTGAAGAGGCCGCCGAGCAGGAGCAGGAGCATAAGAGGAGGTGGAAAAGTGTTAACGCCCACATTGAGCGCATAAATAATTTAAATACTTTTCAAGAATGTCTAGCTATATTTATAGCAAATGTTCTCTCGGCCAGCGATTACCCGATGTTACCCCACAGCCCTGTCCCCCTCACCGCTTGCTAGAATTATGAATTATGCCTGAGACAAATATGAGGAGGTATGGAGGAGCCAAGCAGATGCCACGAGTCCCCCTAGTTTGTCGTGAAACTTGTGACCCGGCGATAAGATATCACTCAGAGTTCTCCACCCTCTCCAAAGTTTACCTTCTGACACTTTGATTGTGCTAATATTTGTTCGATAAGTCTCCCCTGCACTTGCCTTCCCACTTTTAATAACATGACATTTGAATTTCTCGGAATTCCCGACTGCATTTTGATCGCTTCTCGCACTTGCCTTTGCATTCGTTGAATAAACTTCAATAATTAATTTTTTGTAACTATGTACAATTTACATATATTTTCTGCAATGATTTGAGGTAATCGATCAATACGATTTCACCTTAAGAATTTTGTCAAACAAATATTTTTATAACGTAAAATAAAACTTTAAAAAAATTTCCTTATGCGATTTATAAATTAAATATAAAATTAAATGGTCATCTCGGTTGAATGTCCATTACGGTTGAATTTTTATAATATTTCATATTTCATTTGGATTGAGGTCTTTAATTGAAATATTAAAAAAAATATAAAAACAAAATTTAAAATAAAAAAAATGTGTTTTTATTTCGTTTAACTAATTGTGGTTTACTATTGGGCTATATTAGTTGATTTACCTAATCAAATACTTGACTATAAAACTGTGCTTTTCCCTCGTACTTTCCCACGAAACACTGGAAATTTCAAAATTATTTTTATGTATACACAAAGTAAAATGGCTCAATAAATTATAAATATACATAAAACATTATTGTTTCACCGTATCTGCTGGATAAGTGTATCTTTTCAGTCGTTGATTCTATCTCCTGGATAGGCATACATTTTCCTATATTCTTTCAGATATGTAAATTCAAATATATTTCTGCTGTTGTTGTATGTAGAGCTCCTCCCGCACCCCTTCTCGGGGCGGAGAGCTTTGGCCCCTGCGCTCGTTATAAATTATGGGAATATCATAAACAATGAGGCCGAAACGGCACAAAATGGTTGCGGCCTCTTATTTGGTATGCGGCCAGAGTGGGGGAGGGGACGGGACGGTACGCGGGGCTAAGTAGTAAGGAGGGGAGGGAGCCAAGAGGGGAACTTTTGTACATCTAAGGGGATTACTTTTTTAATTTTGGCTTAAGGGGTACAAATTCTCCACACTCACCCTCTGATTCTGGTAGGCAGTCACGGCCGTGAAGCTCGTCTCCGGAAAGATGAACGTGCGAAAGTGGCTCGAGTGCTCGTTCTCATCCAGGGAGGCATTCTTTGGGGGCAAGTAGACCAGATGGAAGCGCGGCTGATAGCGATGCATCGAGTTCAGTATGATCTGGAGAGAGAGAGTGACCATTTCCAGGAGGCATTAGTACACTGGGATGAAACCTTCTGTCGGTTGCAGTCACTCACATGTCCGTTCTCGTCCAGCTGGTTGTTGGTCAGCTTCAGCTTGTCAAAGGACACGATCTGTTTCATCCAATTGGATCCGGCCGCGGGCGAGTCGGGATGTACATGGATGCGAGGCGGTGAAATGGGATCCGCTTTGCCGGCCACCACCCAACAGGAGCTGTCAAGGACGAAACACACACACATGAGATCACATGATCACCCCTGATCACCTCTGATCTCTGATATGTAGAGGCATCTCTGATGGAAACTCACTTGTGGAAGGCATAGCGATAGCGCTTGTCATCCATGGGCACAAAGTCCATCATGCAGATGTAGGTGGCATGGGGATCGAGGCCCCCAATCCGCACCTGAAACGTGGGAAACATGCGACGGCCCGTCTTCGTGATAATCATCTCGGTGCCCTGGGCATGGAACTGATCCCACAGCGCCTTGGTCTCCAGCACAACGATGGCCTGGGCCAGCGATGGATGCACTGGCTCTGATTCCTATTAGCGGTTTAAATGTAAATAAGATTATGAAAGCTATCTGAAATGATTCAGGTAGATCATGCAATGATTCAATTGATGTTAATTATTAGGAACAAGTTGGATTCACTTTGATAGATTTACTGGGTAATTTAATATTCAATTCATCTGATTTATAAAGAATTGAATTAAGATTGAGTACCAAATTGCGGAACTGCAATAAATTTAATGAAATGTAATTTTCTCTGTTGATGTACATAAGTACACTTGTATTTATTTACATGTGTATGGAACATGGAACATTATATAAAGAATATTAATGTCGATATATTTACAAATATGTATATGGCGAATGTTGTAGGATGTTGGCTAAATATTAATTCGAAACAAATATTAAGAAATTGAATTGACTTTGTGGAAATTTAATCATTCTGATATATAGGAATATATGTAGAAGTCAATAACTTGAGAAAATCGTTCCAAAATAAATTTACATTTAACTTCTAAGAATATTAGCATTTCGAAAATGGTGGAATTTAGTGAATTTTAATTTTAATTTAATTAAAAAATATCAATTTTGACTCCTTCTTACCCCTTTGGCATTGCTGTTGTTGCTGTGATTATTGCTGGCTTTTACAGAACTATTTTCCAAATTGTTGTTGTCTTTTTTGTGTTGGTTTTTGTTGTATTTCTTGGCTGCTGGTCCTGCGGCGGAAGATGCACCTGCACCCGTTGCTGTGTTGTCACCAGTGCCCGACAGCAATGTTGCTCCGCTGGTGGCTTCACTGATGCCGCTGGCAAAGTCTGAGTGAAGCAGCGAGGTCTGCTCCTGGCAGCCGGCATTGGGGTTGCTGAGGGAGTTGCTGCTACTGTGCTACTGTTGCTGCTGCTGGATCCTGCCGCTGTGCCACTGCTGCCCGTGCTGTGCGTCTCGATGTCGGCCAATTTGGCATCAATCTGTTCCAGTGGCTTGTAAGAGCTGCGATCCTTGCCCGCCGTCTGAATGCAGGCTGTAAGGAGTCGTGGTTTGGGTTTTATACATTTTGAAGATCTTTGGAAATACTCAAACTAATTGTTGACCTGGATATAGTATATAGTATAGGATCATCTGAGATTCAGCGTCTGCTGAAAGGTAGCGTAATCCGACTGAAACCGTCCAAAACAAAATTCCACCCACTTTGCGTTCTGTTCTTTGACAAATGACAAATGAAACCAACTGTATGTGTAGTATGTATGAAGCATTTTAGATTTGCTAATTTCATATTTAATTTGATTTATGCGAATTAAAGTGGAAAGAAATCACACAAACAGAACGAGAGGGACACACAGCAATGAAGACGACACGCCGGCGCAGATACTGCCGCTGCAAACTCCTTTCCTATCTCTCCCTATAAACCTACCACATCCTCACCCCCACCCGCCACTGCCACTGCCACCGATCTGGCTATATAATGAGCCGACTTTTGCTGGGCAAAAACGGAACAAATGGGACAACATATCCAATTATAAAAAGGCGTCAGAGCAGCGGCTGCTGATTGAGACGCCTGCTCTAAATTTAGTTTGCCCCTCTCAAGGGCCTCAGGCGGAGTGGCGTTCACAGGGAAGGGCCTGCCCGGTGCCTGCAGCTTCTTGTTGCAAGTAAATTTTGCAATTAATTGTCAACGATTCGGCGAGTGGCAAAGAAGGCGAGTCGCGGGTCGTTCCCTGGTATCGTTGCCAATGACCCATGACAGGTCGACTCTGGTGCCTTTGGTGCCTTTGGTGCCTCTGCCTCTCGGCTCGGCGTTTTCCCGCCATCAATTATCGCTTAATGAGACACACTTTTTCGGTTCAGTTCAGTTCCCTTCCTCTGCTCTTTTTTTTATCGCTGGCTTTACGTTCTCGCTGTTGTTCTGAGTGCTTCACGAATGAATTCTAAAATCAATTAACGTTTGGCACAACAAATCGTTTTTCTGTCACACAAAAACATCAAACAACAACAACAGAGGCGGAGGCAGAGAAAAATGCCAGCCACTTGAGAATCGCAATCTCACAGAGAATTCCCCGAGCTAATTGCTCCGCTTTCTGTACTTTCTGTGCTTTCTGTGCTGGCTGCTGCCATGGTTCGTGTATTTTGGTAATTACTGTATCCGAAACGGAATTCAGAGTCGAGGCCTCGGATCCATTAAGGCTCGAGAAGAGCACCAAAAAAATCAATTATGAGCTCCACTTTTGGTGGGGACACTCAGGCCCTCAACTGAAGTTTTCACCGAATTTTCGAAGTCTGAGATGAGAATTTTTCGTAAGTTTCAAAATGCAAAAGAATTAATTTTCGAATCTTTCTAATAATATTTGTATATAGTTTTACCAAATGTTTCAAAGCTACAAATTTTGTGTTTAAAGTATCAATGATGAAGGAAGCAAGGAAACTGCTCAAATGAGTTATGCATATTAAATATTTCTTGTGTAAGCGCAGAAAAACAAAAAAACTTTAAAGATGTCGACATCCAGCGAATGATATTCCTGTGATTTATATTTTTTAAATTTCAAGGAGCATAAAATTCATCTTATTGTTTTCTGATAATATTTGTATCCATACACAAAAAATAATTCCTGTTGCCGTAATGCTCCCAGTCCAATACATATATTTATTTTCATATGAATATTTTAAGCTAGAGTTCGAAAAACAATGAATCCTTCAATGAACAATTACATCTCTCAATCTCACTGTTACGAGTATGCAAATTTATATTTAAATTGATAACAATCTATTGATGTTCGTTTCGTGCGACGCAAAAGTAGACTATGGAAATAAGTAAGCTGTAAGTATGCCTGAAAACTATGCACATTTGATGTACAAGTGAAAGCAAATAAGAACGCGCTGGTTACTCGTCTCACTGATTTTTCTGAATTAAAATCACATGAAATGTCTCGCCCACATCCCAACATGTACACACACATATTCCATACCATTTTCTTGCTAAAAACCCAATCTCTGGACCGCAGAGATATTCTGATCCGACACTCACCTTCTATCTGTTTCATGGGGCTGAGGCCGCCGGTCATGTAGGGCGTGGTCCAGTAATCGTTGGCATAGCAGCTGTAATCCGTTAGATTGGGGCCCAGGCCATTGTCCAGGAAGGGCATCGAGGTGCTCATCATGGCGCTGGCGCACTCCGTGGGACCCATTAGGTGAGTCATTTGAGCCCGTATTTATCTCACGATATACGCCAATATATACACGTGTATTCTTATGTATATCTGTCAATTGGTGGCAACTTTTGGGTATCACAATAAAAAAAAGAAACGTATTCCTCACAGAATTTGTTGGCCCATTTATTTGAGTTTTGCTCGCTTGGGGCTGCTGCTATTTGATTGTTTTGATCTCAAACGTTTTTCGCGCAGTTGTCAAATTTGATTATTGAACACTGCGCACAGACACGAACACATACACACACACACTCATGGGAGTACACTGGAAAAAACTTTGATTCTTGGGCGGCGGAGTGCTGAAAAATTGCTTTGTCAATCAAACAAAAAATATATACATATATATTGAGGCTTTGAGGCTATTTTCCATCAAATGTTTTCTTGTGGTTTCTTTTTGGTTGTTCTTTTTTCAAATCATCCGCTTCTGTTTTATGGCCCGTTGGCGTTGACTGGCGAAAATTTTGTCGGAGTGATCGATCACTGTTCGAATCGATCGATCGATCGATTGATTGACTTGAACTTCTTTTATTTGTTTCCTTATTTTTTGTTGTTTTGCTTATTGTGTGTTCTTTGCAGAAATCTCGCTTGGCTTTTGTCGGAGGCGTTGAGTTGTCTCAATTGCCACCTTCTTCCGGCCAAGTGTGAATTGATTTTTGTCGATCGACTGCACACACGCGAATAATAGGCATTTATCTATCTATCTATCTATCTATCTATCTATATGTATCTATCTATGCCGCACCGCACCGCATCGAGCACTCAACTGATCCCAAACTAATCTCAATTGAACTGATCTGAAGTGGATCCACTGACTGAACCGTTCGCAGCGTTGCACACACATCCGTTCCGTCAGGCGCTTGTCTGCCGAATGAGAGCTCTGCCGGAGACTGACTGCCGTTCCGCCAATCGCCGCCAGCAGCATCCAAATTTAGACAGAGCGATCAGTCGACCAATGAGGCTGTGGCTGAACCGTCTCCTCCTTTCGGGGGCCTCTAACTTCGCTTTGGGTCGACATCTGTTTGCTCTTCGGTGTCCGTGTGCTCTTGTTGACTGGGCAGAACTGATGTGCTCTGCTGCGTACAGCATAGAGCACGAAAGAGGCATCGATTAGCTGGGGATAGCGGGGATACAGTGGATATTCTAATGGGTGGCTAAAGATTTTAAGTATTCTATTTGATTCAATTTTCTCTACAAGTTTTTTTATTAATTATTATATTTCATCCAATACTCGTATTCTCTCCCCATAGCATATCAACTTAACTTGAATCGTATTAATTTATTTCTTTTAGCACCAGCTTTAGTAACTTTATAAACTCTAAGTTTTCCTTATTGTTGATTTTGCTGGAGCGAATGGACAGGTAGACTTGTCTGCTGATCCTTGTCCGTGAACTGTTTACGTATTCTCATACACATCCTAATAAACGGATGACAGACACGGACGAAAAAGGTTTTGTAAATTTGTAATTTAAATTGAATTAAATTTAAATTTATAATAATTGTTTGTACTTCAGCTACTACTGCCCATAGAATCTGCGGATATTTCAGTTTGCCAAATTATAATCGTTCCTTAATCCATTTTGAAATAAACCTTCATCACAGGCCTTACTGTACTCTTTCTCTCCACCTCCCTATGTGCGCGCCGTGCCGTGTGCTCTCTCTGTGGGCGTGGTCTTCTGGCAGTGGCGACTGATCTTTGGGTCTGGTCTGTGGTGGGGCCACCGATCGCTTCTTTGGCTGCGTGCGAGTGGGCGGGCTGACTGGGTGGGTGGGTGGTTGTGTGGTTGTGTGGACTGACCTGAGTCATTTGGAAAATGCGTTTAGTTGGACTGCCACCACATGGTGGTGCTGGCAGTGGTGCCTATTTTGCTGCCGCCTAGTGGTGCCCATAAATACAAATTGCGCCATAACCTCGACACTAAATAAACCGTAAAGAGGAATACGGAATAACCGGAGAGGAAGAGCGTGAGCAGAAGGGGGACAGAAAGACTGCGAGCGAGTGAGTGAGAGTGAGAAAAATGGCGTCTGTTTTGGCATGAGGCCACACGGGTGGGTGGGTACTCCAGGCCCATGGGGCGGCTGGGATGGGTAGGGGAGAGCTCGGCTGCCCGATGCGATGCGATCCGAACCAAACCGATCAAAGCAAACAATTTGTTTCTCATTTAGTTTTCAGTGTCTGCTTTTCATCAGCCACAGGCATTCAATTAAATGCAGCAGCAACAGCAGCAGCAGCCATACCTGGCCTGGGGCCCTACACCTGATCCGAACCGATCCAAACCGATCCGATCCGATTTGTTTACACGGCTCGCCGCACTCTTCCTACTCTACTCTCTACTCTCTACTGTGGTGTGTGCGCATAAATCTTAGCATCCAGTTGCGCCCAGGACTTGGCCATTATCCATTTGCCGCACTGTTTACAATTATTTTGAGTTAAGTGGTTTTCGCTTCGAATGTTTCCTTGTGGCGAGTCCATAAATAATTCATAAATTGTTGAATGCCTCTCTGTATGCCCAAATTGTTATTACATTATTTGTTAATCATTTGTTTAGCCATAAACCAAAAATGGAATTCAAATTGCTGAATATACGGAAAAGCGATTCGAATTAATTGCTTGATACTCGTATAGTAAATGCGTAGATCGGAAATGCTTTAACCATCGATGGCCACTACCATGCGAGCACCCTTGTACATATAATGGTATTTCGATTCAGATGTTGCTTGGCCTTTTCCTTGGAAAATAAAGAAAAGCCAGCAGCATGGGTAATGGATTGTTTATTCTAAATAATAGCAAGATCAGAGTTTGAACAGCCTTTAGGGGGCCGGGGGTCTATATTCATATTTCCCCAACAGTATTTTCGAGCCAGCCAGCACATACATTTATTTGTACAAATTTTTAGTGAAACCCGTAGATTAAGTAGTCGTAAATTGAAGGCATCCAAGTCACATAAACAGTCAACAGTCCACAAAATGCAGATCTATGTGCAGACACGTGATGGCAAGAAGACCCTCTACAAGTCTTGCCGCTTTGGCACCGCGGGCGATCTGAAGCTCCGCATCGGTCGCTTGCTGGGCGTACCCATGGGCTTCAGTCGGTTGGTGTTCAAGAAAAAGATACTGAGCAACAGCGTGCAGCTCGAGGAGATCGGTGTCAAGCAGATGTCAACGCTGGAGCTCTATTGGGAGCCGGTTATCTGCACCGAGAAGAGGCTGCGCGAACTGGAGCTGGAGGAGGAAATGAAGGAGTTGGAGATTCACAACGTTCACGAGCACATGTCGGAGAGCTATGATCAGATGTTGAAGACGGGCGGCATTTCTAGATCGAGACTGAGCTGCCTGGAGCACCACCTTTCCCTTGCCAGAGTCGAGTCGGAAGCCTTCCCCATCGCTCCCGCTGCATCTATTCCTGAGTTTTTGAGCCACCAGGGCTACAGCACAAAGTCCCTGCAGTCCCTGGAGTATGATGAAAAGGATATTGAAGTTTACTCCGATCTATCAGACGATGAGCTCGATCTATTGGCCATGTTTCGGCAAAAGTCCGATAGAAAATCATTTGACGAGCTGCCCTTCAAGGATGAGTCCATGCACGACCATGTAGAGGGAGCAGTTTGCATCAGCAATACGGATTTTGGACTGACTCCTGACTTGGACAAGCAGCCAGAGAAGGAGCCGGAGGAGTCGCAGGATTGGAGCGAGCTGGAGGAGCGGAAGGAGTCTCAGGATTGGAGCAAGCTTGAGGAGCGAAAGGAGTCTCAGGAGTTGAAGCAGCCAAACGAGCCGGAGACGTGGGACGAAATTTATGAGGACCACGACTCCACGGACTTCACGGACAATGAGAAGATCATTGAAAGCTCTCATTAAATTCCGACAACCGTAATCGAAGTTGTGCTGCACCTACACCGATGAGCCTTCAACAGCACTCCACCTGCCCCCCCCCCCCCCCCCCAACACTAAAATGATATCAAAAAGTAAGAAAAACAAGTACCTAAATTTCATTTATATTTCCACCCAAATTCATCCATTCCCACTGTGATCAAAATAAGCTCTAAATTGTCGTTTCAATTTGGGTTCAAGCCGGTTAAAGTTGCATATTTAAGGAGAATATTAATAAATATCCATAATCTACATAATTGGCTAGGATACAACTTTTTATTTCCAGATACAACCTATCCGCGTTAGCCGAATCAAAATACTTTGCAAAAAGACATTCAGTCCTCGCTTCTTCGTACTCATTAGTACACCTAAAATATACTTTCTTACTGCCTTCTGTCATAGTCAGTCGTCAAAATATAATTATATTTATGTTTAAAATTAAGTCAATGAGCTGCGACTATCCTTAATTCAGATCGGCGTGGGTTCCATTCTCAGTTGCTCTTTAAATTTATAATCAACAGTAAAAATCCAGAGCTTATTATATTATACATTACACTGCGCGACAAGGTAAGGCAAACTTATAAATGTACTTAGCACGAGACAGAAATTTGGTTGTAGGCCAGGATGAGTTAATAACTTCCTCATTTCCTCGTATATGCAATTTACCCTCAAAATATACCCTCAAAAATTCAAACAAAACAAAATATTACCCATCTTTTGTTCCTATAATGGATTCAGATGGGATGGATATATGGTATATTTTATATCAATATATTTTAGGGGGATATGTAGATACAGTATGTATGTATGTATGTATGTATGTAACTATGTACACATATACATATGTATGTAGTATATATTGACTTCATATTGGCTGATCTATTTCCGCATAGCGAGCGATTTTTCAATTGGAAATTCCACCCAGGAAGAGCCCAAAGAAAAAGAAAAGAACCCATAGGCAATGAAAAATAATTGACAAACATTTTAAAGGCGTCGACACATTTATGCCGCCCCTCATTGGCGTGGAGCTTCCGGTTCGCTGCCATGCCGTGGCAAGAGGCGGGCGGGGGAATGGAGGACAGGGAACTGTCAACTGCATTTTGGGCGCGGGAGGGGGGTGGATGGGGGTGTCAAGTGCTGAAGTGCCTCGGGCGTTGGCACCTCATAAAATCGAAAGCAAACAAAAGTGTTTGATCAATATTGTTTTCCTTTTTTCCATTAAATTTTCATCTTTATTTTCGCTTTCGTCTCTAAATTTTCGTGTGTTGTGTTTCAAAGCAAACAGCCAAAGGCCAAAGGCCAGAGTGTGATTTTTATACAATTACAAAAAAAATAATTCATATCTAATAGAATAAAGTGATGCAGGAAAAACATGTCTTTCAGTGCTCTCACGGACAAGTGTCCCCAAACATGAGGGCGGGCGGGAGAAAGGCTGGCGGCTCCTACAGCATCCAGGCGGCCAGAAGGCCGACGAGGAGCAGAGACATCGACAGCATCAGCTGGGCACTGGAGTCGCGGGCCAGGGGAATCAGGGTGTCGTTGGCCTGCAGGAAGTTGCAGCCACGCCCTGTGCACGTGAAGCAGTTGCCATCCTTGATGCACTGCTTGTTGGCCTGGGCAGTGCTGAGGCAGCCACGCTGGAAGGAGCCGTCGACGGTGCGGTTGCTGTTGCGAATGTAGCAGAGGTCGCCCAGCTTGTAGATGGGGCAGATGGAGGCGTGGTCGTACACCTGGCTGGCACAGGTGGAGGAGGTGGAGTTGCCCGAGCACTGGAGGCACTGGGCGCGCGATGAGGGGAACATCTGACGGTTGCAGCCCTCGGTGTAGGTGCAGATCTGGCACTCCAGCTCGTTGTTGCAGGAGGCCTTGGTTGCGTTGGTCAGATCTTTGGCACAGCCGCGGATGGTGATGCCATCTATAGTTCAAGATTGAAACTCGATAAACAGTGCCCCTTGAAATGGTCGCAGGATACTCACCAAGGACACGCACGTAGCACTCGGATCCGCTGGTGGACTCCGAGCAGTTCTTGGTGAACAGGCTCAGCGGATCGGTGGCGCAGCGGGACTCAGTCTTCGAGTTGCACTGGATGCAGCCATCTGCGAATTTAGCGAGTGGAACGTTGCGTTTGCTTTGAGTCATGGCTAGACCTGATTAGATTAGATTAATTTTTGTGGCAGCCTTCGGAACCATCTAACATCGGCGGCTATGCTAAAAATCCCAACCAAAACCCCAAGCTCGAATGCCCGAATGCCCAGTACAGTGCCTACCACTTGGACTTTTCAATTGGTTGTCGTTGGATTTGCTACAATTTTCCACCTGCCCTTGTCTTATGCTCGTGGCACGCACTGTACGGTGGGGCTCGTTGTTATCTCGTTTTCTCTCTCACAGCCATCGATTCTTATCGACCAAGCGTGTACATAGACCGAAAATGAGTCAACTAACATACATTTATGTCTCCACACAAGATAAGCCAAGTAAATACACAAAAATCAAATCTAATTTGGAAACTATTTCGAACTTTTGCAGCGTTACCATTAGGTACTCCTCGTACATTTAGCTTTCGATTCAAATTGGTTTCAGCGGAGTGACAGATGGCTGAAGTGAAATGGAATTCACAATATTGAAACTAAGAAGAAAACTTTACGTAGACATTTTTTTAGCTAGGTGTAAAGAAAACTACATGTAAAATTGTCATTTAAAATGTAATAAAATAAGCTCAATCTAAACAATACTCGTAATTATTTCCTAATCTATCTGATGTGTGGTATGAAAATATATCCATCAAAACTTCAATCAAATCAACAGCTCAGGAAATTCAAAACAAAAATAATATGAAAGTTCTTCAAGAAAAATGTGATTCTTGATTTTCAAGGTGTTTTATATAAAATATTTGATTTTTAGTTTTGCCTTTTATTAAAATGCGAGTTCGAGTCTGATTGAAAATGTCCTCGTCGGTGCAAAAATGAATAATAATTCATGCGTTTTAAAGCAAACATTTCTAGGCACATACATACATACATACATACATACATACATATGTATGTACATGTATGTACTATGCGGTAAGAATATATTTTTTCAGTGCATCTGTTTTGCAATATGAAACGATGCAACAGCAACGATGCATAATAGGCAACTGCCTATGGCATAGCCGAAGTTTGTATTCTTTACTTTGCGAGTGTCTTACGATCTGCATGTGTTCATACAGATGTACTTACATATGTAGGTACATATGCACTATATGAAGCTAAATATGTATGTACATATATCTGGAAAATATTCATTGCTCATTGCCGACAACACACACTAAGACACAAGACACCCACACAGATACGGAGCGTAGAGTGTAACTTAACCGTGAAAACGTGAACAGTTACCATGGACTCGGTGGAGGCGATTGATAAGATACGCTGCGTGCCGTTTGGTTGGATTTCGATTTGTTATATGTATGTTTTTATGGGACCCGCCGCCGCTTATCACACTTTCTTATATAATGCACTTGTAATTCGAACCAACAAAAAATAAATAAAAATATACCCAATGTGATGTAAAATCAGAAAAGTAAAGTGAGTGAACAAAAAGATTTACCACAACTGATGTAGGTCAAAAAGCACAGGGACGCAATCAACAACAAATAGAACTTCATGTTTGATATTTGATTGCAGACTCTAAATGTGAGTAAACTAAAGGAAGGTGGGGAGATCGAGTAGCGACACGGGGTAAAGCTGAAACTGGACTGAGTGGAAAGCACGTCGGCGCGCTTGGCATCGGGGGCCGACCTGTATCGGGATTTTGAGCTTGCGGTTGCCGACGACGATAAGATAACACATTCGTCATGATTCGTGACCGAGAGTAATAGTGGTAAAATCTAGGGAAAGGTGGCATGACACACACACACACACACACACACACACACTACATCGTTACGAGTCGATTTTAATTGATTTGCCATAGCAGCACATTTCAAATTTGGCGCGCTTTTGAAATGCGTTCCACAATTAACGATAGCTTATCGGTATGCCAGCCCTGCCAGATCGCGGAAATTCAGGATACATTCCACACTGCATTTATCGATAGTTATATCGTATGGATATATATTTACATGAACGGTCACACTGAATCCCCGCAGTATATTTCCCGACAACGATGTTTTCGATGTTTTGAAAGCAAAAAATCGATGAAACAACGATGTTTTTAAAATTTTTGTGTAAGCTATTATCTATGTAAGCTATTATATATGTTCCAGTCCCACCTTAGCGATAGTTTGGTCCAGGGATGCGTCAAAGCGCCATCTATCGGGTTTTCGATGAAGCTCACTTACATATGTTGGTATCGGTGAGAGCGGGAATCCGGGACTAAAGCCTAGTACTCAGATCCAAAAACTGTTTGGTAGCGAACTCATGTCATATAATTCGCTAGCGGCCATGTGGTGTGACCAGAGGTGTGCACTGCATTCCGTACGGTTACACTGCTTAGACAGATGCTTGGTTGTGTTAAAAGTTAATGAAATGCACTTCTTCGGCTGGCGTCGCTCTTTCCCAGGCATATCCTGGGCTCCCCAATATTTAATTGGCGAGGTAATGTGTCTGACTATCAGCAGCACCAGATGGCGACGACTCCTGTGCCGACCACCGTGAATACAACATGTTTTCAGAACCATATTTGATTTATATTCATGAAAATTAATAAAAATAATATATTATAATATCCATATAATTGTCCTTCATATACTGCTGTATTAATTAGATTCTATTTGTCTTTATTATCTAAATATTTAATTTGGTTTTTTTATCTCATATTGCAATGTTTGCTTCGAGTTTGCTGGAAAATTATATCAAATTGATATAACTTTACAGGGGGTAGAAACATACCAGCAAATACCTTTGGATACTTTTCTAGTATATATCGCCCATTTTTTTGTTGAACTGAGTACTACCTTCCGTACAGAGCCTAGAAAACAGTCCGTATCAGCCCTGATTCTGTTCGCTAGGAGTTTTTTCGGATCTGAGTACTAGGCTTTACTCTTTATGTCCCAAAGGGTTTTTAAAAAAACTTTTATTATAATTTAATAACAAAACTTGGTCGAAAACATGGTTATATGCTTCTAAGAAAATAGCTATGGTGCTTAAATCTTCTTAGGTATTCGTAGAGGTACAATTATTTTTTCAATAAACTGTTGTAATAAGGGTGGCATATAAAAAATTCATCAAGCCGTCTATAAGCAGCCCTTAGTGGGTTAAATTGTATATGTGAATTTGTGAATGTATTTATGTAAAAAGTGTATATACCGTTTTGAATATTATTTAGTATATATAACTAAAAATCAACTTTTCAATCTCTGTAATCATTAAAATATGAAAGATTTAAATTATTCTATTTAACTAAAAACATCGATGTTAGAGAAAAATCATCGATGTCTGCAGCGAACACTAGTGATGTAAATTTTTGTAAAAACATCGATGTCGATGTAATCGATGTTTTGAAAATTAAACATCGATGCTGAGTTGATGCATCGGGTCGAAACTTCGATGCATCGATGATCATCCAATGTTTTAAGACCTTCACATTTTCTTAATATTTTTTAACGAATTTTAAAAATCAAACAGCATGTATATTTTTTTTTAATGTTTTCCTAATGTATGCTTTCATAGCAGTCTTAATTGTTTGAAACAAGGTTAAACTTATATAAGGATCATACAAATAATGCACAAAAACATGTTTCAAGAACAGAAGTATGTCAAGCCTTTGCTTGTAAAATAAAAAGGAACATAATTTAATAAATTTACTTACTTCGGCATTGTAAACACAACTTAAAAGACCACAAAACCACAGAACAGAGCAAACACAGCAAAAAACTAAACTGTAAAATAAATACCATTCGACTTACACTTTTTAACCCGATTATCACTTCAGAATATAGCACATAGTATTAAATATACAATAAACTGGGTAATTTATAAATAAAAACGATGCATCGCTTCAGTATTCGATGCATCGGTATTAACAAAAACATCGGAAAAAATCAGAAAAAATCGTAAACAAAGCATCGATGTTTTTTTACATCACTAGCGAACACTCAAATATGACATCGATGTAGGGTTGTCAAATATTTGAAATATATCACCAAAAAAATATCGATATATTCGATATTTTTGATATTTTTTTGTTTTTTAACATAACAGCAATCCTGAAATTGAATTCCCATACAGAAAAGACAACAATTTTTCATATCCCATATCTTATTTATATTTCTTCGTTTTCATATACATAGGTATTAAATTCTAATAAACTAAAACATATTCAAGGAAGCATCCAAGGAGCTGGTCTTCATACAGATACATATAACTCAATAAAAAAAACTAAGCTTTCGCGCGAATTCTTCGACCGGGGCACATACACCTAGACTCAAACACACACACAACGATACATTTGTGTAAGTGTTTGTGGTTATTTTGGTTAAAAACACAGGCTTGTTAAAAGTATGAAAACCTGCTACATCACATTTCTCTCACGCTCGGACGTAATGCTTTTCTACACTACAGTTTGTAGAGGAATACGACTATAACAAAATGGCTCAAAATTTTAGCAAAAGTGTGTTTGCAGATCACAGCAGACCGCCTGCACATTTATTTCACCACGCGAAACTTTGTATTTGTTTTTGAAAATGTAGGTAGCATTGTATTTCTGTGTGTGTGTGTTTTAGGTGTATGTGCTCCAAAATTCAGATTTCAGATTTAGTTTGCGAACTTTCCAGTTTTTTCAGTAAAATCTGAAAAATAATTCCCTGCAGAAGACATGTCGAACATATCAAAATATATCGAAATATATCAAAAATAAAAATATATATTGATATTTTGCCAAAAAAAATATCCCGATATAAATATATTTTTTTTTGTGAAAATATCGATATATTGATATTTTGATATATTTTTGACAACCCTACATCGATGTTTTTCCAGCTCTACTGCGCTGATATTTTGATGAAATAAAATTTGGAATTTGTGGGAAAAAACTGTGTCTAAATTCACTAGAATGTCTGAGACACCACGCACACCTGGCACCCCCGGTAGCTTGGCCATGGAGATGGTCAAGGCCCAGAACACTGCGCTGGCAGATTTCAAGAAACCCACAGATCTCGTGCGACGCAAACACAAACCAAAAATCCTCACGGAAGAAATGTACATTGAAGAAATGTCCAAGATCATACAGCGCGACTTTTTTCCCGACCTGGAGAAGTTGCGGGCCCAGAATGATTACCTTGAAGCCGAGGCGCGTCGTGACTTTCTGCAAATGGCGGAGATACGGGCACGCTATAGTCTAGGCCGGATTCCAAGGATGGGCTACAGGAACGGTAGACGCAGCAACCGTAACAACAACGGTGAGTCTCCGGTCAAGGATGTTGCTATATCCCTCACCTGTTTTTCCCTTTCGTTAGCCATGTCCCCGGCTACCTTTGAGACGCCTGTAAGCCAAGGAAGTCGCAGCAACACTCCACTCCAGCGTGCGGACACACCGTGCTCCACCACCAGCGGCAGCAGCGCTCACAGCTTGGCGGAGGGCGGTTCATTTCCCTCCAAGATGTCGCTGGATGCCTTCCTGCAGAGCTATACGAGCGAGGACAATCAAAGCTTTCAGGAAATCATTGATACGGCCGAGCAGAAGCTGCGCCAAAAGTATTCCCTGCTGTACAACCACGAGCAGTTGTCCGCGGATCAGCTAAAGCGCGCCCTCATGCTGCCCAGCATCGAGCAGCAGTTCGAGGAGCCCGATCCCCTGAGGAAGATCGAGACCTGGAAGTACACCAACATGAACTCTGTTATGTATGTGCCGGACGGCGTAGAGTTGACCGAGGAGGAGCGTGTGCGGGCAGCGGAACGCCGAATGAGCATCCAGCACGGGGCCACCAGACTGCCAGAGAGTTTAAGCAACCATCAGGAGGTGGAAAATAAAAAGGCTACAGATGCAGTAACAGGAGCAAACGATTCCACTGCCACACCACGCATACGCGGCTTCGAGTTGCTACGTTCCCCCTCGCCCCACCCCGGTGTGGCCTTCTCCCCGATAATGACCTGGGGCGAGATCGATGGCACGCCCTTCCGCCTGGATGGCGGTGACACTCCGCTGCGTCCCACCCAGGGCCCCTCGTTCCGCATTAACGAGAACTCCCGCCGTGAGAACATTGCCATTGCCCTAGCCGAAAGGGTCAGCGAGAAGATGCGCAACCAGAAACAAGTGGCTCTCGACACTGCCCGACGCAACATCGGCTCGCCGCTGATACGTACCAACATGGAGCGTCTGGCAAGCATGTCACCGGCTGCCCAGCACCTGGCCACTGCCAAGCTGGGGTTGCGCGGCACGCCCAGTCTACGCCACACTCCAACGCCGGGCCAAGTGGCCAGGAGGAGAAAGATCACACCCGGTCTGGTGAAGAGCACAACGCCGCTAGGAAAGCCGAGACGCATCACAACACCATCCAGCAACACCATCATCGACACAGGCTCCACAATCACAGACGATCTGCTCAAGATCCCCATAAAGCCACGCAGTGCAGCGGCGGATTTCTTTTAGCACATTCGATCGTGGCCTTTGTTACCCCCTAACAAATAGTCAATTCATTTTTTGCGTTCCCAATTTTAATACAAGTACCCAATAACCATAATGCAAAATGTTTTTTAATCTAGGCCTTCGCTTGATCCCTGTAGTCAACATGGTCGCCGGACTGGAACCGCTGTGCCTCCAGCACCTGGATGAAACGCTCCGTTGTCTGAGGAGGTGTCAGCATTGTTTTGGTCTCGCGCTGCTCCCGGAACATGGCCACCACAGCGGGATCATGAGCCTCGCGCTGCACCTGCACTGTCATCTGGGTGTCAATCATACCGGGCGCATAGTTGAGCACCAGAGTGCCCGGTGCTGGCTCCTCGGTGGCCAGCACACGGAAATACATCTCCCTGGCCGCCTTCACAGTGCAATAGTGGGCCATCGAGGAGATTGGGGCTATGGCCGCCAGGGTACTCAAGTTGACCACCAGCTTGGGTACGCCAGCAAATATGCGCATGAACTCGCAGTTGAGGGCAATGGCGGAGAACACATTGGTGTGGTAGTACTGCTGCAGATACTCCGTGTCGCCAATCTCTCGCGCACGCTTCGATGTGTCACCCACAGTGCCTGCATTGTGAACGACAATGGCGCGCTGGAAGTTACCTGGAGACACCTTTGCCGGGAGAGAGTCCTGTAGGACACTGGCAAAGTCTTCGGTCTTGGCTGTGCCCAGCTCCAGCGCAAAAGTGTGTACTGACAGATCTGGATTTTGCTTCAAAATTGTGGCCTTTGTCTCCTCGAGCAGCGGCTGGCTGCGTCCCATCAGCACAACCACCGAGCCCAAGGGTTGAATGCGCTGCGACAGCTGCTGGGCAAACTCGCGGCCAATGCCACGCGATGCACCAGTCACCAGGAGATATGTTTTTTGCTTCAGATCCATGCTGGGACTTTCTAATTTTTCGATGCAATGCAAGCGGCAACAGTTGCTGGAAATCAATTGCGCTGGAGCTCAAACTATCTAAAATTTTCGTAATCGATAGTTTAAAATTTAAGACAGATTTAAATGGGATCGCAACAGGTGGAGTATGTATTTCTGCAGTGATATATTCAAATACAAAAACAAATTACATAGTACTAGCAAGCAGCGATAGAAGAGCATATGTATGTATACATAGAGCAGTTAGCACATACATACATATATGGGGAACAAAAACGAACAACTTAATTTTTTGACATGTACATACATATGTACAACTTTTTATCGTATTGAAAGAATCCTCTTTTGTTATGCGACGCTGAAGTCAAAGAATTATAATATGTTAAAAGCCCAATAAGCTAGTTTTGTAGGAAAATACTCGTAATAACTATAGCCAAAAACCCGCCAAATGCCCAGCTCACCCACGCCCAACAGCAGCAGCAGCTGTGGACCTTTTCGTTAAAACCCTATTTTCCAAAGAATCCAATAAAAGGGAGTTCCTAAAATAAGCCATTATTGTAGAAAATGGATTCATTAATCGAATTAAATTATATGTTTAGTGCTGAGAGTCCCAAATAGCTTATCGAATTAAGTCGAATATCAAAATTGAGGAATATAATTTTCATCGGTATATATGTACATATGTATGTGCATGTGTATGTATATGGTATATTTCGAAAATGAGGTGGGTGCCGTAGCCGTAGTGACTGGACCAGAATCTAGCGGTGACGATTCCGCGAAGAGTAAAACATATGTATAGGACTCACTCAACATCAATGTATTGAAGCGCTGCCACCTTCACATGAAAGTGAGGGAAAAGACAAGCTGTGCGCATTAATTGTTCAAGAATACTTGCAAATAAAGTATGTAAGTTTATTAAGCACCCTGCCACTGTCCACACTGGACGTGGATGGCATTATACATAGGTGTGTTCGATTTGGCCCATCTTTACGAATTGCAGAACGTCGAGGGGGCCATAAAAAAACATCTGCAGAAGAATCTGGCCGTCAGCAACGTCTGCATGATCCTGAATCCAGCGCGCCGGAACAGTATGGACGAGCTGACCAAAGAATGCCTCGAGTTTATGGACCGCAATGCGTCCGATTTGCTAAACCATGAGTCCTTTGTAGGGCTATCTAATGAATCGCTTGAGGAAGTCCTACGACACATTCGTAGCTCCCGAAGTTCAAATCTTTAAGACTGTATGCAAATGGTGTCTCTTCAATACGAGCGTGGACATCCAGATCATGATCTCACACATACGACTCCCGCTTATGACAGCCCAACAGCTTATTTCTGTGGTGCGACCCACTGCTAAATTCGAGCTTAACCAAAAATTCGACCCCATTGATCAAAAGTGTAGCGGAAAGAATCTGCCCCACCGTGTTTCCGGCTGCACAGGGTTGTTTTCGGGAGAGGAAGTACCATTACAAATTCGTTCAGAGAATATTACTATATTGGATCTCAGCAAGGTCTCCCTAATCAACTGTATTATCGTGACTGTTTATGGTGGTGGTAAATGGAGCGTATGTGCCGAAAGCGTCCAGTGCTAGAAAAAAAATTCGTATCACGGTACGTAATCCAAACTTGAAGGCTCAACCTGAGGTGAGGGACGTTGCCATGTACATTTTCCCAAGATCTGGTCTAAATTTATTGTTAATTCATTGATCCGCTGCTACTTAAATCGCAGATTCTGCGACTTCCAATATATTCGCTAAGGTATGTAGGGGAAAGGTGCCGGTTGTGGACAGAGTCTAGTTGTAACAAATATCTAATTATCGAATTTTATTTTTCGAAAATTTGTCTCTTTAATAATTTTTTGATCAAATTTTTCTGAACCAAGTAATAAATTTAGTTCCTTCACTGTCTGATACTTAAGACCTCTAGCTTTTAATTGGTACACATATGTTTGTATAATATGCAATAGGTCCAAAGGTAATGAGGCAAAAACCCTTCAGACAAACATGAAAACAGAGTACATACTTTCGAAAAAGTATTTAGAATTTGCTGGTCCCCATGCCCACAAGCTGCGAATCGCTTCTTATCAGGATTGATGGGGGCACCCGGCAACAGTCTACTACTCTCGTGCCTGCCCTGGCGCGCACCCCCAATGGCCACATATATACATAATTTGTTACGCTTATCGGTGATTTCGACTGGTAATGTCTGGAGTGGACTTTCAATAGTATATAAATATATATAGCTATAAATGCTGATTCATATACGGAACAGGCCAGCAAGGAAGTAGGGGGCTTTTGTACGATGGGGATCTTCATTCTTTGCATTCTAGCTTATCTCTAACGGGGTTTCTCTCATATATTAATATATATTATATAGTATATAACTTCACATGGCTATAGGTAAGTCTATTTTTACTGTAGGTACAGTATTTATATTTATAAAGATCTATTAAGTTTTTTGAACTTAAAGATTCCATTTGAGCTTCACTAATTGTAATTTTCAAGACTCTTTCCAGGATAACCACTCCAATAGTTGTCCTAGTAATCAATGCTATCTTACAATCGTCTCTGCATCTCTTCCTGATGAACAAATTGTCATCTACAAGCTTTCCTGCAAAGAACGGAGTTTTCCCTTCATTTAATCTCCCTTTTCCCCAAAACGGAAATCCCAAATAAAAAATCGTTTTACTTCTTTCAGTTTCCTTTTCGTGTGCCTCGCTCTTCTCCACCTCCAGTACCGGGGTCACCAGCCAAAGTTTATTAATTTCCCAAGCAATCAAATCAAAAACAGCATCCAAGTCGTTAACCATTGTCAGAACCAAGTCCATCAGGGACAGAGTCCACCTCCAGGTTTCTACTCATAAAACGTATGTGTCGTAGTAGTCGACATCGTGACCGGAAACGAAGGAGATCTCCTCTAGAATGTTGAGCAGCTTGAGGGTGGCCTGCAGCGGCTGGACACGTGGCATTTGCAGCATCTGTGGCGATGCTACCAGAGATTCCGGAGTAATCACATTGCCGTTGACATCGTACTGGGTCTGATGGGAGTCAAGCAAGCCGGGGGCATAGCTAAGCACATGGACATTGTGGCGAGACTCCTCAGAAGCCATGGCACGGAAGTACATGTCCCTGGCTCGCTTACAGGAGCAGAGTAGACCGCTGTGGATCAGCGGACGCACCAGCAGCGACGAGGTCACATTGACTGCCAGCTTCTGCACGTCGGTCAATTGTTTGCTTTGTAGCCAGTGCTGATTGAGGCCCACAGGGGCGTACAACTGCTGCTGGACATAGGCGGTCCAGTCCTGCGACAATTGTGGCTCCATCAGCACTTCGGTGGCGGCCAACCCCTCGTTATGCACAATGATGGAACTCTCGAAGATGGTATTCTCCGTCTGCTTCAAGGCCTGCTCCATCAGCTCTACACCATTGGAGTGGTCCTCATCCAACTTGCCCGTCTTCAGCTGAACTGAATCCGGCTTTAGCAGCTCCAAAGCAGAAAGTTTCTCCTGGTCATCGTCCAGGATGAGGGCAACAGATCCGGGGGCCAAACGACTGCATAGCTGCAGGGCCAGTGTCTGACCCAAAGGATTTGAGCAGCCACTCAGCACCAGAAAGGTGCGCTTATTTAAATCAATTCTTTTTGCTGCCATATTTAGTTTGATGAGAACTCTGAGCAGGATTTCCCGAACTTCGTGTGGAAGAAGAGCACCGAATTTTATACTTGCGATCACTTGCGGCTGAACAACTGTACTGAGCGGGAGCGATTCTCGGCTCTAAAAGCTGGACTCTGGTTGGCACGATAATCGTGAACTAGGTATATACTCGTGCTTAAATAATATACTTGGCGATGTGTGTGTATGGAAAACCTGGGTCTTCTAGCGGTGCTTCGTCGTTGCTCTGAGCTCGTGGGTACGTCAGCTCAGCGCTTATATGCCAGAACATCTCCTGATAAGACAGACAGCAAACAGACGACAATCATCTCTGCCCAGGCTGCGGCTCCGGCTCCAGCTCCAGCTTCGGCGTGTTGCCGTCCCATTAACCTGCAATTGCCTATTAACCAGCTGATTTTTCGGGCAACGAAATCCAGACGGATGATTTTTCGGGTAACGAAATCCAGACGGCTGACCTCTGGCATGGGGTAATTCATGGCATCCTTCTTTGCATGATTCTAATTGCTGATCGCTCGACTATTTTCGGCTTCGATTTAACGATGTCAAAGTGGGCGGGGGCTGAACCTGGTTGTGGACTGTGAAAGCATCTGATAAGGCAGTTAGTCAAGGCCCCGGGCATCACTGAAAAGAGATCAGCCAAGTTGGAGATGAAATCTTCTTTCAGAATAACTACCTACATATGTATGTACATATGCATGCATGCACACGCCCGTTGCTCACGTTATCGCTTTCAGTCATCGAACTCTAATTGCATAATGGATGTGTAATAATTCTTATCAATTAAAAAACACGTGTAAATATAGACAGCATCTTGTGCTTTCATCTATGGTTTAATTACCTGTTACATCAGGTAATGCACATGCACTAAGATACGGCCCAAAGACGTGTTTTATTTGGATGTGTCGTGTGGATTGCATTCGGAAGAATGTGCACTAGATTATTTCGATTTGCGCACACACACACTCGCACATGTCATCGATGAAAAGGAATTCCTGCCTAGCCTACGCGCTGCAATCTCCCATTGATCGGCGAATTTTTGTTAATTATTGTTTTTGATTAAAACAATAATAATTTAATCCAGAAATTGGGTTAACGGCCTGATTTTGTTTCTTTGGCGTCTGCTCCCGGAGGTCAATTTGCGAGATGACGCTGACCCAATTTTTGGATTGGGAACACGCAGCTACAGCTAATCGCAATATAATTCCTATAGCATTTCGACTTTGTCGCCACTTCATTGTTAGTTTTAGTCGCTGACAACAGGGTGGGGTGGCAGGGCGTTGTTGATATGAAATTCTATGGAATTCACTAGATTCGTTTGTTTATGGTGATTTGGTTTTTATCAATATCAGGTTGGGCGCTGCCCAATTCCGGGGAGCACGTACCCACTGGCTTAAAGCAGCACCGGAGCAGCGGCGGTTGGCGTCGCTGAAGCATCAGCAGACAGCGCCGCACGAACCTGAACCTGACCCTGGTGGGCCAGTCAAGATCAAAGCGAGAAAGCGTTGATGCTGGACCATGTGATGCTGCACTGAACCTTAAACCATGAATGGCCAAGATTTCTTTTAACCCGAATTGAGTGAAATACGGCAATAACAACAACGACACCAACACCAAATACTAATGCATGTTCTGTGAGCAACTGCAGTGACAAGAACCTAAGCAGCGGTTCTCAATCTTCTGGGGTATATAAAACGTGTGTACCGCTTCCATAAGCAGTTCAAACTTTTAACGAGCACCGAGCGGCACGCGACCGATAAAGAACCAAGCCAAGATGCAAGCCTGTAAACTGTTTCTCTCATTTTTGCTGGCAATGCACTGCACTCAAGCGGTAAGCATATCGAAGGAAAAAGCGAGCCAGAGCTACATATGTATTTGTTTTGAACGGGACCGCGACTTATTGTGCGTGTGAAAGTGAGACGACTAATGTGACACTGAGAATCTTGTGCCGTTTTGACGTTTGCCAGCACTTTTTTTGTATATTTACAATGAAAGCTAAATGTGTTTGATTTCTATTAACATTACAGCTGCTGGCTGCCTGTGTGTGCTCGGAAAAGGGTACCGACTATTGCCAAAGCTGCCAAGGACCGACAATTGTGCGTCCCAAGCCCCGCTACTATGAGCCCAGCGATGTTAATCTCTCGCCGATCGGTGACAATTGCTGGTGCAGCAAGCAGCTGATTGAGCCCGCCCAACTTCCAAAGACCTGCGGAAAAGTACGTGATCTCTTTCAATATGTGCATGCCTTCAACAATCTCTTGGGCCGCCGTATGCTCGAGGGTGCACTCGAAGCCAAAACACTGGCGGCTCGCCGTCTGGCCGAGCGTCTTCAGCGTCTGGAGCATATCGATTGCTACAAGAGGCGTCCATCCGGCTATCAATATCAAATCTAACTCCATGACTAACCAATCCATTATTGTTTAAGTCTTAGAATTAGTCCTAGAACTATAGATCCGGGACCAGTAACTAATTGTATCTGTGCGCGCACATCCATCATCAACATGTACAACATCATCATCCTCAGCTGCAGTATTAAGTACATATTTCCGCATCGCATGTTTTATCGGAGGGCCGCCCGAGTGAGCCGTGGGTTGCAATAGTAACCAGAGCTTCAGCTATGCCTCGTCATTGTAAACTTCACCATCATTATGCTCTTTGCCTTCATCATTATCGCTCCGTACGTGCTTCTAAGCATCAGCAATCTGAAGCGATAGAAACCAAATTCGATACCTTATAACGATACCCCCAAACTCTTGATCATTTACATACAGACGACGCCATGCAAACCCACCTGCGCATGCCAGCAAAGCGACGATAGCTACAGCAGCAGCTCCAGTTCCAGCTATGGCAAGTAAGTGGATCCAGCCCCATTATGAACCCATGCACAAGTCAACTGCTTATGTTTTATTCACAGCATTGCCTATGCTGCCGAGAAGACGGAAGATAACAGTCCGGCCGCAGATCCCATTAGTGTTAGCCTGGCAGCCCAGGCCGGCAAGGCCATTAATGTGCCCGAGGCTAAGCTGGCCTTTGGATTCGCCCAGAAGCCTGTCGATGGTGTGCAAAAGGTTCACTTCTCCAATGTGCCCGAGGAGAATCTTTTCAAGCTGAAGAGCGAGGTCATCACCCTGCAAAAGCCCAAATATATTGCCAAAGAGGAGGAGGAGGAGTACATCGAAGAGGAAGAGCAACAGCAGTCCTCCGATGATGAGCCGGCACCCCAGTTAACCTACAAGCAGCTTGGCTACATCACCGAGCAGTTCAAGAACCCCAAGTTCAAGAAAATAACCAGTTCCCGCTCGAGCTATGGCTCCAGCAGCTACGCCTCCAAGAGCTACAGCGATGGCTACGCCAATGTGGCCGGCAAGGTTTCCGTTGACTGTGGATTTAAGCCGGGACGCATTACCTCCTACCGCAATGCGAATCGCCAGGAGCCAGATGCTGGTAGCTGCTATTAGGCATTTCCTGCTCAGATACTTCCGATTGTAAATACATACTACTTATGCTAAGGAATGAATGGATGCTTGGCTATCTTAGAGCTTAAATATATGTACGTACTTTCCACTATTTATGCAAACAAACAAACAAAACACACACTTGTCTATACATTAAACTACATTTATTTGGCGCCGTCATATGCCGTCATATGGCTCACATCCGATTCGGCAATCTGATAGACATGGTCTTTATCTACGATACTGAGTTTTCGGTTCTTCTCGTAACACTTGTAACTTGTGATATCGCATGAGTCTAGGAGACGACAGACGGAAGGCGAGACATGGCTATATCGAATCGGATATCTGTATACTTTATGGGGTGGAAAATTTTTGCTTCTGTGCAGACTTGGAAACCTTACACATGCATACGGGAACTTTCGACCGCAAACGATCAAAGGGAAAATAAGTTGGCGAGTGGATAAAACATCAAAAGCCTATTAGACTGGGTAACATATATATTATATTCTCAAACAAGTAACACCAACAAGTATTTCTAACTCTCTCTTAGGTTCTGAAGAGTTCTTAGGGTGTCGGAGTCGTTGCCAGAGGGGGCTTTGCAGGTGACTTGGTTCGAGCAGACGTCTTTTTGGGTGGTTACCCATGGGCATAGACATCCTTGCTGGACGAGTGTGCCTTCACGACTACATCAGCCGATGGTGGAGATGTCTATACTGCAGCTACCTTCACTGGAGTTGCCCTTTTTTGGGCCACGTTCCCAGCCGAACCAGCCAAAGATCGTTCCCAACTCAATGGACAATAAACTGACTCTCTTGAGAACTTTCTAAGAGCGTGAAGACTTGGCCGATTGTTTCTATTAGTGTGTGGTTCGCCTCCGCTTGCAATGCGGTGCCAGCAACGCTGACGGAGAGCAGGCCTTAGCCAATGGTATGATGGCTTTCGCTATGGGGATGTCCCGCAGACGTTGTGTCCTTACGTCGTAGACCCCATTCAGTCCATCAAACATTCGTCTAGCCGCGCATATGGCACAATAGTTTTGATACCCCCTCCCTCATCGGGGCCCAAGTTTCAGCTAGATTCTTTTCTGCGGATTCAACGTCTGTGTTCAAACAGGCTGATTGACCGGTTTCTTCTCCATCTGGGATTTGACGTCCAGTGAATGTACCGCAGTGCCTCGGGCTCAGCCTTCTTCTTGTCCGCCTTCTGCCTCAACGGATGTGAGGTCGATCGATTGTTTATTTGTAGTCGAAGTTTGATGTTTTCAATGCTGAAGGCTGAAAACTGAATAAGCTGATTGAAATCAACAAATGATGGAGGATTTACTTACTTTTCCAGAAGGAGAGAGCCACAGCAGGGACAACTACATATATTTAATTTCCTATAAAAATAAGGAGAAATCGTTCTGATTAAGGCTCTTTTTAAGCTAGACTTTACTTTTTAATTCGACTTACATCGGACTACTCGCACTTCTCGGACTGAAACAACTTGCAATTCCTTCCCAGCACGTGTGTGTAGGTTGTAGATTACTTGCCGCATTATTTTCCTGTCAAATTAAAGAGATGTAGTTTCGATTGACTCACCTCCGACTTCCCGAACTTCGTCTGCAAGGGGAAGCCTCTTGAATTCGACTTACCTTGACTACATGCAAATATTCTATCATCAGCACATACGTTGATGCAATAGCGGCCAAAAAGAAAGACGTGGATGACGAGACCGAGAGAGCAGAGTCCCTGGAGCTGAAAGCAGCTGAATCTGTGGCCTCCACGGGAGACGAAGTACAAAAACTGTTGTGCCTTATGAGTGGATAAGACGCTTGATTTAGTGTATGACCCCTACGACACAAAGGCCAAACTTCTGCGATACATTCGCAAAGAGACACCCATCATACCGTTGGCTGGGCCCGAACGTTATTCAGCACTCCCGTCACCGCTCTCCAAGCGAAGGCGTACCACGCACCAACAGAAACAATCGGCGAAGCTTCCTGCCTCTAAGCCAGTCTCCAAGAAAGTGAGCCATTCTCCATGGAGGTGGGATCAATCTTCGGTTTCGATTTTCAGCAGAGAGGTGGCCCAAAAAGAGCATCTCCTGAGAAGGAAACTATAGTATAGACAACACCATCACAGGTTGATCCAGGAGCGAAGACAGACTCGACCAGCGAGGATTTCGATGCCGATTGACACCCAACAAAACAATCTGCGCGAGCCAAGTCCTGAAAAAGAGAATTTTTGCATTATTTAAAGTAGGACGACAAGGAATTCTTACAGAGGAAATATGGTAGAAATGACCGCTACCTTGATTCTTCTGTCAAAATAATAAGAACTTTTTTTAATTTAAAGATTAGAGCTCTAATTAGAGCTCTGGGAGAGGAAAGAGACCGTAGGAACTATGCGGTTCGTCTGGATATCCACGAAAACACTCAAAGAATTTACATGCATACATATGTATGTGCCTTACATTCAATTAATTTCTGCATGCACATACACATGTAAAATCTTAATAAATCGCGGTCAGTGAACACTTTTGAAAAAATTAATTTGCTTAGAAAACACACGGCACTATTGTTGCACTTTAAAGGAATTTCAGAAGAATATACAATTTTTTAATTTTTTCTCCGACCTGCTCCACTCCGACTATCCGAACGAACTGAATAAACTTATTTACGAATATGTAAGTACGGACTACTAGACAGCTACATACCTTGATTTTTCTGTCAAAATAATAAGAACTTTTTTCTAATTTAAAGAAGTCTATTAGTCAGATCGACAAAAAAACTCTCCCAGAGAAAAGAGACCGTAGGAAATATGCGGTTCGTCTAGCTATCCACGCAAACACTCAAAGAATTTAAATATGTGCCTGACAGACAATTAATTTTTGCATTTACATATGTAAAATCTTGATACATCGCGGCCAATAAACACATTTGAAATAATTAATTTGCTTAGAAAACGCACTTTCGACACATTTTTTGATTCACTTTTGTCACACTTTAAAAGAGTTTAGGAAATTTTTTTTTTATTTTATTCCGATCTGCTCCACTCCGACTTTCCGAACGAACTGATGATTTACGAATACGTACGGACTACTAGACACACTATGCATAAACTTTTTAAATTCACGTTTTTTTAACTTTAAACAAATTTTAGAAGAATTTTAAATTTTACACAAAATAATTTTTTGGATATTTTTGATTGCTCCACTCCGGATTCCCGAACGAACTGAAACTAGCCATTCCTCGATGATTTGAGAGTACGTACATATGGACTACTAGATCTAACTATGTTTTACATGTATGTTTTGACCTACAAATGTGTCGGATTCCAAAATTATTCTTTGTTTGTATTTTGTAAGTAGGCTACATAGATGTAAGATTACTCTTTTCTTCTGTGCATACGATACCGTTACATTGCTGCACCGCTCTTCTTGTCTTTTGCACTTTTTATTAGAGAGTGAGAGAGAATGCGAGGGCGGCAAGAGCTGACGCAGCTGAGTGCGAGTGAGATCGTAATGTGTGCCTTCACCCTTTTCCACTTTTTACTTGTGGCATGGCATCCTTGGAATGTGTGGAGCACATCAGCCAAATGAGCAAAATTATTTTGGTAAACATTTGGATGTATGTAGCCAATTTAAGCTCTGAAAGACACTGAAAGAACCAGCGAAAGCTGCGCACATGACTTTTGATGGAAAACATGAGCCAATGCGAAAGCAAATGCAAATTGTTTGAAAAGGTCAGCGAAACCCAAAAACAACCACACGAGAGGGGAGAGAGAGCATATAGAGAGAAAACCTTGCATAAGTTCAAGTTCAACGAGCTGCTGCACGGTATTTGTGTTTTTAGTCGCCCAACCCCAAGCCCAGAGACGTGGTCAGTGGCCGGCGGCCGGTCGCCGGCCACTGCGTGAGAGATTGCGCCAGTGGATGCAATGGTTCCATATAAAGAATGCGACAATTGAAGCTGCGGCTAGTAGTAGCCACAACGGCAGACACGAAAGCAGACATCATCGATCCGATCCGCACACACAGATCCAAAAATCCAAAAACCAAAAACCAAAATTATGCGCCACTCAATAACCCTTCTGGGCCTGGCAGTGGTACTGGGCCTGGCCGTTGCCTTTGTGCAGGCGGCTCCTGTGGAGGTTGTCTATACGGGCGAGAGCTGTGCCTGTCCCACCCAGCTGGGCTATCAGCTGAATGTGCCCAATCCGCCCAAGGCAAAGAAGTACGGGGCCAGCGAGTACGGCTATCGTGTGGAAAAGCCGGTGCAGACGAAGGCAAAGATCAGCTATAGCTTCGATTTCACTGTCGAACAGCCACGGACACCGCCGCCGCCCAAGTATCCGGAATCGAAGCTGTATGCCAAAGTGGATCGGGTGACGGTCAACAAAGAAGGTGAGTGGAGAGCAAAAAAAAAAACCAACAGCCACTGCCTTCAAGCATTATAAATGCATTTATCCTTCACAGATTGTGCTGCCAAGCATACGTCCAGCTGCAGTTGCTCGAGCTGCTCCAGCCCCAAGCCAAGGTATGTAGTAGCTCCAGGCTCAAGGTCTCCCAATGCCATACGTCGTCGTCGGGAGCTGCGCACGCCCGGCTCCTTGATCCGCAGGCGTCTAATGCGTCAGCAACAGCTCCAGGAGCGACCACCTCGCTTTGTCAAGCTCTATCACAAGGATTTGGCCGCCCAGCAGCAGCAGAAACGGAAACTCTTTGGCCTGACGCCAGCGGAGGAACAAGTCTCAAGCCCCAAAACGAAGCGAAAGACCAAGAAGACCCCAGCTGGCTGGCTGGGTTTGGGTCGGCGGCTGAGCAAGCGTGATATCAAAGGAGAATTTGATCTGCTGGAGCGGGAACGTGCCCAGATTGATTTGACTGCACCCGAGATTATACAGTTTATGCCGGAGACGCTCAATCCGAACTTCCAGCCGGGCCAGTGTCATATGGGCTGTGGCGCTATGACAGCCGTTGGGCCTCCTCCTCCTCCTCCTCCTCCAGCTACCGAAGAGGCTGGAAAAGAGTTCCTGCCGGAAGATCAAACAGAGCTGAAAGTGGCGATGGAACAGCAGAATACCATACCCTCCAAGCGTGCCGCCCTGGGCTACTACCCGCTGCAGATACCATCGCCGTTGGGTCTGCCACAGGACGACTACAAGTATGTGAATGATGCGCAGCTACGCGGTCTGCTGTCGACTACCTCGGTGCCAGATCCGCTGGAGCAGGGCTCCACGCCGCTGCAGTTTGCCGGCGACTTGGAAGCGGTGACGCGGCGTGGCTATGCCTCTCCGATACTGGGCTTTGGCGGTGGCTATCCAGTGGAGCATGTGTCCGACTCACAGCTGGACAGACTCATCTCGCAGATTGTCTATCCGCATCCGCATTATCTGGAGTCGAGCACTCACTATCCGGAGGCCAATCAGAAGAGGCAAACAACGGATTTCCTCAAGAAGCTCATCGACGGACGCCTCGGCGGCTGGGGCTTTGAGTCGGCTACCGAGCCGGAGCATGCCCTGCACGCCGACTACTCCACGACGCCCGCCAAGACCTATGGCTACAACAGTCATGTCCAGAATGGCTACAGTGTCGACACCTACAATGTGCCGCCCATTTCCGAGTATCTGCGAGCCTGGTTCTAGTGCCAGCCCCAGTCCCAGAGAGTGATCTTTAGCTTACATCTAACTTACATACATAGTTCCCTAAGAAGGCCCCAAGAAGTTCCCCCCACCACTACCACAACAACACATGAACAAAAAACAAAACAAAACAAAAATTAATATATAATAAATTGAAAATGATGTTGGCGTTTCTTTTTCATTCACTTTCCGCTTTCGTTTTTTCTTCTCTTTGCAGCTGCAACCACGATGACGGCTACGGCTACTGAAGAGACACCCAAAACCCAAACCCAAACCAAAACCAACACCCAGACCCAGCCCAACGTGAATCGCACCCAATCAATATGCTGAGGTCGGCCGAATGGGGTTTCTGAATGTAGGCCAGTGGAGCAACATTCTGTTGGGGGCGGGGGTGGGGGTTTTGCACATAAATGTAACTTGATTTCTGACCACCTATCCCTTTCCTCTCTCTCCCTCTCTCTGTCCTCACAAATTTCTGTCTACGTTTCGCCTTTGTCTGTCTGCAGCTCAACGTTTTTGTTTTTTTTTTTTGCTCCAAATAAGAGTTTAATAAAATATTTGCTTTTGATTAAAATGCTTGATTTGTTGTTAAGGGGGGTTCGGTTCCACAGGTTGCATACGCCACATTTCTTTATAAAGAACTTCCCCCAAAAGTATGCCGAATAAAATATTTCTACATTTTTCAATTGCGTGGGCTGCAACTTGCAAGGGCATCAATAAAATGGCACCCAGAAGATAGGGGAGCAAAAAGACGCCAAGGAATGCCCTGCACTCACCTGCAAGTAAGTCATCCCATGGTTGCCGCTGCAAGCACGCAAAGAAATCTCATTGCAGCACTACTGCAAGCTCTGCTGCAGCCAGAGGTAGAGAACTCTCCAGAAAAACACAAATTAAAATTTACGTAAACTTTTAAAGACTGAATATCATTAACCGAAAGACCAAATTGAGATTTATGTATCTGCCAGATTGTAAGTTGTGAGAAGGAGAAAATATTTTATTGTGTATTCTAAAGTATTGAAAGTGATTTTCAAAATACTTTGATGCAATTTTCAAATATAAAAGGGATGTGTACAAATTGAACTGTTACGTTGAGAAACGAAGCATTTTTATACCCGTACTCAAAAAGAGTTAAGGGGTATATTGTATTTGTGGTAAAAGTGGATGTGTGTAACGCAGAGAAGGAGACGTTTCCGACCCCATAAAGTATATATATTCTTGATCAGTATCAATAGCCGAGTCGATAGAGCCATGTCTGTCTGTCTGTCCGTCCGTCCGTCCGTCTGTCCGTCTGTCCGTCTGTCCGTCTTGTTTGACGCCTCGTTCTCAGAGACTATAAAAGCTAGAGTATCCAAATTTTGTTTCCAGACTCATGTGATATCACACTGAATCAAGTTTCTTTCCAAATTGTGCCACGCCCCCTCCGCCTTCACAAAGGACGAAAATCTGTGGCATTGACAATTTTAAACATACGATAAAACTAAAAACGCAGTATCGTAAAGAATGACCATATCTACCAAATTAATTTTCAGTTGCTTCCCCCACCTCCTCTGGCGTTGCTGACGATATTCATTCTCTGTCTCGCTCGCACACACTCTGCCCTGTGCAATGCGCGAGCAACCCTAGCGGAGGAGATGTAGAATCTAAATGGTAGATGTAGAATATCTGTTCTACATGTATAATCTACATTTTAGATGTAGATGTAGTTAACATTTGTAGCAAAAAAATGTAAAATATAAAATGTAAAATTAAATTTTTTTTTTTTTAAATTTTAATCATAAGCTCACAAATTTATATACTGACTGAGTACGGGTATAAAAGTAGAGTCGCGACTAGAAGCGACTCACGTTCCTTCTCGTTTTAGTTGGTTTTTGTGGTGAAATCTCTCTTTATCCCATCTTTGATTATCTTGTGTACCCGCTTGACCGGTTCTCTGTGGATGGGATAAAACATTTCAATATTTATTATAATAGTATTGCCATTACGGATTGGGAATCGGACGTTTTGATGGCCAAAACGATATGAATAAGCCCATAAATATAATGCAATAATAATTATCAAAGCCTCGACATGCAATTTAATGAATTGCTAATTCAATTATTCCCTATATGTATGTAAGTATGTACATATGTATGTAGATACGAGTACCCATATTAATGATTAATCACGATCTGTTAATGGCTGGTTAATGGCTTCCATAGTACATACAAATTGTTGGATCATTCAAGCCACAAAATTCTTCAGCTAATATATAGAGAGACAGATAAGCTCGAGAGGCACACAAGACAAAACAACCAAACAGTGTTGAAGAATTCAAATGGGAAGAAGACAGTCTTGTGGAATATATTTTGCGTATTCCTTTGGCTAGTAGACATGCGCCCCCCCCCTCCCCCTCCTCAATGCCAAACCACAGAAATCAGAAACAGAGAGAGAGAGAGAGAGAGGGAGAGACAACTTGCTAAATCATTCAGTAAAAACAATTTGCAATGGCCCTGGGTGTGAGTGATTTTCACTGTCTCGTACGATCTCTGGCCTGACGCATCAAGATCACCAGAGATTCGTTGATGATACACATCTGAATATCTGCCCATATATCACGTCCCGGCACGGTATTCTTCCGTTTTTTATTTCGTGGCTCGTAACATGAGCATTCGTGGCAGCAGCTCACGCAGTGGCCAGTGGCCAGTGTCAATTATTGGTGACTATTTAAATGGAATCCATTGGCTGCAGCGGCTTCAGTCAAATGCGAACTTCATCGAGATGTCAGACAAAGTCCACTGCAGTTGGCCACTGCTGCTCTTGTTGCTGATGCTGGCCCTGGGCCGAGTACAGCCAGAGGTGAGTCTCCGAGCTACCCCCCACCCACAGACCCCCAAACCAAGAACCAAACTAAGTTCAAGCCCCATTTAGAATATCAACGATACGACGGCCAGTGAGGATATAGATGACGATGAAGCCACCAGTCCCAGTCCATCCATACCAGAGACCACCGATCGCCTGCTCACTGGAGATCTGCGGAAGGCGGCCCGCGTGGAGCCGTTGCCACCTCCGGGCTCGGGCTTGGGTTCGGCGTCCAAGCAGGAGTACGATGTGATTGATGTGCTGGCTGCCACTAATGCGGTGGTGGGCAAGCCCAAGAGCGGCCAGACGACGCGCATCTATACCACGGGCGAGGTGGATGACAACTTCTGGATGAAGCATCTTGGGGATGACTTTAAGCATGCCATTCACCTGCAGGTGGGCGGCATCAATGAGGAGTACAATCGTTTGATCAATCAGACACAGAATGGCATACACGAGGAGGTGCATCATGAGTATCTGCCAGGGGCAGAGAGGCCAGGATCCATGCAGCAGCAGCAGCAACCGAGCAGAGCTCGCTATATGCCACGGAACTTCCCCAGGCAGCAGCAGCAGGGTCTGGAGGGTGCGGCCTTGGCCATGAAGCAGCGATATCTGATCCAGCAGCAGGCGCAGCAGACGCAGCAGCAGAGTTATGGTTACACACAGCAACATGCCCAACACTACACACCCCGAGCACACACACAGTTACACCAGCACTCACACACACACACACACCAAGTACAGCCACGCACACACAGATATCAAAGACCACACACACGCAAGACCCAGCATCAGCAGCAACAGCAGCAGCAGCAACAGCAGCAGCAACAGCAGCAGCAACAACAGCAGCAGCAACAGCAGCAGCAACAACATCAGCAGCAACAACAGCAGCAAGTGCACTACATTAACCATCGCCCACCCATCCGCACCATCATCAACTCCAGCGAGGATCAGCTGCATGCGGCCCAATCGAGTCCGGGGTCAGCAGCCACAGCAGCGGCCGCCATTCAAGCGACTGGTAACGTCGGGCGATCCCCCGACGAGGATGAGTCGGACACCTTTGGCAGCCAACTGCCATTCAAGTCGCCCTTCAACGACTACGGCAGTCGACCCACACGCGATCTCACCTATCTCCTGTACAGGCGGGGACTCTAGGAGTAGTTTAGACTTAAGGCCTGGGCCTGCAATTTGCTCAGCCACAAACACACACATTATAGCAACATTTAGGGGAAAGTACAAAATAAAATGAGATAAACCAAAGCCACTCGTATGATGTTGCTTGCGTGAAGATTATAGGAGCTTCTGGTATTAAAACTTAAATGTTTCGATTGCTGGGAGGTAAGAGAATAAAGAGGCACGTATCCTTTAAGAACATAACTAAATTTATGCTTAGTTAAAGAAAGCGAATATGTTTCCATTCGAAGCTACGGAACGAAAGTTAATGTAGATCTAAAAGGGAAGCGGAAGTGATTAAAGACTCGAAAGAACTTTCGAGAGTGAATACAAATAAGCTGTGAATGGGTATTAATGGCCATAACTCTTAGACTGTATTTTATTCTTTATCTTCAATGGGGAGTTGCCTTTGGGCTTCTGCAAGAAGTTCTCTGAAATCTTCCCATCTAGAGGTTTTCCATATATAAAGCTTTAATTAAGTAACAAAAAAAACTCTGTAATGCAGCTGCTTGCTCTTCCATCTGCGATCATTACTCTCCCAGCCAGTAGAGGCATTCGAAAAATCAGAGAAAAATCAAATTAAATTGCTAGCAAAACCCGACTAAGAAATATTTCAACTGAATCTTAGATCTGCTTTAAAGTCAATGCAATAAATGCACTCCAAATACCCCCCTTGAGGCAGAGAAACAATCAACTTGAGCTGCTTAAAACCCCCCAAAGAATTCAAGCGACTCCATTTGCACTTTGATTCGAAAGATTGGGCCAGATTGGGCTATGATTCAAAAGATTCAATGCCCAATGACAGCGCAGAGATGAGATTGCGACGACAGACAGGCAGATCTGAACTGATTTGATTTGAGTGGAACGGTTAGGAGGCTTGGTTGGCTGTTGCTTGTTGGTTGTTGGCTTTCTGGGTGTTGCTGTTTATTGGCGAGACAAAAGGTGAGCCAAAATCGGAAATGGAAATCGTTGGTAAAGATCACGTACCCGACCATGGCTGAGGGCGATTATAGGCGCTATAAAGAGCTAGCCCGTGGGCCAGACACCGAACAGTAGACAACACACACGTAACACCGCAACATGAAACTCGGACTCTGGTTTGGCATTTTCGCCATTGCTGCGGCACCGGTAAGAACCCGTCCCAGAGCGACCTCCGCCATATCGATTCATACCCAAAGCTAACCCAAGCCCATCCATCCATCCATCTGTTCTTGTGCGTCTGTCTATGCAGCTGGTAAGCGCTAATTATGGTCAAGGTGGAGGTGGCCATGGTGGTCCCGGCCATGGACACGGACCCATTCAGTATCTACCCAGTGGCCCCTCCGGTGGCCTCGAGGAGTACGTGAACGTAGCGACGGGCGGCTCGCAGCCAGCGGCCAACCAGATCGCGGCCCAGGCCGAGATCCAGCCCACACAAGAGGAGGCACGTCGCCTGGGTCGTGTCCAGGCCCAGCTGCAGGCTCTGAACGCCAATCCCACCTACCAAAAGCTAAAGAACTCCGAGGATATTGCCGAGTCGCTGGCCGAAACGAATCTCGCCAGCAACATCCGCCAGGGCAAGATCAATGTGGTCTCGCCCCAGTTTGTGGATCAGCATCTGTTCCGTTCCCTGCTAGTGCCATCAGGCCACAACAATCATCAGGTGATCGCCACCCAGCCCCTGCCCCCGATCATTGTACACCAGCCGGGTGCACCGCCAGCGCATGTCAACAGCGGACCCCCCACCGTGGTGCGCGGCAATCCCGTGATCTACAAGATCAAGCCCTCGGTCATCTACCAGCAGGAGGTGATCAACAAGGTGCCCACCCCGCTCAGCCTTAACCCCGTCTACGTGAAGGTCTACAAGCCGGGCAAGAAGATCGAGGCCCCTCTGGCGCCGGTCGTTGCCCCCGTCTACGGACAGCAGCAGTCCTACGGTAACCAGCCACAGTCATACGGTAACTCTGGTGCCGCCTCCGCTGCCGGTGCTGCCTCCTCCGCCGATGGCTATGCCAGCGGCAACGAGTCGCCCCTCTACAACAGCCCCTCCCCCTACGGCCAGGCCAACTACTAAGCTAGCTTAGAGCTGGTTCCTGCTCCTGGAGCAGCTGTTTAATTTAACAAATTTGTTTTTTTTTTGCCAGTTGCTGAATGCAAATAAAAAATGGAAAATATGCTTAAAATATATTAAAATGTTGATTGGATTGGGGTAAAAGGAAGGGGAATGAATGGCGATCCATTTGGGAGTTGGAATCATTTACAATTGGTTGCATGGGTTGCTATTCGTGCTACTCGTGCTACTCTTCTGAGTTTGCTTCCATCTGCACGCAAGGATTATTAAATAAAATATAGGCATATACATATGTACATATGTATGTAATCTTCTTAAAGGTAAATTTATACACAGGGATAATCCTCTTATACAACCAATGCAAGCTACTAATTCCCTTACTTGATTATTTGGTTTACTCTGTGAGCTCAAAGTAACAAACAAAAGCTGAAGGTGAGGGTTTAGGTGGGGTGAGATATAAATAAATATATTTCTCACACCAGTTGTACGTATTTTCTTTATCTTTAATACATATACTCGTACAAATTCTTGGCATATCTGAAACAATCTGCAATGAAATCAGCATCAAGTGGCAACATTCTTCTTCAAGATAAAATTAAATGCAATCACATATCGACTGCCTACTTCTATAGCAATACGATAATGTAGAGCTATTGTCTGTAGATGCATACAAACTCGAACTAAAAATCTGTTTCGAGAATGTACATTAATTATTTATGGAAATATATTATATATTTTGAGTTCAATTTAAGGTTTAATTAAATTAAATGAAAGTATTCTGACTCTCCAAAGTTAGCCTAATTATTATTACAAGAATAATTGCAGCACTTGGTGCAATGTGGAAATACAAATCAGGAATGGAATAGCATAAATCCATAGTAGTCCCCCCCACCCTGTTTGTAACTTGAAGTTCACAGAGTAAACAAATAATCAAGTAAATATGCTATGCCTATGCTGTGCTCTATGCCTCAACCCTTGAAATATTCCTTCCATGGTTAAACTGAAAGTTAAACGTTAAACTGTTTTCTTCTGTTTTCTATTATTTTCCTTGTTTGGCTCTTGGGTGTAATTTCCTTAGTTTATTGTTAGCAGTTAATTCTTAAATAAAAAAAGTAAAGTAAAATCCGAAAGCCCAGCAGCTATGGCTGTCTTCTGTCCTGTAGCCTTATGTTTTCCCCAGTCTAAACATAAATAAATAAATAATAGCATTATTTTGAACAAAAAGTACATTTCTTTATGTTAATAACTAATCTGTTGGATGTGTTCTACAGAACCAAAGAAACGTGGCATTTTCTTACCAAGAAATCTTCAAACAATCCTCTCAGAGAAGCTATTCCATCTGTCTATTAACTGAGACGCTTAACAGATGATCCATGATGATCTATGATTTTAAAGCAATGGATAATCTCTCAAGGAAGCATTTCCTAACATCCTGAGGCCTGACGCCGCATTTAGTTTCATGCGACTGTTGGGCGTCTAAAAGAAAGCATAAAACGAAAACTTGAGTTAATTAAATGGAAATTTGAACCAAAAACCTGTGATTCAGACCTATTAGGGCAGCATTCAATCCTTGAGATGACCAGATAGATGGGAATCTTTGCTTTGCTCCATTCGCTTGTGCCACACACTCACGATTTCATGGGCTGCTCAATGCGGAAACTATTTTCCGGCAAGCAATCTCACCGCAGACGTTCGGACCTCGATATGCAGCACTGAGAGATTCAAAAGTTTCGATTGTTGCTGCTGTTTGTTTTTGGTTTCTACGTAAGAAGCCGTGATATGGGTGCGATGCGCAATGTGCGATGCGTGCGATCTATCAGCATTTGGCCATGTTTCGTTCGCATCGCGTGGGCCAAAACGGCGGCAGCAACAACAACCAGAAGAACCACAACAAGAACATGAAGAGCGGAACAAGCTGGGGGGAGCCGGCAGCTCGGTAACCGGGAGTATGGCTGGCCAAATGTCACGTACTGCAACGCCAGAGCATATTTAAAGAAATCTCCGAGTGAGGCAGGGCAGCAGAAGACATCAGACAATCCAATTGGGAGCACCATCATCGGAGCGCCAACTGGGAACTGCAACTGGGACAAAAAGATGACAAGACAGAGCTACATTTGGGCTCTGGCCGCCTGCCTTATCGTACGTACCAATAGAGAGTGGAGCGTACTCCACACAGATGTTCGCCATGATCTACAATCGTTTTCAATCTCTTCTCTTTGCAGGCATGCGCCAGTGCCAATAGCTATGGTGCGCAACAGGGCTACGGCGGTCCCGGGGCCGGTGGCGGTCCAGGCAATGATGGAGGCGCCGATGCATCAGCCGGATCATCTGCCGGTGGTGTTTCTGGCAGCAATGGCGGCGAGTACACCATTAGCGGTGGTGGACCTGGAGCTGGCGAGGGTGCCGACGCCTCGGGCGTCGCCCAGGCCGGACAGAGCGGCGGCTATGGCTCCTCTGGACAGAGCAGCTATGGCTCCGATCAGAACATCCCCTACAAGCCGGTGAACACCAAGGGTAACACCCTGACTTCATCCATCACCTATCCCCAGAACAAGGGCGAGATTTTGATCCATCGTCCAGCGCCCATCATTGTGAAGCGTCCGCCCACCAAGGTGCTGGTGAATCATCCTCCATTGGTGGTGAAGCCCGCACCCGTTGTGCTCCACAAGCCCCCAGCAATCGTGCTCCGCAAGGTCTACGTCAAGCACCACCCACGACGCGTCAAGGTCGAGCCCGTGTTCGTCAATGTGGTCAAGCCGCCAGCAGAGAAGTACTTCGTCAATGAGAACAAACAGGGCTATGGACAGGGCTCCCACGGCGGCTCCCAGGGCTCTCACCACGGACACGGCCACGGAGGTCACAGCCACGGAGGTCACGGTGCCGGCTCGCACGGTTCCGGCCATGGCGGCAGCCACCAGCACGGTCCCGGACAAGCCCTGCCCGCCTATGCCTCTGGCGCAGATAGCGCCGCTGCCAGTGCCGGCTACCAGCTGCTCCAGGGTGGTAATCAGGGTCTCTCCGCCCTGGCCAGCATCGCTGGCGAGCGCGAGGGTCTCTATGGTGGCGGTCACGATCACGGTCATGATCACGGTCACAGCCATCAGCATTATGGTGGTCCCGGCCAAGCCGGACCCAGCGCCTACTCGGCTCCCTCCTATTAGGTTTGGATGCTGCGTGTCGGCCTTTCAGTGGCTTGCTCTGGCGTTTAGTTACTATGTTTTTACACAGCTTGAACGTCCCACCCATCCCCACACGCACACAAACACACCATTCACAATGGAAGGCGTGGCACTCAGGTTTCTTTGCAAACAAATAAAAAATTTGAAAAAATAACTAATGAACTGTCATTTTGATTAGCTTAGCACAAATTTCTAAAGTAGAAGTTTCAAATGCACTTGTTGAAATTGCTGCACATGTTTTGTATGTATAACTTGCCAATCGTTTTATTGTTATCGATTTCCTGGAAATATTGGACCAAAAGGTGTACAAAGCCAGCGATTCTCTGCACAAATTACATTGCAGTTTAAAAGAAACGCTCGTTTTGCCTACTGAAGTCGTAAAATATAGATTTTGGGCTAGTTTATTTAGTTCGATGTAAATAATTTCTTATAATCTGAAACTAGGCAACTCTAATTGGTAATCGATATCGATAAAAGCCATAAAGGCGGCAGAATAATAAAATATGCTGTCAAAAACTCGAGTCTCGAGCAAACCTCTTGACAAACTAATGGATAGGTCTGTGCGTAAGGTGCAGTCTCAATGCGCAATTCAAGAATCATATACTTATCTCTCGTCCTTGCCTGTGCATTATCCAGGCAAGGGCTCATACGCCCTGCTAATTATTGCTAATATTACGCTAAACGCCCACCCACGCGGTTAACAATGGCATCAATACCATACATACATATGTAGGTCGTCAGGTAACACCCCTTTGGCCAGGTTGAAAAATCAGCATAAAAATGCGACACTTTCGCAACGCGATTTCAGTTTGTAAGCAGAATTAAATTGAGTGCATTCGACAGCAACAAAAACGCAACGAAATACATACTACAAAAATCTGTTACAAGTTCGCAAAAAGCAGCAGCAAGTGCATAAATAAATCATCCAAAAATGAGACGCGAGTTTTGTTTGTCTTTGCTTATGCTGACAACCCTGCTTCTGATATTCCTTTGGTTCGGTGGCGGCCATGCCGTGGCTGTTTCAAAAGCACAGAAAATTGATGCGGCGGCACTGCCGCCCAGCCGACAAAAGTTTCGCATGGACTTTGTGATGGATATTACCAAGATGGTTCTGAATATTATTGGACAAATACGTTGAAGCAGGAGACACGCTTGACCATTTTTTTTTTTTTTTTTTGTTTAACTCGATTATGTTTTTATTTGCTTTCCAACTAGATTTTAGTATCTAAACTGTTTAAATATACTTTAAAAATCGCACTACTATCCACATGCACCACAAGGTGTCACGCTAGATCCAACTTAAAATAGTTTCCAAATATTTCAGTTCTGTATCTGTCCTAAAAGGCCTCAAAATTGTGTCTACCAATCGGAATTCCAAGGTTTATGCAATTCAAAGATCAAAGTTCTTCATTAAAGATTCCCCAGGTTTGTATATAATATCTCCAAAATCAGCCATTTATTCTTATTGCATTTATTTTCCGCTGTGCAGTGACCTGAACTACAGTATCTACAACACATTCCCAAAAGCAATACACTGACCTCGTACCGAATTTTCCAATTTAAAATTCTTAAATTCTTGCAACCAATTTCTTTGTATTTTAGCTGATGAAAATAATTTGAATACTATATCTATGTTATATATTTTGTGTATATGTGTATGTATTTATCGCGCATATCTATATTTTGTAGAGTAAATTTTGAATTAAATATCATCGTTAATTAAATGGTTTTTGAATTTTGATTTTTGTTCTGTTTGTTTAGAGCTAATAAAATCGCATAAAAGTGATACTAGATTACATATTTAAAATGAACTTGAGCGTGGCTTTAATTGTGCAATATCCGGTTGGTTCAACCATATATATATACGATGTATGTAAGTGCTCCTGTGATGTGTTTTAGTTACGGAATACATTATCTTTTCTCTGCTCGTCTCTGTGTTGAATGTTCCTCATGCTCTTGCGTGCGTTTAAAAAAAATGTATGTATATATATATCGTATAGCTAGGGTATATCTACTGGCAAAATATCTTGGGAGGGTTCTACTTTACAGGTTTTAAAAAGTCTACAAATTTAAAAGTGAGTGAGTAAATCTAAAAAAAATGCGAGTCAAATGGAGGGCTCTGTCTAATAGAATGTTTCAACTTATACTTGAGTGCTTGATACACATGGCTGGTTCGGTGGTGGGTCTTTCAGGTAATCCTCTCTTGCCTTCCCCCCTTTATTGATGACGGGTTGCAGCATAGGCATCTGCTGGCTTGTTCTTGGCCGGGGAAGGCTTTGTGGCTGTCTGCTGCTGTTGTGGTTGTTTCTTGGGCTGCTGCAGCGGAATGCCATCGTTGGCAAAGTTTTTCATCACCTCAAAGAGTGGTGGAGCGGGGGGCGCAGGAACCATTGGCGGCGACAAGGGCCAGGCATAGTGATTCTGTAAAATCAACACCAAAATCATTATAATATTCAATGGAAATCTCTGCAGATCTTTACCTGTCCTCCAGTACCACCCCTAGGCATTGTGGTTAGCGGTAAGCCTGGTTGAAAGAATATTGGCGGCCCTGACGGTGTCACAAGGTGCGTCGGCGACAGTGGCAAGCCGCCCGGCGACGTGCTAAAAAAGCTGAACGACCGGCCGCCACTGGTACTGGGCGATGGCGTTGGGGTGGGCAAGAGGGACACAGCCTGTGCCAGCGTATCGTTCAGATCTTTCAGCTGCTCTGGTCGCTTGCCACGTGACCCCGAGCCGCGCTTGGGCCCAAAGAGATTGCCCTTGTCCTGCTCACCGTCATCGGGTGTGGGCGGTGGGGTTGTGGCCACATTCAGGCTGCCCAACTGCTCCTCTGCCCCGCCAGCATTTAACTCCGATTCCATTCCGATCGTCGACATGCGCAGATGCATGCCCACTCCCATATTATAGAAGTATCGCAATGTTTCCATATCCGGCGGCATATCCCCGACATTCGAAATAAACGAGCGACGTGGCTGTCCGTCAAACGGGTGGGTATGGTGTAGCGATGGAGCACTACGATTTGGTGGTGGCGGCGGTGGCAGCGGCATAAACGGTAGCTGCGGATGCAGGGCAATGGGCCCCTGTGGCGATGGTGCATAACCCCCGAAGGGCATCATTGGAGGCGGCATTGAAAAGCGGTAAGCCTCCTCAGGCCCGGCTAGCGGAGATCCCGACCAGGCTGGCGGTGGTGGTTGTGCCTGGCCACTATGACCGCCGCCCGCCATCAGCGGCATGAAGTTCACAAAGTGAGCGGCGCCAGCGCCTCCCGCTGCTGGTTTAGCCGGCCCAGTAGCTGATGGCTCCTCCACTTTAAACGATGTCTGACACAATTTGAAGACCCGCTCATCACGCTCACGCTTATCGACTTTTAACGGAGTATACTTCTGCTGCTGGTCATGCGTTTCCTCCTTTTTCAGTTCCGGCTCCAGCTTAATGATTGCCAGCATACTTTTGTATGCGCTCTCTAGCGAATCGTTACGAGAACGCGAATTACGCTGCTGCTGATGCGGCTGGGTCTGTGGATGTGGCTGAAAGTAGGCGCTCGCATCGATCTGCTTGGATTTTTTCCACTTTTGCAACTTGTTCTTGTTAAAGTATTTGGTCATGTGATCGCGCTGCATCTGTCGCTGCATGTTCGTCTGTTGGCGATAGGGCACATCCCAGGGACGAAAATCTTCGGGTGCTACCGGATGCAGCGTATCATAGGGTACCTAAGCGAAAGACAAGAGAAATTAAGAGACATTAGGATTTATTTAACCATCAGGGAACAGCAGGAACGTGCAAAAGTTAGGAGAATAACATAAAAAGGAGGAGGGGGTATGGTACCAATATCTTTCTAGCAAATTTCTCCACAAACACAACACACTCGGTCCTTCTGACGTTGATGTTCTGTATGTAGCCCGTGTATTGGCACATTCTTTTTCCAGATTTGAACTCCACCAGGCACTTGGCGCCCACCTGCAAAAGACACGAAAAAACATGGAAGAAAAACAGAACAGACAAAACATATAATAGATGGATAAGCGATACGACATGAATGGATGATGAGAGTGTACATTGATGGAACGTGTTTGTGTGTGTGTGTGTGTGTGTGTGTATGTGTGTGCTCTGTATTTGGACTTTTCTTTCGTTTGTTTTACCTTAAAGTTGTAATCATTGTTATAGACATTGTAGCGCTTTGTCTCTTTGCGTATGTCATTCCACACATCAAATTCTACATTGCGATACATGTTTGGGTCCAAGGATTTGGCCACCTTGTAGGGAAAGGGTGTGATACCTGCAAAACGAAGGCACAAGGCAACATTACAGACAGACTCCAATCCTGTTGGCCGGCTCTTACCATCATCCAGCAGCTGACGCACACACGAGACATAACGATTCGGACACATATGCAGTAAATCATGCTCAGACGACTCCTGCCCCGACTCGCCTTCGCCCTCTCCGTTACTCAGGCTGGTGCTACTGCTGTTTTTTCTGATGCTATGGAATTTACAAAGCTTAAAATTCTCTAGAATGCATTTTGTGAGCTCTGGTAGATCCATCGTAAAGTAGCGGCCATCGCTACAGCGCAGCCGCACCATATAGCCCCTGTGATCGAATTCGGCCTTGAAAAAGTCCCACTTAAAGGTGTTTGGATGGAGCATGCTCTCCACGGCAAAGCTCACATCGGGCAGCTGGAACAGCGACTGGTAGAGCATCTTAAAAGTGATTGCTATAAACAGAGAGAGGAAAATCGCTTAAAGAACGCATCCCCATTCGATGGGTGGGTACACTTACACTGACAAACAGCTGCCGATGCCATGTAATCGCGCTCAAATACGGAATCAAAGTGGTTCTCATTGGTGTAAAATACGCGAAAGTTTTCCACAAAGCGGCTATTAAAGGTCACTCCCGCACCCAGGTTGAATGGCTCATACAGGATCACATTGCGGCTGTCCCCAATATAAGAAATATTTGAGTTTGCTACCCTGCGTCCAAAGCCGGTACCACTCACCGATATATGAGGCACATGGCCCGCAGCTCAAGCATGGTGCCATATGTCTTGGGCTTGGCCAACTCTCTGCAATACTTGTCGAAATTTCCATTAATATACTGCAAGAGAGGTGGTATATATTAGGTATATATTAGCCAAGACTGAAAAACCTGAGGGTTTTGAGCATTTTCTAACCTGCTCAAAAATACGACGCTTGCGTGTCATAAAGCGTACACATTCCTGGCGCAGCTCATAGTGCAGATGCTGGGTGTCGTACATTTGCTCGGCAATCACACGAAACAGGCTGGAGGCGTCGCGGGCCGTGTGCTTGCGGTAGAGACCGTGACATTCCAGATATTGGTCAAATGGATCTGGTGCCTGGCGGCTGCCCGAGGTGACTGGGCGTACCATTTCCATAAATAGTGACTCCATGGCAAAGAAACCTAGAAACGAAAAAATGAATTGCTTATTAATATTGCAGAACAACCCACTGGTATTGGAAGGCGAAAAATACTCAAAACGTTGCAAGCAATAAAAATTCCACAATTTCACACAGGCAACGGTGCTTTGCCTCGCAATTCCAGCGTATGAGTGCGCTGGAGAGAGACGAAGATATGTACCATCGTCAAATCGTCAATGTATACGTATACACATTTTCAACATGGCGCCGGTGCACAAAGCAAGACAAATGGAGATCATCAAAAAAATGTTATACTTGACGCCAAATTGTCTGTATGTACATATGTTTTTATCTGCACATACTCGCATATATATATATTTAGCTGCACAATTTTCTTACATAACATATGTACGTACCTTAACTACTTACAGTAACAAAGGCAATTAATTACAAACTGCGATATCGGTCGAAAAAAACACAAAAAACTAACTAAATATTTAACTAGCCGGAATAAGGATGGCGGCTGGCACACACGTAGGGAGAGTGGGCAAAAAAATATTTGTAACGAAAATGTTAAAAAAAATTTACACGAAACGACTCAAATGGTTTTTTTTTTGCTTTATTTCTGTTATTTTCTTGCACTTGCACTGATTGTATTATATATATTGTTTGATCGCCAGCTCCAGCTTATCCGCGTCCGTACACCACACCTTGAACTCAATTTTGACCGTACAAATATCCCGAAAAGTGGTAACGTAGAGAGTCACAGGTTGAGTTGAGGCGATCGCGGTAGTATTTGTTTTTCCAGCTTTCCAGTTGTGCGAATGAGCGAGAAAGAAGGAGTGCGCTCAAGAAACAGAGTTGCCGCAAGAAACGGTGAAAAGGATACATCGATAGGCATTTTTAGTATAGTATAACATTTAATTACAGTTGCTATTATAACATAAGGAATTAAATTGAACAATAATTCAAGTACGTATTCAAAATCTGGATTTTTGAATGCGCGGGATGCGTGAAGTATTTTAACTGCGCATATCTAAGCGGAGCGGTGCCGTAGCGGTTGAGCAACAGTGGGTACAGATACGTTTCCTTTGTGAAATTTTTTTAAATTTCGCACAATGAGTATATTAAAGCTACTGTTTCTTTTAGAGGAAATTAGTTTATATATATTATGTAGGCCCGAAAATATAACCAAAATATTTTTTCTATCGATGTGTGCGTCTATCGATACCGGAACATGTGTGCTGGGCCATCGCCAAAAGCGCCAGGCTGTTTTGAGTGCTGGGAGGGGTAAGCAAGAAGAACCCCTTTCCCTTGGTTCTTGTTGTTGCTGTGCCTCGTCTGTTGCAGAATGGGGTGGAAAATGCGGTCGCAGCCGCATAGCCGTTGTTGTCTGCGCTTTTCTTTGGTTGTTGTTGCCCAGCTAGCCTCAGTTTGAAATTGCAAGTCAATGAAGCCAGGAGTAAACTTCAAGTTCGCGCTGTTACCGCGACTAAAGTTGTCTGGAAAAGATGTGAGTGTTTGTGCCTGTGTGTGTGTGTACTTTTTGTTTTTTGTCAATTGTTAAATGTTGTTGACTTTGACTTTTTCCTTTTGGTTATCTTGTAAGTGTGTTATCACTACTACTTCTGTTTTTGTTCCGTTTGTTTCGACTTCTCTCGGTGTTTCATCATTCATCTGTGTACTGCCCACCCACGCCATTCCCACCAGCGGCAATACCTTTGTTGTTTTTCTTCCCCTGCATTTCGCCAAAACATAACCACAAATGTAACAAACAAAAGACGAAACAGTCATTAATATGCAAACAAAAATCCCTCATTACCGACTACAACACGTGTGTGCGGCGTAAATCTCGAAAAATCAAAGAAAACCATCCGATCCTTGCGGGAGGAAACGTTTCGTTTGATTATGAAATTCAAACAGTGTAAATGTGCAGTTATTTCCCCATCTACTCGTACATACCGTGCTCCTGCTTCCTTTCATGACGGTGGGGTAAAAATCAATAGGAGAGAAAAGGCACGTGTTGTCTGTCCCCTAGTGAGTGCGATGGTGAATCGATTAACTGTTAATCTAAGTTTATTGAACGCAGGCAAATGCTGTCGCTCTCTCTCTCTCTCTCACTACCTTCAGGCCAACAGGGCATTCCCCCCATAATTTCTTCAATCGAAATCTTCTGTTTGTTTCCCACTATTGGAGTTGCCTTCCACTTATGTATGTATGCAAATACATGCATAAGCATTTGTATGTGAATGTGCGTATGTTTTCTTTCATCTTCATCTTTATCCAGGTTTCGTGGTCAATGTCATGGTCACCAAAGAACCACAGGTTACGAAACTACAGTAGGCACACATATTATTCGGACACTCTTGTCACTCTAGTTCAAACACCTATAACTTGGCGTACGGTTAAGTTAAACAGAAAAAGTTAATTTTATATCAAAGATCAACATTTCTACTATCCGTTCACAAAAAAATATTAAAATTATCTACTATAGTTTTCTTATAAAAATTAACTAAAGCAAAAAAGTCACTTTTTTACGCACATAAATTATTCGGACAGTCGTTATGTTTTTCAAGTAATATTTGAATATTACAGTTCAAAAATAAAATATAATTTTTTTTTGCCACATTCATTCTTTATGATGTCTATAAGTCCTCGGCACACCTTTTCCCCAAAGGTATTAGTGCCCTGTGCATTAATATTGACCCACTAAATAAGCAGAGCCATTTTCAAACATTCTTTCCATCAAATTTTGGGTTTCCGTATCCTTTTTTCCAAATTTCTGCAAACATGCTTCATGGAACTTCAGTCAGGTAACTGGAGCTGAGTTTTCAGCTGGTTGCAGTGGAAAATGAGCAAGATTTGATAAAATAAAGATGCATTTTTTCGGTATTTTTTTGGCTGGTACAAGACTGTCTTCGGATTATGCCCAAATTTAATGGCACATGGATGCAATTTGTCACTCAAACTATCGTAGTACATGTCCTTGCTAATTTTACTAGTAATGAAGACCATTCGTACTGCTCCATTTGCACCTATACACCCACAAACTATTATGTTCCTTCCGCCATGCACTACAGTTGGTATCCCATTTTTCCCATCGATGGCTTAATTTAATTTTCGTAAAGTCCATCAATCCAAAATGTGTCCTATTTGGATTCACCAGTTCAATCACATACTCCATAAATGAATTTGGCTTTGTGTTCCTCCAAAAGTCTTGCGAAAAGTAAATTAAGCCATCGATGGGAAAAATGGGATACCAACTGTAGTGCATGGCGGAAGGAACATAATAGTTTGTGGGTGTATAGGTGCAAATGGAGCAGTACGAATGGTCTTCATTACTAGTAAAATTAGCAAGGACATGTACTACGATAGTTTGAGTGACAAATTGCATCCATGTGCCATTAAATTTGGGCATAATCCGAAGACAGTCTTGTACCAGCCAAAAAAATACCGAAAAAATGCATCTTTATTTTATCAAATCTTGCTCATTTTCCACTGCAACCAGCTGAAAACTCAGCTCCAGTTACCTGACTGAAGTTCCATGAAGCATGTTTGCAGAAATTTGGAAAAAACGATACGGAAACCCAAAATTTGATCGAAAGAATGTTTGAAAATGGCTCTGCTTATTTAGTGGGTCAATATTAATGCACAGGGCACTAATACCTTTGGGGAAAAGGTGTGCCGAGGACTTATAGACATCATAAAGAATGAATGTGGCAAAAAAAAATTATATTTTATTTTTGAACTGTAATATTCAAATATTACTTGAAAAACATAACGACTGTCCGAATAATTTATGTGCGTAAAAAAGTGACTTTTTTGCTTTAGTTAATTTTTATAAGAAAACTATAGTAGATAATTTTAATATTTTTTTGTGAACGGATAGTAGAAATGTTGATCTTTGATATAAAATTAACTTTTTCTGTTTAACTTAACCGTACGCCAAGTTATAGGTGTTTGAATTAGAGTGACAAGAGTGTCCGAATAATATGTGTGCCTACTGTACAGGCATCATGTGTATGCACTATGTAAATATTTAATTTAAGCAAATAATTAATTGATGAAATCTAAATACCATATTGACATCTACTTGTCAATGTCGTTTCGGAGTTGCAGTCTCAAACCGTTCTGTTCCAAAAAGTTATCTTATCAGAGTACAGCTCTGATAAGCGCCCTCTCTTTGTCTTCACCACCCCACCCCTCGAAATGCGTCTTTCAGGCGCGACTTAACGCCAGCGTCACGCTTATTTGATAACTGTTTGCTTCTGCTCTGCTTTGCTCTTCTGGTTCACACGTTGTTGCTGCTGTTGCGATTGTTTGTTTGGCGGGTCAGCGGCAAAGATCTTTCGCTTTCGTTCTTTCAGTTTCCTTCGATCATTCGCGTTTCTGTCGAGGGAGAGAAAGGTAAAACATAAAAACAGGCAAAGGCAAAGAACAACCGTAAAGGGGGTGGAAGCCGGGAAATAGAATATTTTTTTGCCAAATGTTAACTGTGAATGTGTGCGTGCGTGTTGCGTGTGGCGGCGCTGTCGAACCGGTTAGTTGCACTGTTATCTTTTTAAGCGGTCTACAGTGGCGGGTCAGCACATTATCCAGCTTAAAGTTTTAGAACTTACAGGGGTTTGGTGTATTTATTTGACAATTTGTAGCTTGGAAGTGTCACCAAAATTATCCGCAATTGTTTCGGGCACAAATGTAAATCCTCAAGAAGGGGTTACACCGACGGGCCAGAACAGTGTCTATACTATACTGGTTCTATTTTTCTGACTGTGACCGTAGACATTCGGAATTCGTTAATACAGTCGCGTGCCAAGATATTTATCTACCGATTGAAACACAGTGCTGCCACGAGTGTATTTGTACTGCTTTGATTTGAAATTAGTTTTTACTTTTTGCTTGCTTCGACATTTACCTTATGTATATATCTTTTGGCTATTTTCTTTTCACATAAAAATCGAACACATTATACAAAACGACCAACCACGCCACGCCACTCCCCCACACCCACTTGTTGTTGTCGTAGTAGTGAGACCGTCGCAACATGAAGCCGATTGAGAACCCCCTAAACAGTGGCGGCCTGAATAATGAGCCCAGATTGCGTCGCAGGCCCATACGTAAGCTATTTTTGTCACACTATCTGCCCCCCTCTGTACCACGTAACTTTACCCCAACCTCCACCCAACAAAACCCTCTCTCTTTTGTCACCCGGCAGTGTGTTCCTTGCTTTCTGTTTGCTAAATTTAGTATTTCAATAGAAACTACGGCAGGGATTTGTGGTTAATTCAATTTAAATTTGTTAACACTAACCCACAAGTTTAGGGTCCCAACTTTCCTTAGCATACCGTGGTCCCTCTGTCTGATCTATGCAAAACGTGTCCCTAAATTTGATAGATAAAATATTGGTTCTTAGGGTAATCCAAAAGTTTCGGCTACCGAAGCTAGCATTATTTTTAAATTCTTGTTTTAAATTATATTTGTTTCTTTTCTTTGTTCTGTTTGCGCGCGTTTGTATGTATGAATGTTTGGCGCTGTGTGACATATTTTATTGCATTTCCCATAATTTGCTGCACGCTATTTATAAGAAAACCGTGAAATGCATTTCGCATGCAGTTTACATGCGCCATAAAAAAAGTACCAACGCTGCAATCCACTCCACTCGAGTTTTGCGGCAATTAATTTAATGTTAATTATTAATTTTGTTTATTTTTCTCAATACCAATTACATTATGCTTTGTTGTTGCTGTTGTCACTGTTTCTGTTGCTTTTTTTTGTTTATGCTTGGCTTGAGTGTGTGACCATGAAAGCAAAGTTTAAGGCCAGCGGCAAAGTGCAAGCAGTGCATGCACTGCATGCACTGCTTAACCCACTTAGTTGCAGAACATCTTGTTGTTGCTTTTTGCTGCTGAATTTGTTTATTTTGTGTAAACAACTGCCATTGCACTTTCATTGCCGCCCGTCAGTCAGTTTTTTTTTTTGTTAACGGTTTCTCCGCTATGCTCAGCTGTTCATCAGGGTTGAGTTGAACTAAAGCACTAACCATACAGTATATAGATGTGCCAGTTCATACAACGAATGTGTTACAGAAAAATTTGCAGGTATAGGTCCCCCGCTCTCATTGCCTGTGCTCTCGGGGACCTGAGAGAGTAAGACTATGCTCTCAGGGGACCTGAGAGGGTAAGAGAGAGCACGGCCATGGTGCAACAATAACTCTTTGCCAGTCGTTTGTCAAACGGCATCGAAAGAGGTTGTGTAGCGCACGATTTTTTGTATGTCTTCTTCTTCCTCACAAATAAAATTCTTTCTATTACTATAAATATTTTTTTGTATTTTCTTAAACATTTTTCAGAATTATGAATTAAATGTCAGTATTTGATTTTCATTATTTCGATTTATTATTATTTATATTTATTTATTAGAGAAAAAATGTTCTCGCCTGCCAGCGGGGAGAAGTAAAACACTTTTCTGTCTTCTTCTTCCTCACAAATAAAATTCTTTCAATTACTATAAATAATTTTTAAAATTTTTTTTTATTTTCTTAAACATTTTTCTGAATTACGAATTAAATGTCAGCATTTGTTTTTCATTATTTCGATTTATTATTATTCATTTTTATTTATTTATTATGTGTGTGTGTACACAGACACGACAAAATTTTGCAAATGTTTACGTTTCGAAAACTCGGTTTTGATTTTTTAGTTTCCTGGTTACGTGTGTGTGTGCCACGTATTCACACATACTGTGCTTGTGTGTGGGCTCTACAATTTTCGGCCGCTTGAACTGAAATTTGTTTTTTGTCTTGTCCTGAGGGCTGATGTAGCGATCTGAGCTGACCTTCCGCAACATGAATGAGGAATGGGCAGAGTGGGCGTATGAAATAAATAAAATATAAATATAAAAGCTGATATTTGTTTTATTTACTTGAAATTGCACATTTATTTACATATACATATCCCTATTTTATATTTTTTTGGTTTTTACGATCCATATATGTACATTTAAAGGTGTTTTTATGAATATATATATGTGTATTCAGCAAATTGGTGATTTTAGTGATTTTAACTAAAATAATTTTATATACCTACGTATAAATATATGTATGAACTATGAATAATATACCTACAAACATACCCTGCAGTACGGGTCATCGATGTGTAAGCGATGACACATCGATGACAACGTCATTCAGCTCCATGAAATAAGCGTATAAATATCTCGCCACTCAGAGGCAAACACGCGCTAGAAAGAGATAGCAAGTGTTTTACATCTCCGCTGGCAGGCGAGAACATTTTTTCGCTAATAAATAAATATAAATAATTATAAATCGAAATAATGAAAATCAAATACTGACATTTAATTCATAATTCAGAAAAATGTTAAAGAAAATAAAAAAAATTTAAAAAAATTATTTATAGTAATAGAAAGAATTTTATTTGTGAGGAAGAAGAAGACAGAAAAGTGTTTTACTTCTCCCCGCTGGCAGGCGAGAACATTTTTTCTCTAATAAATAAATATAAATAATAATAAATCGAAATAATGAAAATCAAATACTGACATTTAATTCATAATTCTGAAAAATGTTTAAGAAAATACAAAAAATTTAAAAAATATTTATAGTAATAGAAAGAATTTTATTTGTGAGGAAGAAGAAGACATACAAAAAATCGTGCGCTACACAACCTCTTTCGATGCCTTTTGACAAACGACTGGCAAAGAGTTATTGTTGCACCATGGCCGTGCTCTCTCTTACTCTCTCAGGTCCCCTGAGAGCATAGTCTTACCAAAGATTCTACAATACAACAAGATGCGTAACGAGGAAGAACTAAATGTATGACAGCAGAACAATTTTTCAAGAAATCTAACTCCACACTTGCGTATGTGTTAGTGCGCTACACAAAATGTATTCTATTTTTAGATTCTCGCTCGGCTGGCTCGTATTTTTTTGTTACATACAAACATACACATCCATGTGTATGATTGTGTGTGCTCTCCAATTTTTTCCGTCTGAATCCAAATTTTGTATTTCGTCAAAACTGCTCAATTCTTAATGATGAAAACGAAACTAACCTCCTGTAACTACTTACGAAAGCAAATACGAGCGATGGTGCGATGGGTAAGCTGTTTGCCTACGGACAGTGTGAGCCAAGTTCAAGTCTCAGCGAAGATATGGTGATGATTAGTGTTTTTTTTTCTGTATTTTTACTTTAAAATCAAACTTATTTAATGTTAAATAAAAATTTTTTGGAAAAAACAAAAATTTCAAATAAGAAATATAATAGCCACCGAAAATAATAATAATTTTGGTAGATTAGGTAGATTATAAATAGGTTAAGGAAAAAAATAAAAATAAAAAACTTGTACTGAGTGTGGCTTGAACTCGCTGCTCAGCTTCGTTTATCAGCCAGCCGATTAGACCGCTACGCCACGGACTTAGGAGACGTAGAATCGTCAATATGTCAAGTTGAATCCTTTGTTGCGACAGAACATACCAAAAAATGCACTCACCCAACCAAGCGCTCATACACGGACAACACAACGCACACATAGAAAAATCGAAAATCCACATCGAAAATCCACGCTAAAAATTTCGTGTGCTTTTCAGTAGTATGGGCGTTACGCATCTTGTTGTATTGTAGAATCTTTTGTCTTACTCTCTCAGGTCCCCGAGAGCACAGGCAATGAGAGCGGGGGACCTGAACCTGCAAATTTTTCTGTAACACATTCGTTGTATGAACTGTCACATCTATATACTGTATGGTTAGTGACTAAAGTCACTTGATAATCGTTTAATCGATAGCTTAGAGATGGACAAAAACAAATATTACAAGGTGAAAGAAAAATGAAGAGAATTTGCATTATCCATCGGTTAAATTACAGCCGTTGCACAATTAATGGCAATATTTGTAGAAAAACTAGCCCTACAACCGTATGGTGGTATGCCCGGGAATCTTAATTATTTGGGGAGTTGGGAGACATTTCTATATATTTTTATTTTTGAAAATCTAATTGCAAAATCATGAATAACTTAGCTTGGTCAAATCTAAGTGCAATTGAAATGCATTTTCATTTCTATTGTCTGGGTATTCACTTAATACTCTCGATCTGCCCCTGAAGAAGTTCTCTTTCTCTCTGGAAGCTCAAGGGCTTACACGCGCTATATAGTGGGTTTTGGTGCTGGGCAGAGCTTTCTAACTGGAATTCGGAGGTTGCTCTGGCTCTGCCTCTGGCTTTGCTGTTGCTGATGTTTGTTATGACGTCAGTCAGTCAGGGGGATTGTGGTAAAGAGTAGTATAAATATTTGTATTAACACCTCCATCTTCAGCTAGAGATGACAGACGACGTCATTTTTGCTCTGGAAAATTAAGATAATCACGCAAATTGAGTAAATAATTGTGATCCCATTTACCGATAAATGACGCTACCGGATCTGAACAGTCGGAATTTAAAAAAGAATTAACCCGGAATATGCATTAAATGTGAAATTCTATCCGTCCCACCATTCGTAGTGCCTATGAAACACATGTGTGCAAATAGAGCACGATCAAATAGTGTCTGGTATTCTGGTTTCGGTATCTGGCAGAGTAGCAGCCCCCTAAGAAACTGTTGCACAGCCCAGGCGCTACTTCAGTCGTCATTCAGAATCGGAACACGGGACATAGCAAAAAAAATTGTATTCATAGAAAATAAATAATATAAAAGAAATCTTGGGTTCCCGTTGGAAACCCCCCTAAATTTGTTTGGCATGCTGATCGGGACAGGCCGGGGTCAGGGCAGACACTATTGCGGGTATGCCCCACTAATAAACAGCTGCGATGACGAGAGCAGCGATGGGGCAGGTATGTTTCTTCTCTATCTCTCCTTACTTTGATTACAGAGCGAGACAGAGAGAGAGAGAGAGAGAGAGAGGGAGAGGAGGTATAAATGAGCGGAGAACTGTCGAGCACAAACAAACTTCAAATGTGTGAAAGTAATGTTTTCTTAAAAAATTGTTTATATGTAATTGGAATGTTAATTCCCTTAATCGAATGACTCAACACGAAGGAATCGAAAAGTTCGAGAATGATCCGCTAAATTCAACTGATGATGCGACTAGTTTTGTTGAAAAATTGTTCCTAAAGATCTTTGAAATGTTAATACCCTCACTTCAGCTAACGCGTGATTGGCAATGAAAAATAGCAGAATCAGGCAGGCCCCGGTTTTCACTTTCACCAAAAGAATGTGATTTACTTTTTAAAACGAAAAGTTAGGCGCTCCCGCACACGTGAAATGCATGACTTTTACGTTTTGAAAACGGCAACGAATTCCTCGCCGAAATGAAAAGTAAACGTCTTTTTATACAACTAAACAAATCTTAATTTAAAAAGGAAAAAAATAGATGACTTATTGATGCATTGACATGAATTTGACACTATTAACTGGGAAATTGAGCTTGTGCCCTTTTCATAAATAATTTTTGTTTAAACCGACCTCAAAATTGGATCTGTAAAATTGGTCAGGGCAAAAACAAAAAAGGTGAATTGCTCCGAACAGCTGTGGCAGCCCGATTTGGCTGTCGATAAGTCTCTGTTAAACATAACAGAGGCCTTTTTGTATGAGCTAGCACTAACGCGTCGGTATAACTGCAGTAAATTTCGCGCTTAACAGTACAAAGTGTAAACGAATTTCGAGCGAGTCAAAATGAAAAGTCATACTTTTTGCTTAAAAGTAAAACGCAAAGTGAATGTGAAAACCGGAGCCTGCCTGAATTTTTTTCTTGTAGTGCCATATACCTTTCAAGAATCGTATTAAATTTGTGGTTCTCTGTGATTGTATCTGTTAGTTTTCGTAACATCTATCTTCATAATTATATGTAAATCAGGCAGGCTCCGGTTTTCACATTCACTTTGCGTTTTACTTTTCAGCAAAAAGTATGACTTTTTTATTTTGACGCGCACTGGAATCCACTTAAGTGAATTCGTTTACACTTTGTACTGTTAAGCGCAAAATTTACTGCTGTTATACCGACGCGTTAGTGCTAGCTCATACAAAAAGGCCTCTGTTATGTTTAACGGAGACTTATCGATAGCCAAATCGGGCTGCCACAGCTTTTCTGTGCAATTCACTATTTATTGTTGCCCTGACCAATTTCTTCAGATACAATTTTGAGGTTGGTTTAAACAAAAATTATTATATCAATTATAAATTTTACAAAAAGGGCACAAGCTCAATTTCCCAGTTAATAGTGTCAAATTCATGGCAATGCATCAATAAGTCATCTATTTTTTTACTTATGCAACTAAGATTTGTTAAGTTGTATAAAAAGACGTTTACTATTCATTTCGGCGAGGAATTTGTTACCGTTTTCAAAACGTAAAAGTCATGCATTTCACGTGTGCGGGAGCGCCTAACTTTTCGCTTTGAAAAGTAAATCACATTTTTTTGGTGAAAGTGAAAACCGGAGCCTGCCTGAATATGTATATTTTTGGGGTTTCCCCGAATCTCAGTTCGTGTTATTCAAAACGTGTGTTTCTGTTCAATTATTACAAATTTTCTACATACAAAATTATGCACACGACATGTATTTTGTTTTTGCATTTGTGAGACCAATCGGTACCAGTCTCGAGTCGAACATCAATATGCGCCCGTCATGTATAGGCCAAGTATTTTGTTTTTGGTTCTTTTTTTCATTTTTGCTGGTGTCTGCTGTCGACAAATAAATCTCGATGGAGCAATTATTAAAAGTATGTATTCCCAATAACTTTCTGAATCTCCGCTCTTCTCGATAAGTCAGCTGTAATATGTATCTTCTATATGTATCCATTTTTTATACAGCTTAAGTTTGATTGTAATCAATAATTAATAAATTTTTAATTTATATCCTGTTGCTTTTCCTCTTTCGAACCCATCAGTTAATATATTTCGACTATGTACATATGTCCAAATATGTCTTGCAAAAGCCTTATGCATGCATAGTACACGACGACAGCTAATCGTTCACTCAACCGACTTGATTGTCAGTCAAATGGGGGTGTCTGGCTCGGGAGTGCCTGCGCTAATCAAACCATTGCATCGGCACTAAAAATTGTTGACACTGCCATTTGGTGGCTTTATCTAATTCATGATTCAGTTTTCATTGTTAACTTGGTTGGCCGTGGGATTCTATCCGGGGAATTGAGTTATCAGCTAACAAATGACAGACCCCGAATTCATCCAAATTCATCAACATAAGATAAAGTCGTACTACACCGTGGAGGGGATTGTAAAATAATTCGGCAACGTCTTTTGTTGAAACGGAATTCGTTTGAATTGTTTGTTATTGTCGGCTGTTGATGTAGGTTCCCCCGTAATATCCGTTTTAAAAGGACCCGATAAGAAGCAATATTTCCAGATAATATCGTCACATTGTAAAGCCTGAAACTTCTGTCGAAGATTGTCCCTCGTTCGTGAGTCAGATTTGTTTTTCATTGGGTCAAAGAATGAAAAATAAAGATTATGTGGTAAACACTTGGAAAATTTTTCCCTCGGACTGCCTTGCTCATTTAATGGGGACTTACTCTACGAATATTATCAGATGCCAATAGCATTATCGCAAGCCATAAAATAATAGGAATGAAAAAGAGAGGAGAGAATTTTTGAAATTGAATTTATAACAAGGCGGAAAGAAGGCAGAAGCGGAAATGGGTATTACTTAATTATGGGCCTACCATTGGTTGAATGAATTTTATATTTTACAGTCGCTAATAATGTAGAATAATGTTTAATAATAGGTGAATCTCTTGTCCTCTGGCTTGCTGTAGATTTTGATATTTCTTTAAAGATGAGGAATCTGTGGAATCATTAGGTATATGTTTTTTGTATTATCATCTATCGTATCTCTTGGCAGCTTTCGCGTCTTTATCACGCTCGGATTTTACACAATCTCAGCGTTTTGACATAATAAATTAATGAAAAAATGTCAGAAGAGCAAGAACTTAAATAATGATAAGTAAAGTCTCCTTTGATTTCTTATTAATTTGATGTACAGAATTTAAATCAAGAAGGTTCGTAAATTTTGCTGAAAACATGGGAAAATCTTTACCTTTTTAAATTGAAATGATTTCCCATGCCATTTAATATCTTTCAAGAACTTTTAGGAGTTCCCCTCATTTACCCTTGATTTTTTCACGTACATCTCCGAGTCTCCCTAAACACTTAAACACTTCAAATGTTTTCACCCTTTTAGTCATAGTTTAATTATTGAAATTTGAAATCATATTGGGATATTCCCGAGGCTCTTCATTTCTATCTTTTCGGGAAATTCTCACTGATATCAGTGCCACCCATTGAACCAACTATCGTTGGGGCGGATCGAGTGACGAACGCGAGTGTGTAATTCCAATGAAAACTTTTGATCAGTACTTGACGGGCTGCGCCTGTAATGCTCATGCGGAAGGGGAGTGTGTGATAATGTAACGATAATAAAGTATTCTAATAAAAGACAGTGGCGCTAACATGTTAATGTACACGTCCGCCGATTGCTAGGGGGCAGTCAAGGTCAGGGGCAAGGCAAGCCGCCAAAAAAAAAACTCAAACATTAAACACCAAAAACACATCCAAATGCCAAAACAAATAATATTACATAGCCACAAATGAAATGCGTATCTGTGTCTGCCCCTTACATACTAATCAAGGCAAATGACGCGTGTCGTCGTTGGCTTTCGAGTGGATTCTCCGCCTCTTCGAAACCATATAAAACCGACGACAGTTGAATGATGATGGATTGAACAAATAATCAAAATATCGCCTGAAAGGCAGCCCCAAAATGCACTCGACGTGATGGGAATCGCATTCGAAAGTTCTGTGTTCTGTTCTGAGTTGGTTCTGTGACTTTTCCTCATTCGGATTCGAGACTCGTGGCTGGGTGACTCGAGGATTCCGGGTTTACTGGGAATGTACTACAGAAAAAATTCCTAATTAAAAATGGGAGAGTTCTGCCAAAGGAGCCCGCGATATGATACTTACTCAAGCGGTGTAAATAGGAGACTCAAGGCCTTGGCCATGCCCTAATCTGACCGATCGACCAGCGGCCACTCGATCAGCTCGAAATTTTTTTGTACTTCACATCAAGATCAAGTTTGTGCCTGAACGTTCTAAGAAAGCCAGAGATTACTTTAATTTCTGTCAGCTACGTGACAACTGATAATGGGAAAAGGAATTGAAATTGAAATAGCAATCGAATCAGATTGGAGAGCAAAAGGAAAACAACGAGAACTGGATGAGGCGATCACTCGATCCGGTTAACCATTTGACGTAGTTTGTACACTCCAAAATAAGTTAACTAACTATTACAAAGAATTCGAGTGGAGAGGAAACAAAAGGAAATAGGGCGAAAGATAATGAATGTAGTAATACTTCTAATAATTATTTTAAAAAAGCTTTAGAGAAAAGAACAGTATAAAAAGAATGCAATAAAATGCTTACTAAGATGAAAAGGAAACCAAATTTAAAAATAAAATAAAAATAAAAATTGACCATAGGCGAAAAGACACGCAGTCGTTTCGAATGACACAAACAGAAGACGCTTTTGGGATAAGAGAGAAAGAAGAAGCAAAAGAGTATCTCTATGTTGACATTCTTCCCACGAAAAAAAGCTGTATCTCAAGAGTGACACAAAAATAAACAAACAAACAAGAAGGAGTCGAAAAACCGCATAATATTGTCAAGAAGGAGGCTTCTGTCTTTCTGATTTTGATTCCTATTTTTGCGTCAATGAAATGGTACTTATGTGTGAGATCCGATAACCATTATCTTTCTGTTGGCCAGTGGCTAGGAGCCTTTCCATTTCCAGTGCCCACTTGGATCCGCAGCAATCACACCAGAGACACATATACATATATATGATTCATTTCTTGGACCTATAGTCCCGTGGTATTGTGAAGTCAACGCACCTAGAGATTTGATACCGAGTATCTGTGATAACCTATGATAGATATACGAGTATGTCTCAGGGTTCGAGTGGTTTTTGCTCTTGTATGAAGACTTAAGTCAACCATAAGTCGATTCAATTGTCAACTCCATGCGATATATGATCATTTTGCATCTATAAATATCAACCTTCTGACAGAATCCTCCACAAACGAAACTCTGGGCAGAAAAATTCCCTGCAATCAAATGAAATACTGCGCCCCGTGGCCTGGATTCTTTTCTCAACTTTCCAAACATCCACGTACATATGTATGTATGTATGTATGTATATTCCAAACAGCCCCGAAGCTGCAAGTACTCCCCCTTTAATGGGTCTTTACCGTGCGATGGGATGCGATGACGAATTCGTTGCCGCCAAAGAATTCCCTGCCTCTCTGTGTTTGTACACGAATCTGTCCATGTATCTTTGTATCTCCCAACTGAGATATGCACGTTTTATTCTGATAATTTCAGTTGTTACATCTCTTCTTTTTTTCTCTTCTTTTTTTATTGAGGGGAAAACGTGGGGCAAAATATGCAATTAATATGCAAATCTTGTGCGATAAGATAGCTGGAACCCACACACAGCCCCGCCATCACATTGATGTATTTGGTACCCTCTGGATGGTGCTCTAATTTTGATGAAATATGCTACTTTGGATATCTTTAATTGTTTTTATTCTTGATCTGCATCAACAATCACACCCCCTACCTGATTCTCTCGACAATCTGTATTAAATACAAGAGATTCGACAACGGGCCGTAATCCAACCTACGGGGAATTCCAAATTGAAAATTGATCCAATCGGATACCACCCATCAATCTTTTTGTTTTGGATATCCACACGAAACATTAGTGGATACCATCCATCAATATAATGGAACACTGAAACAATACGCGCATATGTACTTCCAATCGAATAACTCGTACTCGTATCGTATACGCTTTGCTTTGATAGAAACGATCGTTCTACTGGAATGGAATTGTTTGTTTTTGAAAACTAAACACTTAACAGATTCTATGGACATTCTTTGGTATCGATGTATTGAAAGGGTATACCAAAATTCGATTGACTTTCACGCCAGCTGTCAATAGAGTGTGGCGGAGTGTTGCAATAAATATATACCTAAAAATACAATTAAACCTCATTACCCATGTACTATAATTGGAGGGGTGGGGACGGATGGCAGGGCAGGGGCTTAGGGAAAACCTGCGGCCCTCATTGGCGTCATAATTCATGTTGCAATTTTCCAGCTGCTAATTTTTGTTTCCATCGCGTGCATAACAGAAACAGCACCAAGTTCAAGTTCAAGTTCCCTCTGTCGCAAATATTTTGCATGGCTTATGGTTGTGCAGGGGGGGGGGGGTAGCCTGGGCAAGTGGCATGTGGCAGAGGTGGAGGTGAAGGAGGAAGCAGGTGGGGATGCATCCACTAATTTAGTCGGAGCCATTGATGAAACAACCCAATCGTCGGCGATCAACAGCGCGACAGTTGATCCCAATTACCGGGTATCTATTCCACAAGCAATTCGATTGAGCGAACGACCGATCAGTCCCCCGATCAGTACCCCGATCCCACTTTCCCCCCTTTCTTTCTATATTTCAAGCAGTTCATCAATTGTCAATCGATACAGTAAAACCAATTTCATTTGAGTAATTTACTCAAAACCCCCCCCAACGACACAAAGCCCCTACCTGAACCCCGTCGCAACGCCACTGTAAACCCCCCACACCCACCCCAAACTGTTGCAACAATAAACCGTTGTATCTGTGATAAGCGGTAAATGTGTCTTTTGTCATTTTATTTTGTATTTATTTTATTCCGTTGTGACGTTTATTGTCGCTGGCTGGCTGGCTGTTTGTTCTGCCACGATCGATATGTACTCAGAATACTTCCCTGTTCCAAGCCCAAGCTCAAAGCCCCCGAGGAAGCAACTGTACTCTGACAGTTTTATGGAACTCTCCGTGGTCCGTTCGGGCGGGGACTTTTCGTACCATTTCGTTCTTTTGTTTTATTGTATCCGAAACAGAAGGGAATTCGACTACGTCTGGTTTATACAAAAAACCCCACAATATAATGTTCCAAAATGGGACTGGTTTTTCTACGGATCTTTGCAATTTCAATTATTTATAATTTATTTATTTAAAATATAAAGATAAAAAATATCACAGGTGAAAGGAAAAAGTTTGTCAAGTTTTTTATAATTTAATGTAGAACTTTAATGTATTCTATCCATTTCATTGCATCATTTCCATTTCCATTCATTCCATTTCTAGATTCATTCATGAGATGCATGTAATGTGCGGATCGTAAATCACTTGGGTTGGTAAAATGAAATCAAAGCTGCTTAAATCGTGACAAGTTGTTATTGTTGTGGTAGGTCATTATGCAACCAGAATCGCTGAAAGGGCTTTGTCATGCATTGACTGTTGACAAATGTTGCAATAAAAATGAGCTTTTAAATTCTTTATATACTTTAGATAAGAAGAATCCACAATTGGCGAATCCTCTCAGGCAGGCTTTTTAAAAACAATAAAATAATATCATCGTTTTTTCGCATCATGCGCACGCAATAAATGTGGTTTTTGCTGATTCTCGTGGATTCCCTTGTAAACTTTTCGCTTGTGCGTCTCGAACCGCTGAACCTATAAATCAGTTAATGTTTACAAAACGTTGAACAATTTACATAGCAATTGGTTACTCAAATCCCAAAAGATAAACAAAATAAAATTAATCCCATTTAAACAAACACTGGGATTTGCCTTCTTTTTTCCACCAATTATTGTATTTCTGATATTCATCATCATCATCTTCACAACCTGTTGATATTTGAGCTTATAATCAAAGAGCATTTGTTAAGCATATGCTGTGCTCCATTCATTAATCCATTGAGAGCAGAGTATCTATGTATCTCTGGCCTTTCACAACATCCTGAAGCTAGCCAAAAACATTTAATTCTCAATTCAAAAATCTTAATTAAAGCCCCCGCGGGTGTCCAGATGTTTTGATGAATATTTCATTTTTTATTTTAGTTTTTAATTTTTGTGTGTGTGTGTGGTTATGGACTCTCTCGCTTGGGTTTTTGGACGCACATTTCATCCGGGTGTGGGAAACCAGTTTCTGTTTCTGTGCGGTACCAAAACCAAATAAAATCAAGTACAAACGTTGGCAAGTTCCACACACACACGCACACACGAACACAGATAGACAAAAACGCAATTGTTGGCTGTTGGCGTATTCGCATACAAAGGCCCCCCCAAAAAATGACGTTGGATGCCCCCGCATAATTTGGGGAAAGGGAGAGGTGAACGGTGGCATAGAGCATCGAGATTGTGCGTCATAATCGAGCCAACAAAAGTTTAAAATACTTTCCATGTTCGTGTTGGACACTCTTCAGGTGGATTACCCCGGGTACCGGCTCAATGCTTGTTACAATTGGGGAATAGACAATCTATGTACATACATATGTATAAAAATACATTTATATAAACAAGAAATTGGATTTGAGCAAATTTATTCAAGCTGGATCCAAGAAATCTTTAAGAAAACCTGATGTATAGCTATCCTTAACAGCTGTAAATGTATCTGTATTAAAAGACAAAAATTAATCATTAAAAATATCAATTGAAGAAAAAAAAAATTGAAAAGAAAGATTACAGGCACAGCTGTGTTAATTGAACATAATTATTTATTTATTATACCTTTTTATCGACACTTCAGGCTAACAATCACTGATCCAAAAGTTTAGTAAATGAAAATCGTAAATCTAATCACATGTGTACGTGCTCCGGAAATCTTTACAAATCTAGACCTTCCGTTCTATAGATCCCCGTGGAATGTTATGAGAGATTATCCAAAATTTTTGTGTGAAAGAAGAGGGTAGTTAGCCATAACTCATGTCACCTCAAAATACATCGTTTCGGCTTTACCGAATAACACAATCGTGCCCCGAGTACCTTCATTATTCCTGTGTTAGTGGATCGAATAAAATGTAAGATTTATGGATGGGGAAAATATTTGAAGCAACAGTCAACCGAAAAGGGTTAACCTCGTAGGGCCTCGTATTACTATGGCGAATCGCATGCAATTCTCTCGATCACGCGGGCGACATCACGTCAATCATACGCCCCCTGGTCACTGCCCTGTCTGGTCGGGGCAATTAATGAATGGTTAATGAGCCACCTAACTGTCAAAACTGATTATCCATTCGCTCGAGTCCCGACCACACGAAGAGCGGACGGACCGAAGGTGCCTCCCTCTGCTCTCGGTCTTCGGTCGTATGTCGTGCAATATTCGGTCGCTTTTTGGGTTCGGCCTAATGGTCTACTAAGCAATGCGCAGCCAGCAGAGAAGTCGACACAGAGGTGAGTTGCTTCTGTCAGCTACGTTGCTGCTTGAATTGTTATTGTTTTTGCATTTCTCGTTTTCTCTTCGCTTGCTCTCTTCTGACGGAATCTACGGGTAATCTTCACTTAATTTTCTCTTTTGGTTTGTCTCGTTTGTCTCTAACAGTCCTCGTGGGCAGATTTGATGTAGAGGCTGCTTCTTCTTCCTCTTCAAATTGGATTTATGGAAAGGTCGGCTAGGGAACTTCCCTCTTACGCTCTACCTCTCTTACTTTTAAGATGTGTCTGACAAGTCACAATATTAAAATCTGCCCTGCCTTTCCTGTATCCATTAGAGAATAGTTATCAAAATCCGACGTTTTATGTGCATTCTGGTTGCGTTGCTCTGGCGCTTTTATGCCTCACCTTATATGAAATACTCCTTGTTTCTAACGGTCAACGTATATAGGCTCTTCTGCAGCTGTTTCTTGATCTTTTCTGCTGCTCTTGTGTCTTGTTGTTGCATTTCCTCTCAATCAAAGTTCGGCTTTTCTTACTGGACTCTCTTTCTCTCTCTCTCTTTATTTGTATCTCTTCTGCCGTGAGCCTCTGCTCATTCTAACGGTCAACGCAAAGCCAACAGCGACGCTGACGCCGAAGCTTTGTAATCTGCTGCCCGCTTTGCCTTAGTTGTTTTTGTGATTTCATTCATTGCTGGGTCTGCCGCTGTCTCTGCTGCTATCTCTGCTGCCGCCTGATAACAAAAGTCGGAGAGCGACGCGACTGCTCACCTGCTCGGCTCACTGCTAACATTATTTCTGAGAGCAGGTCGCTTATCAAATGGCTTATTGATTCGGGCCAGATTCGGTCGTCAGAGCATCGTCACCGACTTCATCATCGGTCGTCGGAGGCATCGGAGGCATCGGGCATCGATATCGAAGCTTACCACGACGGTTCCCTCGCTGCCTGCTGCCTTACCTGTCGCCCGAGGCTGTCTCTGCCGACTCTGTCTGTCTCTGTCTCTGTCTCGGCCGCTGGCGTTGCCGACGCTAAATGAAAACGCTTTGACGCGTTATAATAACAAGTGTTTGCCGTCTTTGGACATTCAGTGTGCGATATCCCGGTGATGCAGACAACTACGTTCGCCGTACGGACAAACGCTATTTAGAAAAATTAATTCCGACTATATTAAAAAAACCTTTAGAAAGAATTTTTCGTGAAGAACAACATTACCCCCCACTATATGGGCAGTTCTATATAAAAAAAGTGCAGCAAAATACACAAAGAAGAAACCTTAAAGCCCGAAACCCTTTTGGGTTTCGAATGCAAAAAATTGTGTTTTTTTTATAGTTATTGTTGGTGATAAATCAAAATATGATTGTAATATATAACTGAGCTATAGTCACAAAAGCAAATACAAAATTTCTTTTGGTATTCACTTGCGCGCGCGCCTAAATAAAAGTTACCTGAAAAGTTAAAAGGAAAAAAACAAGCCAGGGTAAAGGAAAACCCTAACCAGTGAATGCAAACAATCTCCAATAGTTGATGAAGTAAGCGGAGAATTAAGAAGAGAAAGGCTTAAAGGCGGAAATCAATGGAATCTAGACATAGTACATTACTATATAATGGTCGGTACAGCATACCTAACGAATTCTACCAGTCCCCAACGATAGGATTGGATCGATTGTAGTTATGATTATTGAAAGTGGGCAGATTCTGCTTTGTAGCCTCATATTTCTAGTTTTTGTGTATTTTCTCTCCCTCTCTCTGGCGGTTAACAAGTTTTGGTTTTTGGCAATACTCTTTTTACCCCCCCCCCCCCCCCCCGTCCTAAGGCTAGAGATTGCTTGTCATAAAAATATCTTTCAAGAGAGGATTATCGAAAAAATTCTAGGCATCAAGAAGGCATTAAAGTTTTTTTTTTCTTAGCATGTTTACCATGAGAGCTTGAATTTCCACTTTCTGAAACTCCCTTAAGCGGATTAAACCTTAGGTCTTCTAAAAGTAAATCTTCATTTTTTAAAGTTCGCTAAATGGTTTTAAACCTTATACAAACGTTTTTTTTTGTTCTTACAAACATTTTGGGTTCTGAATATTTAAGTGCCTACAAATTTAATGGTGGATCGGTGGGTGAACCGACGATCAACACATTTTCACCTCCAAATATCACACCGAAATGCAATTTATCAAAACGAATTCAAGTCATAAATCAAATCTAAAACAATTTTCTTGTTCATTAATGGGAAACCTTAAAATATAAGTCACTTAAATACACACAAAAAAAATGTATACAAGCGCCCAATTATGTACAAGTAAATACATTATAATATATATAATGCAACCTTAGCGGACGAACAGTGAAAAAATGCGAAACAAATCGAGCCGCAGCGAACCGAAGTGAATTGAGAGCCCAGAAAACGCTTTTTAATTTATTCATAGTTGATAATAATACAAAAAAAAAAACAAAGAAAAATACAAAATTAATATTTGCCCGGGGGCCCCGAAAAGAAAACACAGAAAACACAGAAAACACCAGCAACAACAATAACAAAGGGCCGGCCCCAAGACAACAAAAAAATAAACAAATATTATTAATAATAATAATTAATTTATGTTTGCTGGTGTTTCGTTTTCACGGCCAAATTGCATTTTTAAGTTTGGTTTTGTCTATGCCTGTCTGTTTCAGAGTTTTTTATGCTTTGGGGGCGGGCAAGAGGTTCAAAGTCTTTGCCACACCCCACACACCCATGACCCCCCCTCGATAGGGTCTATTGAAAGTGTTGCGCATGCGTCTGAAGTGCTTGTTTTCCCTCCGCCTCAAAAGGTGCTGAATCGTTTGCAATTTTCCGTCCCCTCAATTAAATAAAGATAGTAGATGTGATCAAGTTGGATGGGGTGAAGGGGGGAGACCAACCGCTGCGTGTCACTAATGAGTTTCGCTCTGAGACTTGCCGCCGATTCCATAGTCTTGCCATTCACTGACTTTTGACGAGGGATAAGACCAGTTAGCGGTCAGCAGTTAGCAGTCAGGGGTTGGGAGTCTCAAGTCACTGGATAACTGTTGCCAAGGCCTTCCATTATCTTTAGGACACACAAGGCTGAAACAGTTTTTTCTCGATTGGCGGTAGCGGAAGAATTTATGCATACAGGTGGTCCAAAGATTGGATTGGACTCTGGATATGGTTTTCTTAGACTTTAGATGGTTGCTATCAATTTTGGGTAGTATTTCAAATGTCTTTGTGATTCCTTGGCCATCCCTAAACAATAAGGAATGCAGATCTCCTATAGATCATTGCAAGACGAAGGGATCCCCTGAACCTCAAGTACAAACTGATGACAAACCATATTTATAATGAACTTGAAAAAGTTTATCAGTGGCTGAAGAAATGCAGCTTGAAATACGATCGATCCCATTTAGAAATGTAAACTCATACGAGTGAAGTATTTCTCAAACGTTCTCATAGATTTTCCTGCCATTAATGAGATCATAAATGACTCATTTGTGTGTGAGTTCTTCTGTTCTATAATCCACCCACCAGTTCTGCTTGATCTTTCGTGGAGAATATTTTACACATATTCTCCCACCTGTTGCCTTTTTGGTATATATTCTTGATTGAGTTGTTGTTGTTTTCGTGTTTTTTTGTTGTTCACCGATGCCAAGTTGAATGACATTTGATACAGTTTTCGGTTTAGCGTGTCTCAGTTCCAGTTTTCAGCTCGAGATAAATATATTTATCAAAAACAGTGACAGAATCAGAAAAAAATTTTAAGACCAGAATATAAGTGATTAAAATTTGGGCTTTCAAATTTTCTGACTACACAAACACTTTTGTGTTTGTTTCACTATTTGGCTTTTTTGTGGGTCTCTAGGGCTGGCTAACAAATCATCCCCATCCCCATGCATTAACGAATAATTCTTGAATAAATAATTGCAGTCTTTTCGGTTGATTGAGAACCGAATTCGATTTCGATTTAACCTGCGTCATGCAATAAAAAACAAAAACAAAAATTAAATGAGCAACAACAACAGAAGCCAGACGCTATAGAATGGTCTTTGCGTATAAATAAATACATAAAATATGTATATATATTTGATTTTGTATTATGTTTCAATTAAAACGTAATGTGGAAAATGGAAAATCAATTTTTTGTAATTTTCCCCTGCAAAGTTCGTTTACATCGAATGCAAATTCTTGCAGAGATGTTCACGTTGAAGATTTGCATATATTATGATGACTGTATCAGTGTATCATATCTGTATCTAGATTTTTATAATCAGGTTAGATGTGGGTCACAAGTTTTTTTATAGTGGCAGATTTGTGATTAGAGTAAAAGAAAGATGGCAAGAAATTGTTTTGTGGCTTGCTTGTTGGTTCATTTGTACAGCAAATCAATACACGTGTGAACCCGATTTGATTCCATTTTCTGTGCAAAAACCGAAAGGACTCTTGTCCTTCATAGCACATTCCGTTTCCCTAGCTTTCCATCCAGCCTGAGTCCTAAAAACAATGCAAAATACATTTGAACTACAAAAAGTTCTCTTAAAAATGCAAAAAGCGAGCGTGAACGTTTAGCGTAAGTGGACCCTAAAAGAAAAGAAAAACGCTTCTAATGAACCCTGGGAACTGTTGAATCAAACACCATATGTGTATCCACGGGGGCAGGGAATATCTAAATAAACATTCGTATACTTTTGTATGCTTTGTAGGTTCTACGAGTCGCCAGACTCTCGACAACCGAGACTTTTTAATCACAATAAATAGGAATTAGAATTAGAATTAGCTTGCAGGTCATCATTGCACATTTAGCGCACGTTTTCCAAATTAACGCGAGACAGCTGGCGCTGCCTGCCTGTCTTTCTTGGGTTAAATACTTAAAAATCTACGGGGGTATGCTATGTATTCATGATAGCTATAAAAAAGCAACGAATTCTTGTGTCTTTTCGCGACATGGAATGGCTTGTCTAAAATAAGTAAATTGTACGAGTACTACATATGTACATACATATTTCATTTCTGGTTTCTTGTTTTTATCATCAATAGATTTTAATGGAGGCCCAATCTAATCGAAGAGATTTTAAACAATTTGAAATTAAATGGAAAACGAAACTGATTTATTATCAGATTTAATATAGATTTCTCACCTCAAGAACCCTCAACCTTGAGATTTTGTCCAGCACAGGCGTCATCCTCCTCGATCCAAATCAGAATCAAAATCCAAAGATTGTCATCAGATAATTTGGTTTATGGGTTCGTTTTAATGGCAGATTGTTTTCCCCCTTTTTTATTGGAGTCAAAATTAAGTTGAGGAAAGGTCGTCAAAGCAAAATAGATACTTAGGAATTTAATGTTATAAACTATACTACAATATCAGCCACAGCTTTAGACTTTAGACGAGTTATAAAACATTTAGAATCTGATGATTGCTAGTTTTTTGGTTTGCTGGCTTATAACTCTGTTCCCAGAGCGGAACATTAATTTGATTCGCTGTGAAAATGTACCCATAAGTGAACGGATACTATGCCCAAAAAGTTCTTAATAGTGGAATCCTTTTACTGTAGATTTTTGAATGATTTAAAGGAAAATAGTATCACAGAATTTTTTTTCTTTGGAACTAGTTTATATTTTTAATGCTTATATGTATTTACATGGAATTGGAATTATTCTGTAAAGCCAATATTTAAGATGATATTTCGGAGCATATTTGGAACAAGGACTAGTTCATTTCGGATTTAGTTTCGCTCGCTAAAGAACCGTTGCGAATAACGTAAATTGGCTGTGCAAATGTGCTTTAGGAAGTAGAACTAGTTTATTGGGGCAATAATGAATTCGGAACTAGTTCCGATCTTAGATTATTTTTAGCCAAAAAATAAAAACTACTCAAACGCATACATCAAAGTGCATGCCTCTCCTCGTGTCGGCCCCCACCGAACTGGTTCCGTAAACCGGCTGTTGGCATTTTGTAAATTTCCATACCATTGGGCGACGTTCCGAACGGAACGGAATGGAACGAACGAAGCGAACTGGAATTTCGCAGACAAATCGTCTGCCAGCCCAGGCAGCAGACGTGCGGCAGACGACAGACAACTGAAAAGCAGAAAAACAAAAAATAAAAAAAGTAATAAAAGTAAAAATGTCTGTGGCTCGAAAAACGCATTCCGAACAAATGAAACTTTTGGCATTTAATTGAATGAAGCTGCAGGCAAGAGGCTTATAAAATAATACCCGCAACAAATCAATTAGCTGCGGCCCCTCTTTTTCGATAAGCCACCCCGATAACCATAAACAAATTGTGTGTTGGGAAAAGAAAAAAAAGACTGAAAATAACAGAAAGACTGAAAGGCGGCAAAGGTAAAGATTGACTATTGTCGATTTTGTCGTCGTTTGTCGTCGTTCGCCGTTGTCGTCGTCTACGGCGGCATCTGATCCACTAATCAAGGTGCATTTATATGCCCAGCGGATCCGATGGCGATAATTACAACCTGATTGCGAGAGCCGACACAGAGAGAGAGAGAGAGAGGGGCTGGGGTCTGGGGTCTGGTCTTCGACAGAAAATGAGGAACGAAAAACAAATTTCAATTTAGTTCCAAAAAGCAAATGCACTTTCCCAATCAATACCCCTCCATCGCTACCCCAGTTTCTGTTTCAGTTTCTGTTTGACTTTGAACTTGAAAATCGGTAATGCTGCGTCGACGTCCCGCCCTGCCCGGCTCCGGCTGTAAATTGATCCACGGCTTGGCAACCGCTGCGTATACGTAACATACGTGTGCACATTTCCTACAAGATTTATTTTCTCTCTGTTGGAGTTTTTTTCATTTAATTGTTTGATGCCTGCTGCTGCAGTTGTTTAGGTTACATTTTGTTACCGTTGATAAACTTATGGGGTAGGGTCTTGTAAACCCACAATTCGTGCCATAATCAGTCACGTTTTGTTCCTGGCACTTGGTTTCAATTTCATTTCTTCGTCACAAGACACTTCCTGACAGATAAAGACCAACCGTTAGCAGAAAGGAATGCAGACAGAGCGTGTGGCAGGGGAATTATCTATTCGAATTTTGTATGAAATCAGCTACATTTTATATGAATACATTCATCACATGACCTACCCCTACCGCTTGTAACGGAAAACTTCAGGACTACATACAATATTTAGCACCTCTTATAATCAGAATGATTCACAAAGGGGCAGACAGAAAGACAACGGAGAATGGTCATCAGAAGGGAGAAGCTGTCAGTTCAAATATTGAATTTGAGAATGATATGTAATGTGTGTTTTCACTAACCATTATATGGTTTTCCATTATCTGCTATTTGTTGTTTACGGGCACTCGAACAAGTGTTGTTTTACGTCGTTCAGGAAATCTTGAACCTGAAGACCGAACGATACTGATACGGAATATCATATAGCATATACTCCTCTCTGCTCTTCTCATTGACGCTCAACCTACTCGATGCCTCTCTGTGGGCCAAGTTTAAAGTAAATCCTTGCTTTAAGGCGCCGCGGCTTCTTCCGACTAATCAGTAGTAATCGGGCAACAAATACCGATAAGATTCTAAACAGTTTTATTGGAAAACTATTTTTAAATTATTATGGCCGATTTGCTTTGGTGTTCTCAGTTTTCGGTGTAATCGGAATTGGATTAGTCAGATATCTCTCTCTTTAGCCTGAACTTTTTAATTTTATGGCACATATTTTAATGGAATGGACTGTTTCTTCTATAAATCTGTCCTATAAGATTTCGTAAGTCGATTATTTATCGTTCAATAAATGTTTTTAGGGAGCCTTAATCCATATTATAGCCAGAAATACTCATTAAAATTTGTTTAAAGTATTTTAACTATTGCTCCTTTCAATTTTCCCTGTGTGGCCTAAAAATCGATTATTTATCGCAATGCTGTTCGAAATGGCTATGATTGGTTTTATTTTATAATTGGTTATGAAAGTGCAGTCTTAAACTTTAACGATCGTAAAATGCTTACTATAATAATCGATATTTACCGATTAATATTAGTTGCAAAAAGCGTCCATGGACCGATAAATGATTTAAAGAGAGTCTCTCCAAATCGAATATAAAATGTTCATAGGTTTTGCTTGCTTCTTCCTCGTGAGTGGACACGCTTGGCGATCAGTGATATAATTTTATTTAATTTACGGCACCGCTCCCCAACCCGTTTATGGCCACACTTTCAAGTGCATATAAAAGTATTATCTGTTCCTTCAGCTGTCGTTCCTATTTATGCGCATTTCGACGCGTGGGCTGGCTCTCAATGATTTGCAGTGACATGATTTTGATTTTCATTCGAAGGCTGCCGCCACCTTTCCACGCGAAGCCGATAAGCGTCGCAAAGACGAAAAAAGTGCCCTTCCAACCCTCGAGTTTCGAGTGGGCGCAACGGACCATAGACTGACCGCCGAACGGCCGACAATCATCATCATCATTGTTGTCGCTGTCGTTGTCGGCCAAGTGGACAGAAGCAATTTATGGTGTCCCCGACTGTTGTCAACGAGCAGGCAAACAGCTGAAATTAAAATCTTATCAGCTGGAAAAACTGCGAAAAGTCTATATAGTAAACAAAAGTCATGCACTTATCGCCCCACTGTGCCCACATGTTGACCATTTTCCAAATAATTGCATTTAAAATGGTTTTGGATGCGGCTGGCAGTTTCCAAAACGAATTTGGCCATGCTTTACCCTCCTGCCTCTGATACCCGTCTTTAAGACAAATGTGTTGGCCGCCCCAAAAGAAAGATACACAAAACAGATCCTAAACAAGTGCTAAAAACCAAACCGACAAAAACAGACTGCGATTTGTCTGGCCCTCATGGATGATAACAGGCGGTGGGGGCTCTGTCGGTCAGGGCCCCTCTTCAGGGCTCTCTATGCGGAAGTTTAAGACAAAACAAATGAGTAGGCGTGTTTGGGATTAAAACATCTCTTATACATATTTATTTGTACATTATTATATGGCAATTGCAGTTTATTGCAGGGGATGAGTGTGTCGCGCACTGCACAGGGCAGAGTGTGCGAGAGCGAGAAAGAGAATAAGTAGCGTCAGCAGCGCTGAGAGAAGGTGAGGGAAGCAACTGCAAATTAATTTCGTTACTCTGGCTATAATAATGATCCGATCTGACTCAGATTCGGCAATCTAGTAGATATGGTCATTCTCTACGATACTGTGTTTTTTTTCATCGTGTCTTCACGAAAAGGGGCGGGGAAAAATTTTAAAATACAATTGTAGCAGTGTGATATAACACTTTATGGGGTCGGAAACGTTTCCTTCCCTTCGTTACACACATCCACTTTTGCCACAAATACAATATACCCCTTAACTCTTTTTTTGTATGGGTATAATAATCAGGAAGGCTCCGGTTTTCACTCTCACCAAAATAATGTGATTTACTTTTCAAAACGAAAAGTCAGGCGCTCATGCACTCCGAAAACGCAAGACTTTTCCGTTTTCAAAACGGCAACAAATTCCTCACCGAAATGAAAAGTAAACGGCTTTTTATGCAACTAAACAAATCTTAATTGCAAAAGGAAAACAAATAGATGACTTCATGATGCATTGACATGAATTTTACACCATTATCTTGGCAATTGAGCTTCTGCTCTTTTTAAAAATAATTTTTTTAAACCAACCTCAAAATTGGATGTGAAAAAATGTATCAACCCAAAAACAAAATGTGAATTGCTTCGAACAGCTGTGGCAGCCCGATTTGGCTATCGACAAATCTCTGTTAAACATAACAGAGGCTTTTCTGTATGAGCTGGCACTAACGCGTGGTTAAAACAGCAGTAAATTTTGCGCTTAACAGTAAAAAGAGTAAACGAATTCACAAAAGTGGATTCCAGAGCGCCTTGAAATGAAAAATATGACTTTTTGCTGAAAAGTAAAACGCAAAGTGAATGTGAAAACCGGAGCCTGTCTGAATAATCCCTTTAAGCGAAACATTGATGAATCATGCACACGATATGTAAATTATTTTTTGTTTAATCGGGGCCTAGCTTAGTATCGAGAGGGGCTTTAAGCTGCTGAATCATGCTCTTGACATGTAATTTATTTATTGTACAAGTGTATTCTCTTTTGCGTCTCGAGTCAAGCCTCAATATGACGCGTTATGTTCGAGTAACGAGAGCAGGGACTAATGCTGAATTGGTACCCAGTCGAAAATAGGATTTTACTGAAGATATTATGGTAGAAAAATATGAACAGGGTCTAAATTATCCCGAAATTTGAGTGAAATCCAAACCAAAAAGACTGCAGAAAGCGTTTAGAGATTCATGTGCATAGAGGGTTGCCTTATTGTACTCTTATCTAGCTTCAGACTGAATCATTTCCAAAACTATCCTGCGAATAAAGGGTATTATGGATCGCAGATGTTTCTCTCTATTTTTTTTTGATTGATTTCCATTGATTTCTAGCCACGTTCAAGAATCGATGTGGATTATAATTTACGAATATTCTTTAACAAAAAAAATACCGAAATGTAACACGAATTAAAACCCTTGCAGCCATATCAACGGTCCGGTGACTAAGCTCAGCCACAGCCTCAGTCCTTCTACCTCCACCTCTTTCCCCCCAGAACATCATCCCACCCCACAACCGAACACACACATCCCCACACACAGACACATAAAAGCGGACAGAATACACGAGGACACGACGAGACAGACACGAGAGCGGCAAACCCAAAAAACATTCGCACTAAAATGTAAACCAAAACGCCCGCGTATATATTCCCATTGGATTCTTTCAATTTTTATTCCAATTTATAAATGTTCTTCAGTCGTCGACCCATTCCTTTCCAAGCAGAAAGTACGAAAAGCAATATACAACATTCCTGCAAAGTTCTAGCTTAACTATTTAAATTTAAATTATTTATTCAGAACCAAATCGTGTGATATTTAAACTACCATATTTTTTTTGTGTTTAGTCATAGAAATACAAAAAACAATATAAGAAAAGCTCAACGAAAAATCAGAAAAAGCCCAAAAACAAAAAGTATGCAAAACCGATAGATAGATAGATATTATATATAATAGATATTATATCTAAAAAAAAACTTTAAAAACAAAACATAAATTATAGATATTATATTGATTAAAAAGCACTCACACACACACAGTTGATGATTATTTTGTGTGCTTAGAGTTGATTACTTTATTTTTTTCTGTTGAATTTTTTAAAAACTATTTTCGAGTCAATCCACAACACAGGGATTAGTTTCAATTTTAGTTTAGAAACAGATTATTGCACACTGCAATAGAAATAAATAAAAGACAGAACACACACAAGCTAAACGCCACACATACACAAACACCCACACAAACACACACGTAACAAATGCAAAAATGTCGCTACCCAACGAACAGACAACAGACTTGCCGCACAATCAGACACAACCCAACCAGCATGAGATACAGCCATCCACAGCCACCACACCATCCACAGCCACAACAACACCATATACAACACCATCCACAACCACAAACACAACACCCAATGAGCTGAAACATCGATTGACGCCGCTCAATGTGCGACGTCTCTCCGGCTATGCCAATCCGCAAACGGTGAACGATGCAACGATCGATTATGCAACGGGAGCAGCAATGGGAGCAACGGCAGCAACGTTTGATGATGATCCGCCACCCATCACAATCAACATGAATATGAGCAGCAACAACAACAATAATAACAATAATAATAATAATAGTGACTACAGCAACAACAATAATAATACAAACAACAAAAACACAACAACGCCACCATCCGCATATGCCACACCACCAATATACCAACAACAATTGTCCACACTGACAGCAACCACGCCCCTAGATGTTTTGGCATCGGATGATAAATTTAAATTGTTTACCATTTTCAATGGAAACGGTGAGTGGATCCCCCCATGCCCCAAAGCCCCCAATCCACACCATCCTGCCACCAAAAATAATCCCTTTAGCGGAACTCTATCAAACCTCAAGTAACGCGTCGTCTCGTATAGGTAGGCCTTTGTTTTTAGTTTTTTTAGTTTGAGGGCTGGCTACATAGACGTCACACAAAGCAAGGATCAATGGATCCTTTTTTCTAGCTGTCTATTTTTTTTCTACGTTTTTTTTGCTTCTTCTTTTTGCGTACTCTCTCTCTCTTTCTCTTTTATGAATAATCTCTCTCTCGCTGTATCTTTGATTAATATTTAAATTGTATGCACAAATATTAATGATTATTTTTAGACTTAAATTTTAGACAATAATTCCTTCAAGCAATATCATATTCTTTCCATAAAAATTATTATTTTACTATCATTAAATTTGTTAAAAATTAGAAGCAACCATTTTTGTATCACTTTTTTGTATCATTGCATGCTGCTTCTTATTTTGTATACTGTTTCTTTAAATTTTAATAGGAAGGAATAAACATGTTTCTTGGATAAGATTTAACATCTGTACGCTTAAATGTAAGAGACATCCTCTGTTATTGCAATAATTTAGATTTTGTCATTCCCATGCCTAGCAGTCGGAATGACAGATAAATACCTCTGACAAATTTGAATATACTTTTTAGTAGACATTTTAAATGTTTTCCTTGTTATTTCTCTAACGAAAACTAAAGTCTGTACCAAGAATTTAATAGCTGTTCCATCCGTTTGTCTCTCTGTGGATTCGAATATGAAAAGAGAATCATATTTGTGATAACCAAGTAAGAGAAAAGTAAGCAATATAATAAACCAGCAAAAAAGAAAAAGAAAATAAGCCCTTATCAGAGGAACTTGAGTGAAGCATTAATGCTTCGCATCATGTACACGCAGTATACATGTATATTGTTTTTAAAATTCTCGTGGATTTTCTTGTTGGTTTTTTTTTTTTTTTTTGAGCAGTAGGAGCAAAAGGAGCATTGGGTTTAATGCCCACCACTGTGGTACACATTCGATACACATACAGTAAATCTTTTTTGGGCACCCAAATAGCCCGCCCATTCTATAGATTACACAGAAAAATGCAACGTTAAGTGATTAAATGATGGCTATACGAAATGTTTACCCAATACCCAAATAAATGTTTCTTTAGTTTTTTGTTTTGTTTTCTTCTTTATAATTAAATTATATTTAATTTTCTACACAATAATAAGTTGATTAATGGGTAATAGAGTGGTCTGGTCGAGCGGTCGAGGGATAAACGCGACACGCGTTTCACGTATCACCTCCATAGCAGCAGTTTTAATTGTTTATTTTTATGCGGTTGAAATGTTTAATTGTCGTTATCCCAGACGAATGGCTGGCGAATTTGTTTATGGCCGAGCGATTTGTGGTTTATGGAACTTTGGATACAATAAACGGGGGGGATTCGGATTCGAGCAACCAACAAAAAATACAAAAAACGGTTTTATTCGAAACGAGTTTCGATCGCTGAGGCAGCAGAAAAAAAGACTCGAGACCAACAGCTGGAAGGGAGATACAAAAAAATATATATATTGAAATAAATAAAAGAAAAACAAAAAAAGCAACAGACAAGAGAATATTCCACAAAATCTTCACACATTCAAACATATAATTTATAGAGATGTTAATTAATTGCCTTGCTAATTGAATAATGCTGCTAAATTTATATGCATGCCACACACAAAAACACAATATGCCACACACGGTCTGTGCATGAGACATGAGCGAGAGACCCAGCAACCAGCAACCACCACCCATCAACCCCACATGCACTCGATCTTTGATCCTTTGCAACCATCCCTCAAAAATATCCCAAAACATTTATGTACTAACCCTGCATCTTGCTGTGCTACCCACTTTCTTTTCTCCCTTTCTCCCCGATTCGATCCGTAACCATACCCGTAACCAGATCCCGACAATGAGAAGTTGTCCGGCCTACCACATTCGACAACTGGTTCACTAAGCTCAATCATCACGACGTCCATAGCATCCTCCGAACCGGATCCTGGTGCGGCGAGTGCAGGCGGCGGAGGTGCAGGAAGCGGAGGCAGTGGTGGCAGCGGAGGAGGCGGCCCCAATGCCCTGGTGGCAGCAGACGCAGCCAGCATCGCTGGGATCAATGGCAGTTCCGAGGAGAAGCTGGCACTAAATCGGCCTGGAATCAAGCAGGAGAAATGGTCAACGATCCTGCTGCAGGTCTCCATACCGTTCTTTCTGGCAGGCATCGGAACCATCGGGGCTGGCATTGTTCTTGGAAAAGTCGAGGTAAGACAGAGATGGGAATATCCCCTGATAGATAAAATACAACTGATAAATCTCGGGAATTCTCGTCGCGTCTATTGACACGCCGTGTAACTGCCGATAAGACGCCAAGAAAATCAACACGAATGGCAACACGAAAATCCAAATTGCGGCAATAGTAAATTGTAAACAAAACAAAAAGTTAATTGCTTTGTTGTCCGACCATTAAAAAAGATTTACACAAAAGCCCAAGACAAAAAGAATATTATAAATAATTAAAAACAATCTTTTTCTTGGAGTTTTTGTACTTTTGTGTGGGAAAATTCCCAAGTTGCAAAATGCACAAAAAAAAAAAAAAAAAATTACTTATTGAAGAATTTTTTCATCAAATAAATGATTGTCTTTAGATAATGCAAGGAATGAAAATAAATTCCTATTTAAAATTCTTTCCAAAATCCTACTTGAAATATTTCAAGCCAAAGTCGTATTCATATAAGACTGAATATAAGAATACATACATACCTACTATTTTTATGTGGTAGAATTTATCATTTATCTTTGTCTGCGAACGTCGATGGTAAAAAGTTTAATTTGCCTGCTAATTGATGGGTCGCTTGGGATGGTAAAAGTTCTGAGCCAAACTGGCACTGAAGCCAGTTCCAGGCGGCCAATGCCCGAACCGAACTGAAAATGTTTGGAAATCGCCAGAGTTGAGACAGGCACACAGAGAGACACACAGCCAACTTAGATTTACACATCCATAAAGAGTGCCATATAACTTTGTCATATCTTCATTTATTGCATTATAAATACATATACATATGTCTGTATTTATTCTCTCGGCTCCCCCTCCCCCAGAAATGGTATGTCTTTAAGAATGTGAGCGAACTGTTTATCCTGGTGCCGGCGCTGTTGGGTCTGAAGGGAAATCTGGACATGTGCCTCGCGTCGCGTCTGTCGACGCAAGTGAATCTGGGGAATATGACAAGCCGTCAGGATGTGGTGCGAATGATTGTAGGTAATATAGCATTGGTGCAGGTCCAGGCCACCGTTGCCTCCTTTCTGGTGGCCATGTTCGCTGTGAGTGTGGGCGCGGCCATGACTGGGGAATTCTACTTTGAGAACGTGATGCTGCTGACAGCGTCGGCCATGTTTACGGCCACCTCATCGTGCTTTGTGTTGGGTAAGTGGAGAAAAAGCTTGTAAGATCAACACTTGGGGTATTTAACCAGCTATTTATTTTCAATAGATTTCGTTTTGGTGGCTGTAATTCTGTTCTCGCAGAAATACCATTTAAATCCGGATAACCTGGCCACACCGTTGGCCGCCTCCATCGGTGATGTGGTGTCCATAAGTCTGCTCTCCTTTATTGCCTCGCTGCTGTATGAGAATATAAGTGAGTATCTCTTACTTTCTTCCCCCTCTTTTATTATAATCCATATTTATTGTATTCTTTGCCTGTTCTTTTTAGAGACCCATCTGTGGATCACTTTCATTGTGGTCACCTGCTATCTAGTGCTTCTGCCCATGTGGGTGCTGATTGTGATGCGAAATGAGTACACGCGCCCGGTGCTGAAGAGCGGTTGGGTGCCAGTGCTGTCGGCCCTCTGCATAAGTGGGTAAGTTGATCGATCAAGTGCCTCAAGCATTGAGAATCGAGGCCATGATAAGCACAAATCCCCATAGACCACAAAATCGTCAAGATTTGCTCACTATATTTAGATATCGATCGGAGGAAGGCTTCATTAATGCCAAATCATGTCCAGGCGGCAAGCGCTTTACTATTACTCTGCTACGTAGATTGTTGTGTGTGTATTTATAAATAAATCTGATAAATCTGTCGACGGGAATGACCGTGTGAAATTTTTTGTAGCAACTTTTTATGGATGTCGTCCCTGACTCGCGTTTTGGCAGCAGGTCAATTTCGGGAGACACAAGCACAATATTGTATACTATAATTAGAACTAAAAGCAGAATTAGAATTCCCAATGGACCAGCAATTATTTGCCATGACTTTGCAGCTTGCAGGAACGGCATTGTCTACGATTGGAAATATAAAATTCCCAAATCAAAATCCAAATCGAATCACAACTCATTTTATCATTGTGTTTTTTCTTTTGCAGACTTGGTGGCCTTGTGTTGGATGCTGCTGTGGAGGTCTTTGATGGCTTTGTGGTCTTTCAGCCGATCATCAATGGAATTGGCGGGAATCTGGTGTCGGTGCAGGCCAGCAAGATATCGACGATGTTGCATCAGAGCTCAATTATTGGCATTATACCACCGCACACAAAGATCTGGGAGTGGCCCTGGAAGGCGTTATTCAAAGGAGGTAAGAACGAGGATTATAATTAAAGACGAATGCGAATAATAATAATTCCACTTTCAATCACCTTGCAGTTCCCTATGCAAAGACGGCAAGGATACTCATTGCCATGTCCATACCGGGCAATGTTCTGTTTATCTTTGCGGCTGACTACCTAAATATGCACACCTCAACAGTGTCCTGGGTGTTTATGCTCTCGTATCTGCTGGCCAGTTTTATTCAGGTAAAGATCCCCTTCCCTCCACCACCGACTTCCCCGCTTAAAAGTAGCAGAAAAATATGTGGCTAAATGAATGAATTCTGTATCTCGTAGGTAACGCTGCTGCTCTACATTGCCCACATTATTGTGCATGCAATGTGGAAGTGGAAGATCGATCCTGACAATTCGGCCATTCCCTATCTGACGGCGCTGGGCGATCTGCTGGGCAGCAGTCTGTTGGCCGTCGCGTGGATCTTCACCATGTCCGTGGGTATGCAGTATGGAGCTGGCGTTGAGAATGCACTGAATGCACCCAACTGAAAGGGGTGGGGGAATTGTTTCCTTCCAAACTAATGCAATAAAAACCACAGAAAACAAATTGAAATGAAATGAAAAGGAAAGGAAAGAAAGCAGCCGCAAATCAATATAAAGAACTGTTATGTACCTAAAGTGAAAAAAACAGCAAATCCTAGAAATTGTATGTATAGACCAGTCCCAAGTACCCCACGCCCTGGCACACACAAACAAAGACAATTAGAAACAAACAAACACACACAGAAAATTTTGTCCATGTTTTGTATGTCCTGTCCTTCACTTCACATGGCTTTTGCTTGTGTTCTCCCTAATTTTTGCTCTACAAATGAATTATGTTCGAGTATATGGTATATATGTATATACACGCCTATATATACATATGTGTATGTACACATTGTATACATGGAAGGAGTGGCTGCATAATATTTTTAAAGGCTTTTAGGACAATATTATACACAATTTAAAGAAATATATACATACATATACAAAATGGGGGATAACAAACGGGCGAATAACGAAAAAACGGAACTAAAAACATACATATTTATGTAATGGCATTAGATCCCCTTAGCTTACCCCTAAATTGGTTCTTGTTCTTGTTCCTTTTGCTTTAACCATTAAACTTTTGTTAAACTTAAGGCAGCCAAAAAATAATGATTGAATCGTGTAAATGCAAAAAATAGTCCTAAATATAGAATAAACATACTTAATTCCTTGTTAGTCCCATGTACACCTACAATTTACAAACGTAAAGCAAAAACATAAACAATGTGTAGTATTAGCGCAGATTTGATTTTTGCAAATCTCGCTTAATTTTTTGTCTCTTTTTTTTATTATTATAAATCTCACCATTCCCGCCCTGTCCATCCCAGCCCAGCCCCTGAGAAAGAAGCAATAATTGAACACACGGCAAAACGATATTTATTATTATTGCATATTAGTTAAGAAGTGGCGTGGCGTGTAGATGAGCGTGTGCATTCATGTATATTCCTCTTTTAATTGTATATTGTATAGAACTGTATCTATGTTAAGTTCAAGCGTGCGCATTTTTTTTTGCTTGTTTATTTTGTTTCCTTAAAACCGAAAAATGTTGTAAAGTGCGTGTGCGTTCTGTAAAAAAATGCGAACAGGGATAATGAAAACGATGAGAATGAGAGACGTTCTGAAAGGAAATGTGATCGATATTTAGTTATAATAATAACAATAATTATAAATTAATGTAAATCGTAAACGAAAGGGCAACATTATTGTGGAATACTTGAAACAATAATACCAATTAATTAAATATGTTGGAATAAACGAAAGCAAAAACGTTCATAAAGAAAGAAACCCACATTCTAGTTTGAAATTATCTTTGGTGGGCTCTAGGTGCTCTCACAGCTGCAATCGATATATCGCATGGCACTAGATCAGCTATCGATATCTCGCCCGCATGCGCAGCCAACTTAAGCACGATGCTGAATATTCAATTTACGCGCAAAGAAAACTAATAATACAAGAAACTGAATTCTGTAAAGTGTAATTAAAAAATTGAGAGCTCAAAATGTACCGCGCTTTGCCCAGGCGAACTAGCGAGTTCCGCGAAGAAGCCCACGAAGATGGGGCCAACGGGGACAAGCGGCAGACCAGGTTGGAGGATGACAAATTTAATTTTCAGTGTTTTTGTTTTGTTTTTTTTATAAATACCCTCTTTCCCTCTCGGGGCGCCTTGCAGACTAGGACTACGCAGCATGGCCACGCCCACACCCATGAAGCCCAAGGTCAGTGGCATAGCCAAAAGGTAATGAAGCTAGCCATGCATTCGGCGGCCAGATTGGTTCTAATTCCTCTTTTAATACATCCGCTAGACCATCGCATTCACGCTTGGGCCAGCCATTGTGCCTGGAACGAGATCGCGGGAGCCAGATGGGTCTGCCACCCATCCGCACACCCATGAGCAGCCATCGCATGGGATCCGAGATGCCGCACCACTCCAACAAGAAATGGGTGGCAGAGAAGTCGCAACAGATCCAGGACTACCTGCACGCCATGTTACCCAACCATGCCATACAGGGCATCACCGCCGACTTCTTCAATCGCGGCTCGGGCCTGCGCCAGATGACAACGAAGCAGTTTGTGGGCATAATTAACTTTTTCTTTCAACAAATCTCACGGAATCGGGTGACGGTGGGCAGCAATCATGTGGAGGACATCATGAACACGATGCAGAAGCTCAACTATCCGTATCAAGTGAATAAGTCGTCGCTGATGACGCCCACCGCACAGCATTCGTTCGGTCATGTCATTGTGATGCTGGACTTTCTCATGGACTTTGCCCCGCCGCCAGAGGCCGAGGAGGAGGGCAGGGATTTCCCCTTTATGGAAATAGCCGATCAGCACAGCGCCTACCTGCACAGCATGGCCTCCGAGTCGTTAGCCATGTCCACCACTCAGAGTCCAGGCATGGTGCTGGACGAGGAGCTGACAGAGCTGCTGTTGGTACAGTCCACGGCCTGCTTCTTCCTTTGGGACCAGGAGAACAAGGAGGAAGAGGCGCTGCTGCAGGCCAGGACCAGAGACAAGGTAATCAGCAAGAAGTGCGACCTGGCCGATGGCCGTGCCTTGGATGCGGACATAGATGCCCTCAAAACGAAGCTCAGCGACCTTGAGCTAAAGCTGGAGGAAGCTCTGCCCGGCGATGGCAAAAAGTTTCAGCAGATGGAAAGCCTCAGCCGCGAGCAGGATCAGCTCGGGCAGCAGCTGCAGGCCCTGCAGCACGAGGACGCCATGAAGCGGGATTCGATCAAGGAGCTGCGCTCCAATGCCAAGCAAAAGACAGCGGATATTAAGGCGCTGAGGAAAGAGCTTCGCCACATCCAGCAGACGGTGTCCAGCCAGCGGTACACGGCCCAGCAACTGAAGGATCTGCAGGTGCAGTGCACGGATCGCAGCAACGAGTCCAAGGTCTACGAGCGTCAGATCAAGGAGATCACCGAGCGTGAGCTCAACCAGCAGGTAATGCTGTCGCGCTCCAAACAGAAGCTCCTGGACAAGATTGAGCAGTTCAATTGCCACGCGCGCAACATCTGCATGGATTCGGTGATCTGCAAGGCCAGCGGCAAGGGCAAAATGGAGCTGACTCTGTCGCTGCAGCCCAGGCACGAGGAGGTGCTGGATGGGCATCAGCGTCTGGCCAAGCTGGCCGATCGTCTGCGACTGTGTCGCCAGCAGACCGCTGGCCGTTGCAAGCACGTGGAGGAGCAGAAAATCAATATAATCCAGACCAAAGCCAAGCTGGACACTAAGCTGGCCACCCTGGGCTCAGAGTTGCGCGCGCAAAAGCAGGCAATGGCCCACATGGAGTCCAACCATAAGAGCAAGCTCGAAACGTTGGCCCAGGATGAGCAGCAGCTGATCGACAGTCAATACGAGCTGGCCACCCGGCTGGAGCATCTGCAGGCCCAGGAATGCGAGCAGCACAGCCTGCTGCACAGCGTGAAGCAACAGAACGAGGACCTTCTGACGGCCGCCGAATTGCGTCAGCAGCAGGCACTGCATGCCCGCAACGTCTACCTCGATAACTACGAACAAACGCTGACCGAGGCCGAAGAGGAGCTCAAGGCTGTGCAGCTTACGATCGAGGAGAACAAGAAGAAGCTGTCCCAAGCCAAGCAGCAGATCCACAGCACCGAAATACCCTACTTCGATGTGGTATTCCAGGCCATACAGGAGTCCTGAAGCTGAGGTCCTTGAGTTTTTTAACTTTTGAGTGTAAATAAATTATTTCATTGCCGTGTAAGGTATTTCCTTTCTGGTTCTGACTGGGACTCAATGGATGTAAACCCAAATGCGGTTAATGGAAAATGCAGTCTCCCGTTTGAGCCGCCTAGAGTCTAGAGAAAGGTATGATCCAACCGCAGTAGATTTCTCGTTTCTACTCGTAACTAATAGACTGGACGTCGTGGCTAGCTGGAGGGGCGCTGAATTAATCGGGGAATTTTCGATTGGCCACGCTAAAAGGTGGATGGGAATAGCCCTCTGCTCAATGGATCGCGTGGCAGGGGGTAGAACTTGGGAAGTTGACACGCACTCGAACGTTGGCTCTGGCTACACCTTCATCTCATCCTCCTGCTGCTTCTGTGGCGGCTGTATGCATAGCCAGCAGCTTCCTCTTCGATTGTGCAAATCAGAAATGAAAAAGGAAATGATTTGATTTGAATTGCACATTTCATATGGTTTATGTTTTATTTTGGAATACATTTTGTTTGGGTTAAAGGTAAGTAGAGCTTTGGACAGGACACACAGGACTCGACGTTCTGGACAGGGAGGCCAGAGCTGTCCAGCTGCTGGAATACCCCCTCCCGACCATCATAAATACGATTGATTTCTTTGTTTTGCTTATTGCCACGCGGATGAAGTTTTTGTTTTCTAATTAATCTTTTTCTGTTTTGTTTTTTTTTCTTTTGTTTGGATTACAAATTGCACTTGGAACGGTTTAGCTTTACATTTGTATGGTTTAGGGATATAGCATATAGAATATAGTACATATACATACATACATACATTGAGTGTGTGGAGGGTGGGCAAGGGGATTACACATAAATATTAAATAATATTATCATTTGGCCAATTTTAGAGGACGGAAAATATAGAAAAAAAACAACAACAAAATCGATTGAGAAATTGAGACTGAGACACAAATTTGTTTCGTAATAAATTAAATAATTATCATTATAGGCTTAGTTAAGTTTTTGTTTTTATACAATGCCGCCTGCATGCTCCCTGTATTGCTCCTCAGACAATGAAAACATCTCCATTGTTACGCTCCAGGGCTGAGGTTGAGGCAGAGGCTGCCACATCAGCACCACAGCCAGGCCGCAGTGGATGCTGAGATATGCTCGAGTGTTGGCTCTCTTCGATCTTGTCGAGCAGCTCTGCCTCGCGACCAATCTCCACAATGCCCTGCAGCTGCTCCATGGATACATTCCGCGACTCGTGCGCCTCCTCCAGGGGTGCGCTGTCGTCCTGGACTTGGCCATGGCCCTGGCCCGCCAGGTGTATGCTCACCCCAGCTATATCCAAATCTTCAGCATCTTTGTGGTTCTGGAATGTGACTGAGATCTCTTGGGCAGCAGCCACAACCACTGACGCCGCTGCTGCTGCTGCAACTTCGCCATCGTCGCTTTCAGTGCCGGCCCCATTACCGGTATTCGCTGGTGTTGTTGTTATCGAGGACCACCAGCTGGAGAAGGCGCCTTTGGCCTGCGAAATGGCACCGCCCACCGCTCGACTTGTGGTGTTTACGGCCTGATTGATTTTACGCCCACTCTCGCTGTTCTGCATGGTTCTAAATGGGTGGAGACAGAGAGAGTGAGAGAGAGAGACGTTAGATGGGGAATAATTAGGCGGAGGATCGATCTGTTACTCACTGCGCCAGCTTTAGTTTCATATCCGTCACGGATAGGGTGCCCGCAAAGGGATGGCCAGCGGGTAGTGCTTCGAAAAATTCGGGTTCGGGTCGCACATCAAACCATTCCTGATAGCATTGGGTGCGCTTAAAGGCGCTTATAAAGTGCGCATTGAAATGATCGTTGTCCTTGGGCGTGGAATCTAACGAAGAAATCGTCATTAGCGGGTTCCGTCCAGGAACGGGGGGTAGGTGCACATACCTGGAGCCACTGCGGTGCGTAGAAGGGCCAGAATGTAACCCTGAAACTGTTCCCTTATCCAATACTCGCTGCCCTCCGCATCTTCCTTGGGCGTTTGTACGTGCTTCATGATGTAGTCCATGTAGCGCAAATCCTCGGTGCTCAACACCAATTGGCGACGCAATTCCGGATCGTGTGCATCCAGATTGGCCGCCTCAATGTCAACCAAAACGTCGGCCAGCTGTCGCTTCTGCTGGAACAGTACATTCGAGGTGCCAATGACATAGGAGAGGACCATGGGATCGCTAAGCAGATCCATGTAGGGCAGCGACAAATACGGCAGGCAGAGATTGCCGCTGGCAAAGATGCTAACGGGGGCACGATACTCATCCGGATTGACAGAGCACAGAGCGGCCAGATTGGCTATGGAATGCACAGGGTTACGTTACAGATAGATAAAGCGTCGATTCGGATACTGATTCCACTTACAGGCTAGTGTATCCACGCTGGCCTCGCGCGTCAACGAACTGTTGCGTCCGTTCGAGTCTCGATGCGACGAGGAGGATGCAAAATTCGAGTCCTGAGACTGCGAATTCGGTGTGGAGTGGGGCGAGGTGTCGCCACTGCATTGGGAACCCGCCGAGGCGGCCGAAGAGACTAGAGCCAGATCCTCCGCCTCGCCCTCGGCCGCCGTTGCGCTTTCGGGCGTCAGCTTGGGCTCCTCTTGGTTGACGGCTTCAGCCTCGGCGGCGGTGACGGTGACGGCGGCGGCCAGGGCTTGCGCCTCGCGTTGCAGGGAGTCGGTGAAGTCTGGCATGGGCGAGAGAGGGCGGGATGTGCGCACACAGGCCACCTCCTGGAAGCCCTTCTCCAGCAGGCGCGGCACCAGCGAGGCCATGCCCAAAATGAGCACACACATGCCACGCACCGGAGAGCCGAAGCAAACAACGCGGCGCTGCAGCAGCAGCAGCTTGAAGAGTATCAGTGTCTTGTGGCGCCAGTGCAGGACGATTTCGCGCAGCGATAGTCCCACATGAAAGTGGCGCAGCGGGCGATGTGACTCATCGTCCAGCAGGCAGGCATTCAGCTGCTGATACGCCTTGACCAATAGGTCCGTGCAACTGAAGTCGCCCTGGTCAAAGAATGCGTCGGCTATCAGGGCCAACTTCACCTCAATATAGCCATAAATGGGCTGGCGGGCCAATATGCAGACCGACTTCTGCACTGTGCTTCGTGTGACATCGGCTGTGCGGATTTTCAGCTTCTCGACAGGTATCTGGCGGTAGCAGGAGACGCCATAGATGCTGGCCGCCGGCTCGTACAGGCTGGGCAGATTAAAGAACACCGTATCCTCCAGGAAATTGTGCGATCCATCGGGCAGGGCCAGCGTTGGCAAATACTTCCAGCCGGATGGGCACTCGTTGCGGCCACTGGTGCCGGCTATCAGCGGCGGATGGGAGAACTCCACCTGGCATCCCAGCTTGTGGTGGAAGCCCACCACCAGGATGTGCAGTATCGGTGGCTTGTTCTCCGTCTCCGTGCTGCTGGCCATGACGGCGACAGATCTCCACACACACACACACAAACACACAAATGCGCTGCGCTGTATCAGGCTCTGCTGCGGTTAAAATAGCTTCCCGATTGACAAATCGAAAGGCGGTGGGCAATGATAAGCCTAGCGGTCAGGATTGCGAAACCCACATCAGCAGCCACACACTTAAAACAACAGTGTCCAAGTGTATGCCAATCGCTACTGTTATTTGTTATTGTCTTTCTTCTATCTACGCGCTAATTGTTTTTGTTTTCGGAAATTTATGAGTTTTTTTGTTCAAAAAAAATTTGCAGTGTGTTGGTGATGCCTCAAGCCTCATGGGTTCTATCGATATACCCGTATCGATATTTCGGCCTGTGTTGCGCACATCACTGCGAGAAGTTGGCGCCAAACTATCAACAATTTAAATATTTTGAAAGATAACCATAATACCCAATTGACATACTATTTCATTGGCTTTTGTTGAGCTACTGAGCGTTTTCAGTAGCGTTGTTTAGTTCATATATTCACAGTTAATTGTTGTTTATAGCGTAAGGTGTGCGGATTTGATAACGAGAGTTCACGATGGGTCGATTGAAGACGCGGGGCTAGCTCAAGACTGTTGAAAAGATGTATGTATATATGTAATGAGCGATTAGAACTAATTGGCAGGCAGGCACTGTGCCAGACAGCAAAACGTTTAAGTACGGTGATGATCGATCTTAAAGTTTCTTCTGCAAAACGGGTATAAAGAGAGACGTTACATTAAGAGATGTTACATATGTATGCTCAACTGGTCTTTGTGCTGCCATGGACCGGCGCTTAGCCGAACAGCTTTGTTGTGGAAGCCTATTACAAAGTTTATGTGTTTTTAATCACATTTTCTTTTACTAATATCTAATTAAAGAAAAAGTCTCTCAAAGTCTCTTCAAAATATTGAACTACATACATGCAAAATTAACAGAAAATTTTACGATCTCTAACGCTAACGGTATACTCTTATACTCTTCGAAGCGGATGTTAAGTTTTTAACATGTAGAATGAAACGTTTCCAACCCATAAAGTAAGTATATACATACATATTTAGCAATAATAGCCTATTCGATATAGCCATAGTCTGTCTGTCCGTCCGTCCAAATCAGCGCCTAGTTCTCAGAATCATTAAAAGCTAGAGAAACCAAACTTTGTTTCCAGACTCATGTGATATCACACTGTTACAAGTGTAATCCAAAATTTTGCTCCGCCCAATCGGCCCCCACAAATAATGAAAATCTGTGGAATCCACAATTTTGAAGATGTGAGAAAACGCAGAATCATAGAGAATGCGTGTAAATGGAATCATTAAAATATTTTAAATCTTAAATAAAACAGGTCAGGTCAAGAGGATAAACGGTTCCGATTCCAATTCCGGATCTTACGTAAAATTACGTAAACTACTTTATTATATTGTACAGTTTACATATGTATGTAAATCATAAACATATGTATAACATACTAAGTACTAGGTATAAAAGTAGAGGCGCGGCATAAGTCGCTGCTTACAAAGTTCCACACCATTTAAAGTTTATTACCGCTGAGTTTTGTAAAGTAACGCCAGTAACGTACGTCAGATGACACCGCGGACTTACAAAAAAAAAAGGAACAGGAAAGGAAACAGCCAACAGCCAGAGTTTTGAAATTTTCTACTCTACCTTCTTTCAATATCTTTATACCTGTACCCCAAGAGTTAAGGGGTATTTGTGGTTTTGTTTCCGGACGAATGTGATATCACACTGTTACAAGTGTATTTAAAAATTTCGACCCGCCTCCTTCCCCTTTGTGGGGGCAAAGAATGAAAATCTGTGGCAGCCAAAATTTTAAAAATACCAGAAAACTAAAAGTATCGTAGAAAATTACCATATCTACTAGATTGCCGAATCTGAATCAAATCGGATCATTTTTATAGCCAGAATGAAGATACTAATTTTCAGTTGCTTCCCCCAACTACTCCGGACGAAACCACGCCACTCATTATCTTTCTCGCTCGCACACATTCTGTGTGTGCCCTGTGCCATGCGCGCCTTTTGCGGAGAAGATGTAGAATCTACATTTCAGATGTTTCATCGACATTCTGGACGTTGGACGTTGATATGCAATGACTGAACCATCAAGTGGCCCATGCGACACCAAGCCGAAGCCTGTTACGCGCGAAACCCAGGCTAGAATCGCAGCCCCTCCTCCCGCCCAACCGACCGGGGCGCTGCCGCATGACGCGCGACGCGTGTTACCGAACCGATCGCGAACATGCAGGAAAGATAGAGGTTAGACTAATATTCGAGGAAAATTAGAGCTAAACACAACTAAAGAGCTAAACATGCAAAGATAGCTAAGAAATAGTACTAATTACGGGAAAGGTATGGTAATATTATTGATTTAAGAAGAGGAAGGGAATTAGTGGTGGATATTATAAGGTAGAGAGAATTATAGTCCGAGCATAAGACCCTAAACGGTTCATGCAAGGAATATTTTGATCTACAAAGTGGAAGGAACAAAGGAGTAAAGTTTCTAGTAGATCTAACAGGAATCGTAAAGTTTATGCGGCTCAACAAGTCAGGGCTATCTATGTCACCCTTGACCAGGTTGTGCATAAAAATCACACCAAGCATTTTTCTACGACTAACTAAGGTTGGAAGGTTTATTAAAAGCAATATACGAGGGTAAGATGGCAGTCTCACATCTGCATCCCAGTTGAGGCCACGCAGAGCAAAAAGTAAAAAGTTTTTCTGGACTGATTCTATACGGTCCTGGTGTACTTTGTACTGGGGGCACCATACACAAGAACCGCACTCTAAAATCGGACGAACAAGCGAGATATAGAGAGTCTTCGTTATGTAGGGATCGTCAAACTCCTTTGACCACCTTTTTATAAAACCAAGCACGCCCATGGCCTTATTTACCATGGTGAAAATGTGTTCAGAAAACTTTAACTTGGGGTCTAGTTTAACACCAAGATCATCAACCAATGTAATTCTCTCAAGAGAACCACCGCAAAGGGTGTAAGGAGCCAACATGGGGCTGGACCCATGAAATGTCATAACTTTGCATTTCGAGGCATTTAGGTGTAAAATATTTGCACAACACCATGACTGAAAGTTATTGAGATCGGATTGCAAGCGAGAGTGAAATGAAATGTCCTTGTACTGGACACAGAGTTTAACATCATACGCATACATGAGTACTCGAGAATTTGTTGAAGAGGACTCTTTGAGACCTAGAACGAAGATAGCTAGAAATCCATCTCAAAAGATTAGGTGGAAGCCCTAAACGGTTACGTTTTTGTGCTAGAAGGGAGTGGTTTACAGAGTCGAATGCTTTACTGAAATCAGTGTAGATATCATCCGCCTGAAAGTTACCTTGGAAGCCTTTAATGATAAAAGAGGTAAACTCTAATAAATTTGTGGTTGTTGATCGTCGCTTTATAAATCCGTGCTGAGATGGAGATATAAGTGATTTGCAGAGATTTTGCAAGTGCGGAGTTAAAATTTTTTCAAACATGTTAGGAATAGCGGATTACTTAGATATACCTCTATAATTATTATCATCAGACTTGCTACCTTTCTTATGGAAAGGAATACTAAAAGATTCCTTCCAGATCGGGGGGAAACATGAAGAATTAATGGATAGGGTGAATAGTTTAAGCAGGGGTCCACACAGAGCGTCGGCACAGTACCTGAGTGCACAGCCGGGAACTCCGTCAGGACCTGGTGAAACTGTTTAGGGTCCTGTGAAAAGCGTATCCTGCATCGAGATATGTAATTTTTATAGCATTGAGCGTTAAGAACGGATAAATTTTACCGAGCTAATACATAGCAAGAGAGAGAAGTCGGAGAAGTAACTTCTTGAAATTTTTTATATAGTCTTGATTTTAAGTTTTTTAGACTGGATAACTCCTTGGTAAACCAAGGAGGCTTCCCGAATCTAACCGGACAAGAAAGTGGGACACAAGAATCAAAAAGTGTGTCGAGTACATTGTAAAATATGTTTGTGCCTTTCATAACGTCAGTGCACAAGTACAGAGCGGACCAATCAAAATCCCTAATGAGGTTATTAAGCTTCGTAAACTCGGCTTTACGAAAGCAACGGACACGTTCAGACAGCCTACCCGTTCGATCCAATACAGTAGGCCCAATATCGACCGACACTTCGAATGTAGGATGGTAGGAGTCTTCAGGTATAGTGAGCAGAAGGGCTCGGGTTAGCAACGCTATGGTCGGATCTGAGACAAAGCACAGATCAAGCAATCGACCCAAGGAATTTTTAACATGGTTGACTTGAGACAGGGATAGGTCCAACAAGCCGTCAATAAAGTCATGTCGTGACATGGGCACAAGGTTATTAGACCGTTAACCGAAGACCAAACAGTACCTGGCAAATTGAAATCGCCAAGAACTATCATATGGTCTTTATCTGATAGCGAGGAAGAAACAGTTTTTAAAGCGGACAAGTGATGCTCGTATATTAAGGTATCCGAGGAAGGTGGAATATACGAGCAAGTAATGAAAATGGAAAAGCCTGGGAGAATCAGTTTTACGCACAGGAATTCCAGGTCTTGTTGAGCCTGGACTATGAAATGTTCCGACGTAAAGATTGAGTCCACTGCAATGAGGACCCCTCCTCCACGTCGAGACGATTACAGATGTAGCAAAAAAAATGAAAAATTTAATATGTTTTAAAATTCTACATAAATAAAAAACTCACAAATTTATATATTGACTGAGTACGGGTATAAAAGTAGATTCGCGTTCACAGAACCGATTCACACGTTCCTTCTCGTTTTTTTTACATTTTGTCGTGCGAATGTAACTTAACGCCAGAATGGAAACGCCCATATGATACAAATTTATTTGTAATTTAAAAAGCATGTACCAAAGTTCTATAAAGTTTTTGTGCTGCATATTTTTCCACGAATTTGGTAAATATTTAGAATACTTAAATAAACCTAATATACAAAATAAGACATAACTTGAAATCTTGTTATAACTTTTTTGTAAAAAACGAGATTTATCTGTGAAAGATGAAGGGGCGTTTGTCAAGTGAGCGACACTGTGTAAATTCAAATGAAAGAGAAAGGTTATGGGAATATCTTACTACCTTGCTCATATTTATTCCGCATATAAATAAAGCCGCTTTGATTTTTTACATTTTTATTTTATTATTTATTAATTTTTTAATAATTTATTATATAATTATTTTTTCAATTACAGTCAATTGAGTCATTGCCATTTTAATTCGCAATGTTAAAAGATGCCAGTGAATAATTTACATAACTGGAGAAGCCTAACGGAATTTTCCTCCTTCTCTTCTTGAAATTTAAATTTGAATGGACATTTTAAATTGTAAACAAGCCGAAACACAAAAAATTAATATGATACCGAAAATAAACGTGTAATATTATACATATAATGAACAGACCATAAGTCCTATATAAAATTTTGGAGCATGATTTCGTTCCTAAACGGTTTTAAATTTTCTGCTGTTTTCTTTTATGTGTTTTTTTCCTTTTGGATATTTTTGTATTATTTCTCCTGTTGATTTCTTTTCATTTAATTTAGTTAAGACTTATTTTTAAATCGACTATTGAACATATAGAATCTAAATTTGGACCGCAGCGAGTTGTTTGTTCTTTACAAGATATGTTTGCCTGTCCAGAGATCTGGACTGCTCTGAACCATTCCTATTCACTGAAGAAATCATGCATATGTGATAAGTTCTCGTTTTATGGGGCTGGGCTGAGTAAATTATTAAATGAAAATGAAAATGACACACAGTCGCAAATATTCCATAGTTTCAATAATTTCGAAGTGAGGAAAATTTTAATTTTGTAGATGATATTTATTTTAAAATTGATTTATTTATTTAAAAAAAAATAAGAAATTCACTTTAATATGGTATTTTTTTTGCAGTTCCTGTTTGCAAATTATTTTTAGCCTGTTGTCCAATTACAAAGTACTTTTATTTTAAAAAATATTAAAAATATTTTTTCCAGATTTGCGATATTGTTTATTTTATTCATGATCTTTGGATATATTACCGACAGTTACTCGTAAACATCGCCCCAGAAAGCTAACTTATAGATAGATACATATATAAGATATTTAAACAAATACATGTACATATATGTATGTATATGTATATGTGGCAGACTTTGTGCATATGAGCGGCACCAAAACCGAAGGCTATAGACGAGAGCGCCCACACAAATGGCCAAAAATAGAACAAAAAAATCCGAAAACTGTGCTATTTGTTATTCCCTGATTCTGGTTGTTGATGCTGAAGATGATGCGAATTGAAATTCAGTTGAAGGCATACCCACACCATCTCTATATATCTGTATATCCGACATAGTATATATGTATATTATGTACAAGAAGTGTACAGATTATTGAAATAGTTGGCCCGATGTTTGCCATAAGTTCAAAGTTGTTTATCGAACGGAAAATGTTACGTGAACCCAGCCAGATGGCAATGAAATGCTCAACTAATTCTACCCGATATCTGTGCTGGATTTACTCGTACACGTTGGCAGACATGCTTTTTGCTATCCTATAGCACCAGACTTTTTTTCGCTGCCCACCTGTGCCCTATTGCAGCTTCGCAATTCAACAATTTGGCAAGCAGTGCATGGTACCTAGACTGTACCGGACGACCCATATCCAACGGATACAGCTGCACAGATACATATCTTGATGTATGTACATATACATATATAGTATGTATATTTGTATTGTGCATACCGTCTCGGTTAAGATGCAGATACAAAAAAGTTCTAAAATTAAGAGACAAGCGGATACGTTTACCTCCCACAGCCGAATCAAAACAAAAATCCTAACAATCCAACTGTATACATTGATAGTGGGATAAGATTATTATTAGTAATCAAGTCTGGGATCTGATCTACAATAAATGTGAATTTAAATGTGAAGCACATTTCAAACCCTTTTCATATAATTATTGTTCACACTATAGATGCAATTTCTAAGCCGATGTCTGCATGATTTCTGTCATCTAGCTAGACTCTGGCTATAGTATCTTTTGCGCTATACACACAAAAAATAATTTTTAGATCAATCTTCTCTTTTGTTTGTGTGTAGAAATTCCCCACAACAAAATATAGAAAAACTATAAAGATTCTTATTTTATATACACATGTATAGTAGGTAGATACATATGGAAAAACTCTATTAACAAACTCACCTTGTTTCAAATCCTATTCAGCTTATGAATTTTAGGCTCACTAGTTGCAAGCAAATTTATTTTACTTTTGTTTAAGCTTAAAATTTGTCAATGAGTACCAGATTTTGACCGGTGGCTTTAATTCAATCAGCAAAAATAACTTCCTGCTATCCCTTGGATGCAAGGAAGTGAATTTCTAGCTTAACATATTGTATTCCTAGGCAACTATTTATTTATGGAATGTTCGAGAAATTTTGGTTACAAGAGTTCTCTGTGTCTCTCCCCCAACCATCAGTTTTCTTTTTTATATACTCCATGTGGGCGTGCCGGAATGATGATATGCATGTTGATACGATTGTTCAAAGAAATCCACTTCAGTATCAAAATGTATTGTTGCATTTTTTTTAAAAGTTCCATTGAGTTTTAGGCATTTTTTATAAATACAACGAGGGGGAACGTTGGTAGCCGCGGCTTATGCCACGCCTCTACTTTTCTACTCGGTACTCAGTCTATATATTTAAGTCTTTGTTGTACGTACCTGCAGAAAATGCGATGAATCCGGGTAAACTAAAACCCTGCAACATCTCATCTTCAACTGCCCGGCTCTCTCTTGGGCTAGGAGACGAAAGCTGGGCGCTCCGGTACTGGCATCACTGGTAGATGCATCCAAGAGGACGCCAGGGGGACCTGCGACTTGAAATCCCCTAAATATACTTGAGAAGGTTCATACACCCCCATCCGGACAACTAAGGGCCATATGGGCCTATGCGTGACCTGCGCTTAAGGTATTTTCGTATCTTCAAAATTGTTGAAGCCTTTTATTACCAGGTATACAAATTGAACTTTTTGTAATTTCTGCAGATTCTATGATATTATTATCTGCATTCATAATTATTAAAATTTGTAATTTGACATACATAGTGTCGGTGAGATGAAAAAGGAATCGGTCAATTTGCTCAGCTTAGATCGGAAATACTTATGTTTACGATATAAGCAGGACCCTCTGCTTTGAGAAAGTAGTAGTTATATTTTAACTAAATACGATTAACAGGTAAGTACTTGAACACAAAATCATCAAAACTATTTTCATATATTTAATATTGATTTAAATTATATTTATATAAATTTTTGTGTATAATTTCTGTAAGTAAATCCTATATAAATATTTTAAATTAATTTTAAGTTTTATACCATTTACGGATGGATCTTAATGTAGGATGATCTTTCTCCCTAGATGTTCTTCCTTGAATCGCAATTTTTAAAGGCATACCAAACGTAAATATGTATGTATTTACATCCAAAATGTGTACACATCCGGAAGTTTCAGTTATGCTGTACATCTAATCGATATATGTACAAAAATATGGGGATGAATCCTATGACTTAATTAAGTGACTGTAATGTGAGTTAGGGCATAGGGAATTATTTGGCGAAAGTATCCGTTGGATAATTGTACAAAGAAGAAAAAAAAATTCAGAACAATGACGAATAGATTCAAGTGTTAGACAAATGGCAATGCGATGGGGGCCACCTAAGGCCGAGCAACGTCAGCACTGGGCCACATACATACATACATATGTATGTATATACAGATCTTTATACGAGAATATATATATATACATTCATATGTACGTACTCGTACAGATATAGTGAGTGGATTGTATCTAAAGAGGGAGAGATGTAGGGCGTGCACTCTTGGGCCGAAATGGGGTTCAAATGCTGCAACAATTCCCGTCGAATATGTCACACCAGCACACGCGAATATCGAATATTTTCTAGATGGAAACTCTGGCTATACCCAGCCTATACATAGTCCATACATATGTATGACTATATGCAACTGAGTGGCAGCCAAATTTTAATGGCTGTGAAATTTATGTTCTACGATATTTGATTCCAAAAACAAATGTGTAAAGAGCCAGCGAAAGCCACCAACGCACCCAAAATGCTATATACTCATGATCGCTCTCGCTCTGGCCAATTGGAAAATTTTCATTTTGGAATCTTTTGGATGTGTGAGGCAAGTTTATGTTTCAGTTGCAGCCCACCTGAAAATTTGCTGCCGCCACCCACCCTCACGCACACAGCAGACATCCCCCTAGTCACTGAGTGCCACATCCCCCTCCTCATTCCCCCTTGGCCGGCCACTTGTTGCCACATCGGGGCATATATCTGGCCTCTTCACGCCCGTTCGTTTAACGCGACGATTCTGGTATATAGCAGGCGATCGCATAGCACTCGCGCTGCCTCTGGTATGGTGATTCGCGGGGTGGTGGGGTGCTGAGAAGGGGGGTAAATGCTTTTCATGCTTTTCCGCGAACGCGAACGATGAAAAATTCTTTAACATAACGTGTAGCAACGCTTTGGATCGTCAGTCTGTTTAGTCGAACCGCAGCATTCGCTCCTACGACGTCAGCTGCTCGGACTTTAGTTGAGATTTCAATTTGTTTCTTTTTCCCTAAGTAAGTTTTTTTTTCTGTTTCTGTTCCTTCTACTACTGCTGCTTCTTCCTGCCCAAAATCAAAAAAGAGTGTGTCAAACCGAAAGAAAAAACAAAAAATGAACGAAAAGTTTTTGAAAAAGCCAAATGATAAACCCTGAACAAAGAAATAAACTCCAAATCGAACATAAACCGAAAAAATCCTTTGTCGTAACAAACAGAACAGCAAGGAAATCCATCAATCAACCGAACAATTTAAATCAACAACAAAATCGAAACAACATTGGAAATTGGAATTCCTCCGTATTATATAATCCTGTTTCAGTTACGTTTTTTTTTGTTGGCAATTTTTTTAAAGTGAAACTGAATGAACCGAAATCCAAATCAAGTGAAATCCAATGAACCGTCAAAACTCTGCAACAAAATGATAATTTTTTTCCAATTTTTTTTGTATGCAAAATGTATTTGAATTTTTTTTGTAAAATTTTTTTCGTTTTGGTTTTTGCCTGGCGCAATGGCTAAAAATACTTATATTCGAGTGCTCCCTAGGCATTTGCAACCACAACATCAAAACCCAAAGAAAAACCGAAAAGCAAAAAGAAAAGCAGCAGCAACAACAATAACTACAAAAGCAACAACAAAAGCAACAACAACAGTAGCAGCAGCAGCGGCGGAAACAAAAACAACAACAAAATAGGAACAACAATAAAAACAAACCACAGCAAGACAGGAATACATATATATATTCATCCGATTCGAGCGTCGAGTCGTACCAAAAACCAAAAGTGTTATATGATCTGAGAGGAAATTTCTTAATTTTTTTTTGCTTCATTTCGTTCGAATTTTAAAAATAAATACGTTCTGCGTGTGTGTGTTTTTACCTTGGCTAAATGTCCAAGACACACACGCTGGCACAGACAGCCGCACAGATATACAGATACAAAGATACTTTTCGTCTCTGGCAGCTGTGGCCACAATCAGCGCAGGCGCCATCGAGACAGAGATTAGACATAGAGATAGAGAAAGAGATGGAAATGTAGAAAAAGAAAGAGAAAGATTTGTAGATGTAGATGTGATCCACCCACGCCCGACAGACAACCAACAGATACAGATCTGGAGATTCTGGAAGTGAGATTTCTATTAATGGAAACGTGTAGAGATATTTGGTAAATGCAAAATGAATGAGCGGAAATTAGAGGAAAGCACTAAAAAAGAGAGTATTTAAGTATATTGAAGATCTGTAGAGAAACAGGATAATTACAGGAAGCAGAGTTAAGAACAAAATAGGAAAATGTATAAAGTATTGTATAAAATTTGGATAAAATAGATTCAAAAAAACTAAATTCCTAGGAAAAACATAAAATTCCACTTGAAAATATATAAAAAGGTTTAAATATACATCTTTTAGTCGGGTAGAAATCGGGTAGAGACATCATTTTGTTTCTGTTAGTGTTTTCAGAATTATTTTATATTAATATTTATGCAGGATAAAATAGTAGAATTGTTTTATATATAAATATGGATTATCGTAAATGATTTGTTGAGACTGTTGAATGTAAAAAAGGTTTTCCGGCAACATTGTATTCCTCGTGTACCCATATTTTCCAAAACTGACCCAGTTTGTGTGCCACTTAAAATAGGTATTTGAAAATGCACTCAAATGCAAAATGCAAAAAGGAAGAAAAATAGCACAAATCTTATGAAATTTTAGACATTTTTGCATATAAAATTTGCCCACACACACGCCCAAATTTCTATTCAACAAACATATAGAACCATAAATAATATAAGGAATATATTTAGTATAGATATGTAGAGAGCAATCTATGAATGGCATTTGAAATTTATTTTGCTTTTCTTTGGCACACACACCCATGAAAATATATACATATATATATCCGAGAAGCTTTTCTAGGATTTCTGATTTAGTGCCAAGGTAAAAAAATTTACAAAATTTTCGAAACCCAACAAAAAATCAGAAAAAGCTTTCGTCGAAGCTTTTGCGCAGCTTTTGGATGCCAAAAGGGAAATTCAATACGTGCCACAAAGTCTATTTTTAACGGGAAACGCATTGAAAGAAAAATTGAACAAAAACACCGCTATACGTACTATGTATATAGATCAGACTATGGCGCTCTCCCTTGCACACACACACACACACACACACACACACACACACATGCTCACACATGTGTCTTAATATAAAGATAGAACCAGAAAATTAAATAATTTTAGAGGCAACAGAGCAGCAGGAATTCGTTGTTGTTGTGGAAGATTATGATGTGAGAACACGACATTGTTGCCGGCTATATAAAGACAGGTTCCTCTCCCTTCCTATACATACATATGTATATGCGGTGTATATAAATATATATCTTATGACAGCAGACTTACATACGTACATAGACACAGGCATACATATAGAGAGACATATCTATCTATTTATAGAGTCCTATCAAGGCAATCATAGGCATAGGAAAAAAAACGAACGTTGTTTGTTATTGCTGCCAGCTACTTTTGATGAAATTACTGAACCAAATCACCACCAGCAGAACCTAACCGAACATTTTTCTTCTCCAAATTATTCTTGCAGGTTTTTTCAACCCTAAACCGTAACCATGTCCGACGATGAAGAGTACACGTAAGTAGCAGAGCCCAGAGCCCGGAGACTCTCCATAACTTGAAAATAATAAGTATACGACGCGTCCGACGTGGAGAGTAATCAAAGTGTTAAGAAGTGATATCTAAATGATAGTGCTAAATTATAAGAATTATAGTTAGTTCAAGTTAAAGTTAAAGTTCAAAGAGAAGTATTCAAGTTTGAAGAACCACCTACATATGTATGTTCCCACTAATAATTTGGAATTGTTTTACAATTTTGTCAACAACGAATTTTTTGTGAATTTTTGTAAGAAAGTTTTTTAACACGTCTGGTATACGCCACCGTACATGCCACTATACATACACTTTTGATATACCCATGTGGCACCTATTTTGATCTGTATTCCTTTTGTCTATTTCCACGCATTCTCTCATGGAAACCACAACCCAAAACCGAACCCCGAAACCCGAACCACGAAACCTAACCGTGAACCACCAACCATTATCCTTCCATGATTATGTTCGATCAACCGCTAATGCTGTCGTTTCGTTTCTTTCGAAATCAATTAATACCAATCGAACAACAATTCAACAACAACACCACAAAATCAACAACAATTCAACAAAAAATCGAAAATCACCTCTGCACCTGTACCTGTGCCTGTGCGTGTCACGTTGTCACCCGTTTGCACTTTTGCACTATCACTCGTCAAACCAAATAATAAATAAACAAACAACAAAAAAAAAACACCAAAAATAAAACACATGCAATACTGTTATGATTGAACAACTCCGTTTAATTACGAACACCAAAGCAGCTCCGAGGAGGAGGTTGTCGAGGAGACCAGAGAGGAGACGTAAGTACATTTTTGTTGCCAATTTGTGTCGAAATTTTTTGTTGGTTTTGGTGCAGCAGCCTCAAGAACTCGATTGGTGTTCATTTTATATACTCGTATCTGTATCTCTGTATTATTTCCCTCCCCACTACCTATTTGTGTCACATAAATATACATATTTTTGTCGCTCCTTTTTTTAATTTATACAAACCAAATCTATTTTTTGTTACTTCGTTTTTTGTTCTTTTACTCTATAATTTTCTATATGTGTTCAATATTTGTATATTTTTGTTGTCAATGTACGCTAAATGCTGACAAACCAAAAAAAGAGAAAACAAGGAAACAACAAAACTTTTGGTAAATCTGTAGAAAATGTCCTTTCCACACCATCTTTGTGTATCACCCCAAAAGCATAAGCCCAAAGCCCAACCTCAACACCAGAAACCAACCCAACAAAATTTTGTTTTCTGTACTTGTCTGTAATCTGTAAATAATTTTATTTTTTTATTAAATATACCATTATGATTTATGATTTTCTTTTCTGTTGCACATTTATGTTATTTCCTTTGGTTTTTGTTTTCAATGTGTTGTTGTGTGCGTCTATCAAAGCCGTCGATCAAAGCTGAACGAAACAAAATTTAAAATTTACAAATACAAAATCTTGACTTAATTGTACAAAAAACTTACTAATAGAACCCTGGAAAAACATCATCGAACCTTTTCACTCACTCCTTTACACCTATCACCGAATCACTCAAGCAACGAGCTCATAGTTCTGTCCCCCATCCCACACTCTTCCTTAGCAAAAAATTTAGCAAATCAATTTGTGTATATACTTAAAAGCTATTTGTATCCCCCCACCACACCAAGCGCTCCACCCATCCCCCCAATTGGAACCTATAGCTTTCTATATACTTCATACATATATATACATACTTATTATTGTGTATTTTTGTATACGTAACCTGTCTTTTGTCTATCTGTCTGCAGCTGCAAAATGTCTATCTGTCTATTTCCCAAAATTCCCAGCAGAAAGAAAATAAATTTCCAAACAAAAAATTAAATACAACTCTAAATCTAAAATTCTAAAACAAACTTTTGGCAAAAAGTTAATTTTTTTCCGCCTATCGCTGGCCTGGCTTAGCAAAAAAAAAAATGTTCTTGCCTTTTAGACTTGGAAATATCTCATTGATCTCATTGAACTATGTTTCTCTCTCTCTTTCTCTCTTCCATCTCTTTTGATTCTCTTTCTTGTTACAGGAAGTAAGTAAATTGTGTGAGAAAACCAATGAAAAGAAGAAAGAAAGAAACCAAATCAAAAGGAACAAAAAATTCAAATTCTAAATCAAAAGTAATTCGTATTTGTTTCGAGACAATAACAAAACAAAATCCTATCGAATCTGATATCACAAATCCTGCAGATCTGTACAAACTTTTTTTCCAAAAACAGAATGCTCCACCAAATATCCACAAATCTTTTTGAATTGCCCAAAAACCATTGCTCGTTTGCCAATTACCAAAAAAAAAAACAACAGAAAAAAAACCCGAAAGAAAAAACTTTTTTGTGTTTATTTCTGCTCTCTTTCGACATTATATCTCTCTCTCTCTCTCGCAACCAACAAACCATGCATCAGAGAACCAGTTCCAGTATCAAGTACCAGTTCCAGAACCAGCTCCAGTTCATATTGTACAAAGAATCGTTGCTTGGAATTTCGTTTTTATTCACATTTTTTTTAGTTTTCTTTAGAACAACAACAAAACAGAAAACAACATCAAAAGAAACAACAAATACGCACTTACCCGAAAAAATTATTTTGTTTTTATTTTATACAAAGAAAAATATCTCTCTCTATAAATATTCTCCATCTTATCTTCTTCTTTCATTTCGTTTCCAAAAAAAAAAAACAAAACAACAAACAAACCAAACCATTTTGCAAATGAATTTTTTAAACAACAAAATGTTTTTCTCTTTCTTTTCAACATTCTTTTTTGTTTGCAAAAAAAAAATATATATATACATACATAAAAATCCAATTAAATTTTGTATGAAATTTTCAAACCGAAACCCAAAAAAAAACACCGTGAAATTGCCAATTTTTGAAACACAAAACAAACAAAAAAACCAAATCTATATATGTATAAAAAATATCACCACCTCCATGTTTGTTGCCACCTCAATGCCTCACGTATAGAAAACCACCTCAGACACCAGCCGAGTAAGTCTATGTACAAAAACAAATGTGAACCATAAATGAAAAACAAGAATGCTAACCGAAACTAAAACCGTAGTTTTATGTTAAGATTGTGCACAATTAATCCCGCCTGTTCGTACAAATAAGCAACCCAACACCCAAAAATTAAAAAAAACACACAAGAACTCAAATATAGTTCAGACTGTATCTCTGTAGGCAACTACTCAACCCAACCCAGTCAATTCAACAAACTCACCTCAGGCGGCGCCACAAAAGCGATTAATAATCGTTTAATTTTTTGGCGTGTTTCCTTTAATGTTCATTATTATTTTTTTTAACTAGAGTAGAATTTTCCTAAGTAAAATGTAGAAAATCTAATGCTTTCTCACATCAGCTCTTTGATGGCTACTAATTGTAAAGAAAATAATAAATAAAACTCAATAAAGACTAGACCCGACTTTTAGATAAAAAAAAATATATATAATATAAAATAAACGGGCCTTAAGAAGTTCTATCAAAATGCTGTAATTAATTTTAGTATTTAGACATTATTATTCGTAGTACTAGTGGCTATCTAAAAAAAACCAAAAAAAAAAAAAAAAGAACAGCCCGGCGTTTGATGAACGAAAACTAATTGATTATTTTGTTCTCCCCTCCTTTAACCCTGTTTTGGCACTATCCAGAGGTGAGGGCGATCCAGAGTTCATCAAGCGTCAGGACCAGAAGCGATCCGATCTCGATGAACAGCTGAAAGAATACATCAGCGAATGGCGCAAACAGAGATCCAAGGAGGAGGATGAGCTGAAGAAGCTGAAGGAGAAGCAGGCCAAGCGCAAGATCTCCCGCGCCGAGGAGGAGCAAAAGATGGCTCAGCGCAAGAAGGAGGAGGAGGAGCGTCGCGTCCGCGAGGCTGAGGAGAAGAAGCAGCGCGAGATCGAGGAGAAACGTTTGCGCCTCGAGGACGCCGAGAAGAAGCGCCAGGCTATGTTGCAGGCCATGAAGGACAAGGACAAGAAGGGCCCCAACTTCACCATTGCAAAGAAGGATGCAGGCGTGGTAATTATATGAGATTCCATCAATGCACCCTACTGATACGCCTCCCCCAACCATATATTTTATTTTTTTTCTGGTTTTTGGCTATATCATTTTGCGTTTTGTTTTGTTTTATTTTTTATTCTCCCACATACGATTCGCACCAAACACACTTACTCACAAACAAACAAACCAACAAACAAACACAAACAACACACATCAATTATGATTTATCTCATCGATTGCCCTTATTGTTGGTCGTCATTGATCGCTGATCGTTGATCCTCGATCATTGATCGTTAATCGTGATCGTTTTCGTTTGTGTCCCATCCATCAAAACTCGTATCGTATCGCATCCTTGCTTGTCATACAACAAAACAAATCAAACCAAACCAAACCCAACCCTACACAAATGTGAAACTGAAACAACAAAACAAACTCTTTGTTTTTTCCTTTTTCTTTTGCAAAAACACGCATGTATGTCCATGTATATCCGTTATCCGTACACCCACACAAACACACAAAACACACACACACACACACACACAAACAAACAAACAAACACAATATAAAACAATCGCAACTTCCTCTTCCGCTCCATGCGCTCTTCTCTTGTGTGTCTCTCTCTCTCTCACTGTTTGTCTCTCTCACTTGTACCACACGTACCACAAAATACAAAATAAAACCAAAAACACAACGAAATGTGTCTGCATCAAAAACAAATATTAAAAAAATTAAAACAAAATAAAAAAAAACCAAAAACAAAACAAAACAAAAAAAAACTTGCACGCACATGAAAACAAAACAAAAAAATAGTTGGGACTCTCGTCCGCCGCCATGGAACGTAACAAGACTAAGGAACAGTTGGAGGAGGAGAAGAAGATCTCGCTGTCGTTCCGCATCAAGCCACTGGCCATCGAGGGCTTGGGCGAGTCCAAGCTGCGCGAGAAGGCACAGGAGCTGTGGGAGCTCATCGTCAAATTGGAAACTGAGAAGTATGACTTGGAAGAAAGGCAGAAACGTCAGGACTACGATGTGAGTACCAATCAAGCCCCCATCATCTCCATGGCACTAGTAAAATAAACTCCGCGATTCCAGTTGAAAGAGTTGAAGGAAAGACAGAAGCAACAGCTCAGGCACAAAGCCTTGAAGAAGGGTCTCGACCCAGAAGCTTTGACTGGCAAATACCCGGTAAGTCGATCGATACTCTTTTATTCCGATATCGATATCCGACTCACACACGATTTACCTTTGCATTTGCAGCCCAAGATTCAAGTCGCCTCCAAATATGAGCGACGTGTCGATACACGCTCATACGACGACAAGAAGAAGCTCTTCGAGGGTGTAAGTATTCAGTTGCCTGGCACTCGATTAGACTGGGTTTTTTGTTGTTTGGGTTTCTCTTGCTTCTACTATGTATATTCTCAATGTATATCTCAATATCATATCAATAATATAGGGCTATAATACGGTCTATGCGGAAACCTTAGAAAAGACCTGGCAAGAAAGACAGGAAAGATTTACTACGCGCACAAAATGTAAGCGTCCGATAAGCGATCACATGGCTCATAGTGAGCCATCTCCAATCTCCATGTCTACGTGTGTGTCTCTCTACCTTTCTATCTATGTCTAATCCATAAAACTATGTCCAATCATTACCGAAGTACAGTCATGTCAAAGGGTTGGTTTGGAACGAAGCAGCTTAGGATGAATGGGAATGAAAACGGGTTTGGGTGGGACGGGATTCGGGCGACTGACCTTAATAACTCACCTAACGTCTACTCTCTTTTTATTTTTCTTTCTATGTTTTATGTAAACTATATTTCATATTTGTCAACTGTACTTGTGTTCGCTGCGTATCGTAACATTCATTTAAAAAAAAACCCAACCAAAAACACGACATCCCAAACAAAAAACACACACCAAACGACAGGGCTTTGATGCCATCACCAAGGACTCGAACGAGAAGATCTGGAACGAGAAGAAGGACCAATACACCGGCCGTCAAAAATGTATGTACTGTACTCTACTACTACTACTGCCACTGCCAACAGCACAGTGAATGGGGACTGTGGCTGTGTGCGCATGTGCGCGCGCTCTGTTAGCCCCCAGAGCACCACCACCAGAGACGACAACAACAGAACAACATTCATCATTCTGTTCATTGTCGTGCTATGTATTGTATTATATTTTCCTGTTAGTCTGAGAGCCATCCCACAAGAGTTTTACCCCATTCGTACTATATTGGATCGATCGAATGATAATCGATTGTGTTTGTGTTTTTTTCTACTTCAAATATAGCCAAACTGCCAAAGTGGTTCGGCGAGCGACCAGGCAAGAAGGCCGGTGAGCCCGAGACACCCGAAGGCGAGGAAGATGCCAAGGCCGATGAGGACATCGTTGAGGATGATGAGGAAGTCGAGGAGGAGGTTGTCGAAGAGGAGGATGAGGAGGCTGAGGAGGATGAGGAGGAAGAGGAGGAGGAAGAGGAGGAGGAAGAGGAAGAGGAGGAGGAAGAAGAGGAGGAGGAGGAGGAAGAGGAGGAGGAAGAGGAATAAGCCAACTCTGAACTCATTCGTTCCCCACCACCACCCCCCGTCTTTTTCGTAAAACAAACTCTACATTTAAATACCAAAGCAAAAATACCAAAGCCAAACAATTTTAATAAAAGTAAAAGAATGAACTAAATAGTTATTATCTTAGCTTATTCGAAAAACATACTTATTATTCTTGCAAAACAAACAAAACAACAACTTGAGCTACTTTTTTTTATTGAACTTATCAAATTGAAACAAGAAATGTAAAAATTTCTTTCAAATAAAACATCAAAACCAACACCAACTAAGTCAAAATACCAGAGAACAAAAACCATCAGCAACAAAAAAAAACAGAAAAACCAAAAGAAAGAAAGCAATCAAGATATTAAAGTGTGTTATGGCATCATATCTATGAACAATTCCTGTTGTTTGTGTGTATGTCTGTGTTCGATCGGGTCGATCTCTCAGCATTGGCCTTATTGGTTCTCCAGGGCGAATACTTAATGGATTTGGGGAACATATTAAGGTACATACTTATGTATATGTCCGCTATTTCTCTGTACTGAACCACATCTCTGCTGCTTTGCGAGTAAATGATGGATATATTTAGTCTGCAGCAGCTACAAAAATGTTGCTGTGAAACATGGAAAAGAAGTCTCGCATATCTCACAGTCAACTATAGATCTACGATAGAGGCCGGCAGCGTCGTATGCACTGTGCATAGGAAAACATTTCAGGCAGCGCAGTCGGCACACGTACAGAGTAAAGACTTCGTGTGGTTTCGTAATTATGCCCGGCTGAAGTAGCGGCAGAGAAGCCAGCTTCGGGCTATGCACAAACGGCTTCATATTATGCTCGCAGCGGCAGCGAAGCATTCGTGTGCCCTATGCACAATTGCTCGGCTTTCGCAGCGGCTGATATCTTTGCACCAACAAAATGTTTGAGCTGGGTGCCGAGCAATGATCTACGATATAAAACTGTACTGCAGAAAAATAAATGGCGCAGCGTTATTAATTTATGTTTTAGATTTTCCGAATTTCTACTGAGCAGTTTGATGGTGTGAAATCTACGATTTTTACCACGAGCTTCAATAATGAAAAAGCACTTAAGTATGCTATACTTTTTTGTTGAACGCTACATTTCGGCTTTGGGCGGCTCTATCTTGGCTTTATGAGGCGCCACAACGTTCCTAAAGGATGTTGGGAAAAATCGAAGCTAATTTTCTAGACTCAGTTAGAGCAGTTCGCTTGAACCCAGTTTGTTATTCTTAAAGCCGGACACCTTGCGTTGTGAACGTGGAAAAACCTTGTGTTCTGCACTAAATGAAAGTTAATTGAAGCTTTTTTGATTTAGTTTTGTGTTGTTCTTAAAACGCAACTGGGCAGAAGTCAAATAAAGAAAATATGGGACGAATAGAATAACATTTGCGAAAACCACAGACCAGAGATGGCACAAATGTTTGAAATTTCAGAGTGCTGGGTGTACTCTGTACACATATGTATGTACATACACGGGTTGATCTGGCTCTGTGTAAATAAGTACAAACGATTTTACTTTGCATAGTTTTATTTTATATGTTATGTTTAACTTTTATTGTTTCCGGTTTTGATTTGTTTTTTTTTTGCTTTTATTCTGTGTTTGGGTTGTTTAGTATAGTTCCACGTACGTATACATATATATTCGGCAGATTCTTCATATTCATGTTGGTGTTATTAATGAATACAATATTGTACAATTTGCTTAGCCTACCAACTGCACACAGAAAATGTCTGATGAATAGATTTACATAGTTTTTTTCCATATCGTGATCTTTGCAGCGTACAGTTTTTGTTTTGCATTTTTCATGCTTTATAATTTACTAAATACTCTTCGTTATGGTTCCTTGGATTGATGGGACTTGTGTGTGTGGGGGCGGGGGCGAGTATACATTTATTGTGGGGTTCTGGGAAGTTGTGGGTTAGTTTATATTAATTTTATAGTTTCTTTGAGCCTTGATTGTCTGTCTGCTGCAAGTAGATCGAAATACAAATTGGTGTTTCAACATGCAGCGATTACCCACAGAAAAAAAAATGTTTACATACATACACATACATACACACATATATGTTTATTTGGAGAGATATAGTACATACATATGTACATTGGTACGAATTAGACAAAAAATGCATCGTTTAAGATAGCAAAAATAGTTCACGTTGCACATTTATATACTCGTTTAGTTTACACATACACTGCGTTTCATGGCCATTAAAGCATTCGCTCTGCTCATTTCATGGCTTACATTTACGCTCTGCTTTCGATGGCTTTGAAACGCACGCACAGATTTAAAATATATTGTACATTATTATTATTATCTTTTGGGATATATTGCTCATTCTTTTGACATTCTCTTTTTTGTTTTGTTTTTATTAATAATGTTTAGTGAGCAAGGCAGACAGCATTACATATATGGATTATCCTTCTCTGTCTTTTCGCAATTTCAATTTCCCCTAAGCAATAATATTTTTTTTTTCTTATTTATTGTCAGCAATTCTCTTCTTTTTTTTTGTCTTGAAATAATAAATAGAATAAAAACATAACTTAAGGGAATTTTCTTTGAGCGCCACCTTTCACGCACGCACACGCACACACACACACATGCACCCACGCAGCAATTAGGACGGACAAGGCTCATATGGCTGTGTAAGTTCGAGTGTGTCGTGTAGCAAAAAAAAAATAAAAATGTTTAAAGTTTCCCCTGGGACATTTACTTCACAAATTTACATGGAAGGAGTGCTGCTGTGTAAGCGAGACAAATGCATGTAGCAAGTACAGTACGGTCAAAACAAGTCGTTGCCTTTCGCTCTAGCTGGTTATTCGTGGTGGCCTTTTACGTTAAATAAATGAAATGAGGTGAAGCTTCAAGCAGTACTCTCTGAAGTTAATGTCATCCAGGCGCCAGCAGTTACCCTGTTCTTAGGCTATATCCTGAAAGTAAAGTCCCGTCACTCTAGACTTTATCCATACTAGTATACAAAAGATGAACATCCTGTGGGTACTCAGATGTTCCTGTCCTGTAGCATTAATTTTTCATGCAGGCGCCAGCAGTTAAACTGTTATTACTCGTATATAAGTACCGTCCCTTTCTTAAACTACACTGTACGAAGGTTGTGCTCCTATGCCGTGGCTGTAAACTATTATTAAACGGTATGCTGTAAGTACAGTACCATCAAGCAGTCGCCTATCATAAGTTAGTTGCCTCTCGCTCTATTTGGTTCGGTTTGCCGTCCATCCAGGCAGTGGAGTCTGAAGTAAACGTCCTCCAGGTGCCTACTAAGACAGCAGTTGAACGGGTCTAAGCCTAACACCATTCGAGGTCTAAGATCCTCTCTTATTTGTACATACACATGGCATAAAATACATAAAATACATACGTACATAAAATCTATTACAACTCGCATTTACATTTAGACATTCAGTTTAACATAGATAGTACATACATTTTTATATCATAGTATATATATTGTATAATTAAATATTTATATTGATTTATTCAATTTATTTTCTTTACATTCAGTCAATTTATTGCAACAAAAAAAGGGTAAAAAAATGCCTAGTTCCATATATTTGTATTCACGTCGTTCCCCCTCCCTTCCCATCAGCAGAAAATATTTTATGTGTTATTATTACTAATATTTCGTCTGCTTAAATAAAACATTTTAAAAGCTCATTCATTAAAAATTTAACATTTCTGTTGTTTCTTTTTTGTTATGTTTTGCTCTTCATCATACAAACGTATAAACAGTGCCTATTTTTTAAATATATTTATGTATACATATATTTAAAGTGTCCTAGAGATGTTATATGCCTTAGCACATAGACGAATTTCGGCCAAAGTTCGGCCACCGCAAGAGATTCATTCGATCAGATACGCTTCGTGGGAAAGCATACATAATCGAATTATTTTAATAATTTACTCGTATATACACAATTAAAAATATTAAAAAAAAGCGGGGTATCTAATTAAAAGTCTCTCAAAAAACATGCGTACAAAAGATTTTGACTAAACTAAATTGAAAGATTTTTTATACATATACATATTATAGAGGAGGTCGGTGAATGTCCAGCTTTTGCTTGCACTTATTTAGCTTTTTTTGGTGGTCTTTTGCAACTTATAGATTGTTCATACACATATATATATGACCGAGTAGATATATGTATATTATACAGACAGGGCGTTTCATGACATAAGTGTGGCCACAAATCTCCTCCCAATTGGTTTTGGTGGTTGTATGGAAGTGGTTTCAGTTTATAAATATTAAGTCTGTTGTCCAATGGAGTCTTTGCTTTAAATTAAGTAAGTTCAAACCTGGTCTGTAATCGTAAAAGTGAAACTAAATCATAATATCACTCTTCTTATTAAGACAATTAATGAATATAGTTGTGGGAATGGTGCTATCGTATATACATAAATACGTAGGTGATGGAACAGATTAAAGCCTGTTATGTTACTCCATAGAATACAATGTGATTAAATGTATCATGTACTGTATGTTTATGGGATAATCTGTTCCAATGTCTATGCTATTGTTTTCGGTTGCTCATTGTCATGAAACGCACTCTTCTGGGGGCTAAAATGTTGTCTGTTGTGTCTGTTTTTGTTTTGTTTTGTTTCATTCATTTTTGGTAACATTAAAAAGCATTTATATATTTACGTACATGTACATCACACATACATTTACACCACATATGCATATCCATATGTAATCTTATATGCTTTATAGCTGATACAATTTAAAATTGGTGTGCATTTGTGTGGCTGTGTGTTAGGGTCTGTGTGCACCACATCATCATCCTATATTAACATCTGTCATTGTTATCATAATCATTACCATAATCAAAGTTTCCGCGTTCTTTCAGTGCTTGCCACGTGGCAGTCTTATGGGTATATGCGGATATCATGTATCCGCCAGTGGGACATTCTGGTTGTGGTTGTTGTTTTTATTATTGTTGTTGATGTTGCCACTGAACTGTAATGGCAGCTGCTTTATCGTAATGACATCCTTTGGCTTTTGATGCAACAATTGTTGTTCTTCTTCCGGTTCCAGTTCCTCTTCCCGGATGAATTCTTTTTCTTGATGCTGCCGATGCTGTAGCTGTTGCTGATGCTCCTGGTGGTGTCTCTGCAGTTGATGCTGATGCTGCTGCTGTTCTTGTTCTTCTACTGGTATAATTTTATTGATATTGTACAGATTATTATCGTTCATATCAATATTATTATTATTATTATTGTTGATGTTATTGTTGTTGTTGCTAGTGTTTATTATATTATTGAGGTTGTCGTTATCGGTGTCCTCACTCGACCTGGGATTCATTTGAAGCACTTGCTTGGCCTTATTTTCCCACAGTCTTCGATTGGCCTTGACCTGAAAAATTTTCAAACAAATTAATCGCCTGCATAAATAAAAGTATTATATATGTATTTCTTTTGGATGAAATTATCCTTTAAATATTTTAAATACACACATATATGTACATATGCAGTGGCACACATTTGAGGATTGAATATAATTGTTGTGGATTATATCCGCCATTGAGCATTGAGCTGTTGCCGATGGCCGCCGCCTCATTATGGTTGCTTCCCAATCTGCACAGCCACACCATGCATGCAGCTGCATATGCCAACAGCTGCACATTTAAGCTTCAGAACAATGCCAAAAACGGAAACATTCGAGCACCGCTAAATGTTGTTCAACATTATCTTGGGTTGCAATTTAAGCGAAAAATATTTTGCTATACAAGTATTGTCAGATTTATAGCTAGATAAAAAGCGATCATCTTTTGCTCCATACAAAATGATCCCCAAAATAAATTTTTGGCATTCTTTCTTAATTATTTTAATTTTCTCATCAGATATTTTTTGCATATGTTTTCTTTTCTATTTAAATTTATATCCAATTTCCTTATTTTTAGTTAAAACTAAATTAAATATTTAAAATATTCATTAAGAAATGTTAAAATGTGAAACCAAATGACAAAACAGTTATCTTTTTTTCTATTTTTAAAATGTTGTTCACTTTACACTTTCGATAACTTGTTTTATTTTTACAATGTTTTCTCCTTCAACTTTTTCTCATTCAAACTTAAGCTTTGCTTATCCTGAAGTGGTTTAAATATTAAAAGATTTCTTTCATGGGTATTGTAGTTAATTGAATAAGCCTGAGTATTAAACTTCCTTCCTTTTATACCCCTACTCAAAGAGTTAAGGGGTGTATTGTATTTGTGGTAAAAGTGGATGTGTGTAACGCAGAGAAGGAAACGTTTCTTGATCAGCATCAATAGCCGAGTCGATATAGACATGTCTGTCCGTCCGTCCGTCTGTCTGTCTGTCTTGATGAGCGCATAGATTTCCGAGACTATAAAAGCTAGAGCAACCAAATTTTGTTTCCAGACTCATGTGATATCTGTGGCAGCCAAAATTTTAAAGATACGATAAAACTAAAACAGCATTATCGTAGAGAATGACCATATTTACCAGATTTGCGAATCTGAGTCAGATCGGATTATAATTATAGTCAGAGCAAAGAAATTAATTTTCAGTTGCTTCCCCCACCTCCTCTGGCGTTGCTGACGCTGTTCATTCTCTTTCTCGCTCGCACACACTCTGCCCTGTGCAGGGCGCGACCGTTGCGGAGAAGATGTAGAATCTGTATTACATACACAATGTAGAATATACATTTTAGATGTATAATCGACATTGTAGATGTAGCAAAAAAATGAAAAATGTAAGATTCTCACAAATTTATATACTGACTGAGTACGAATATAAACGTAGAGTCGCGTCCAGAAGCGACTTACACGTTCCTTCTCATTTTTTATACCCGTACTCAAAAGAGTTAAGGGGTATACTGTATTTGTGGTAAAAGTGGATGTGTGTAACGCAGAGAAGGAAAATTTTCCGACCCCATAAAGTATATATATTCTTGATCAGTATCAATAGCCGAGTCGATAGAGCCAAAGACAATATAAACTATAAGATAAGTAACGCTCATACATTTTCGTTGCAATATGCAAGCAATTTTTCAGCAAGCGGCGAAAATCGCGCCATCTCTCTCGCACAAAATTTGAGAGCGTACGAATCTAAAAACAGAATCCGCTTGCATGTGTTAGTACACACAGAGTCAGCAAGAGCGTTTGTGTGCGTACTTGTGCGAATCAGACGATTTTCAAGCAAACACATTTTTGAGCTGAGAAGCGAATACGCATTTTTTTCACACGTGCACGCTGAATACCCTAATGACCTTAATCATGTATTAAAGAGGTATTATGTATTTTTATATATGTATATCCGTTCATTATTATCGAATATACTATATTAAAATAAATTATCATAAAACGGTTATACAAAATAGGAGTTTTTTAATATTCGGGTGCTAAGCGTCTTGCAATATTAACTTAGCATTTATAAAGTGAAGGGTATATTTCTCAAGCGCTGTAAAATATGCACTATGGGAAATTTGACCACTTTTTCTGGTCAAATTTTGAAATACCTGAAATAATAATTTTTTCTTGTTGTTCATTGATTTTAAGGCGTGCTACGCCCTCTTGGATAAAATAAAAATTTCCCAACGTACGCCCAACATTTTTGTGTTTTTACATTTTGAGCAAAAAAATTAAAATATGTTTTTTATTAAATAAAAGGCGTTGCCACGCCCATTTTTTCAAAATACCTTTCTCATGTTGTTATTAACTTATATCAAAAAACTAAACCAAAAAATATTGTTTCGTTTGGTAGTTATTAATTATTGCCACAAAAAGTGTTCAAATTTCCCATAGTGGTATGTATGCCGGCAGATGTAGAGTGCTTGAGAATATGTGTGCACACATACAGTCTTGGTTGAGAGAGCGCTCTAGCGCCAGCACTCTAGAGCCAGTCGCTCTCGTATGCTGTATACATATGAGAGAGCGGCTGGCTCTAGCGCTGGCTCTAGAGCGCTCTCTCAACTAAATTTCAAGAGAGCCTGGAGCCAGCTATAGAGCCAGCATGAAAAATTCGCTTGCAACAATTTTGTATGGCGTTATTTATCTTAGAGTTCAATTGTCTTTGATAGAGCCATGTCTGTCTGTCCGTCCCCATGAGCGCCTCGTTCTCAGAGACTATAAAAGCTAGAGCAACGAAATTTTTTTCAGACTCATGTGATATCACACTGTTACAAGTGTATTTCAGAATTTCGCCCCGCCCCTTCCGCCTTCACAAAGGACGAAAATCTGTGGCATCCACAATTTTGAAGATACGATAAAACTAAAAACGCAGTATCGTAGAGAATGACCATATCTATCAGATTGCCGAATCTGAACCAGATCGGATCATTATTATAGCCAGAATAAAGAAATTAATTTTCAGTTGCTTCCCCCACCTCCTCTGGCGCTGCTGACGCTATTCATTCTCTGTCTCGCTCGCACACACTCTGCCCTGTGCAATGCGCGAGCAACCCCTAGCGGAGGAGATGTAGAATCTAAATGGTAGATGTAGAATATTTGTTCTAGATGTATTATCTACATTTTACATGTAGATGTAGTTAACAAATGTAGCAAAAAAATGTAAAATTAAAATTTTTTTTTTAATTTTAATCATAAGCTATCAAATTTATATACTGACTGAGTACGGGTATAAAAGTAGAGTCGCGACTAGAAGCGACTCACGTTCCTTCTCGTTTTTTTACAGATTTGTATCGCATTTTTTTGGACCCTGCCCCTGCTTTATATTACACGAGCATTTTTTCCATGGCTCTCTTCTTATATTTACTTTATCTGGTCCCTGGTTTCTGGTCCATTTGGTGCCCTGCCTGAGGGTATTTCCCTTTCGTTATTTTGATTTCCATTTTCACGTGCAATTTTCCTCCCGCACTTATTATTTTCGCTGCACAAATATGCAATATGAAATATGCAAATATGGATTAAATATTAAATGTGCGCAGACACCTCGAGCAGCAAGAAAACAAAGTAGGAGGAGCGGCCGCATCAATTAATTAAAATATTTTCCATTAACATAAATTAAGGAATATAATGGAATTGGCGGACTTTCAATTGATATTAATTGCGTTGCCTTGTTACCGTAATGGTTGGGGGTGCCAGGTGGCAGCATGCCTGGGCTTGGCAGGTAGCAGTGTGGCGTCGGGAATCGCCAGTCAAACTATGACGGGGATTGCTAAAGTTGACTCAACTTTGTCCGGCTTTCTCTCTTCCTCGATCCCCGTCCGTTCGTCTGTCTGTTCACCTGTCCACTCGTTCCTGCCACTGTCGTTCCCTGTTGGTGGTGGCATGCATGTATAAATTGCCACTTATGCCATAAGCTGTCTGATGTGTTTCGCCGCCCGGTTACGCCTCCCCGCAGGCAACAGCATGGAAACATTGCAATTTCAACTGTCAAACAGAAATTGCCGCCGTGACAGCGCAATAAAAAAACACAAAAACTCAGGAAAAAAAATTTTAAAAAATAAATGAAGCCCCGAAAAAATGACAGTGAAAGCAAATTCAGTTGAAAAGTGAAGCCACGGTTCATATATGGCTACACAGACACAAACATCCCAAACGGAAGTGTTTAGTCCCGACTTCTGACTCCGCTCCCTAGTCTATCGCTGGTCCCAGACTAAAGCCTGCTCCCCCCCCCCCCCCTACCACCACCCCACCGCACCGGAGTTAATAATCGAGTTACATGTGCACCCGGGATAAAGTCTCAGAGACCAGAGTCCTGTGTCTGCCACTATCAGCATTGGTCTGGCGCTGTCACTTATGCAATTTTAATTTATGGGACACTCTTTGAACAAACAAATATGCAAAAAATATAAAAAAGGGCAGATAACTCAACTTAAGTTAACTCAACTCGAGTCGAGTGGACTAATTAATTAGCAGCTAATTTAACGCGTCGCTGCGCAGGACATAACTCAGCAGGATGCACTGGCAAACAGAAGGGCAGCGAGCGGGTAAGGATGGGCCAGATGAAGACTGGAGGCACACACCCACTGCACCACTCCGCACCGAACTGCTGGTCAGCTCCCAGTTCCTTCCTGGCCCACCAAAAATTGCAATTAAGTCTTGTGGGTAAGGCGGACAACCGCGGGCAACATCTGTGTGGCCGAATCATCATCCGAATGAACATGCCACTCAGTCAGATGGCAGAGAAGGCAACCGCCTATATGTATATGCGACCCCTTGAATGCGAATGCGAATACGATACGAATATGCGTAATATTACAGCCGCAATGGCCCACAGCACAATTGAACTGTGACCTCAGGGCGTTGTAATTGCTAACCAAAAGTCATTGGAGCAAAATTTGATTGGACGAATTATATGGACGAATGGAGATTGTCAAGCGATTGAGTTTGAAACTTAAAGCAAAATTGTATTTAAACATGGCACAATCTTTGCTGACACATCATTGTTTGGCATTTTTGGCATAAATAACCATACAAGACAGGGCTGATCTTTTCTGCTGCTTCTGTTGTCGGATTTGGTTTTATTTACTTGCTCAGCATTGCCTGTCTATGTTTATTTGACAGATGGTTGTGTGTCATCTCTTGTGTCTCTCTATCCAATATACATACAAAGATATTTTTACTTTGACTTTTTGCAATTAAAGCGAATAATTATAATCTGAGTTTGATATTTGTCTACAGTAATCACAATTCTCATATTAGATATCGAATGTAGACCAAAATCTGCCAATATCCGGTTCACTCTCTCAATCCGCAGCTTCTGTATTCTTCTGTATTGAAAATAAAGCTAGCATCGATTCTATCTATATTGTTTCCCAAGGAGAATTGCAATCTAAAATACTTTGATCGCTACTCTATTCCGCTATTACTGATTTTCAATATTATTAATTCGCGATGTATTATAGCTAATATTTATATATATAATTTGTGAGTATGTTCTGTCATTTAAAGGATCTATGTATCATATGTATGTATATTCTTCTAAATTTAAATATCCTCTTAAACATCGTCAATGTGCATTGTTTTTTTACCCGTACTCAAAGAGTTAAGGGGTATATTGTATTTGTGGTAAAAGCGGATGTGTGTAACGCAGAGAAGGAAACGTTTCGTGATCAGCATCAATAGCCGAGTCGATATAGCCATGTCTGTCTGTCCGTCCGTCTGTCTGTCTGTCTTGATGAGCGCATAGATTTCCGAGACTATAAAAGCTAGGGCAACCAAATTTTGTTTCGAGACTCATGTGATATCACATTGCTACAAGTGTATTTTGAAATTTCGCCCGCCTCATTCCGCCCCCATAAAGAACGAAAATCTGTGGCAGCCACAATTTTAACGATACGATAAAACTAAAAACGCAGTAACGTAGAAAATTACCATATCTATCAGATTGCCGAAACTAAGTCAGATCGGATGATTATAATAGCCATAATAAAGAAATTCAATTTCAGTTGCTTCCCCACCTTTTCTGGCGCTGCTGACTCTACTTATTCTCTTTCTCGCTCGCACACACTCTGCCTTGTGCAGTGGGCGACCGTTGCGGAGAAGATGTACAATCGGCATTATATACACAATGTAGAATAAACATTTTAGATGTAAAATCGACATTGTAGATGTAGATAACAGATGTAGCAAAAAAAAATCTGTAAAATCTAAAATATTTTAAAATTCTCACAAATTTATATACTGACTGTACGAGTACGAGTATAAAGGTAGAGTCGCGTCCAGAAGCGACTCACACGTTCCTTGTCGTTTTTTGTAGTGGGAAAGTAAAGGGTTTCTTGCACGGAATAGTACTGCCTTGTAGCCACTTTTAGCTCACTTTCCCTCTATTAAATATGAACCCCTAATTCTTTTCTGCATGCACCCTACCTGTTTGAGTAGCACGCCATGCGGCAGCACCTGTCTCCCCTGTCTGGGTGGCTGTGGCTGTGTTTCCAGCGCGTAACAAGCTTCACTTGATGGTGGAATCATTGCTCGTACACATGCTAATAAAAGTTATAACTTCAGTAAGTCTCTAATTTAAGGGAATTATTATTGCTACGCTTCCCACTCTAAGATTCTTATGAATCAAATCTCCAGAGCTACCCCAGGAGCACTGCACTGCACTTCCCCCATTCCGTTCACTCCAGAGGTATCTCCACCTCTGACCTCTGACATCATCATCATTTTCATTTCCCCCGTTTTCGTTACATTACCATCCCATGGGTGGTTGTAGATATCGAGACCTCTGGCTCATATACATACATTCATACATACGCAAGCAATAAGCAAGAACCAATAAGAAGAGGAAAAACAACAAACAAATACATAAGTACGATATATCGTTGGCATAGAACAAGAATCAAAGTAGCTGAAAAGGTAGAAATATACATAATAAAAAAAGAAAAATATAAGAATAAAAAAGAAGAAGAAATAAACTGGGGAATTGCAGGGGTGCAACGAACAACAACAATAAAAACAACAAAAAAAAGGCAAAGTGCAAAACACAAAACAAACAAAACAAAACGCAAATCGCACCCACAGAAAACGAAATCGAGTAGAAGTATAAAAGAAGGAAAAGAAAAGAAAGAAACTAAAGAGTGTTGCAAAACGTGTGTCATGCAAGGCGTATGTCTGCGCCTCCTCCCCTTCCCACCGTCGCCAAAAGGGGGAAGGTGGGGCAGGGCTAGGGAGTGCAAAATATGCTAATGAAATGGGATGGAGGAGGGGGAAATAAAAATGTGAAAGATAACAAAAGCATGCATGGAGGAGCACAGCCAGCACTGGGGGAAAGCAGAAAGCAGCTCCTCCTCTCCCTCTTTCAAGGGCGAGAGACTGCCATAAGAGGATGACAGAGAGCGAGAGAGCGAAATGGTGACAGTGCGAGGGCTTAAAATGCGTTTCGTGCAAAGTAGGAGATGGACTTGGACACGGACATGGACACGGACACGGACATGGACACGGACATCAACAATCCTCCATCGTTTTGAAGCCTGCTTTGTCGTGTGTGGGTCTGTGTGCTGCTGTTTTGCTGTTGTTTTGGTGGGGGGCTGCACCTTACCTTCGACGTGTTGTCCTGCACCCATGCATCTGGCTTACCATAGTCCGGCGGATTCGCATACGGATCATAGCCGAGCACGGACAGCATGGGCGCTATATCGGCCATATCGCGCACCACATCGCCCGGTATCTGGCCCACCCACTTGGACAGCGCCTCCAGATTCACCGGCTTGATAACCTGATCTGATGAACGCTCCACTCTAATGGGGCGGAATAAATGGATGAGGTTAAGGGATACAATGGATTTACAAGTGGGTTTCCATTGGCCGGTGGCAAAAACTCACTTGGAGAGTGGCACCCCATTGGGCTTGTTGATGAACTCCTCGTGATGCAGAACTGCATCGTTCCATGGCACATCCAAGAATTGCAATATCTTGCGCATCCACTCCTCTGGGTGCAGCACCAGCTGTTCATAGTAGACCTGAACAGAAATATTTAAAATAAATAACGCAACTCAGTATTTGTAGATATACACAGAAAGAAGACGAGGAATGCAGAGATATGTATATATTCTGTTTTTAAATATAAATATAGTGAAATTAAATAGTAAAAAACTTAAATAATGTAAAAAGAATTCTCTTTGATGTAAATATTAAATCCCAATTAATTATAAAAATACTACACTATTTGTGAGATAATTAAAGTTTAAAGTTCCACCTATGACTGTTCGCTCTTTAAAGGAGAATTCAAATAAAAATGTATTTGAGAAGCTTCTTTGGTGATTCCATCTGCCTCTTCCAGTTGCTCCTCCAACATTGATTGGCTTGTCACGTGGAGTTAACCCCTTGTACTCACCATCATGCAGCGGTCCTTGCCGATATCCCGGCACTGTTCGTGCATCACCTCAATGGCGTGATTCCATTTCTGCATACACTGGCGGTAGCTGCTCAAATCGAAACCGGTGATTGTCACCTTGCGCGATATAATCGAATGAACTGTCGCCCGGCCGTCGCGTACCATGAACAGGAATTTAGCCTGTACAGAAGGAGCAGAGAGAGGGAGAAGTATGTAGAAGAGGATGGCGTAGGAAATTGTATCACAGCAGGATACAGCTTGGGGGAAGAGCTGACGTAAGAGTCTGCCTTCTGCTTTCTGTTTGGTGGGGCTTTGGGGGTTTATGCTTACGTTCGGAAAGAGCTCGATGACATAGGAGCCCATTTTCAACGTCAGTGGATCCTTGTTACATAAACGGGGCGCCGGCTCGCCATGCTTAGCTATGATTTCCAGACAGAACTGCGCTATGGCACTGTTCATGACCTCTTTGGTGATGCCGGCCTCCTGCAGCCGTAGCGACTCCTTCTCGGACTTTAGCCAGTGCGAGCGCAACTGCAGGATGCGTGGAATGACGCGCGTTTCCTGCCCGCAGCTATACCACACACCACACACAAGCAGACACAAAGAACGGGAGGAGACGGTAGGAGGCGGTAGCATAGAAAGAGAGAGAGAGAGGAGAACAAACACAAAGTAAGTGGAAGTGGAAGCAGCATCAGCAGCAGCAGCATCAGCAGCAGCAGCCACAGCAGGTTGCATATACTTGCATGTATCGCGTCGTGTGGCGGTTAGGAACTGTTCATGATATCGCCTGGCAACAACAGAATGATGCAAGTGTTTCGGTTGTGGCACAGCAGGAGGAACAAAGGGAAAACCATACCCAACAAAAATCACCTCCTAATGCAATCGACAAAATTAAACGGGATACCCATCACGTGGAGCGCCCTGCAACCTGCAACCCAACTCTGGCCTGGATGTCTGATGCATAACTCTCATTTGGCTCCATTTTTTTCCCACACTCTCCTGCTGCTGCTGCTGGTTTCCTTTTGGGCTGCTCAAAGCTCACTCAACTATGAAGGGCTTCAAACGAACCGTTTGAGCCCAGCAAACAGAAACCAGCAGCCAGGAACCACGGACCACGAACCCAAGCTAGTAATCAAGTTCGGAGCATACACAACAAAATTGGTACGCTGATTGCTTAAATTATCATAAATATCGAATACTGCCTCGTTGATTGCAGCGGAGCAGCCACTTCATTCACATACTCGTATGTACATCCACGTATTCCGTTGGGGATGTACCCGGCAAGTACCTTCTGTTAAAGGATTAGCTGCCCCCCATTAAGTCTTTTCCATGGAGGTATGCCAAGTGAAACGATAGCGGTTGCAAGTAAAATATTTCATTCATTTAGCGCCGTCAAAAGTTAAAGGAATTAAGAGAGCTCACAGCCAAATCGGATTTACCACAAAACGCATTTTGTGTGTTTCACACCTCAACATCAACATCAACCGTGAACCCCGCACACTCACACACAAATCCCACAAATTATTCCTGGGGCTTACCAAGGACTCACACTAATTGAGTTTAAGCCAAGTCTAAATGCTAAAATGCTAAATGCTTCAAATACACACCAGCTACCAGATTTCATCTGAGGGTTAGAGGGAGAGGAAGCCGATTGTCAGTCTCCTTCCTTTTCCTTCGCGTTCTCTTTGGCCCACACACACCACACGAGAAGCTTGCGGAAAACTTTACAGAATTTTTCAGTACGAACAAAAAGACAAAGTACGGGCAGGCGGGCAATGGCGGACTGGTGGTCCATAACCTGGCGCTCGCTGGACCTATTTCGTAACTAAAATCGCCCCTTCCACATCCCAATCCTAGTCTCTTCCGTCCTGTATCCATACTGGTTGGAGGAAAGGTGGCCGAAGTGCTGCATCGAGGAGCAGAGAAGTAGGTTTTAAATAGCGGAAATTGCGCTGTGCAGCCATCAGAAAAAGCGAGCCCGAGCTCCCCGTCAACGGACATCTACCAGCCCGGATACACCATGGATGGTCTGGGTACTGGGACTGGGGACTGCAGAAAGGCAAATTGTTAACAATAAAAAATACAACAAAAAATATAAGCGGCAAAAAAAATTATGCCAACAGGAGAAACAGGAGGCTGGGGCTCCTCTCTTTGCTCTGCTGTGCTTATGGCCCTTTTCCATTTTCAGATTGCACAATTTTCGTGGCTAATTGCTCATGCGTAAAGGGAAACTTAAGAAATTATGGCAATACGAGTGAGTATATGGCGGCGGGTGTTAAGTTCCCACCAGAGGAGAGAGGCAGGACCTGCCTGCTGTCTCTGAAGCAGAAGAAAAAATTGCCAAAGGGCGACACGGAATATATTGAATTGCCGTGGAATCTGGTGGAGGCAAATGGCGGCACAAGGCCACACAGGAAACCCAACGGGGAAAAGGAAAAATGCAAATATTAAAAATTACAATATTTTCCCTGTGGGGCCAACAATAGACCAGGGTACACTTTATGCAAAAGGCTAAGAAAATATGCTACACTTTCGTTTGAAATACATATTTGAAAAAGGAAAAGATACATACATCGATCGAAAAATAAGTTTTACGAACAGGTTTTTTTTGCAAAGCTTTATAGACAGTTTAAGGCGCACATTGCAAGTGCTTTAGAAATAAATTCCTTTCCATTTGATGCTCCTAAAGGACTCTACACTAATTGAACAGTTTTCTCTATCCGTTGTTAAGGATATTATCTGGTAACCGATTTCAGTTGTACAGATTACAAAATTCCTGGAGTAACAAATTTACTTACCGCACATCAGGATGAGCATCCAGCATGGCGCGCATCAGAGTCGTACCAGATCTGGGCACGCCGCCTATAAATATTAAAGGCATCTCCCGGTTATATGAATAAACGCGTTGATTGTTATCCGTGACGTATTTCTACACGGTCATCGGTGTAGCATCGGTGTGGCATGGCGTGGGTGTCCGTCCGTGTTGGAGGAGAGAAAGAAAAAATGAAATTATAGAAAATGTGGCAGGCAGGCAGGCGAGAGAAAAATTACGTGGCTCAGAGCTGATGATGATGATGGCAAAAGGAGCGTGGGGGAGGACTGGTTTGATGCTTGAGTTAACGCAGGTGTTAACGCCTTCGTAGGCATTAGCGTCAAAAAAAATAAAGGAAAAGGAAAGAGGAATATCTGGAAAATTTCTTCCGTTGTCGCGGGACGCGGACGGGCCATAATGTGATGGAAATTACTAAAAATAGAACTCAAACTGTCAATAAAATTTAAAGGTCTGGCCTCTAGAAACTTTCTCTAACCCCTTTACGGGCATATCTATCGCAACACGTAATGGGAAATCGATCGGTGTTCCTTTATCGATTATAAATGATTTAGGGGCTTCTTTAATGGTACCACTGATATCTATGATAGCTATGGGGTTTTCGGAGGCTCCTACTATCTAATCACTTGAGGGGAAAGCCCCCACTCTACAGATACTAAAATGATACGTACTCATATCTATATTTTTGCTGTGTGTCATTAATTGTATTTAATTAGGGAATATTTTTGTTTAGCTAATTTTGTTTGATTTAAACATTAATTAAACAAAGTTTAAGCAATAAATCCGGGTTTTACAGATACGTATGTGTATGCATTGTATGTACATATGTGTGTACACTTAGAGCAAAATGGAATATTTAAACTCGGTTTTTACATGCAAGTAAAGTCAAATTAGTTAGAATTCACTTTTATTTATATAACAAAAGTATTAACAAATATTTTTAATACGGAACAAATCTATGTATTCGTATAAATTCAAAACTTCTGTGAATTGTTTTCAGTGTGTATACCAATTACCTAACAGAAATTATAGTTGAATTGATGCATGCACATTGCAATTTACAAAATTTACGTATTTGCACTCATCAAACATATCAAAATTCAATTTGAAAGATAATTCAACTGGAATGGAACTCCCACATCACATTCACAGAAGGCTTCATCGCTTCATTGTGCCCTTAATTACGGAAAAACCAGAGATTCCAAGAAATTAAATTTCACCTCTGGGTTAAAGCCAAAATATGTGCTAATGTTCTGTGAGAAAATGGAAGTGTGTGGAAATGTGGAATAGGAAAATTTTTGGCTATCTCAGCACACACATCTCAATCGGTATTGTCTTTCGTGTGGAGTCATGGCTCTGGTCTCTGGTCCGGTTCTAAGCTCCTTATGGCCTTCGATATTCCCAATGCTAATCAATGGCTTTTCCTCCTTCTCCTACTGCTTCTGCTCCCCCTCCCTCCCTATAGTATTCAACGTCCAATGAGGACCATTTTGGTTTGAACTAATGTTTACAAAATAGTGTTCGGTCATCCGATAACCAGTTAAATTCCCTCAATGACTTTTGCTTTGGTCTGCGTGTGCGGTCGTTCGGTCGGTCAGTTGGGGGATGGTTGGATGGATGGATGGCCATCCTCTCTTTTCCCTCTCAATGGAATGGGGCAGAACATCCTCCATTTACCACTCCTTTCCACTCGACTTTGTGTGCTCAGCCAACATGAAATTAGTTATCCTGCTATTTCTATGATTCCTATATGATTCCTATGAGGATTTTTTTTCCTTTGATTTATCATTGCAAGCGTTTTGTGTTTGGTCCCCAGGGAACCAGCCACCACAGTGCGTCACGGCAGTGTATTTGCAGTTGAATATTGAATTACATTGCTTCTGCCTCGTATAACCGAATCAATTGCGGAACATCCATATGTCCATCAGGGGTCAAACTGGTATTACAGCTGAATAAACACCCCTCCTTGGAACACTAGGGTATCGCCCATCATTCGTTGATTTGCTCCACTAGCGAATGGCTAACACTCTACGAGTGTTTTGGGATAAGTATTTTACGATAAACTTCCAAATCTACAACAAGCTGCTCCCTGCAGGTTTGTTAAATTGAAAAATAGCAACAAAAAAAATCATGCACACGACATTTATTTTATTTTTGGATTCTAGGGACCGAGACTCTCCCAGTTTCGATTCGAACATAAATGTGGCTGGGCATTGCACAAGATATTAATTTTTTTTTTTGGATTCTTGAGCTTTTTTTTGCAAATATCACTTGTGCGTCTAGATGGCAACTGTTGTCCAAGAATAATTACCGGAGCTATGAGAGCACGGACGTGCCGATTGTCTAAATCAAAAGTAGGATACGTTAAGGATTGCTTTATTTCTCACATCAATTTCACTTACTTAGGGAGATTCTTTATCAGTTTGAAACTAATTTCGTTTTGGAGTTGCCATCAAATTGATTAAATTATCAAATAAGCAAAGTCCTCAGGCGAACAAATGTTTGATATGTAAATGCCACAAAAGTTTGCTCCTACACCTGGAAGGTAGATCCCTCCCTTTCTTGTATTTCCCATTATCTAGCTACTCGTACGAGTAGGTGGAAGAAAACTTTATTTTTCCCAAACTTTCTTACACAGTTCTGAAACGCACGTTGAGCGCACGAGGATGCGAAGATGTTTTTTTGGGGGAGTGTGTGTGTGTGTGTGTTTGTGGAGGGGCTGAGATTTTGAGGTACATACCTCAACGCGAACCATTTGCGAGGACAGCTCATTGGTGGTGGCATCCACCCTGAAGAGGCAGGTGGGGCGCAGTTCGGTGAATTTGAATAGGAACATCGTGATGACAATGATGCCAAAGAGCACCCACAGGGTGACCTTTTTATTACGATACGGCAATCGCATCCTGACTTTTTCTCTCTCTATCGCTTTTGACTTGGAAGGCGTTGAGGCTAACTGTTTTTTGATTTCAATTGTCCCTGACGACTCCTGCCGTCTGCCGCCTGCCACCTGGGGTCTGGTGCTTGATACCTCCTTGAACTGCTTGGGGGGACTTGTGGCTACTTCTTACACGCCTCCTTTACGTCGTCGTGGCCTTTTTATTGACGACTGAGTCGTCTTCTAGTTGGCTCTATCCTCCTCCTCGTTCGTTTGCCCAAAGCTTAAATATGTAAATTGATTTTCTTGAGGCATGTACAGAGCCGTACAGCGTACCCAGTTCTCAAAGCGAGTTGTTTTGCTGTGGCTCTGGCTTTGCTTTCGCTCCTTCTGCTTCACTGTTTTCTCTCTAGAGGAAGGAAATGGCGTTGGAAGCGTTGGAGGAGTAGTCCTGGGTATTTGTTGCAAAAGGGGAGTCCTAGAGCAGATGTTTCTTGTTTTGATGCTGAATGCGTTTCTCCAGTTGTTGTTGCTGCTGCTGCTCCTCTGTTATGCCACCGCAATGACTACGTCTACGGCGGCCACTGTGGTCCTGCTTCTCCTTCTGCTGGTCCTGTTCCTGCTGCTGCTGCTCCTGTTTATGACGTTGATTGCTTGGCATTGCCTCGCCTTTTGTTTGCTTCTTTTGGCCAAGGCAGCGCCCGCTCTTGGCCAAACAAATCCCAGCAGCTGGCCTCTTGTTTATCGCTCTCCTTTCCAGCTCTACTTCCCTCCTTCCTCCTCAGCTCGTTTGCTTTCGTTCTACCTCTTGGTTTTTTCTGTGGCTTCTGGTTCGCTTCCACTTTTCTTTATTGCATTTTGTTATAATTTATTTTGTTATATTTCAACTGCAAAACAGAAACAAACTAAAAAATTCATATTTAAATAGTTTTTAAGTGAAAAACAATCTTTGTATATACCTAATCGAAGCTAACAGAGCGGGTATATGGTATTCTTGGACATACATACACTACTGGTCAAAATAATAAGTACAGAGGCATGGTGCTGATTTGTTATGAAATATCTCGAATGTTTTTGAATGTTTGACTGCCAATTGTTTATATATTTAAAGATTAGAGTTTTGGCAAATATTTAAATCAAAAATGAAAGTTGAGGGCACCTTTAATTCAATTCTAAGCTTAAATTTGTCCTGGATGGACATTTTTGGTGTGGTCAAAATAATAAGTACACTGTAGGTATTTTTAAATTTTTAAAGATTTTATCAGGATTTGGTCAAAGGATTGTTGGTTTTTATTGACTCCTTGCATATAAAGGTACATGAGAGTTTAAAAAATGTCCTTTTATGGGCCGAAAGAACCATTGTTCTTCCCGAGAAATTAAGATTGCCTTGAATCTTAAAAAATAAGGAAAAGTCTTCGGGAAATTGCAAAAAGTCTTGAACGCTCGGTATATTTGGATCAAAATGACTTAAATTTAAGATGTCTTACTGAAAATCGAAGACGGAAGAAGAAATCTTCAGAAACAACGGACACCCGCATAGTCAGTCTTGCAAAAAATGCTGCGTTAATGTCTTAGAAGGCCATTTCCGCTCAAATTGGCAACGAAATATCATCTCAGACTGTACCTCGTAAACGTCAATATTCAGACTTACCAGGAAGTATAGACCAAAAAGTTCCATTACTCCGAGAAAAAAATTTGAAGATGAGTCAAAGATTTTTCGAAAATAATTTTGCATGCTCTGGCTTAGGTGGGTCAAAAAAGTGAAATAATATATTATGGAGCGACAAAACAAAACCAAATATTTTTGGTAATGACTCCAGGAGATATGTACGATGCGCCAAAGACAAAGAATTCGAGTTCCAGTACACAAAAAAATGTTTAAGCATTGAGGCGGTTGCCTCATGGTCTGAGGCTGTATTTTTTTTGCATGGCGTGGAGCCGATGCATCGTAAAACTGATCATAAGCCCAATTTCAGGCATAAAAACATATTGACTGGCAATATGCATCCATGTGCTAAGGAAACATGTCCTTGAGATGGGCCTTTCAATTGGACAACGACTCAAAAAACACTTCAAGGCTGGTCAAGGCTTGGTTTACGGAGAAATTGGTATACATTTTGAGTTTGCCGATTCAATCTCATGACTAAAACCCAAAAAATAACCTATGGGGAGACTTGAAATATCGTGTTGGCACAAATACGTACCGAAACTCCGAAGAATTGTGTGAATTGGTTCGAAAAACTTGGTATAAGACTTCAGTAGAGACTTGGAGCATACTTATTGCTGGAATGCCAAAAATAATAGCCAAAGTCATGGAAAAAAAGGGTGGCTATATCAGATACAAGCTTAAGATTACTAATAATAAGAAACAAGTGAAAGAATTTTGATACGCTTTGAGTATTTGGCTTTGTAGAATTGCTGTACTTATTATTTTGACCACCCCTTATTTATGTTTTTTAGTTATAATCGATCACAAACTTTATATTTGAAGCGGAAAATGAATATGTTAAATATATTTATAATCTACTGTAGGTTAGTAAACTAAAAGTTAATTGGTTTTTTTCCTATATGTTTGCTCAAAAAGTTTTACGAGACGTGAAAGAAATCTCATACGCGTGTACTTATTATTTTGACCAGTAGTGTAAGTATGTACGACACAAGTGGAAAGAAGTCTTTTTTTGAAAGTGCCAATCGGTTAGAGTCTAACCGTTAGACCCATTTCAATGAATTTATTCTTTGTTTTGGTAGTCTCAAATTTTTTTGGCTTGGCTTTCGATTGAATTTTAATCACCTATCGAAACTCAAATTCTATCAATCTCAGGGATTTGGAGTTGAAGGATTGATTGGAATTCAGTTTTATTTATTCGTTTATTTTTTTTTTTATAATTTTTTATATATTTGATCATTTTTTACTTAATCCTTTTTTTTTTCTTTTTTTGAATGAATTTATATTTGCTGTTTCTTTTTTTATTTTTTTTTAATTAACCTTTTGTGTATGCATTTTTTGGTTTTTTTTTTTTTTATCTAATCTAAACTGCAGTTTTTTTTTCAAATTACGTTAACTTGGGAAACATTAACATCTCTTCGATGTTCATACCAAATAAAAGTCAAAAATCCAATCTATTAATTGGTATTCCTCTCTACCGGATATCTTTTAGGCGCACTCCACGAGCATAGAGCCTCTTTAGGTGCTTCTGCTGCACTTCAAACTGTTCAACGCTCAACATTCAACGCTCGACTACCGAATATCGGACTGCATCTGTGTGGAAATCTCGAGTGACTACGCACTTTTGTTTTTTACCCTGAATGCAGCCGGAGATGGGAGCGGAGCTCTGTCCTGTGTTTGCTCAGTTGTTGACAAAGAGCTCCCAGCCGAGGGTCTTGATGAGCCGAAATGCCAAATAGACTGGGACGAGTGTTAGCGATATATACAAATAATAGCTCCAATTGCCTGTTATTTCTTCCGTCATACCTGCAAACAGATGATCGAACATAAGTATTATTAATAGTTCCAAAATATTAGTCAAAGAGGAACACAGAAAGGAGAAAGAGATGATGGCAAACACAAGCATAAAGAGTGTAATCAACTGCATATTACTCTTAATTTTGTATTGTCATTTGTGATATTATACTTGATTAGATATGTATCTACTACCACGTATGACATGAGAACGTGACTCCTGGAGATGGATTGGTGGATGGGGATGGTGGGAGCACAAGCTGCTTAGACACAAGACATTTACCAGCTGTTTCCACAGGGCTAAGTGGCCTGGGTCACACATCCAGCACAGTGGAGACTAGCAACAGATGAAGGCCAGTAGGTCGCTGCACAAATTTTTCAAAACAGAGAGCATTCAACATTGGCTGTATAAGCAACAAAATGTGATAGAAAATATATGTACCTACAATTATATTTTCCATTCAAAATTCCTTCTCAAAACGTGGGGAAATTTAACTGTACCTTGTGTCGAGTGCATCTAGTAAAATTCTGAGGGGACATTCGTCACGGGGGTTCTCTTGCTTACTCTCGAGAAGCGATGGCAGTGGAAGTGGCAGTTGGGAGACTGAGTTTCAGAAGTAGTCGTAGCTGGGGCAGCACCACTTCACAACTGCCAACTGCCAAGTCCCTGGAAACTCTCGAGAGTGGGGCCGACGTGTCAGATGCTCAAGCATAATTCCCTTAAATACAGAACTTTTCCAGTTACAACATCAAAAGAGAACGAGAACGAGAGGGTGGTAAGCAAAGCAGCAGCAGTGACAGTGATAAAGAGTTGCGTGGAATGGTGATTCCTTCTTAAAGGCAAGACTCCATCAAAGAGTACGTTTTGCATACAAATGGCAATAACAGGAATGTTATCTCATAAAGAAAAATTATTTAGTTCATGGAAAAGTGACCATTGTAGAGTCCACACAAATCAAATTAAAAACTGAAATGATTCCTGAGAACTATCTTAGCTGCTAGGCTCTCTCTCCCAGGGTGACTACCCTTTTGAAACATTGAAAGCATTTAATTTTGCTTATTCATAACACAATTTCCGTATTAATAAACCGTAATTATACTGGAATAAAAGTTTTTCCATTGCCCCGGAACTTAATTCATTTAGCATTTATTACACCCTCTCATCCCTCCTGGGCCCTGCCTTCTGCAACGAATTTCTGATGATTTGCCCACAAAGAAACCGTTTCTCCTCTTTCCATCCCCACTGGAACTTTCGACCCTGAAACAGCCGCAGAATGGAAAACTTTTCACAAATCATCTCACTCATGAGTTTTTTTTTGAGGGCGTGTGTGTTTTTTTTTTTTTATTACTTGCATGCAATTTTCTTTACCTCAAAACTATGTTCCAGACACGAGAAACTTTCAAAGAAAGCTTGCAATTTGTAGTAATCTGCGGTCGTGTATTCCAGTCCATCCGCCCTCTGACTCCTTTCATTTCTCAAATGATTCACCTTTATCCGTTAGAACCAACACACACACACACACACACACAAAGTATACTTACGAGAAGGCGAGGAGAGGTTACACTCCTGTTATTCTCAATTAAACATTTGGTTTTTATACCCTCGAAGGTGCTGGCAAGAGTAAAGGGGTATATTGGACAGAAGGAATGGATCTACAGCCTATCTTAAGTACACCCAGAGAAAAAGGAATGAAATTATAATATTAATACTTAGATTTATATTTTTAATATAAATGTATACCAAAAGTTTTTTGGAGTAAATAATAATATTTAAAAAAAAATAAAAATATTTGATTGAAATATATTTAACATTTGAAGTAAACACATTTCATGTTTAAAAAAACATTAGCATATTACGATTAAGCATATTTCCTACAAATTTATTTATTTTAACGTTATTTATCCTCAAATTAAATATGTTCCGTACGAAAAAGACTTTTTAATACACTTATGTATGTTTAAATCAAAATGCATTCTATCTAATTTCATAATTTTTAAAATTAAAAAAAAAACCGATAATTTAATTTTAATATTTGTGATATATATCATATATCACACAAATTTGGAAGTAGGTTCTTCTGGTTGACTATTTTGAACGAGTAGTACATTTTGTACCTTAAGGATGGAAGTAATAAAGTATTTATGCCAAAACTATTTTTTTTTTCCTTTTTTGATAAGCAAAAAGGTGCGCACTGTTACGTTACATAAAATAATAGATTGTATCCCTGTTTTGAAGTATTAAAACTCCATTAATAACTTGAAATTGGTGCGCTGACATTTTATATCATTGACACTTTTCGCGCTATTAACATCGCAGGTGTGTTCAAAATGTAATTTATATCAGAAAAATCGCAATCAGTAACCTCTTCGATGCTGATTTTCGATTCTGAATGATTAAATGTAGCTACAGCTCTGAAAAACATTTGACGATGCATTCACGAGACAGTATATGCTTCCCCACAATTATTTTGGTAGTTGCGCCTATACCCGCCGATACAACATTTCGTGTGGGAAATGTGGCAAAATAGTTCCAGTCGATTTTTATATCGAATTTTTATTTTTTTTAGCATATGTAGTTTATTTTTATATAAGCAACAGAATTATGTTTGGGCTTAAAAAATCAATATAATATCAAAATATTTGATTAAACTATTCGACTAAATTTAACTTTATACTTAGGCTGTGGCCCAACATGATTTTACTGATAGATTTCGAGATTTAAAATTTTTTAAACAACATATTTTTTTTAATGGTTTAGTTTTTTTTTTAATCTTGTTTTTTTTTCAGAGGTATTGCTTCTATTTTTAAAATAACTTAAGTATCTTATTACTGGTTGCATGTTACATTGCAGTTCTTAACTGTAGCTCCACTTTTTTACCATAAATTTTAATAAGCAAAACCTAATTACGCCTAATTAATGCGTCTATCTAAAACCAAAAATTTTTGCCAAGAAATATTTGTTTTCGACTTAAGCTGCAGCTACAACATGAATGGGTATGATTTATAGCTGCATTTGTCAGCTTTTTAGAAATGCAATGTAACATGCAACCAGAAATAAGATACTTATGTTTTGTGAAAAATAGAAGCACTACCTATGAAAAAACACGCCAGATTTTAAAAAATTCTTTAAGAAAAACTAAACCATAAAAAAACCATAATTATTTACAAAATTTAAAATCCTTAAATCTATTAGAAAAAGTCATTTCGGGCCACAGCGGAAATATCGTGTTGAGTATTGTTATTGATGAAAAAGACTATTACGTTACAAATAGAATTTGTCTCAGAACAAAGAAAAAAATGAATATATTGCTGATTTAATGTTTTATTTGAAAACTAGGCTCAAAATTCTAAGAGAAAAGTAAGTTTTTTTTTTGTTAGTGCAATAGATTTTACATACAAAAACTTTTAATAGTCTGTGACTGTTACGTTACACAAAAAATTTCGGTAGAAATATTTTTCATTACAAGGGCAGCCAAAATTTTGTTCTGTCAAATAGGAGCAGTATAACCAAAAAAATTTAGAGAAGCATCGAAATATTAACGTGGTTTACTTTTTTGCGATTTTGAATCTTCACGTCGACCCACGTAAGCCTCCACACAAAACATTTCCACTGCTTCTTTGTGTGCGTGTGCATGTCTGAGCGCCTGCCTGTCTGTCTCTTGTCTGCATGCTTCCTTGCCTCTGATCCTGCCAACTTGTTGGTCATTCCAAGGAGTTGTTTTGGGCGTGGGGGCTGTAGTGAGTGTGTGTCTGGGAATGCAAAAATGTGCTTTCCACATATGACAGCAAGCCCCTCAAGGGTTAGCTTCCGTTTCTCTTTGGTTCTTTGCCCTTCCGCTTCCTATTTCCCATTTTCCCTTTATGACTTTCTCTCTCTTACAGTCTCTTCACTTTTGCGCTCGTATGTCGAAAAGTTTTTGATATTAACAAAAAAATAAAAATAAATTTAAAACAAAACAAATTCCTTTTTGCCATATTTTGCATGCTAAAATGTGCGCTCGTATATATTTACCCAGAAGGGGACATCAGTCGAAACTTTTTTTTTCATGTTACTAGAGCAACCTCTTTTCATACCACAAAAAAACAGCCCCCCACTAGCCCACTTTTTACTACTTTCACCCCCACCCCCTACTACTCTTTCAAATAGGGAAAAATACCGAAAAGCAAGTTAAATTTTTGTTTGAAGAGGTGCCACAAAGTCCTCCTTTGTGAATGTGTGTTTGCTGGCAAAAGGGTAAACACACACAGGCCCCCACATTGCTCCACTTTTCCCTCCACAGTTGTTGTTTTTTTTTTTCGGTCGGTTGTGTGAGCCTAAGTGTCGGTTAAAGTCTTGTAAAAATTAATAAGCGTGTAAATTTTATTGTATTGCCAAACAAGAGAACGAGAGAACGCCCTGGCTCTTACTTTGGCTCTGCTCTGGATTAAACATCCAACATCCCAGCCAGCCAACACGGTCACATTAAATTGTTTATGCATACGAGTATGAGAAGAAAAGAGTTTTTTCCAACTTTATTTGATGGGACTTTGCTTTTTATTATACGAGTAGTAAGTACTACTCCTCCCAGTATGCATGGATGTTTTTTTTGTGCGTTTTTTCACAAACAGTTCTCAGCTGCTTTTGTTCTTTCGTGTTATGCTCAACTTAAGCTTAATGGCATTTTGTTTTGGCCACTCCACTCTACTCCGCTGATGCCAAACTTCATTCCGCTCCATTCTACTCAGCTGCATAGTGGTTCGGAAATGGTGATGCAAGGAACAACAAAATGTCAAGCAAACGCATTACTTCGTATAAAATATTATACTAAAACAATATTCGTACCTTCCTAATTCATAGGACTGCTTTAATGATTAGTCGCTAGATTTGTTGGGAGTTTAAGCCACTAAAGAAATAAAGTCTTGAAATAGACCTCACCATACATAAACCAATTTAAAGAATAATTCTAACTGTTTAAAAACGTACAAAGTGCTAGAAAAATGTATATTTAATACACAAAAAGAGTTAAGGGGTATATTGTATTTGTGGTAAAAGTGGATGTGTGTAACGCAGAGAAGGAACATTTTCCGACCCCATAAAATATATATATATTCTTGATCAGCATCAATAGCCGAGTCTCTGTCTGTCCGTCTTGTTTGACACCAACTTCTCAGAGACTATAAACGCTAGAGCAACCAAATTTTGTTTCCAGACTCATGTGATATAACACTGAATCAAGTTTATTTCAAAATTTCGTCACGCCCCCCTCCGCCTTCTGTGGCATCCACAATTTTGAAGATACGATTAAACGCAATATCGTAGAGAATGACCATATCTACCAGATTGCCGAATCTGAATCAGATCATTATTATAGCCAGAATGAAGAAATTAATTTTCAGTTGCTTCCCCCACCTCCTCTGGCGCTGCTGACGCTATTCATTCTCTTTCTCGCTCACACACACTCTGCCCTGTGCAATGCGCGAGCAACCCCTAGCGGAGGAGATGTAGAATCTAAATGGTAGAAGTAGAAAATCTGTTCTACATGTATAATCTACATTTTAGATGTAGTTAACAGATGTAGCAAACAAATTTAAAATGTAAAATTCTAAAATTTCTATTTAAATTTCAATCATAAGCTCACAAATTTATATACTGACTGAGTACGGGTATAAAAGTAGAATCGCGACTAGAAACGACTCACGTTCCTTCTCGTTCTTAATATATTTTCAGGTTTTGCCATATGTACATATATAGACACGAATCATTAATATGAAAGTTTTTGAAAGTACACAAAATCACAAAAAAATTTGGTATTAAAGTTTTAAAAAAGATTTTGAGGATATATTGAAAATTTGTCTGTGCTCATAATTTATCGGAAATTCACTGGTTTTAAGGATATTAATAATCGAGATTCCAAATCGTTTTGATTACAGTTTTTAAGTCAAGTCTTGTCTACTTCTTCCCATGGTAATTTTTGTTGTCTGTCTGAGTTTTCCATCGACTGTGTTGCCACAGTGGCATTCTTTTCAAATAGCCTGGCGCTAGTTCACACGCTTGTTGCGCCTCCATGCGTCTCATGTCTCCCATTTTTGATTGTCTGCCACATCATTCGTCTGCCCCAAAGTGAGTCAGAGACAGAGAGAGAGTGGGAGAGACAACAAGAGAGGGGGCAAAAAATGAAAGAAAATCTGCATAAATAATGTTGAGCCACGCTTTTTGCAGGAAGTGTTGATGATTTGATGGAAAATTCTAAAAAGTAAAGCGCGCAAAAACAAAACAAAAAACGGAAAACAAAATCTGTGAGGCTTAAGCACAGTGTTAGGGATAGAGAGGGGGGAGAGCGAGGGGCAAGTGGTAAAGGGAAGGCCATAGCCATTCTATTTTTCTATACAAAACGTGGCTGAAACGCCGTGGCCCTGTGTCTCGCAGAGAGTTTATTATTTAGCCAACTGACTCCACGGCGAGGCGTCATTTGGCTCATTTATCAGGCAATAGTAGAAGGCAGTGGCATGAGCATGAGCACGAGCACGAGGCACGTCACGTCATGATATTATAAATTACTTCAGACAATATGCAGGCAGCAGTGGAGGAAGCCAGCCGTAGAGGGTAGCAGGCAGCTGTTCTAGGGCGTTATCTTAGCCCAAGACGAGGGCCCAGTGACAGGGATTTGGGATTTGCCCTTGCCGGAACGATGCGACGGAACGCAACGCAACGCAACGGTGGGGCTGCGGATGCAATGAAGCGAATATCCCCCAGCATATTTGCACAGTGAAGCGCAACGCCACTGGATGATCCAATCCAATGAATCTTAGAATACCCTACAAACGACCCTACGCTCCACTTCCTCTGCAGCAGCGGTGAGCAGACTAATCTGTTAGCGCTGAGCTACATACATATGTATATCATGCAAAAAGTTAAGTAACAAGGTTTACAGATTTATCCCATTTTTATCTTGTATCCTTTTTTTACTGATTCTTTAATATTATCCACATTCAGGATGATGCTCAAACATTAACTTATTACAGTACTGACAAGCCAGAGGCTGGGCTTAGGAGGGGGGCTTACCCTCCCACTTGATTTATCTCCCTATACTGCTCTGCCCTCTCCAGGGCTCAGTTAGACTTAACCGTGGCTTAGAGCCGCCCCATCCGTTCATCCATCCGCCAGAGATCGGGCGGGGTCCCCGTGGAAGTGGAGAAAAAAGTGTTAATTAAAACTTAACGTCTGATCGCGTTATACACGGAATGTTGCAGCGGCAACCGCAGCAGCAACCAACAGACAAGCAGAAAAGAAAGATGAGACAGAAAGGAACAGGAGAAATGTTATAATTCCATTTGTACTTCTGTATAAATAAATACGAGTATTGTATAAATACGAAAAAGAGACGGGAGTATACTTTGTACAGCTGTTTGAATCGGAATTGTAATCGGACAGGTGCATTGAACTTAATATTTTTCCATAGATACGAGGTAGCCAAAGCTATGTACAGATGTGAAATTTCCATTTCCTTAAGCACTTTTAATATTAAACAAAAAGGGTTTAGAATTTCTCCCTCAAACGAATGGACACGAATGCACAGGAGGACCATTCACCACGAATCACGATTGCCAGTCACAAGTGAACGGGTGGGACTACAACAGTGACTGAACAGTGTCATTATTTAGAGGAGGAACCCCAATATATTCTTCTATCCTTTTTCTATATCAATAAGCTTTAAGAGTGACAGAGCCTCCCCCGTGTCTTTTTTTGTCATTATATACTTCAGAAACTAATGAACCAACGTGGGGAGGGCTTAAGCATCATTAGGGCCACACAAAAAAAGCTTAAAAGCTGCCTATTACCGACGACACGCACGCTTCGCAGACCAATCAAAATAGTTATGTATCAGCTAGCCAGCCATCCATCGAGCCAGCCAGCCATCGAGCCAGCCAGCGACTGTCCCGCCTGTCAGTGTGCCATTAAGCAGGGCGGTGGCTGTCAGCGCTTCTTCCCCCCTCTCATTGGTGAAGTCAAGTAACTGTTGTGGCCCAGCGTTCGATCTGCCACGATAAAAAGTGACAATTAAAACAAGAACAAAAAAGAAGAGAAAAAGTAATTAACACCCCCAGAGCAGCGAAAGATGCGATACGATATAAAACAAATGCTTCAAGTCATTGAACCCAAAATATTGCGCGATTAAAGCAACAAAAGTGAAACACAGAGAGACACACAGGAACAGAGAGCGGGGCGGGAGGCGCTTCGTTTGTTTGCTTTTGAACGTGGCATCGATTGAAATTCGGAGCGCCGCTAAGAGGGAAGGGCGGGCGCATAAAAAGTTGAAACACACACAGAAAAAACAATCGAATGAATGAATGACTTTGAAATTGTGCAACAACCAAACTTTTGCCACTAAATGTGTGTCGAAGACGGGACACTTCGTGTGGCACAGTCGAACGCAAGAAGAGGCACAGAAGAGTGAACTTTCTTGCGACTATGGGGATACCTGTTACTAGGACTGTTATAGGAGTATAATCTAGACGCTATACAATTTACATATAAAGGATATTTAAGTGATTAAAGGGATACCATAGGTAGAAATAATAATGGAAACCGATTTGAGGAGTGGTAAGGCATGACGCTGGATGGAGTAAAAGAGAACTCGTGTTATAGGCAGAAATTATAATACGAATTGAACCCAAACATTGAAGCTGTATCTGAATTTATTATAGAACCGAAAGACCGAAAAAAAGTACTCGTACAACAAGTATTGAAAGCCCTCTGGCTGCCATCAGCTCAGATCTCATGTTGCAATTAGTTTTAATAGCAATTATCTAACTTCAAGTAAATAAATCAATATAAATTATTGACGTTCTTCAAGGTGTCAGCGGTATATACACCAATACCCATGTGTACTGCGGAGTACTGTACGGAAGGGGGTGGGTGTGGGGATTGTAAAAAATAAAAATAAATATAAAAAACAAGATGCACAAAATGTAACAAACTGTCAAGTGGAAAATGTTAACTGCAAAAAACTGCATTGTATGCAAATTGGCAACAAAGTTGCTGCTGCAGCGGGCGGGTGCCGGTGCCTGACGGGTGGCCATGTGACGAACGGACTGCATGGGCGTGTGGGATCTGACGGGGGACGACGACTGGGGCGGGACGAATGCCATAAATTGATAAGCGTGCTAAATTTTTGCACTTTTTGTACGAGTGTTTTTTCTTTTTTCATTTAATTTGCAATTTTAGCTTGTTCTCTTAGTGCAGTAGAGTGGCTACAGAGAGAGAGAGAGAGAGAGAGAAAGATGGCTTACGTGTCCCAAAGAATTTGGAGCCACGATTGGATGGAGGTAAGGAGGACTGAAGGACTGACGGACTCAAGGAAAGGCCATTAAAACTTCTCTTTTGGGAGGGGGCGTGACATGGTGGGAAGAACGATGAAACCGATGTCAAATGGGCCAACTTTTAATGGAGCCAACGAGTTTCCTTTGCATTGCCTTCGCGTTTCCTTAATGTCAGCCAGCCTCTCTCTGGCTTTGGGGCAATTTGTGCAACTGCTTGGGGGCAGAGGGGGATCAAAAAGTTTCCTGCGCTTTGGAGGCCATCAAATTTTTATTTTTTTATTTGTTTTTTTTTTTTTGTGGTAGCACTAAACAGTCAACGTAGCGTGTCCACGTTTTTCATATTCTCGTAATTATTCCCCGTTAATTTTTTATATTCATTTCGTTTTATATACTTTTCCGTTAATATGAATGGAAGGATGATAAATGCGTGATGTTTTCCCTTAGAGTCAAGTCCACAATTAATTTTTATTTTCATTTGTTTTGCTTTGAGTGTTTGAGTGGAGAGCGGAGGTGTTCCCAGTGTGGGAATTATTTGCTTCAGAAATCAACAGGTAGGTCAAAGGTTGTGTTCGAATCAGATATAAGTTAGAGAGAGACCCCGAAAGAGATTGAAATGAAGGATACTTCATGATCCATGTATCTATTAATCGGGTTATATATGTACATAGGAAGTCTGGAATTTTGGGTGGGCAAGGGGCTGAGGGGTTGTGTGTTCGAATAGATGCATTCAAAATTTGCATTTAGTTGAATTTTATTGAGTTTGATATCCAACTTCTCGCCATCCTTCTTGCTTCCTCCTTGCATCCTTTTCTTTCTTTCTCAGTTTATGCGGGAAACTAATTTAATTTGTCGGCAGTCGGGGGTGGGAGCGCACTTGCAGTGTGCAGGGGGTGGGAGGAATGTAATACAGCGCTTGGCCTTCTTCTCTGTGGCTGTGGCATGTAATATGGGCACTCTGCAGCTCTTTTGGGCCACTTGTTTTCCGAAATTGAAAACCATGAAGCGTATTTAAAAAGACGAAGTGACAACTGGCATACTGATGATGCCACACACGTCCCAGAGAGAGAGTGTGTGTAAGGGTAAGGATGGGGAAGGTGTGGCATGTGCAAGTGTTCAGAGCGTATAAATATAACAAGTGCCAAGTGAAATGTGTACATAAATAAGAAGGAAACACCAGAGCCATCAGTAGGGGTCGCAGCATTTAATACCCTATAATTCATAGGAGATATACATATGAACGTATGTATTACATATGTATGTATATGAATCCAATAAAGTAATCCTTCTGTATAAAGTTTAAGCTTTTGACACCAAAATCTTCATACCCACTGAAAGTGTATCAAAAGTAAGGGCAGAGACACGCTAGAGAGGGAGAGGGGAAGAGTGGGAGAGAGAAAGGGCTGCAAGATGGCAAGGCGGCTTTTGTCTGCCGACAGCGTCGCTGTCGCTGCTTCTGCCGCTGCCGATGCCTTGGTGCCCTTCTTTCGCAGCTGCGACTAATTGTTGCTGCTGGGATGGAAAGGAGAGAAAACGAAATACAGAATGGGCGTACTTTGAGCGAGAGGGAGGTACTACTACTGGTGCTGGGCTGGGCTGACTGGGTTGACAGGAAGCGAAAAGTGCAACAAACTTTTACAAAATAAAACGAAAATGTAGCCCAAGGACTAGCGGGGCTGTGTAGGGAGGTTGTTTGTGTGTGGGGGGAAGGACGAACAAACGAAGCGCCTCCTTCCAGCCAGGCCCGCAATTTCAAAACGCAGGCTCCCTTCCAAACACACAAACGTAGTGGAGACACTCTACCAGAACCACAGCTGGAGATTCTCATGCACACATGTGCCCGCTGCCAGAAGAACAGAACCCACCAGCAGCAATAACAAAACAACAACAAAAATGCTGGGAGAAAACGAGGGAGAAATGCATTGAAATTGAAGCACTCTCATTATGCGGCCTACAGGCGGTAGAAAGCAAAGCGACAAAAAACCGCAAAAACCAGCAGCAGCAGAAAGGAGGAGGAATGGCAAATGGCAGAATAGAACGAACCGAAAGACCAACGCTATCGTTTCTCTCCCTTTACCGAATGGTATTCTCCCTTGCGCTTACCAACCAAACAGAAGGAGCGAAAAGCAAAAACGTCGCCTAAAATATATGACCAGATAAGGTGGTGACGGGGGGAGGGGTGCTAAATGTGTTGCATTAGTATTAAATGTACAATATATTTACTCAATATGCCGTTGGGCTGTGTGCCGTGTTTTATTCATTAATCATTTTGCTATCAATGTTCTAGCAACAACAACGTGCCCTGCTCCAACAATCTACCGCCAACGGTTATTGTTATTGTTGTTGTTATTTGGTGTCAGAAGAAGTCCGCGCGTTGTTTTCACTTGTTGTATTTTGTTGTGCTCTTACTCTTTCTCCTTCTCCTCTGCTGTAGAACCTCCGTTTTACTTCAGCATATTCTTCCCTCACTCGCACTCAAACACGAGCCGAACACACAGACACAGGTGCACTACAACTGCACTGAACGCCGCTTGGATTCGCGCACTCGTAGATTTCTACTGTTTTGCAAATTGTGCGTGCGACAAAAAAATTACACGTATGTTGCAGAAGTCGAGGAGTACACGTCCGCTTGCTGTATTTATAAAAACAGCTGACTGCTAGCCAGTGTAACCGCGCACGTACCCATAAGACATGCCAGCCGACCCTCAGAAATATGCCGAAATATACCTTATCAATTCCAAAATATACCGTAAATATACCGAATAAATGAGGACTTAGCCCACTTAAGCCCCCTATATTTAAACAGTGAAAAACCCTTAATTTAGCCGCGGAAAATAATACTGTTTGTGAAGGCTCCTTTTAGCTCCATCCTCCTCTTTACTTACAAAACAAAAATGACCACCGACATTTTTGACCTTTAATGCGTAATAAGTTACATAAATTTCGTGGAAATACTAAATACCCCCCTAGTCGACTATGGGATAATAGCCATTTTACACTGCCGCATCATTGTCGAAGGTGCGGAAAAATGATGCGAGGCGTTTACACCAAAGCCGCATCATTTTTCTAAAAAACACAAAAACAAAAAACGATAGAAACAGCTGTTTGCTATCGATACCCGTCGATACCCCGAATAAATTCAGTATTTTGTAAAAATACTAGACAGAATACGGCAACACTTGCCAATGATGCGCCGCATGATTGTCATCTTCTATCCACAGGGCTCTTATGGGCATCATTGTCGCGTGTTCCGTTTAATAGCCTTTTTACACTGCCGCATCATTGTCGAAGGTGCGGAAAAATGATGCGAGGCGTTTACACCAAAGCCGCATCATTTTTCGCATCATTTTTCTACTAAAGCCTAGTACTGAGACGCGCTAAATTTTCCGTCGACCGAAATCAGGGATGATATTCGTATGAAACCGATAAGAAATCATCCCTGTTTTTCGGTCGACCGAAAATTTCGCAGAAGGCGTTTCGCAGACCGGTACTCAGTTCCCTGCTAAATGCTATTCGATACATACTAGAAAAGTAACCGATGGTATTTTCCCATCTCGATCGGAAATGTGAAATATTTCCATTTACGTCGTCCAAATGACACACATACACGCACACACACACTCTAGAAATGGAAAGCCAGTTACAAAAGGGAAATAAAGAAGACAAATGTAATCTAATTAGGGCAGTCGAATGAATACAGATTGTGTGGATATTATTATTTATTAATTTTATAACCGGTACTCAATTTAATCAATCCAAAGGAAATAAAAACAATGTTGATTGCATATCTGTCCTGCAGGATCGGATCTATACAATATTGCAGTGTGCAGTATCGTCCTCCAGCTCCACAGCGCCCACAAATAAGACATTTCTGCTTGCTTTAATACAACATTTGAAATTTCAACAGATTTCTGTTTGTAAACCAACACAAAACAGTGTAACCGTAGAGAATTCAGTTTGCCCACTTTGGTCACTCTAGGCACCGAGCGGAATATACAGCACTTTCGGTCGACCGAAAATTTAGCGCGTCTCAGTACTAGGCTTAAAACACAAAAACAAAAAACGATAGAAACAGTTGTTTGCTATCGATATCCGTCGTATCGACGGATACTGAATATTTCAGTATTTTGTAAAAATACTAGACAGAATACGGCAACACTACCCAATGATGCGCCGCATGATTAAACATGCGGCCGCATGTTTGTCTTCTTCTATCCACAGGGCTCTTATGGGCATCATTGTCGCATGTTCCGCCTAACGGAAAAATCCAATGATGCGCCTCAGAGTAAACAGGCTATAACGTTCGATTTTATTGCTTGAAATCGTATTCCATGATTTTGATATTCGGTTTAATATTACTATCAAGTTAGCCCTTTCAGACCTAACAAAAACAATTTTATCCAATTCCCCAATCAATTTCGTACAAGATTGGCTAGTTTTTAGAACTCTTTTTTATTGGATTTCTTACATAATAAGGTTCAAGCAAAAAAAGCCAAAGAATCAAACGAAAGTGTGTACCGGAATGTGACTCAATGTTGCTGGTCACCCAAGTTTTTGCATGAGTATGGACATTTGTACACCCTATTTCCCTTTATTAGTGTTACTTTTGTTTTTCTAAGCTGCTTTAACACATTAAAAATGAATTTGTCTTAGATTGACATGTTATTTTCCTATTCATGCGTATGATTTGTGTTTTTTGTATCGTGTATCCCTGTCTCGATACCTATTATTGGTACCCATAAGCTGCAAAATTCCGTTTAAATCTTTTTTTTTTTTTTAATTTATTTATTTACAATCTGTCTTGTGACAATAGGTAAATTTTATGACTAATATTTACATAACAGGAATAGCAGATTTCCAGTGAAACCTGCTATTAAATATAACTTAGAGTTTACTTAGGTTTACCTATCAGGGAGATCAAGAATGTGAAATCTTTTGAGTCTTCTTACTGTTAGGCTATTGTCTACGAGACCTAGGGCTAAATTATTTTCATGATTGTGAAGTCTGTCTGTATATTTCTTACTATATTTCTTTATCTCTTCTTTTATTGTTGGAATATTTAGATCCTTATGAATATTTGCATTGGTAACATAAAATGGAGCGTTAACAATTTGTCGCAATGTTTTTGATTGATAGCGCTGGAGTATTTCAATATTTGAATTGCTGGCTGTTCCCCAGAGCTGGATTGCGTAGGTCCAAACAGGCTTCAAAATGGCTTTGTAGAGGAGAACTTTGTTTTCCAAAGTGGCTGCTGATTTTCGACTTAGCAACCAGGACATTTTCAGTGTTTTCAGTCTGAGTTGTTGACATTTCGCTTTTATGTGGGGTTTCCATGTTAATCTGCGGTCGAGGTGCATGCCAAGATACTTCACACAGGTATCTTGTGGAATTGCTGATCCGTTAAGAGTGACATTTGGGCAGTTTCCTGGTCTTAGTGCGAAAGTTATTTGGACAGACTTCAGGGATTTGATTTTAATTTTCCAGCGAAGAAACCAGGCTTCAATCAGACTGAGCTCACTTTGCAAGAGATGAGATGCTTCATCTCTAGATGAGCTTGTTGCCAGAATGGCTGTATCGTCAGCATATGTTGCAACGGTGCAGTTATTTGTTACTGGCATATCTGCCGTATATAGAGTGTAAAGGACTGGTCCCAATACACTCCCTTGAGGAACTCCTGCGTTTATGAGAAGTAGTGTTGACGTATCATTTCTCTGCTGCACATAGAAGCATCTCTTAGACAAATAGGATCTCAGTAATAAATAGTAAGGAGCAGGTAGCCATTTCTTTATCTTATAGAGTAATCCGTTATGCCAAACACGATCAAACGCTTGTTGAACATCAAGAAAAGTAGCAGTACAGTATTTTTTGTTCTCAAGTGCGGATACTATTTCATTGATAACCCTGTGACATTGCTCAGTGGTCCCGTGGCCTCTTCTGAATCCGAATTGGTATTCAGGAATGATGGCAAGTTCGTCCAAAATTGGCAACATCCTCTTCAGTAGTATTTTTTCAAATACTTTCGAGAATATTGTCAACAGACTAATGGGACGGTAAGATGATAGTTCAGTTTCTGTCTTGTTTGGCTTAAGGATCATAATGATTTCTGCACATTTCCATTGACTTGGGAAGTGGTCTAGCCTGAGAATAGCGTTAAATACTAGTGTGAGAAACCGTATGCATTTTGGTGGTAGAGTTTTAAGAGTGATGCCGTCTATCTTATCCGGGCCTGTTGACTTTTTATTGTTTAAGCATTTAATTTCGGTCACGACTTCGTCAAAGTGAATACTTTTAATAGGCAAGCTCATTTGACAGGGTGACCCAAGAAAGTTTTCTACTTCAGCCTCTGTTATAGCATTGTTAATATCGTTGGGCTGGAACACAGCATGCAGGTGTTGTGCAAATGCTTCAGCTTGTTCATCATCAGATCTACACCAAGTTCCATTGCTTTTGCGGATGGTTATGTTTCTTTTTGCTGGTCTCTTTAGATATTTAGTTGCTCTCCACAGGTTGTATTCTTTGTTGCAAGAATTAGGGTCTAAATTTCTCAGATATGCAGCTAGAGATTCATTTCGTAAGTTTGACAGCAGTTGTTTAAGCTCAGATGCAGCTTTGTTGTATGATCTTTTGTCAGCAGGATAGTGGGTTTCTTGCCAGCGTTTTCTCAGGTCTCTTTTAAGTTGAATTTTTTCTCGTTTCTGTGGGTGTTATTCGTATTTATGTAGCTCGCTTTGTGAATTGTATTTGTGAAAATCTCCACAGCATATCCTATTTCCTCTACTGTTTTTAACGAAATATCTAGACGTATGGCTTCGTCTAGGTAGCTTTTAAACGCGTTAATGTCTGTGGTAGCAGAGATGACTTTATAGGGCTTGTCTAGCATATGAGCTATTGTGCTATAGGTCGCTATTATCGGAGAGTGATCTGAGTTAAGATCGAAACTTTCCATTAAACGCATGTGTGATTGTGGGATACCAGAGAATGCCACGAAGTCAATCAAGTCTGGGGTTTTTCGACTATCTGTAGGCCAGTATGTAGGCTTACCAGTTGAGAGAGTTGTTATATTATTATTTCGTATGCATTTATATAATTCGAAACCCTTTGGGTTAGTAAGTCTGGAGCCTCACCATGGGTGTTTGGCATTGAAGTCGCCTCCAACAATAAACTTTGTTCCCAGTCCTTGAAAAAAGTCCTTAAAGTCGAGCTCTTTGTACTGTGTAAATCTGGTGGGAGATACATTGCTGTGATTGAGACATCTGCGTGTATGCATTTAATCTCAATTGTGGCAGCCTGTATAGCATTTTCTCTGGTACTGTCCATGATTTTAAATTTCAGACCCTTCTTAACAAGAATCGCTGCGCCTCCATGGGCTCTATCAGACGGATGATCAGCTCTTATTGTGTCATATCCGACTACTCTAAAAAAAGATTTACTGGTGAAGTGTGTTTCTGAAACAAGCTTGATGTCGATTGCATTTGTTTTTAAAAATAAAGATATCTCATTAACATGGTTGGAAAGCCCATTGGCATTCCATATTCCTACGTTTAGGCTTATTTGCATAATTTATTGACCAGTAACATTATCATGTTAAGTAAGTTATTGGTGAGTTCAAATTGTTTTTCTAAAAGATGTTCTATTCTTTCTAGAGAAGTATTCGAATTACTATTTCCTGCAGCAACTTGAGCGTATGATTGATAATCTTTTGATTGTTGGGTCGGCTTATCAGGCAGAATAGGTGATTGAAATCTTGCAGAATCATTTTTATTATGGTCTTTGTTGTGCATTGTTTGCGACCAGTAGCTAATTGTTTTGATATGAGCTCCTTATAAACTCTACACCCTTTGTAGCTGGCAGCGTGATCTTCGTTGCAATTCGCACATTTTGCTGGTTGTTCTTTATCTTTTGGACATAGGTTGCTGGCATGCTTACGAGAGCATTTAACGCATCTATGAGTTTTGGAACAATAGGATTTTGTGTGCCCGAATTCCTGACAACGGTGACACTGAACAATGTCTTTTGCTTTATGAGGGGGCTCTATTTTAACAATTGCGTAACCAATGTGCTTAACTTCGTATATATCTTTGTTATTTTTGTTGGGCTCAATATCAAGGAAGAACAGATTTAATGGCTCTTTGGTTCCACGGCTTTTAATGTTATTTATGCTCCTAACAGAATGACCTTTGGACTCAACGTCTCGTTTAATTACATTAATATCAGTTGAGAAGTGCAAATTCTTTATCACGACCCTAAATGCTCTCTCATGTTTAAGCTGGTATGTATGAAACTTGACAAAATCACTAGCAAGAGTTTTAACGAGGGACCTGTATTCATCAATAGACTTAACCATAACTCTCACTTGGCCGTCTCGTTGAGATTTATAAAGGAAATTTTCTTTTTTAATTTTGGTTTCGAGGTAGGCTAGCATGCTACTTATATCACTAACATCCGATAAGAAGATTGGTGGCGGCTTGGCAGGTTCATCAGTGTTGTCTTCAGTTATCATGTCCAGTGCTTCGTTTTCGTCTGCATCATTACCTTTTTCAATTGGCGAGCGTTCGGCTAAGATAGCAAATTGATTGGAGCTAGTGCTGGGAGCAGTGTCCAGGGCAAGTTTTTTCTTTAGTAGAATCGGAGAAACTTGGTTTGGTCTCTTGATTCCCGTTGGCTTAGGTTTAATTCTTTGCCAGCTCCAAACCGATGTGTCGTCTTCGTCGTCGCTCATGTTGACAACAACACTTTTTTGGTGCTTATCAGCAACAACCGCAATGTTTTTGTTTTGTTTTATTTTCTTTTCGCAAATCGAGTAACTGTTTTTGATAGTTTAAGCGTAGCTTCCACGTAGAATTTAGGCACGTCTTGACTCGGAGAGTGTTTGATCGCGACTGTTTAAATCTTTAAAACAGAGACTGGGTAGTTTCTGCATTAGTCGGAGCCTGAAATCATAAACATAACCTTAATTCGATAATATTAATTTTCACAGGGTATGCAGAACATTCCGTGTTAAAGTTGCAGATCAGTGCTGCTAATTCATTTTCCCATGTTGCTGAAATTTTTCCCATACAAATCAAATGTATCTAACGGGAACGCGTACGAGAGCTGCAACAAGTAATATTTTTTTAGCAAACCCGAACCACTAACCACTAACCATACAGTATATATGTATACATACAGTATACTGTATGGTTAGTGCCCGAACATATACTCAGAGTTTTTGTGAGTCGAAGAATTTGGTTCAGCAGCATGAAGTGATTGGTTTGCACCGCACAGTGGGCGCTCCCATACGACAAAAATAAAACAACCGAAATCGAAATTTTACAATTTGAATCATTTTGATCATCTCATAGATAAATTGGATTTTGGAATCCAATGTTTTTTTCAGAGTAAACATTCGGTCTTTGAAAAAAAAACCTTTAAAGTTAAGACACGTGCTCGGAAATTCAGTGCGATTTGATTTTGCAGAAATTAAACCCCTCTGTCAACATAAAAAACGTATTTAAAATAAACTTCAATAACTTTGAAGTAATATGGATATCGTTCGTACAACCAACTATTTTTAGATTTTTTTCTGTCGTCCAAAAATCTAAAATAAACAATATTGTCTCTTGTTAGTGTTTTTTCGATTTACATTTCTTACTTCTCTTAAGCTTTTAGTTCTGTTCCCCAACGATTCCCAGGTTCATCTTTGTGTTGATCACAGATGCATATCTTAAGACCAAAATAAGACTAGAATTATTTGCCTTTTGCCGCCTTTTCGTAACAATATGTTGATCGGAGTGCAAGTTTGTTATTGTTTACTTGTGTTTTAAATATAAAATTTATATATTTTCTTTATAATTAACGTTATTTTTTTTTTCAATTAAACTTCAGACCCTCTTAAAGGTGGATTAAGAAAATAAACATGTAAAAACAAAACTTTACAATAAGAGTCTGTCCTTGATTTATTTGAACAAATATACATTTGTTTTTTTTTTACAGGCATATTAATAAATTTAATTGATTTTAAGTTAATAAATTTGTCTCCTGTAGTATTTTAAGTCATAATTTGCTCGCTTTTTTATTAAATATTTAAGGAATAACCACTCCCAAAATGGTACTCTTGTATTTTAATAACGTGTGGGTAAAATTATAGTCCTGTATGTAAAGTATAACTATTTTTGTCGCCTTCTTCATACAAGTACGGCTCCATTTTTCTTTGGAGTGAAAGTTTTTGTGTCAACAATCAAAATATACGATTCATAATGGAAATTAATTCAAAAACTATTTCTGAACAAATAGCGAAGTGCACCTACACCCTGACTGGTCGTGGCAGGGCCGAAATTTTTTTGGAATATTATATCCGAAATTTTGTATATGTTAATTTCCGTTATTTTCTATGATTTTATATTAATATTTTGGTTTTTTTGTTTTGATTTGTATATAAATTATTATAATATAAATTGAATTAAATGTTTATTTTCGAAATCCATTCCCCCTTTAAAATCTTTTTGATTTTCAATCAACTCGAGTTTCTTGGCTCAAAAATTCTCTTGCTCTTTTCGTGACTTCGTACACTTCGGTAACAATCATGCATGCGTCCCGTACCCGAAGGTTTAATCGGGACTTTGAACGAAAACACATCGAACAGGTGAACCGAAAATACCCGAAAATTCCATGTGTGTTCGAACCTGCCCGAACCCGAAGCTTGGCTTCGTCTAAGTAAACCCGATGGAACATATATCTGCTAAGCGTTTGAGTTGAAAATAATTTTTTTAAGGGGTATCGAACATCCTCGACTCTGACGCGTACGTTTAAAATAAAGATTCATTCCACACGTTAGATACATGCGGCTGAAGTCTAACGAACAGCTGACAGATAGCAGTGCGCCCGACTTTACTTGCATGTTGCTGGAGAGTGTAGCTACAAAACAAGTTTCCGGCAGTTTAAAGGGTAAAAGGTATGGATAAGGAGCCATAAAGGACTAGCACCATTACAAAGCTCCCACGAACCCCACCTCACCATATTTGATGAACAGATCGGTACGGAAAGATTTTGCGGTTGCATTCCTCTTGCTTGAAAATATTTATAAACGCCAAAACACTATGATAATCCAATTCAAACATTTACTACGTAAGCATTTTGTTCCATTTGTTTCAAGTATTACCCAGCATGTCTGTTTTGAACGGTATTATATATATAAGCCCAGTACTCAGACGCGCTAAACTTTCCGTCGACCGAATGTGCTATATATTCCGCTCGGTGCACAGTGTGACCAAAGTTGTCAAAGTGCCTGCTCTACGGTTACACTGTTTTGTGTTTTTTTAAGCCTAGTACTCAGTTTCGAAAAAACACCTCTCGAACAGAGTCAGGGTTGATATTCGTATGAAACCGATAAGAAATTTTTTGGTCGAAAACTGTTTTCTAGGCTCTGTACGGAAGGCAGTACCACTAACCATACAGTATATAGATGTGCCAGTTCATACAACGAATGTGTTACAGAAAAATTTGCAGCTCCAGGTCCTATGCTCTCAGGGCCTGCTCTCAGTAGGACCTGAGAGAGTAAGAGAGAGCACGGCCATGGTGCAACAATAATTCTTTGCCAGTCGTTTGTCAAACGGCGTCGAAAGAGGTTGTGTAGCGCACGATTTTTTTCTGTATTTTCTGTCTTCTTCTTCCTCACAAATAAAATTCTTTCTATTACTATAAATATTTTTTAAAATTTTTTTATTTTTTAAACATTTTTCTGAACTACGAATTAAATGTCAGTATTTGTTTTTCATTATTTTGATTTATTATTATTCATTTTTATTTATTTATTAGCGAAAAAATGTTCTCGCCTGTCAGCGGAGAAGTAAAACACTTGCTATCTCTTTCTAGCGCTTGTTTGTCTCTGAGTGGCGAGATATTAGGGTTGAAAATATTTATGGTCCATTTTGCAGCTATTTTCCTCTCCAGGTCCAAAGGTCTTTGGCTCGGGGACCGGAACCTGGGCAATTCGACATGTATGTGTGTGTGTACACAGACACGACAAAATTTTGCCAATGTTTACGTTTCGAAAACTCGGTTTTGATTTTTTAGTTTCCTGGTTACGTGTGTAAATTGAATTGCACACATTTGAATTTGCACATTTATTTACATATACATATCCCTATTTTATATTTGTTTTGGTTTTTACGATCCATATACAGTTTTGTTCAATGAAATAGTAGTGCCGCACCTCACTACTTTCAAAACGCTTTTTGAGATATTTCTAGTCTTCCAAATTGAACTAGTGATACCTTTACGGAAAGCCTGGAATGTAAGCAATAATCACTGAAAGAACCCCCCTTACATTTGCATTCCATCTTCTTGTTTTTCACGACTTTAGACAACTACCCATGATTTTTTCTGTTCAATGAAATAGTAGTGCTGGACTAAATAAATTATTTTAAATGAAAAAAAAAGCAATTCATTTAATGTGGGCACCATCCCTAAGCTCAATTCAGATATTGAATAATTTGATGAAAGAAAGATTTGGAAATAGCGGTAATTTTGATTTTTGAGCTTTGAGGAAATCACTGCTCGGTCCAGAAGAGGAGGCCTAAGAGTTAGACTTATAACTTAAGGCAGGAGTTATAATGGAATTGAAAACTAAGTTGAGTGCACTCTCACTATTGTATTTAACCCAATTAACCATAAGAAGTAGACACTACATCGATTTTGTATACAAAAAACTTCTCTTTTGGTGGATGGTCGGCGATGGTCGAAGGCAAGACCATAACTTCAATATACTTAAAAATTATGAAACAAATTTTGTATCGCTCTGCCAGTGATGTGACAGTTTTTAGACAGTTGATTTCATATTATTTAAATGAAAAAAGTCCCAGAAAGCTCCGCGTTTGGGTCTGGGAAAACATTGGTGCACGACATCAGTTTTGAAAAACGCATATGGAATGGGCTGTGTCACTGTGACAAAAAGACCTTTGACTGATGACAGTAAAGTTGTATTATATGGCAAGAAAGACTCAAAATAATACACACATGATCATAATAATAGGTACACACATCTACATTAACTTTATCGTAACAGAAAACAGTTTTATTCAATATTTAAAAATTAAAATTAGTTGCCACTTATACTTTAAGTATTTTTTTTCATTAATATAAAGTTTTGTATGGTATAGTATAATGTTATAAAAGAAAAGAGATCAATTTGTTCTTCAGAGTCAATGTCAGGCTGATCAAAATAATAGGTACACTTCAAGTGTTGTTATGATAAAAATTTGTTAGCTGAATATTTAATATTTTTTTTTGCTTTTTTAGTATTATCTAGTTAATATCCAGTGTATTCACCTCTATTTTTGGTCACCTTCATAATTCTTTTTGGCATACTTTTGAACAGCGTCTGGCAGGTTTCTATAGGTGTCTCATACCACAATTTTTGGACGCCCTCCCATAGTTTTGCTTGTTTGAAAATGAAAACTAAGCTAACTTCTTTTTTAAATCTCCCCACAAGTTTTCTATGGGATTCAAGTCGGGACATTGACTAGGCCACTTTAAAACATCAATTTATTGGTCCTCAAAAAAATTGGTCAAAAGCCTTGATGTGTGCTTTGGGTCGTTATCTTGTTGAAATACCCAACGCAAAGGCATATTTTCTTCAGCATAAGGTAGCATAGCACTCTCCAATATGGATTTGTATTCCTCAGCGTTCATTTTATTCGTTGTCTGGAAAAGTGGACCTACGCCGTACCAAGAGAAGCATTATATTTCCACCTCCATGTTTGACGGTTTTTTTGGTGAAGCGTGGATCAAATTCCTTTCCTTTAGGGCGTCGTACATTCCTTTCACAGTCATTCCCAAATAAATTTATTTTTCTTTCGTCGCTCCACAAAATGTTTCTCCACTTTTTCTCTCCGTCGCTTCCTGCCCAGTCTTTGTGAATTTTAGCAAAAGTTAGCCTCATGGCTATATTTTTTTTGCGCATAAGTAGAACCTTTCTAGCTATTCTCCCTGGAAGGTTGGCATGTTGTAGCCGTCGACGGATCGTTGGAGCACTAACTTCTTGTCCAATTTCTGCTGCAATAGCCTTTGAAGACTTAAAAGGGTCCTTTTTGCTCAAAGATATAATGTAGTGGTCAAGTGTTTTGCTGGTTTTCTGTGGTCTTCCGCGAGTTTCCTGACTAGGCTTCCTTTTTAATGTATTTTTAACAAAATTATGAGATCTTTTCATTAATTTGGCAATGGCCCGAAGAGATTTGCCTTCTTTTTTTAGACTAAGAGCCAATCGAGCTTCCTCCTCTGTACAATGAGATTTTCGACCCATTCTTGTAAGGAAAAAAATAATTTTTTGATTATGTTTTGACTTTAGGTAAATGAAATTTACCTTTAACGTCAAAAAAAGCTAGAGTTCCCAAATTAATAACATAATATTTAAGAATAACTGACACTGTACCTATTATATTGATCAGCCAAAACGTGTGGTCAACTCACATTTTCGATAAAAGCTTTGTTATCAGGGATTTCCCCTATTTCTTTTTTAGTCAAGGAGTTGCCACATATTGACAAACAAAAAATATCACAAAAAATTTTGTTTCCAACACATAAAAAACGATAAAAAAGACTTTGATTGAAAATTTTTAACGTGTACCTATTATTATGACCATGTGTTTATTTCTGGCATTCACAGAAATCCAATTGCCCCCCAAAATCATGAAAAAAATAGCATGGGGCATGCCCAGTATGCCCAGCATGAGCCCTATGAGGCTTGAGTTCTGCGCCTATGTGCTTTATGACAAAACGCATAGCTTTCTGGGACTTTTTTCATTGAAATAATGTGTAATCAATCGTCTAAAAACTGTCACATCGCTGGCAGAGCAATACAAAATTCTTTTCATAATTTTTGATGATGTTGAAATTATGGTCTTGCCTTCGACCATCGCCGACCATCCACCAAAAGAGAAGTTTTTTGTATACAAAATCGATGTAGTGTCTACTTCTTATGGTTAATTGGGTTAAATACAATAGTGAGAGTGCACTCAACTTAGTTTTCAATTCCATTATAACTCCTGCCTTAAGTTATAAGTCTAACTCTTAGGCCTCCTCTTCTGGACCGAGCAGTGATTTCCTCAAAGCTCAAAAATCAAAATTACCGCTATTTCCAAATCTTTCTTTCATCAAATTATTCAATATCTGAATTGAGCTTAGGGATGGTGCCCACATTAAATGAATTGCTTTGTTTTTCATTTAAAATAATTTATTTAGTCCAGCACTACTATTTCATTGAACAGAAAAAATCATGGGTAGTTGTCTAAAGTCGTGAAAAACAAGAAGATGGAATGCAAATGTAAGGGGGGTTCTTTCAGTGATTATTGCTTACATTCCAGGCTTTCCGTAAAGGTATCACTAGTTCAATTTGGAAGACTAGAAATATCTCAAAAAGCGTTTTGAAAGTAGTGAGGTGCGGCACTACTATTTCATTGAACAAAACTGTATATGGATCGTAAAAACCAAAACAAATATAAAATAGGGATATGTATATGTAAATAAATGTGCAAATTCAAATGTGTGCAATTCAATTCACACACGTAACCAGGAAACTAAAAAATCAAAACCGAGTTTTCGAAACGTAAACATTGGCAAAATTTTGTCGTGTCTGTGTACACACACACATACATGTCGAATTGCCCAGGTCCCGGTCCCCGAGCCAAAGACCTTTGGACCTGGAGAGGAAAATAGCTGCAAAATGGACCATAAATATTTTCAACCCTAATATCTCGCCACTCAGAGACAAACAAGCGCTAGAAAGAGATAGCAAGCGTTTTACTTCTCCGCTGACAGGCGAGAACATTTTTTCGCTAATAAATAAATAAAAATGAATAATAATAAATCAAAATAATGAAAAACAAATACTGACATTTAATTCGTAATTCAGAAAAATGTTTAAAAAAATAAAAAAAAATTTTTTAAAATATTTATAGTAATAGAAAGAATTTTATTTGTGAGGAAGAAGAAGACAGAAAAGTGTTTTACTTCTCCCCGCTGGCAGGCGAGAACATTTTTCTCTAATAAATAAATATAAATAATAATAAATCGAAATAATGAAAATCAAATACTGACATTTAATTCATAATTCTGAAAAATGTTTACAAATGCGCTGGCTCTCATATGACTGGTTCTCTGCTTTGCACGAGTGAAAATTTCCTGTGCGTCAACTGCGGTGGTGATCACGCATCGACCGACAAAGACTGCCCTGTCAGAATTGAGAAAAGTAAAAAACTGAAACCGATCCCAAGACTTCCTGCTACTGGCAACACTGCCAGGCCAAAATATAACCAAGGCCCATCACGTGGCTTTATCCCGGCTGAGACTGTCAGATGCAGTATGTCTTACGCCGACGTTGCTCGGCCCAACAAGGCCGTGTCTGGTCCAAATGCTGACAAGCATCTTCACCGAGAATCAAACTCACTTCCTGACAGGAAATTGGATGCGCTGGAGAGCTCCATACGGGATCTCAACACCAGAATGGACCAATTATTCAAGTTGGTTCAGGAGACTATGGAGGCTAACAAGGCCTTCCGAGAATTGGTCCAGGTTCTCATTTCAAGTATCCAAAAATGATGCAACCGATCATTAAAATCGGATTGTGGAACGCACGGGGACTAGTTAGGGGCTCTGGAGAGCTCCGGATGTTTCTCAGTGCAAATAATATAGATGTAATGTTTGCCACAGAGACACACATGAAAGAGGGACAGCGTGTTATCCTGCCAGGCTACTCCACCTACCATGCCTTCCTTCCCAGCGGTAACAGCAAAGGTGGCGCCACAGTCATTGTGCGCTCCAGCATGTGCCACATTCCTCAGCCTCCCATCTCAGCAAACAACATACAGCTAGCAAGAGTGAACCTGCAGACATCGGAAGGGCCCGTTGCTCTAGCATCTTTGTATCTTCCTCCCAAAGAGCCTTGTACTAAAGCGGAATTTGAATCCTGTTTGCCATTCTAGGTAACAAATTCATTGCAGGAGGTGACTACAACGCCAACCACTCATGGTGGGGCAACTCAACAAATTGCTCCAGAAGAAAAATATTGCAGGAAGTCGTGGCGAAAGATCAGTACCAAATTCTTGCAACGGGTGAGCCTACATTCTACTCATCCAACTCCCTAGTATCAACATCAGCGCTAGATTTTTTTGTCGTTAATGGATACGCAATGAGCAGGCTTAATGTGAAAACGTTTCATGAGCTCTCTTCGTATCACACACCACTTATAGCTGATTTACACGCCACTCCGATAAGCAAGTCAAAGCGCTCTTGTATACTAGAACGCGGTTCTGATACAGAAATTTTCAGGGCCCATCTAGAGCAGCTGATTGATCTAAATATGGAAATTCAAGACGCAGATGATATTGATATCGCAATTGATATTTTTATGAGCAAGCTGAAAGATGCTGCAACAAGAGCTGTTCCTAGGCATCAACAAAATCTGCATGGAGATAGATCGCCTCAGCTTCCTGCTATAATCGTCGAGCTCCTGCGTCTCAAGCGTAAAGTAAGAAAGGAGTATGCAAGAACAGGAGATGCCCGAATCCAACAGATTCACAACAGGCTGGCTAATCGTCTTCACAAAGTTCTGGCCCGCAGGAAAAGAATTCAAATTGATAACATGTTGGAAAACTTGGGTACTGATGTCTCTACTATTTACTCTCTGTGGAAAATTACTAAGAGATATAAGACATTGGCAACGCCGAAATCGGCTATAAGAGACCCTTCAGGGAGCTGGTGCCGTACTAGTCTTGATAAATCGGAAGTATTTGCAAACAATCTTGAGCAACGATTCAGGCCGCATGACTTTGCACCTGAGAGTCACTGCAGGATAGTTGCGGAGGCATTGGAAACACCGTTTCAAATGGCTTTGCCCTCAGATACTGTAACACTGGACGAAGTGAAGCAATTGGTGTCAAAGCTAAAACCCAATAAGGCCCCTGGCGAAGACTTACTTGATAACAGAACCATAAGACTCCTACCAGATCAAGCATTGCTGTTTTTGGTGCTTATTTTCAACAGCGTCCTAAGTGTGGGATACTTCCCGAGAGCCTGGAAGTCGGCCAACATTATTATGATCCTCAAGCCTGGAAAACAACCAACTGATGTGGACTCTTATAGGCCGATCAGCCTGCTTCCTTCACTGAGCAAAATAATGGAGAGGTTGATCCTAAACAGAATGCTGGATCTCGAGACAGTTACCCTTGCGATCCCTAAATTTCAATTTGGATTTCGTAAGCAGCATGGCACTCCAGAACAGCTGCATAGAGTTGTTAACTTTGCGTTAGAGGCCATGGAGAAGAAAGAGTATGCGGTCGCTGTCTTCCTGGACATACAGAAAGCTTTCGACAGGGTGTGGCACCCTGGACTTCTTTACAAAGCCAAGAGCCTTTTAACCCCTCAGCTGTTCCAGGTTATAAAGAGCTTCTTAGAAGGGCGCACTTTCCGAGTGACTGACGATGGGTGCAAGTCCTCCATTAAATCTATCGAAGCTGGCGTTCCACAGGGCAGTGTTCTAGGCCCCACATTGTACTCGATATTTTCTGCGGATATACCAACCCATATGGCAATCAACCCAGTTGATAAAAGCGATACGCTCATAGCGACCTACGCCGACGACACTGCGGTGCTCACAAAAAGCAGTTGCATCCTTCTAGCCAAAAGTGCACTGCAGGAGTTTTTGGACGCATTTCAGGAATGGGCATCGAAATGGAATGTATGCATAAACGCTGGTAAATGTGCAGTTCCGAAAAACACCTCGCGAACAGAATCAGGGTTGATATTCGTATGAAACCGATATACATTTTTTGGTCGAAAACTGTTTTCTAGGCTCTGTACGGAAGGCAGTACTCAGTTCAAGAAAAACAGGGTCGGTATATACTAGAAAAGTATCCGACAGTATTTGCTGGAATTGCTGGTATCTTTCTACCCCCTGTAAAGTTATATAAATTGCATTTAAGTTGCTAGCAAACTCGAGGCAACCATTGCAATATGAGACCAAAAAACCAAATGAAATATTGAAATAATGAAGACAAATAGAATCTGATTAATGCAGCGTTATATGAAGGACAATTATATGGATAATATAATATATTACTTTTATTAATTTTCATGAATATAAATCAAATATGGTTTTCAAACATGTTGTCCTCACGGTGGTCGGCACAGGCGGTGTCGCTATCTTCTGCTGCTGATAGTCAGACAAACGACCTTGCCAATAAAATATTGGGGAGCCCAGGATATGCCTGGGGAAGAGCGACCCCAGCCGAAGAAGTGCATTTCATTAACTTTTAACAAAACCAAGCATCTGTCTGAGCAGTGTAACCGTACGGAATGCAGTGCACACCTCTGGTCACACCACATGGCCGCTAGCGAATTATATGACATGAGTTCGCTACCAAACAGTTTTTGATCTGAGTACTAGGCTTTAGTGGCTTAAGGCTTGATTTTGGTATTTTGCAAGCTACTGAAGAACTATCGGCTATGACAACATATATTTTGTTCACTGAATGGATAAAAAGAGCGCATCTCTAGGTTGTTGCAACACTTTAATTAACTCTGCCAGTCTGGCAGCTCAAGCTGGTATAGCGGGTCTAAGCTGTTTCCCCCTTAATCGCACAGATGGCGCCAGAAAAATTTAAAAGTTCTCTTAACGGTCAAACGGTATTGTAATTTTTATTTCCCTAGTGACAATAATTCCTATTGAAAATTGAAAGAACCACATCATCTAGTATGTCCCAATTAGCTGTCACTTGTTTGGAAAACAAAAATCTAATATTCACAAATCTTTCGACTTCCAAAGCATACGCAGCTCACAAAAGTCCACAAAATTGCTGTCATCAATTTGTACCTGTTTTTTTTTTTTTAGTATCGCGCAGCTGATTGGTGGTTCGTACACCCACAATACCGCAAAAATTAGTTTACAAAATTGGAATACGATTAAAGGATCGTGTAAGTGCAATGCAGAGCATTCGCAAACTGAACTACAACGAGCGTGTTCGCCTTGAGGAATGGCTGGAGAACGAGGACATCACTCTGAGCTCCCGTTCGCGTCGCGACACCTACTCCGATGTGCGACCCGTGGCTGAGATCCTCAAGAAGTGGCATCCTTCTATGGAGTTGGCCTGCTATACTGCAGCCAGCAGCTTCACTCGTCGCCTGCAGAACTGGCAGGTGTTCTCGTTCCGCGAACTGAAGAAACTGGGCCTCCGACTGAAGACAGAGGATCTGAAACAGCTGGCCGAAGGCAGGCCAGGAGCAGTCGATTGGCTGCTGTTCAGCCTCATTGGCAAGAAGGAAATGCGGGCGAGCATTCGCATCACGCCCAAGTCCAACTCCTTGGCGGGGATGAGCCTGAACCGCAATGTCGTATTTCCCTTTCCTGAATCCAGTTGGACATTGGATAAGGATTCTAAGTTATAGATCCTTTGGTAAGTGTTTAGTTATTTATTTAAATGGTTTGCCGATGATTTAATGGATTCTCCTTCCATAAGCTTCCATAAGCTACCAATAGTCAATTCCTGGTGCTGGTCGAATGCTTAAGCACTCTCTCTGCACTTCGCTATTGATTTGAAAAAGAAATTACCGACAGTCTAAAAGAGGCTACAAAAGTTGCTTATTTGGTTGCAAATAATAAATATCCCTTGACTGGTTTAATTCTAAATTTGTATCTGCGTTTTTACTAGTCCCCTAGACGTGAGCAGGTGCCTATGGATAAACCAGGATTGTGTTGACGAGTAAATTTATTCTTTAGTTTGAGTTTGTTTTCCTACTTGCATAATGCAAAACATTCTATGATATGTCTATACTACTTAGGAGTTCTTGCCGCCAAATGGGATGTAGATATTGACATTGGGGACTTTCCAGAGTCGAAAAACTGCCCTGGCTGTGAAGCATCCATCCTTGATCTGTGGCAGGAAGGGCTACGGTTAGAGGCCTGTCGCTGTGCGTCTCTCTTCCACCTGATATTTGGCTGGCCCATCTGCGTCTGTGGCTCGCTTCTCTGGGGCCATCTGGATGGCCACTTCTGCGGCATTAAAAACTCTAAATAAAACTCTAAAAAGGAGCACAGAAATGAGCAACTTTCAGTTTGGATTTCCCTGAATTTGAACAAATTTTGATTTGATACATTTTGATACATACTCCACTCTCGTTGCTTACGGCTATGATCCATTTCCAAGTCCCATCCACATACGCACATTTAGATATGTCGCCTTTTGTTCGCGTAGTGCCCACTGGGCCCACATAGGCTCAAAGAACGAGCCTTTGAACAGCTTCGCATTTTGGGCAGCACTTCCCCGATGGAAAAGGCATTGAACAGCAACCAGTCGATGGCCCCGGGCTTACCCTCGGCCAGCTGTTTCAGATCCTCATTGTGGAGTCGCAGACCCAGTTTCTTGAGCACGCGATACGAGAAGATTTCCCAGTTCTGGAGTCGCCGCGAGAAGCTGCTGACAGACTGATAACATTCGAGCTCTATGTCGGGATAGATCCGCTTGAGGATCTCTGCCACGGGACGCACATCGGAGTAGGTGTCGCGACGCGAACGCAAGTTCAGGGTTATCCCTTCGCTCTCGAGCCATCTGCCAATGAGAATACGCTCCTCCCCAGACAATGGACGGATGCTGCCCATGGCGTTCACTTATACAGAATACAGAAGATACAGATTTTGTGTATTCGAATTTTGTTATGTGTTTGACTATTTAATTTTGGGTATTCGGGTATCAAAATGTTGTGTGCTATGGCAGTCGAAATCCTTATGGAATTTATGGAAGTTGCCTGACAGCCGACAGCAGGCTGTCATAGAATACTAGATGTGGGAATTTTCTGCGTTAAATTATGGCCAATGGGGGAGCATGGCCCCTTAAACGCACCTTTGGCAATGTGATTTTCAGCATTTAGACGCCCTCAAGCGCAGTTGAATTCTACTCTTATTAGTCCCAAAACTAGTAACTCAGTCTGAGCTAAACTAAACTAACCACAAGGCATATCCTTGCATAACCATAAGCATAATGTTACGTATGCTTTACGTATGCCCATTCCCATTCACATGTGTCGAGCGATTTTGTGCTGTTGAAATGGGCCAAAACCATTGCACTAACTCGGTGCATCTCTGCCTACATCTCTCTCTCTCTCTCTCTACAGCTATATATGTATCCCTGTGTCTGGCCCTCTTTCTGCACATCCCTTCCCATCGTTATCTCTGTCTCGCTTGCCCTGCGTAACCAACTTAATTCTGGCTAATACATTTTAATCATTTTCATGGAACCTTACTCTTGGTCCGCACTCTGCAACCCACTCTCAAATTGCTACCTGCCAGTTTTCCGCTCTCGATTCGCATCCGTGGCCAATAGGTTCTGGGGCTTCATTGCAGCTCCCGGTTAAGGGGGCTCTGTGTTTCTTATTCACGGACTCTGGCCTGTCCGTGTTACGGGGGAGCCAGTTCCAGGTTGCGGTTTCGCTTTTCGGCCACACAATGCGGAAATTTTTCGGAGGAGTCACGTTGCTATAGGTCATCCAGTGTGGTGCAAGTGGTGCTGGCATTGGAGGGGGGTAGACCGTGTCTGTCTAGTCACGAGCCTCGCTGGTCACTCACGTTGGTCTGCGGTTGCGACGGGTCTGTGTCTCTGGACCCGTCTGGTCATATCTGCTAATGGACGCAGGATTCCCGCGGTCTGTGCAGTTTGCAAACCGAACCAAATGTGGAGCATTCAGTCGATTTAATGATGCGTGCTGCGACTCGGCACCACTTAAAGATACTTCTGTGCCAGCTTTAAGCTCTCCACTCCCCAGTGTGGTAGGTGGCAGTGGCATTGGGGCACTGGGGGGCATTTAATGGCAGTCATCTGGTAATATGTAATTACCGCTGGCCATAGGGTTGACTGTTGGATTCTGGCGAAAAAGGGGAAGAGCTCTGCTCTGCTCTCTCCATCAAATGGCAAACTCCACACAGGACCTGACAACGAGTCCGGCAATTTCAATTGTTGCTGCCTGGGAATTTTCCCCCAATTGGCATAACCAATGAGGCGGAAGTGGGCTGCAAGGGGCAGGGGGAGTACAGAAGAATGCAGAAGTTTAAAGTGGGAGTTTTTAAAGTTTTGGGCTTGACGATTTGCAGAGTGGTGCAGGGTACCAGCCTGTCCCATCTGGTTTACTCCATTCCGGTCAAGTGTCCTGTGTCCTCTTTGCTGGTGCCATTTATGATTTTTGAAAAAAAACTATCGTGTGCATAAAGCAATGAGGTTGGTTGTGCCCTGCTCCAACAACAACCAACAACCAACAACAGCAACAACAACAGCTTTTGCATGCCAGAGTTGGGTGAATTAATTGAGAAAGCGGTTAGCAGAGCGGAGAGCTTAGGTTTTGCAATATTTAAGAGAGAGTGTGGCAATAAAAGTTTCACACACAGAGCCCAGTGATAAAGGGATAATTCGGGGAAGGGTGGGATGACAAAAATATGTACCTAAAAAGACCGGAGTCCAACGATTGCCAGGTTGCGTGATTCTTGCACCATTATTGTTCACTGTGTATGTAAATTTCCTGTCTTAGTGTGAAGTGCATTTGTATGATGATGACGTCCAAATGTACATACATACATATTCATATGTATTTATGCTGTACCGTAAATAGCATACATAAATGAGTGTGCAATAATAGCCAACAGGCAACTAACAAACATAAGCAGTTGGGCATTTAATAACGGACTAGGGATAAGCCCAACCAAATCTAAAGAGGCTTAATCAGGGTTTGGTCTTTGATAATATGCTCACATGGAATGATCACTTTATAAAGGTTGTAGGTGCAACCTATATTTAAGTAAATGTTTGTCTCTTAGATGCTAAAATATTCATCATATCAACACTTGATACCAACAAACTGTGTTAGTAGATGCAAGCCAAAACTGGACGTCGTATTTAATAGAATAGAAATATATGTGTTTAATGTAAGAAGGAGAGAGCATATAACCACTCACGCAGGCAGAACTTTTGAGATACGTTTAACCAAATGGATTGACTCATAGCCAAGAAAGAACCAACATATTAATCAGACATGCTTAGGTTACTGCATGACGGAAAACAAATAATATAGTATGTCTTAAATACAGACTATGTAGCTCCGAAAGACATTTATTCATTTACACTGTTCGCCTAATCAGCTAATTTATAATTATAATTTAGAATCTATTTTGTTTTGGAGAAATTTAAATTTAAACAAATGTATACAATACATATACATATGTATAATTAAGCAAAAAACTATCATAAACATATATTTAAAATTATCAAAAGGAAATATTTAATCAATCTTAGTGAAATGTTGTGACTGGTACATTAATTAGAAGGCATAACTCTGTAACACTAGGAATATTAAAATAAACAAAAGAAGTAAATGTACACGCATACTGTCAAATCACAGTCTTCGGCTGCCTCTTAAAAGAGCCAGTCTGACTGGAGTCGCTCCCTTTTTTCTTCCTACACACTGAAATGCTGACATCGACCTTCCATCTACTATTCCATGACAGCCTGCCTTTGCACTTGTTTTCGAATAGTCACAGCAGTCAAAACAGCTTTGACGTTCATCAGAAACACATCTTTCAGAAATAAGAAAGGATAAGCCAAAATTTTGTATTAGTTGCTCAAGAGGAGAATCGTTTCATTCAAACATTCCGAGCAAACCAGAGATGTTTTAGATGAAGGATTAGTTGCCGTAAATTGACTGTTTGTGTTGCGCCATGGGTAGCATCCGTGAACTGACCTGCAGCGAGCAACTTCAGCTGGAGCAATGGCTTGAGAGCGAGGACACTATCCATCTGTCAGCAGCTTTTCACGGTGACTCCAGATCTGGAAAGTCTTCTCGTAATGCGTGCTCAAGAAACTGGGCCTGTGACTCCACCATGAGGATCTCAAATAGCTGGCCAAGCTTTCCTCTTTGGTTTGTTTCGACTTCTTTGACGTTATTGTTTTGAAAATGCAAAAATTACCAGTAGCCTATGTTGACAAAAGAATAAATATGTAAATTCCACTTGAGAATTGGTCTGCTAGAATGTAACCCATGGGCGTAGCTAGGTGCAGCCTATTATCAAGTGTTTCCCATGGTTACTCCCCAGAATGCTACAAAATGCTGTGCAGAGGTCTGTCTGAAGTTTTAATTTAATATCGCTCTGCCGAGGCTTTGCCCCATCATGCTGTTCCGAGCTGTATCCTGCAGTTTCCATTTCCCGGTCATCCTGTTCCCGGCTCATTGCAGAACTTATCCTTCTCCTCGTTCGAGTTGCATCCGTTCGTCAATGCTCTTAGCTGAAAGAGGAGTGAATGGTGGGATAGGGCAGAGGACATTGCATTTTACTGCTTGATTTCCATTTGGCCATTCACAGATTGAAGTCCTTGAGCCACTGTCACTGTCACAGGAGGTTCAACTGGTGGCAGCCAGCAAGAAGATTCCCAGCTTCCTGCCTTTCCGCCTTCCTCCATGTTGTAATTACATATTAAGGAGTTCTTTTTGCCAAAGTCCTTTTCAGACTCAAGGCAGATTAGCCTGGGCAGCGACTGGCAGCAGCTGAAGGGGTTCGTTCTTCAACTGCGGCAATAAAACAACATCCACAAAACTTTATGCGCCGCTCCTGGCCCATAAATGTTTGTCTTTGGCAACTTCAGTCCCCAGCGGTACAATTTCCACAAATGTCTTTCATTGTTGTGTATTTTATTTTCGGCTAGTTTATAGTTTAAGTAGTTAAAAAAAATAAAAATATTTTATATACTTTTTAGGGGAGTTTTTTGCCAATGCGATGGGGGAGGGAAGGGAAACTGTTGATTCGAAATAAAGATTGGAAACGCTTCCTTACTCCTCCTCTCACTGCCTCCTCACTCATCCTACTCATCGATAATCCGCACCTTAGCTCCGTCTTAGATCTGTCCACTAAGCTCCTCATCGATATCGGAGCTGGGTGGCGCATCCTTGACATCGGCCCTCACCGTGTACTCCTTGTCGTTGACACTGTAGTAAATGTTGAAGTACCGCCCCGACTGCAGCCTCATGGCAAAGTAGCCACTTTGGCCGAGATCCTGGCTGTTCGCTGATAGACCACTTGCCCGCTGCTGAGGACGATACGCAGCTCCTGGGATCCATCATCATTGCTGCGCACATTCTGCCTGAGGATCTGCACCAGCTGCGACTGCGACTGAGTTTGGGGTCCACGGAGCTGAGAGTTGGGCTTCTGGCCGGGCAGCTGGATGAGCGGCTCGCAGCGACAGCTGAGCTTCTGGGTGAGGGGACATTGCTGATTCGATGGGATGCCGGTGATGGGTACGGGTGTCGCCACCACTGGAGTGAGGCCACCTAGGCCAAGTTGGCCCAGATTGATGCCGCCCAGAGTGCCGAAGCCGCCGTTGAGGTTGCCCAGACCCAGGCTGCTGATTAGGTTGGGCAGACCGCCCACCAGGGTGCCAATGATGGGCAGATTCTGTCCAAAGTTCTGTCCGAAATTGGGCAACCAGCCCGACTGCGGCTGACCCAGGACATTGCCTGGTTGCACCACAGTGATGGGCTGCAACTGCTGCAGGGGCTGCAACTGCTGCAGTGGTGGCAGCGGCTGCAGGGGAGGATTCACATTGACGCCATCGTAGAAGATGGGAAAGTTGCTGCCACTGCTCGTGGCTGCGGTTCCAACATGACTGCCCTGCAATGGAGAAGCAAACCAGGGATTGTACTACAAAAGCACAAGAATATTCACTATTTATTTATTGTATTACAGTAGTTATAGTAGCAATCGAAACATCTATGTTATCGTGAGTGGCAGACCCAAAAAGTCAGTTTAAGTGCATACAAAACGAGAAGGAACGTTGTGAGTCGCTTCTATGGCCGCGACTCTACTTGTATACCCGTACTCAGTCAGTACTTAATTGTGAGCTTATGATTGAAATTTTAATCTAAAATGTAGATTATACAACTAAAACAAATATTCAACATCTACCATTTAGATTCTAAAGCTCCTCCGCGAGATGGCGCTCGCGCATTGCACATGGCAGAGTGTGTGCGAGGAAGAAAGAGAATGAACAGCGTCAGAAACGCCAGAGGAGGTGGGGGAAGCAACTGAAAATTAATTTCTTCATTCAGGCTATAACAATGATCCGATCTGTACCAGATTTAGTAATCTAGTAGATATGGTTATAGATATGGTTTAGTTTTATCGTATTTTAATAATTGTGAAACTTTGAAATACACTTGTAGCAGTGTGATATCACATGAGTCTCGAAACAAAATTTGGTTGCTCTAGCTCTTAAAGTCTCTGAGGACTAGGCGCTCATCAAGACAGACAGACGGAAAGACGAACAGACGGACGGACAGACAGACATGGCTATATCGACTCGGCTATTGATACTGATCAATAATATACATATATACATTATGGGGTCGGAAACTTTTCCTTCTCTGCGTTACACACATCAACTTTTACCACAAATACAATATACCCATTAACTCTTTTTGAGTACGGGTATAAAAATAATGATCCGATTAGATCCAGATTCGGTAATCTGGTAAATATGGTCATTCTCTACGATGCTGCCGTGTTCCGATTTCTCGTATCTTTAAAATTGTGGATACCACAGATGTTCGTTCTTTCTGGATGCAAAAGGGGCCGGGGCGAAATTTTGATAGTGTGATATTACATGAGTATGGGAAAAAAAGTTGGTTGCTCTAGATCTTCTAGTCCCAATTTCACTTACCGATTGGCGTTTATCGCGACGGTCCATGGTCTCCTTTGGGTCGTTCCTAGGCTTTCCTGTGGTGGTGGTTCTCATGGGTTCCTTTGTCGTTGCAGTCTGTGCCACGACCACACATACCACAGCCATCAGAATAAGGAATCTCAAACTCATTGGACCTTCTATGATGTCCCTTCTGAGTAGTTTTATGTCTTTGATTTAATTTTCAGTTTTCTTTTAATCTTTTCCGATCTCTCTTGCTGCGTTCCTCAGTTGATTTCGATTTGATCTCTACCTCGAATCGGCATCTTCTTATATATGATTTCTTTGGTAAGAGATTTAAAAAGATTTTATGATATTCATTCTGTATTTTTTTCTTATATTGGTTGGGGTGCGGCTTATGAAATGGAACCTGCTTTGGCCAGAATTTTAATTGTTCTTAATAAGTTCTTTAAGTGCTCAAAACTTGATTCCACACAAAAAGTAGGTCAAATCTTAATATCGAGTGCTGTTCTCTTGGATATATGTATTTATAACAACTATATGGGCAAAGGCTTATTGTTAAAGTAAGAGCATAGGAGATGCATACACAAATTGATGAATATAAATAGACACTTGGAATTATAAGTATATGAAAATGCATGCACACATCGTCGTTACGGCAACAATAGTCCTTCAAGGACAAAGCTTTCGACCTGATTTCGATATCAATTTTCCCAAATGAATGCAAAATTATGCACTTAAATGCTTCATTGTTACCGAGGGCCATTGAATTCACCCCTGCCACAAGTGGCGTATCAAAATTAGATCTGAGAAACAAAGAACCCAACCCCAATTCGCCTCCGAGTATTTGCCATTTGTCCAATATAATTCCTCTTTACATTGGAGCACCTTCAGTTTCATTTTCAGCTTCAGCAGGTTAGCTTCACCCTGTTGCACTTGCTCTGCGATGTTGCGGCAAGCAGCAAGCAGCTAGAACACAATGAAACTTGAGCTGTTTTGTTGCAATCACGACTTTTGCTCCTTCAACAAACTTTGTCAGAGATTCCTTCATTAGTGCAATCACATAAGACCCTGGAAATAATTTGGTAATATGATATTAGTGAATAGTCTGTGGAATTATGCTGTTCTATCAAAGCCAAATTAATTTGAAGATTATTTTCAATGAAAGCCACATGCCAAGTACAAGTGGAGCCAACAAACTGGAAGACACTCACAAACTGGGACTTTTTAAGCTTTACTGTTGTATCACAAGAGTGCTTTCATACATACATAAATGTACATATATAAAAAGTTAAATAAACAAAATTAGCATATGCCATAATTTCAAGGACCATTTCGAGCAACAAAATAATTTTTTTATTCACAGATAAATTCCATAAACAGTTTCTTATATTTTATTAGTTACTAAAAATAGTGCAAGAAATTATTTATTATTTGTTGTT